>CM028359.1:61652112-62852112 GCA_016618105.1 Dendrobium huoshanense | reverse complement strand
ATCCACTGCGTACAGAATTGAAAATATGCAGTTTTTGGGCGGTTTTTCATGTCTTTTGTATAAATAGTCCAAATTAGACTTCCACCCAATCTTTTTGTCATTTGATCTTCGTGCCTCTTGAGAGAATAGCCAAGGAGAGAGTGGAAGAGAGCATTCAAGGGAGGATTCCTACCACTGGAGCGAGAAGGCTTCACTTGGATTACTAAGGTAAGAGTCTCTACTTGTGAAATTGGATTTCTTCACTCTTTTCCTTCTTCCTTCTAGATTCTTGTGAGAAGATCAGTCAAGGAGATCCGGTTCTCTGCCGACACTTGGAGAGTGTGAACAGCCGAAGGGTTCTCTGCCCACACTAGGAGAGTGTAAAAGGACGAAGGTTCTCTGCCTACACTTGGAGAGTGTGAACAGCCGTAGGGTTCTCTGCCCACACTAGGAGAGTGTAAAAGGATGACGGTTCTCTGCCAGCACTGTGGATTGTGTAAAAGGATGACGGTTCTCTGCCGCACCGGGTATTGGTGAAAAGAGTGTTTTGTACAGGCTTCTCCGCCTTGCTGTGGGTGCTAAAGGAGAGTCACTTTGTGATATTAGTGCAATACTCAGAGGGTGCCTCTGAGGAGTGGATATAGGTCTGGTTATAGACCGAACCACTATAAATCTGGTGTCATTTACTTTTATTGCTTTTACGTTTCCGCACTTTAAATTTCAGTTTTAACAACTCTGTGGTTGAAAAACATTTTTCTACAAACTTTAAAAGAATATTTTATTTCAATTCAACTTTATCATTAAGAGGGTTTAAAATTTTTAAAACTACCAATTCACCCCCCTGTTGGTAGCCGTGGGACATTTACTTAGGCTTAACAACCTAATTACTGGACTCAACAAGTGGTATCAGAGCATAGTTTCAAAATCATAAGTTTGAACTACTTTTTGATTAACGTAGATGGCTACATTTGGAAACTGAAACACACCTGAGGGTTACTCTATCACTAGACCTCCACTGTTTGATAATATTCCTTTTGATTTTTGGAAAACACACATGTCTACTTTCTTACAGTCACTTGATTATCGCATGTGGATGCTAGTCCAGAAAGGTTACTCAAAACCAACTAGATTAGTTGATGGAATTAGGGTAGATACACCCTATGTAGATTGGACTATAGAAGAACGTGACTTAGCACAATTAAATGCGAAATGTTTAAATAGTTTCTTTTGTGCTTTAAAATCTGAAGACTACATGCGAGTTTCCACTTGTAAAAGCGGAAAAGACATATGGGATAGACTTTGTATTACTTATGAAGGGACAAACGAGGTTAAGCAATCAAGACTCAATATCTTGTTATATGACTATGAATTATTTCGCATGAAACCTAATGAATCTATAACTGACATGTACACAAGATTTACTCAAATTGTCACCTCTTTGCATGCACTTGATAGGGAATTAACAAATGCTGAAATGGTTAATAAGATTCTTAGTTGTTTACCTACTGTATATGATGCTAAAATTACTGCAATTACAGAGTCTAAAGATCTGAACATTTATTCAATTGACAATCTTCTTGGTTCACTCATTGCTTACGAGCAAGGAGTAAGTCAAAGAAAGATTGATGCAGGTGAACCAAGAAAGGACAAGAATATTGCACTAAATGTGGAAGAGTCAGAAAGTGAACACTCACAACCTGAGGATGAAGAAGATATTGCACTGATGACTAGACAATTCAGAAGCTTTTTAAAGAGGAAGAAGAAGAGACGCCAGCAATGGAATAGAGGTAAGTATAACAGAAATGGCAAGGTTTCTAATGAAGTGATTTGTTATGAATGCAGGAAACCAGGTCATATAAAGACTGATTGTCCAAAACTCAAAGCCACTCCTAGCAAGGAGAAGGTAGAGGAGAAACCAATGGTGAAGAAGGGAAAGAAGAAGTTTCAAAAGGCTTTTTGGGCGGACTCAGCTTTAGACTCATCTTAGACTGAAAAGATGAAGAAGTCACCAACCTTTGCTTGATGGCAGATAAAGCTGAACAATCAGATCAAAAAGAGGTATGTGATTTAACCTATAATGAATTGTTTGAAGTTTCTGAACACATGCATGATGCATATAGGAAAATGAAAAAGATGCATGCTAGTGTAGTTTTAGAATTGGAAGAGCTTAATAAGGAACATGAAATCCTTAGGAAAGATCATGCTTTAATTGATAGCAACCACATGAAACTACTTGATGAATATGATGACTTGAATAAAAATTTTGAGAATTTAAAATTATCCCATGCTGAACTTGAAAAAGAATTTAAGAAATTTAAGGATGAATCTGAGAGCAAGACATATAGAATCAATTATACCAATCGAATCTTGGAGGATATGAATTCATTTTACAAACTCACTATAAGAGCTCTCGAGGATAATAGGAACCCCCCTAAACTTGAAGATTTTACAAATCCTAAATATTATCCTAAATTCATGAAATCCCTTAGAAGACAATCATATGAAAGAAAACATAGGAATATTTTTCCTAATGTTAAATGTAACAATTGTGGATTTTTGGGACATATATCTCACACCTGCACTTTAAAGATGAAACCTAATTTGGTGTGGAGAATTAAGATGCATAAACCTAGACATATCATACATGCATCTGATTATAAATTCCATAAAGGTGAACCCAAACTAGTTTGGGTTCCCAGGTCTAACATTTGAGAATTTTGCAGGAATACTCTCACACAAGACCTCATGAGAGTATATGGTACCTGGACAGCGGATGTTCAAAACACATGACTGGAGATACTGCTCAATTCATAATGCTGGAAGCCAGGAGTGGAGGCAAGGTTACACTTGGAGATAATACCACAAAGAAAGTGGTTGGATCAGGTATGATTGGAAATTTGAAAAACTTTTTCATAGACAATGTTTTATTAGTTGAAGGCTTAAAACATAATTTGCTTAGCATAAGTCAGCTATGTGATAAGGGCTATAATGTAAAATTTTTTACCTACTAGCTGCATAATTAGCCTAAATGGGAAAATTGTTTTAAATGGAAAAAGGGTGAACAATGTCTACATGCTAGATTTAAATTGTATTCAATCTCCTACTGCTTTTTGTTTGAAAACTGTTTCTGATGAATCATGGCTTTGGCATAGGAGACTTTGTCATTCTAGTATGAAAAATCTTAGAAGAATTATCCAAAAGAATTTGGTGAGAGGAATACCTAAACTAGACTTTACTAAGGACCATCTATGTGATGCATGTCAATTAGGAAAACAAGTCAAGTCCTCTTTTAAGTCCAATAAAGATCTTAGGACCAGTAAACCTTTAGAAATTCTACACATGGATCTTTTTGGACCTGTAAGCACTGTTAGTCTAGGAGGAAAGGTATATGGATTTGTTATAGTAGATGATTTTTCAAGATTCACCTGGGTTAAATTTCTTTTTCATAAGAGTGAATCATTTGAAAAATTCAGAAATTTTTCAACTTGGATACAAAGAAAACTAGGATGTGAAATAATTTCTATACAAAGTGATCATGGAGGAGAATTTGAAAATGAAAGATTTGAAGATTTCTATAAAGAAAAGGGGATTGATCACAATTTTTCTGCACCTAGAACTCCTCAACAAAATGGAGTAGTTGAAAGAAAGAACAGAACATTAATAGAAGCCGCCCGAGCAATGTTAGCAGAATACTCACTTCCTAGATATTTTTGGGCTGAGGCAGTTAGCACTGCATGCTATGTTCTGAATAGGGTGAATGTGAGATCAAATTTGAATAAAACACCCTATGAGTTGCTAAAAGGTAGAACACCAAATTTGTCTCACTTGCATGTATTTGGTTGCAAGGTATTCATACATAATAATGGAAAATCTGCCTTAGGAAAATTTGATCCAAAATCAGATGAAGGAATTTTTATTGGATATTCAAGTATTGGAAAATCTTATAGAGTATTCAACAAAAGAACATTAGTCATTGAAGAAACCACACATGTTGTTTTTGATGAAAATGGAAACATGAAAGAGCCAAATATTGTTGAAGAAGAAATTGAAGAAAACTCCCAAAAGATTGATAGATTAAATTTGGAAGAAAATGTGGAAGAAAATTTAAAAAGAGAAGACCCTTTGCCTAGAGATTTGAGATTTTCTAAAAACCACCCAAAGGAATTGATCATAGGTGAACCAAGTGAGGGTATTAGAACTAGGCGTGGATTAAATAAGGAAGTCAATCATTCAGCCTTTATTTCAACTATTGAACCCACTAACATTGATCAAGCACTTTCAGATGAATTTTGGATATTGGCCATGCAAGACGAGTTAAATCAATTTGTAAGAAATAAAGTTTGGGAACTAACTACAAGGCCAAAAGATCAAAGTGTTGTTGGAACCAAGTGGGTGTTCAAAAATAAAATGAATGACTTAGGAGTAGTCATTAGAAATAAGGCTAGATTAGTAGCTAAGGGGTATAATCAAATTGAAGGAATTGATTTTGAGGAAACTTTTGCCCCTGTAGCTAGACTTGAAGCAATTAGGGTTTTACTAGCCTTTGCCTGTTTTAAAGGTTTTAAATTGTTTCAAATGGATGTCAAAAGTGCCTTTTTAAATGGGGTAATTGAAGAAGATGTTTTTGTAGAACAACCTCCAGGTTTTGAAAATTCTAAATTTCCAAATCATGTTTTCAAATTAAAAAAGGCATTATATGGATTGAAACAGGCACCTAGGGCTTGGTATGAGAGGTTAAGCACCTTCCTACTTGAAAGATCTTTTGAAAAAGGAAGTGTGGATACAACTCTCTTTTTAAGGAAAATTGGAAAGGATATACTTATTGTTCAAATTTATGTGGATGACATCATCTTTGGATCTTCAAATAAACATCTTTGTGATGATTTTTCTAAAACAATGAGTAGTGAATTTGAAATGAGTCTAATGAGAGATTTAAATTACTTTCTAGGATTTAGCATTAAGCAACTTGAGGAAGGTACTTTTCTTAGTCAAACCAAATATATTAAGGACATCCTCAAAAAATATGAAATGGACAATGCTAAACCTGTTAGTGCACCAATGAGTTCTTCAGTTCAGTTGGATAAAGTCCTTAAGGGAAAATCTGTTGATCAAAAGAAATTTAGAGGGATAATTGGATCTTTACTTTACTTGACTGCTAGCCGACCAGATATTATGTTTAGTGTTTGCTTATGTGCTAGATTTCAATCAGATCCAAAAGAATCACATTTGACAGCAGTGAAAAGGATTTTAAGATATCTACTAGGAACTCAAAACTTAGGAATTTGGTATCCTAAGTTTAGCTCTTCATTTGAAATTATTGGTTACTCAGATTCTGACTTTGCAGGCTGTAGAGTGGATAGGAAAAGCACTTCTGGAACATGTCAATTCATTGGAAATTCATTAGTTTCATGGTCTAGTAGAAAACAAAATTCAGTGGCACTATCTACTGCAGAAGCAGAATACATTGCATTAGGAAGTTGTGTGGCACAAGTACTTTGGTTAAAACAACAGTTGATTGACTTAGGATTAACTATAGACACTATTCCAATTTATTGTGACAATACTAGTGCTATTTGCATTTCCAAAAATCCTATTCAACATTCTAGAACCAAACACATTGATATAAGGCATCATTTCATAAGGGATCATGTATCCAAAGAAGAAATTGAACTCATACATGTTTCAACTGAAAATCAACTTGCAGACATTTTTATAAAACCTTTAGCCTTTGATACCTTCAGTACTTTAAGAACAAGGCTTGGTGTTATTGATTTGAATGCTTAACCAAAATGTCTTTGCAACATTGATACTTGTTGTGTTTTATTTTTGTGATTTTGTGAATTTTGTGTGTTTTTGAATGAATTGTTTTTGGATTTATGATTTGGTTTTATGTTTTCTGTGTTTTTGAATGTTTTTGTTGATTTTCTTAATTTAAAAATCAAAATTAAATTTTTTTTGGAGGAAATCGTCCAGGACGAAATTGGTTTCGTACGGGACGATGTGTGAAGGAACAGTTTGCGTGAATTTAAACCGTTTTGAGAGCAGTTTTTAATTAGATCGCCTGTACGATCTGTGATCGTCCAGGATGAATTTTTTCTCTCTCAAACGTCGGGACGATTGAATGCAGCGGTTGAGTGGATAAGGCAGTTTTTAATACGAACTTCGTCTGTACAAAATTTTTGTTCGTCCAGACGAACATGTGTCGATTCATTGTAGGGGACGGTTTTCAAGAGTCATTAAAACGATTCACTTTTTGATCGTCTGTACGAAATTTTTTCATCTGTACGATCGGTCAAGTCAAAAAGCCTGTACGAAGGGACGCATCGTAAGTTGTGTTGAATACAAAAAGCCGTTACATTTTGGACGAATTGGATTGTCTGTACGAAATTACTTCGTCCAGACGAACGATAATTTTTCGTCCATGACGAATATTTTCGTCCAGGACGAACATATCATTTTTCTTTAAATATGAAGGCTTTCAAACTTGACAATCACACTTCCAAACTTCTTTTTCAATCCCTTTCTACATCAAATCAACAATGGCCTCCTCTAGCAAAAGACAAAAGGTTTTGGTGAAGAAACCAAATAGGAATGCGCCAGACAACTTTCTTTCCAAGGCAAATGAGGAATCTTTTCCTCGTTTTGCCTCCGCAAAAATCACTCCGTCTCGCATTCTTATCCAAACAGAGTTGAAATTTCGGGTATTGCACCTCTTCGCCTCAACCCAATTTCAGTTCATTCTTTCTCTCGTCCACCTCTACAATAAGCAAACCTACCACTACTTTCTAGCCAACATGAGTTTCAATTCTGACCACTCTATCATTAGTTCTTATGTTTTTAAACAAAAAGTTGAGATCACCAAGCACGACCTTGGTGCATTTTTAAACTTAAGAACTGAAGGATATAGAGCCCACACCCTAATGTCAGAAAACTCCTTCAAATGGTTTGAAATCAATAGGGTGATTAGAGAGATAGGCATAACCTATCATGTTGCTAGAGTCTCCGGTATGACCCAAGATGCCCGAATCATCCAGCATATCCTTAGATCCTCAATTATTCCTAAAGCTGGTGATAGGATTAACATTACTCCTCTCCTTTCTGTTCTAACTTTTTTAATCATGCAAAGACATCCTATTGATGAAGCCCAACTCATCATAGATCATATCTATGGGCTTTCAGAAATAGGACATGTTGATCAGAAGAGGAAGAAGAACATTTTTTTAGGGCACTTAATTACTTATATTTTGGAAAAGAAGTACAATATAGTGCATCCTGATGAAGAATATGAAGAGCCAGTTTACTATAACGATGCATCATTCAGATTGCTCTTCAAGGAGGAAAAAGAAAAAGAAAAAGCACATGCCAGTGCTTCAGAAGAAGAAGAAGAAGAATGAGTGCAAGCTTCTGCTTCTCAATCAGATTACCAGAATCTGATTGAGAGATTTGATAGACTAGAGACTCACATTGATCAAAGGTTTGATCAATTTGATGCTCAGCTTACGCAGCAGCAACATGACATTGGTAATATTAAAGATGAAGTTCATGAAATAAATACCAATGTAATGTTGATGGCCTCCTACTTCAACCTCTTTGGCGGCATTCCTCCTCCTCCTCCAGAATAGTGAAATTGTTTTTATGTCTGTGTCTGTTGTATTTTTTTTTGTTTTTGTTTTTGTTTGTTTTGTTTTTATCTTATCTGTTTTATTGTAATGTGTTTGTTTTTATGTTTTTAAGTTCAATGTTTTTTTTTTGTGTAATCCGTTTCTTTAATATCAATGAAAGTTTGTTTCTATTAGATTTGTTTTGAAATATGGTTAATATTTGTGAATTTCATTAGTATTATTTAATCTACATAGTGCTTAAATTCGATTGTAATTTGAGATTATCTATATTAGAAAATCTAGACTTTCTAAATTTATAATTTGTTTATAACTTGTTGTAATTAGAACTTTTAAATTCATGTCTATTCATTTAGACTACATAAAAGTTAATATTATTATTGCAATTTTGATGTTTTCTTATTTTGTATTTCTATGCTCAAATGATATTTATGCACCTAGAAATATTTGAAATTTTAGATTATCGATTTTGGAAAGAATTGGTCAAATTACTCTTGAATATTGTACAAATGTACAAAAATCAAAAGGAATTCGCAAAAATTTGCAAAGTGAAAAAGAGGCACAAAATAAGCCCAACCAAAGAAAAATGCACAAAAATGTGCTCCAAAACTTTGAAAAGATGCACAAAGCGCCACATGAGGTAATTCTCTTCTTTCCAAATTCATTCAATCTCTTAATTCAAATTGATCTTATGTTCATTTATATTCTATTGAACTTTGAAATATAGAATTTTTTATACATCTCTCTTGTAATGATTTTCAATAGTCAAATGTCTAAATTGAATCATGTCTTTGATAAATTCTTCTTACTTACAATGTTATATCACTTCTTAAATTTTATGAATTTCTATGATTGATCTAATATCCTTAGTTTAAAATTGCATACCCTATGTCAAATCACAATTTAGATTAAATTTTAAAAATGAATTTCATATAATTATTTACATTTCTTGTCTTTTTCTTCTTCACTTTTTGTTGCTGTCAAAAAGGGGGAGAAATTATTATGTAAATGTTTGTGTTTTGTGTTTTTGTGGTTTGTGTTTTCTATTTTTGATTGTTTTGTTTGCAAGTTTTTTGTTTGTGTTAAAAATTTTAAAAAACAAAAATTTTTGTTCTTTAATGCCTCCTTATTTTAATGTACTCATAAATTCAGGGGGAGTTTAGGAGATAAGAGATTTGTTTTAACTTGAAACCATACTAATAATAATTGTTTTGTCATCATCAAAAAGGGGGAGATTGTTTGAATAGTTGCTATTTGAATGATGTATAATTGTGCAACTTATATAGTTTTGATGATTCCAAATATTATTGTTCAAATGTATAGTTATCTCCTAACAATTTCAGAAGATTTGTACTTGCTCTTGTGTGTACTAACATTTCAGGAAAATCAGACTCCAGACTACGATAACTTCAAATCAAATTCAACATGAGATATTTTGTTTATTTTAAGTTTGCCTTTTCTTTGAATTAATTTTGAAAGGGAGTGATTGTAATTGAGTGAATAAAATCTCACACACACAAATAAGGAGATCTTAAAATTCTATACTGATCGTACAGGATGATATTTATCGTACTGGACGATCTGTCAGTTATCTCCTATAGAGCACTTGGAACGAATAGGAACTTGTTCTGAAAAATTTTTCTAAGTCCTATTCGTCCAGGACGAATTTTATTTTCGTCCCGGACGATGGGTTCTCTGTAAAATTTTCGTCCAGACGAATTTTATCATCGTACGAGGCGACCAATCCTCTGGAAAATTTTCGTCCAGACGAAAATAAATATCGTACCGGACGATCAGCTCTCTGGAAAATTTTCGTCCAGACGAAAACAAATTATCGTCCGCGGCGATTGGTCCTCTGGAAAATTTTCGTCCAGACGAAATAAATAATCGTCTAGGACGATCGGCTCTCTGGAAAATTTTCGTCCAGACGAACATATTTTCGTCCAAACGATTAACCGACTTAGAACAGTTTTCAGCAGTTTCTAGAATCGACCTTGTAATAACCGTTCGTACTGGACGAACCTAGTTCGTACAGGACGATCAGCTGTACGAAGTCATTTCGTACACATATACAAATTGGGTCGTTTCAGATCATTTAAGTAAAATCGTCCAGGACGATCCAGGATCGTACGGGATGATCCACTGCATACAAAATTGAAAATATGCAGTTTTTGGGCGGTTTTTCATGTCTTTTGTATAAATAGTCCAAATTAGACTTCCACCCAATCTTTTTGTCATTTGATCTTTGTGCCTCTTGAGAGAATAGCCAAGGAGAGAGTGGAAGAGAGCATTCAAGGGAGGATTCCTACCACTGGAGCGAGAAGGCTTCACTTGGATTACTAAGGTAAGAGTCTCTACTTGTGAAATTGGATTTCTTCACTCTTTTCCTTCTTCCTTCTAGATTCATGTGAGAAGATCAGTCAAGGAGATCTGGTTCTCTGTCGACACTTGGAGAGTGTGAACAGCCGAAGGGTTCTCTGCCCACACTAGGAGAGTGTAAATGGACGAAGGTTCTCTGCCTACACTTGGAGAGTGTGAACAGCCGTAGGGTTCTCTGCCCACACTAGGAGAGTGTAAAAGGACGACGGTTCTCTGCCAGCACTGTGGATTGTATAAAAGGACAACGGTTCTCTGCCGCACCGGGTAGTGGTGAAAAGAGTGTTTTGTACAGGCTTCTCTGCCTTGTTGTGGGTGCTAAAGGAGAGTCACTTTGTGGTATTAGTGCAATACTCAGAGGGTGCCTCTGAGGAGTGGATGTAGGTCTGGTTATAGACCGAACCACTATAAATCTGGTGTCATTTACTTTTATTGCTTTTACGTTTCCGCACTTTAAATTTCAGTTTTAACAACTCTGTGGTTGAAAAACATTTTTCTACAAACTTTAAAAGAATATTTTATTTCGGTTCAACTTTATGATTAAGAGGGTTTAAAATTTTTAAAACTACCAATTCACCCCCCTCTTGGTAGCCGTGGGACATTTACTTAGGCTTAACAACCTAATTACTGGACTCAACAGATGTAGGTCGGGTTAACCGAACTACTATAAATTTTGTTGGCAGAATATTCACTTCCTAAGAATTTTTGAGCTGAAGTGGCTAGTACAGCATGTTATATTCTGAATAGGGTGAACATTAGATCAAAATTAAATAAAATATCCTATGAGCTTCTTAAGGGTAGAACACCAAATTTGTCACATTTACATGTTTTGTATACAATGTATTGTATCATAATAATGGAAAATCTCCTTTAGGAAAATTTGATCCAAAATCGGATGAAGGAATTTTTCTTGGATACTCTAGTGTTGGAAAATCATATAGATTGTTAATAAAAAAACTTTGGTAGTTAAGGAGACCACACATATTGTGTTTAATAAATTTGAAATTTTGGAAGGGCCAAATTCGGAAGAGAAACATATTAAAAATAACTCCTAAAGAATAGAAAAGATTGATTTGGAAGAGAATGTAGAAATAGAAAAACTTTTTCCTAGAGAATTGGAATTTTCTAAAAATTAACCAAAGGAATTAATTTTAGGTGAACCTACTGAGAATGTTAGGACTAGGCATGGACTGAGTAAGGAAATAAATCATTCTTATTTTATATCAAAGATTGAACCCATAAATGTTAATTAAGTAATTTTAGATGAATTTGGATTTTTTCCATACAAGAAGAGTTGAATAAATTTATAAGGAATGATGTTTGGTAATTAATTGAAAGGCTAAAGGATCAGAGTGTAGTTGGACCTAAGTGGGTGTTCAAAAATAAAATGAATGATTTAGGTGTTGTGATTAGAAGTAAGGCTAGATTGGTGGCTAAGGAGTATAATCGAATAGAAGGGATTGATTTTGAAGAGACTTTTACCACTATAGGAAGACTTGAAGTAATTAGAGTTTTGTTAGCCTTTCCCTATTTTAAAGGATTTAAATTATGTCAGATGGATATTAAGAGTGCCTTTTTAAATGGGGTGATATAAGAGGATGTATATATTGAGCAACCTTTAAAAATTATAAATTCCCTAATAATGTGTTTAAATTGAAAAAGGTATTGTATGGATTGAAATAGACACCTAGGGCATGGTACGAAAGGTTAAGTACTTCCTTATTATATACATCTTTAATAAAATGAAGTGTGGATTTCACTCTCTTTTAAAGAAATTAGGAGATGACATACTCATTATTCAGATATATATTGATGTTATCATTTTTGGATCTACAAATAGCAATCTTTGTGATGATTTTTCAAAAATAATGAGTAGTGAATTTAAGATGAGTTTAATAAGAGATCTGAGTAATTTTTTTGGTTTTAGTATTAAGAAAAATAAGGAAGGAACTTTTCAAGAAATATGAAATGGATAATGCTAAACCAGTAACTATACTAATGAGTTCCTCAATTCAATTGGATAAGGACCCAAAGGAAAAATTGTTGATCAAAAGAAAATTTTTGATGTATAATTGTATCATTGCTTTATTTGACTACTAGCATACTAGATATAATATTTAGTGTTTATTTGTGTGCTAGATTTCGATCTGATCTAAATGAATCAAATTTTAAAAAAGTTAAAAGGATTTTTATATATATTTTGGGAACTCATAACTGTTGCAAATCTATTTTTATGACTTATGTTTTGATGATTGACAAACACTATTGATTCTCTTGGACTGCATGTTGCTTCTAACTTTTCAAGAATCGAAGATCGGACGAACAGACGAAGCCAGTTCAAGATTATGTAGGTCTAGGGTTGAGTCAGTCTGTAGTTTGTTTTTTCTCTTCTTGAGTCTATTTGTAATTGTCAAAGAGACTGATGCTAAGTAACCCTACACACACACACTTGAAAGAATTAGAATTTCTATTTTTACTCAGATCGGTCAGGACGATATTTACATCGGCCTGGACGATCAGGCTTAAAAATAGAAAGTCTAAATATTGATTCTTAATTAAGGCAGCCGTCATTAACAGATCGTCCTGGACGATACGTGTATCGGTCAGGCCGATAAGCTTAAAACAGAAAAAAGTTACCGCCATAGACAATTAAGGTATAATGTATTTTTTAATTATCGGCCAGGACGATCATTTATCGGCCTGGATGATATTCTCAAATTATGCCTTAATTGATCAAGAAATCAAGGGAGTAATTAAGGATGATTGATACGATCATATCGTCTTGGACGATCGCAGGATCGGCCAGGACGGTCTATTAAAAAACTTTAGTTACTTCAAGATGATAAATATCGGTCAGCTCGAATTTAGGGCGATGCTCTGGACGATTTTCCTCTGATTTGAACTGATCGTCCAGAACGATCGTGAGATCGGCCTGGACGATCAAGCCAATTTTCAATCATCCAGTTTTGCATTCAGGGCGATGCTCTGGCCGATCTTCTGAGTTTTGTACTGATCGGCCAGGCCGATGTCCATATCGGTCTGGACGATAATGTCGGCAACTTGCAATTAATGAGCTCCTTTGAAGCACTTCTATTTAAGAGCTCTTGTTCAATATTTTGAATAACCTTTGGCTGCTACCTTGACCTGAGAAGGCCTTGAGGAGAGAAAGAGAGAGGGGAGAGAGAGAGGATCTTGTGAGGGGATTCACAAGGGTTGCTTTAAGGATCGCTCTGCTTCTTCTTCATCTAGAGTTTCTCATACGTTGAAGGGTCAGTAGAGGTAAGGAGTAAGCATCTTGTTGTTGGTTCTCTGCCAGCTTCAGGAGGAAGCAAAAGGATATGATTCTCTGCCTTGCCAGGGTGGCAAAAAGGAGGTTCTTGTGAAGGCTTCTCCGCCTAGCCGTGGGGTCTAAAGGAGAGTCACGTTTTATAGTGCAATACTTGGAGGGTGCCTCCAAGGAGTTGACGTAGGTCAAGTTGACCGAACCACTATAAATCTCTGTGTTCTTATTTTCTTGCTTCTGTACTTTTATTTTTGCATTATTTTTCTCGTGGCGTGATTTTGGTTTATGTGTTTTTGTTCTTTGTGAATTTTTTTTTTTAAATACCAATTCATCCCCCCCCCCCTCTTGGTTAGCTTAGGACTAAGTTCATAGGGCTTAACATCCCTAACGAACTTTCAAGTGGTATCAGAGCGGGATTCGAAAATTTAAGATTGAAAACTTTTTGAATTTGATCCATGGCTAACCTTGGAAATCATAACATTATGGAAGGGTATTCCATTACCTGACCTCCCCTATTCGATAACCTACCTTTTGATTTTTGGAAAACCCGCATGTCAATATTTTTAAAATCTACTGATTATCGCATGTGGATGCTTATTCAAGAAGGTTATTCTCCACCTTCTCGTGAAGTTAATGGTGTTAAAACGGAAGTTGCTTTTACCGAATGGACATTTGATGAACAAGATTTAGCTCAATTGAATGTAAAATATTTGAATTGCTTTTTTCTGTGCTTTAAAATCTGAGGATTACATGCGTGTCTCTACTTGCAAAACTAGTAAAGAAATTTGGGATAATTTCTGTATCACCTATGAAGGCACTAATGAAGTTAAACTATCCCGTTTGAATTTTCTCTTGCATGACTACGAACTTTTTTGTATGAAACCTCATGAATCGATTTCTGACATGTATACTAGATTTACTCAGATAGTTACTTCACTACATGCATTAGGAAAAGAACTTTCAAACTTTGAAAAAGTAAACAAGATTTAGAGATGCTTGCCTTCGTCATATGATGCTAAAATCACTGCAATCACTGAATCTAAGAAGTTGAACACTTATTCTATTGATAACTTACTTGGATCACTCTTTGCTTACGAGCAAGGGGTGAACCAAAGAAATCTTGATGCAGGTGAGAAGATAAAAGGAAAAAACAGTTGCACTAAAGACGCACAAATCGGATTTTGAATCTTCCGGGTATGAAAGCGATGAAGTTGCCTTCATCACAAGGCAATTCAAAAGCTTTCTAAGGAAGAAACAAAAGCATCATCAAAATTGGAGAAAAGGTAAGGATCATAAACATATCAAAGGATCTTTTGATATTGTTTGTTATGAATGTTGGAAACCAGGACATGTGAGAATTGATTGCTCGACACTTAAAGATCACTCAAGCAAAGGAAAGGGTGAGGAGAAACCTAAGCTAAGGAAGGACAAGAGGAGAGTACAAAAAACATTTTGGGTGGATTCGGCATCGGACTCATCAGAGACGGAACCAGAAGATGAGACATCAAAATTGTGTTTGATGGCAGACGACAATCTTGATCAAGAAGAGGTATGTGAACTTTCCTACGATCAACTTCTTGAAGTTTCAAAAAAAAAATCATGCATCATATAGGAAATTAAAGAAAACTCATGCTAGCTTGAAATTAGAATTTTTGAACCTACAAAAAGAGCATGAAATTTTGACTAAAGACCATCAAATGATTGATTCAAATCATATGACTTTACTTGAAGAATTTGATGAGTTAAATAAAAATTATTGTGAATTAGTTGAAAAGCATGATGCATTAAAAGTTTCACACACATCACTTGAATCTGATTTTAAGAAGTCTAAATAGATGGAGAAAAAATTGAGGATTGAAAATGAGGTCTTAAAAAGCATAAATTTGAAGATTCAAAATGAATTAGAAATATGTAAGAAAACTAGGATGACACCTACTTTTGATCAATTGCCAAAACCTAGGAATAGACATTATAACTCAAACCACTTAAGAAATCCTTTTCCTGGAGTTAGATGTTTTTCATGTGGCATGCTAGGACACATCTCACACACTTGCATAATACACCATAGTACATATTGGGAGTGGAGACCTAAGGTGCATGATCCACAGCATACCACACATGCATTGCATTCTACTCTTCATAAGAAGGAACCCAAACCTGCTTGGGTTCCTAAATCTAACATTTTATAATTTTGTAAGAGGGCTCTCACAAAAGGCCTCGTAGGAGGATGTGGTACCTGGACAGTGGATGCTCTTGACATATGACTGGTGATGTGTTGACCTCATTTTTGTATGAGGTCACTAAGACCCTTCCAGAATCCAGATTTAATCCTAGACCCTAGGATCCACTCTAGACCTTAGGATCCTTCTAGATCCAAGACCTTAGAGTCCACTCTAGAGCCTAGGATTCCCTTAAATCCTAGATCGTAGAATTCTTCTAGATCTTAGGGTCACTCCAACTTCAAATCAATCTCCACCCTTGATCAACCTCAACCTCAAATCAATTCCTATATTTGATCCACTCCAATTTCAATTTGATCCCTACCTGTGATCAATTTAAATCTCAGACTCCATCCAATTCAAATTCAAATTAATTCAAATTTCAAACATATCCAAACTTTGACTCAATCTACTTGAGAATCCAAATTTTAACCTAGATTTTGATCAAAGCTTCAATCTAGCTTTGGCATCATCCATTCATTAACAATCACCACATGATTGTAAATGATTTGGATACTTCAATACTAATCATTCCAACTTAAAATCTATCCCAAATCCAGAAATCCAGACTCAAATCCTAAGTCTCAAGGCCTTGTCCTAAAGACCCTTTTTAGAGATTTTTCAAACATTTCAAAACCCACTCAAATGGTCTCTGATTCAAGGTCTATCACTTGTAAAGTGATAAGACATGTCTCTAGAGGTTACCCTCCAACTTTTAGCTCATTTTGAGGTCTCTAACCCCAAAATCTGAATTAAAATCCAAAGGCTGTAAAACCTTCAAATATTTACAGCCTATGCCACTGAACCTAACCCCTTTGAGATCTTGACCTTGGAACCCTTATCCAAGCCTCCAATCACTTCCAGACCCTTGATTTTAACCCATTGAGCAGTAAACTGCATTTTTCAGACCCATTTTTGACCATAGTTGACCAATAGGTCAAAATTGACCAAAATACCCCTATGGGGCTCAAATAGGGATTCCAAACCAAATGAGCTCCAAATTGGATGCAACCACCTTTGACAAATTTCAAATGTCATTTCAAATCTTTTGAACCTATTTCCAACCCTTGGGTCAACCTGGTTGACCAAGTCAACTGGTTTGACCCAAGAGGCCCTTTAAGGGTCCAAACATGTGTTTTGACCCAAATGACCTCTCTAAGTCATCCAACCACTTCCATTAACCTTAAAATATCATTTTAAACCTGTTGAGCCCAAACCCAGACTCTGGGTCAACCTGGTTGACCAAGTCAACCCAGGTTGACCAAACAAGCCCTTAAGGGTTCAAATAGTGATTTGGACCAAATTTACCCCTCCAAACCCTGGGACCACATCCAGTAGACTCAGGATGACATTCTGAATTTGCTGAATCCATTTCTAGCCCCTGAACCCAACTGGTTGACCAAGTCAACTAGTTTTGGTCTAAAAGCCCATTAAGGGCCCATTAAGCATTCTTGATTCAATTGACATACATGACTCTTGGAATCACCTTCCAATCCACCTAATCATCCCATTTGGACTACCTAGGTGCAATTCTACAAACCTTTGATGGGGTTGACTAGTCAATCAGTCAACTCAAAGCTTAAAGAACCATTTGTGTGGTCAAACCCTTCAACCCATTGAACCTAGCTCAAGCCACACCCATCCAGCCATTTGAAGAGGTTCCATGACCTGCTCTTATGCCACATCAGCAACCATTGACCAGTTGACCGGTCAAAATGGTCAATCCCCCTCTTAAACCCTATTTTTCATGGTCAAAACCCTATTTCCTCCCTATATCACATGCCTAAAAGCCTCTTTTTGCTTTATTTCCCTAACTAATCCCTGCTTAAGCTGCTCCAAGGGCTTGGCTTAGGCTATTTAGGCAATGTTCCCTCCCACTCATCCCAAGTCCACCCAATGGGAATTAGGCTTGTCCAGCCTTTGGGGCAGCCTTCCAGCTTTCCCAGGGACAGGTGGCATCATCTGGAGAGCCCAGGAGTCAATCCCAGCCATCCATTTGGCTTGGGGGCGTTTGAATAGGGGGAAAAGGCCCAAATGCCTCATAATCTAACCCTAACTCTCTCTCTCTACTCAAGCTCTCTCAAGCCCAGCTCCCTGTTCCACTGAGCTCCCCAGACATCCCCAAGCAC
Organism: Dendrobium huoshanense; assembly: GCA_016618105.1. Taxonomy (NCBI): domain Eukaryota; kingdom Viridiplantae; phylum Streptophyta; class Magnoliopsida; order Asparagales; family Orchidaceae; genus Dendrobium; species Dendrobium huoshanense. Next base: position 62,834,507 of record CM028359.1, on the reverse strand, counting down.
ATCCCTACTCAGATCCCGGCGATCAAACCTATCTCCGGCGATCTTCCGGTGAGATCTAGCCCAATCCATTCAAGGAGTTGTCCCGGTCGATCCAGGCGATTTCGAAGCTCAGAGTCAACTAGGGATGTACACTTGGACAATCTACAAGCTCAACCATCCTTTTAACGGTTCAATCCGTCCCAAAATCAAGGTGAAAACTTAAACCCTAGATCTAGGCACACTAGATTAAATAACTTTAGTTTCACCGCGTTTTAAGATCTAAAATTACCTCCCCATTATTTCTGTTCATCCCCTTTACCTAGGTTTAAAATTTTACAAACATTGATCGAGCCGATCGGGAGAACGAGACAAAAAACGCTTTCTAGGGCGTTTTCGTAGTCTCGTTCAGGTGCACATTTTCTGGACCGTTGATAACTGGATCAATGGCCCAGATTAAGCCATTCGGGACCAACATCCGACCGTGTATCCGTTTGGCGTTCGCCTTTTGGTCCGGCGATATCCTGATCATTCGTTTGAGATCACGGGATTAAATCCTAACCATTTGATCTTTCTTAACGAGAGCGAAACGTAGGATTAAATCCCGTCCGTTGAATTAAACCCGCGGTTTTGATCCAACGATCCTCGCTAACCGCTGACGTGGTTAAGTGAAACCGCGTGAAGCGGTGTGCGATCGACGCGTGGCTGACCGCCGCCGCCAATCATTGGCGCCGTCGCGTATTGATCCCGCGGCCCCTATTGCGCCACGTCGCCCCGCCGTTTCCGTGGTTCGATCGGACGAACCCGAGCGAGCCACGTGTCCCGCCGGTGCCGCCGTTTGACTAATAAATGGATTTAAATTCATTTTAATTAGCATAACTTCAAAAAATTATAATAAATAAAATACAGAACCAAAAAATGAGTATAATATATCAAACTGTTCATAATCTTATCTAGTTTTTTTTAAAAAAACAATGAGACTATTTTGATTATTATTTTATTAATAATTTAAGAAATACAGAAAATGACTTTTTATTTTTAATTAAATATATATAAGCTATATTACTTTGAAATTTGGCATGATTATCATGGGATATATGATTGATTTCCAGAAAAATTTTCAGAGTTATTTGAGTAAATTTTAATATTAATTTGAGTTATATGATTATTTTGATAGTTTATTAATATTTAATTAAATATTATGATAATTATATCATATTCTTAAAAGTTATTTTCAAATGACTCCAAAATCAGTGGATCTCTCAAGTTTCAAAATTTTATTTTAATGTTATTTTAAATTATCTTATTTTAAAATTAATATTCTTATAGGTTTACATATGAAAATACCTATATTTCAAAAATTATTTTAAAATTATATATATTAAACCTTTAACATAATTGAGAGATCTTTTGAAACTTTAAACCTAGATTGAGCTTGATTGAATAACATTGATGGGGAGTGATTAGTGTATAGTTGTGCTTCAACTATTCACTAATCAAGATTTAAGTTAAGTTGATTATGTTAGTTTTTGCATGCTTAAGGTACACACACCACCTAGTCTAGGTTCTCCTAGATTTAAGGACTTGAGTGTGATGCTTATGTATTTCATCCATGCTTGTTCAAGGGTTAGAGAAGGTTTGATTCAATCCTATTTAAATCTAGTGACATTAAGGACAATAATTAAGGACATGTTTAGAAAATTTAGAATATTTTCAATAATTAGGATTCACTTCCTCTTGAGTTGGAGCTTCAAACACTTAAACCTAGTGACATGTACAGCCACTAGGAAAATTTTCACTGATTTCTGAAATCATTTAGATCCCTAATTAATTTTCCTAAGTTTAAGCCTTAATTAAACCTTGAAACCTTCCCGAAAATGTAATAAATCCATTTTAAACCCAAAAATTATGTTTAACTCCTCTAACTGACCATAATTAAACCCTTAACCAATGAAAATTAAAATCAAAATTTTTTGACAACAATTTGAACCTTAATCTAATTTTAAGTGAAAATCAATATTTAATTCATTTAATTAATTAAAAAATATTAAAATTTCCAAAAATTTCCCAAACACTTGGGAGTCTCTCCTTAGGTCATTTCTGACATTTGGAGTTGATTTCAAGGAGATTGGAATTCATTTGGATGAAAATCAAAAAAAGGTTCTCTAATTAAGAAATTTAGAAAATTCATTAATTAGTCAAAATTTCAAACCTTCATAACTAATTCCAGAAAAATCCAAATCACACAAACTCACTTGCATTCAACCCCTAATAAGGTATAATATTTACTAAAAATATTAAATTCCAGAAATTTGCAATATTTTAAAAAGTCAACAAATTGGTCAAACCGTAGTTAAAACTAGTTCAAAACTTCAAACATTCGTAATAAAATGTAGAAAAATCCGATTTCAACGTACTTACCTTCTAACTGATCGTAGTAAGGTCTAGTATTTTAATAAAATACAAACATTCCAGAATTTGAACTTAATTAAAAAGTAAATTTTCAACCCCTTAATTAAATCATTAAATATTCTAAAATATTCATAAAGCTCAAATCATTCTAAAACTCAGAAAATATTGGTTTAATGCTTAAAACATTTAACAAATCCTTTAAAACACAACAACCACCCTAAAGTTGAAGTTTATTGGCTGGACTACTCCGGGCTGCGGGGCTAAGTGTCCTAAGGAGGCTGGTTCCTCGAGCCTGGTGGCACAACGCCACGAGTGAATTCTAAAGGGTGTCAAACCTTAAAATGTATTAATTTTTAATTATTTAACATTTTAAAAATCTCTAATTCAATTACATTAATTTGGTTTATCGGCTGGACTACTCCGGGCTGCGGGGCTAAGTGTCCTAAGGAGGCTGGTTCCTCGAGCCTGGTGGCACAACGCCACGAATCAATTAATGGCAAACTTAAATTAATCAAGCTTTTAAAATCAATAACTAACTCATTTTAATATTAATCCACTCTTTTAATTCCAACCAATTTAAATAACTTAATCAACCCCGATTGCTACTGGGTAACCCAGGCCTACGAGGCTATTAGCTTAGCCCCAAGGAAGGTGAAATAAACTTCACGGCCTCGGTGTGAAACAAAGGTAGTAATCAATTAATTTTTAAGATATGTCTAATTAAAATTCTTAATTCATTAATACTTAAATTTTAATCTAAATTCCCTCTTAAGCCTTAACAAATCCACACTTTTAGACAACTTCAATTAATAACCCACTTTAGGATCTACCCCAGCCACACGACCTTTCTCACACACTTTAGATGATGTGCTAGGACAACCAACTCTAGATCTAGGTTAGTCCGGTGTTTACTTTACTGCTGTGTGCAGAATTTTTCGTAGTTTTCACTACATGTTGTGGATGAAATTGCTTTGCTGTGTCTGCTTACTTTTTCTGTACTCTGTGGATGGATTGATGTGTTTAGAGACTAGATTACCCTTAGGTTAGGTACAATCTGGATGTTGACACAGTTTTCTGCAGGTGGCCACGCTCGTGCAGGGCAATATAAAAAGGGGGCAAATAAAAAATGCATAAATATTATAAACTCTTTGCACAGGTGCTTCAGCTGCTAAAGCCCCCAAATAATAAAAAGAGCGTGGCCAGTGTGTTTTCTTACTTTTCTTTTGCTCATATACGACTGCTTGGGAATAACTGCTTTTTATATATTAATTGCTTAGGATAACCTTGCAGGTGAGTCTAGATTTTTATTTTGATATTAATGTAATTTGTGTAAGTGTCAAGTGTTGTGAAAGTTGATTTTGAGTTGGGATACATAGGTCCAAAGCTTGAATTCCAAAGAGGAAAGGGTACCCTTTTGGGGACTATTCCTTTTCCATTCGGAAATCCAAATTTGGATCATACCTTTTCCTTACCCAAAGAGGAAAGAGTGGCCTTCCCTTTAGAAGGAAGTGCCCTCTTATCCATTTGGGTAATCCGCTACGAAGATTCCAAGAAGATTGAAGAAAAGGAGTCCAAAGAAGAATGAAATTGAAGATTTGAAGATTTGAAGATTGAGAGTATCCCACTCAAAATAACTTGCGTCATTACTAGGTTTAGAATCCGGGTTGTTGTCAGTGGTGCCCGGCCACTTTACTTTCTGTAATATTCTGGTTTGTAATAAGCAAGGCAATTCTGCCTATGGACATTTATTAATTAATTTGTATTTTGATGTGATGATTTGATTGCCTTTAGGATTACTTGTTTTTACTAGTTTTTTTGGCGATTGCATGCCGCTTTTTGTTTTTGCCTGGATACGTGAGGCTCGTGAGGGTGTGAAAGTTTTCTACTCATAATTTTAAAAGTCTAAAATTTTAGTGAGTCTAAATAACATAGAAAGATAACGAATCTAGGGAATTAGCCGGGGGTCGACCCCGGGGTCGCATGCATATTTTTGCATTACTCTTTCCTTGCTTAAGACCCTTCCCCGCCTGCGGGTAGAGTCCGGATAGTCTGACCTATGAGGACGAGGTGCCGGACCTGGGGAAGTCCAGTCTTCTAAAAAATTATTTTATAAGCCTGTTTTTAAAAATTTCAAGCATATTTGATTTGAGGTTGTTAACCAGCATGCATTGCATTAGATACAAATTAAAGAGTCAAAATTTTAATTTCATAGTCCTTAGCATTTTTGCACCCAACATAAGTCAAAGGGGCCAAATAGGAGAATCTCTAGATGTCGGCCCCAACTTTCCAAAACTTTAAGTACAACGTCCCTACCACTCTCTCATAAAAAGACCGGATTCATGTATTTTAAATCGATTAGGTGGTTAGCTGGCTCCCCAATCCAGGCCGGGGTAAGTCCAGACCTTGCACTGCATTAGTTAGGATCGGACGACTGTGGTCCAGTGTCCAAAATAGATTTAGGTTCCGGGGCAGATCTTTGATTATAAGACCCCAAACTTCGGGAATCTAGTCGCAAATTTCTAATAAAATGATCAACTCTAATTAAAGCTTCATTTCAATCCCAAAACATAAAGCCCAATACTTAGATTAAGTTGGGACACTTCCGGAAGGTTCTGGAATCTCAAAGTGTCCCCTACCTCTCATCCTTTAACTCCGTTAATAACTGTTCAATTTTGATCCATTCCCTTTTGATTTTCCAATAATTCTATTCATACTTTGATATCACTCCTAGAAACTCTAAACAAAATTCTGCCATTATTTTAATTGGGAGTTTTCGTAGGAGATTTTATCTCCCTACGATGTAATTAACTACGAGGGCTTGCGCTCGTAGGAGATTTGGAACCCCACACACCTGATTTTAAAGAAAACTCAATTTCTAAAAAAAACTTCATTAGATTTCTTTGGGAAAAGTTAAATAATGATCATCATGGTCGCATTGGAAGAATTATCGTAGAATGGTGTCATTTCCCTTTGGGGAGATACACTCTTCTTCGATAAGGCTTTGAATGCGAATGTGAAGATCACGTTTCTTGAATATTGTAATCGGGTACTTAGTTGAACTATACTTTGTCCCCTCAGGGCCATATAAAGTTCTTCTTAGAACCCGATCATAGTATTCAAGATGAGTTTACATAATTCTAAGTCTGAACACCGTTATGAAAGTTTATTTTCGTCCTCCAGGGTGATATGCTCTTTCTAACGAGTCGATTCGACCTTAGAATTAGAACTCAACCTTAATCTTAAAATCCTCAAAGAAACCCAATATTTTCAAAATATGTTTTCAAAATTCCACCAACAAAAAATGGCACGGCCTGGATTAGTGGTGGAGTACGCCCTTCGTGGCACCATCATGATTCCCATTCGCTAGTGATGGAGTACGCCCTTCGTGGCACCATCCTAGTTTGTCAGTTAATCTGTTTATTAGGAGTAAGTCTTCTATCAGCATCCTATAGGCCTAAGGTTGGGTGATGCCCTTCCTTAGACCCAAGGCTAGGTATTCCCTACCTTGGTTTTTCCAGTTGATCTGTCTACTAGGAGTAAGTCTTCTATCAGCATCCTGTAGACCTAAGGTTGGGTGATGCCCTTCCTTAGACCCAAAGCTAGGTATTCCCTACTTTGGTTTCCAGTTAATCTGCCTATTTGGAGTAAGTCTTCTATCAGCATCCTATAGGCCTAAGGTTGGGTGATGCCCTTCCTTAGACCCAAGGCTAGGTATTCCCTACCTTGGTTTCCAGTTGATCCGTCTACTAGGAGTAAGTCTTCTATCAGCATCCTGTAGACCTAAGGTTGGGTGATGCCCTTCCTTAGACCCAAAGCTAGGTATTCCCTACTTTGGTTCCCAGTTAATCTGCCTATTTGGAGTAAGTCTTCTATCAGCATCCTATAGGCCTAAGGTTGGGTGATGCCCTTCCTTAGACCCAAGGCTAGGTACTCCCTACCTTGGTTTCCAGTTGATCCGTCTACTAGGAGTAAGTCTTCTATCAGCATCCTGTAGACCTAAGGTTGGGTGATGCCCTTCCTTAGACCCAAAGCTAGGTATTCCCTACTGTTGCGGATCTATGGTTTATAATTTTGATGATAGCAAACATTCCTTATTTCTTTACGATTGCCTTATGTGCTAACGTTTCAGGTTCCCACGATCGGACTGCAATTTGGAATCAGCTCAAGATTGGGTAGACTAGGTCTGAGTCAATTTGTAATCTTTTTCCTTTCTTGAGTCTGTTGTATTTGGTGTGGGACCAGTTGGATTGTAATTTAGAAGATCTCCTATTGTTCCCTATAAGTTTTCTATTTTTGGTAATATCGGCCAGGACGATATTTATATCGTCCTGGACGATCTGTCCAAAATCAGAAACCCTATTTAGGGCATCCTCATTAAGGCAGCCGTCAACAGATCGGCCTGGACGATACCTGTATCGGCCTGGACTATACCTGTATCGGCCAGGACGATAATCTCAATTCAGAAAGAATCAGTCGCCATAATCAGTTTAGGAATTCTTTGTTTTAGGAAATCGGCCCGGACGATATTATTATCGTCCAGGACGATCTAACTCAATCATACCTAAATTGATCTGGTATCCTTGGAAAGCATTAATGGTTGATTGATACGATCACATCGTCCGGGATGATTGAATGATCGGCCAGGACGATGTTCTGGACGATCTTCATCGGACAGCTTGTATTCAGGGCTATGATCAGGACGATTGAAATCGGTTTTAAACTAATCGGCCAGGACGATCGTGAGATCGGCCGGGACGATGTAACCAATTTTCTTCTGATCGTCTCAAGTCGTCCCGGGCTAATGAGCTTAATTTGTACTGATCGGCCAGGACGATATGCCTATCGTCCTGGACGATAATGTCGGCAACTTGCATTAATGAGCTCGTTTTGAGAGCTTCTATTTAAGCTATGGCAAGGCACTTTGTAAGTGTCTTTGGCAGCCATTGTAGCTTCGTTCTTGTGGGGGAAACTAGAAGAGAGAGCTTGAAAGGGAGAGAGGAAAGGGTGGAGTTTGAGAGAGGGAGAAGATCCTGTGAGGGGGGACTCAAGGGAGTGTGGAGGGGGTTCCACACGGTTGCTCCGGCGAACTCGCACCTTAGTACCATCGGATTCAAGGCTTGTCTCGAGGTAAGTTCACCAAAGAAGAAGTCCCTTTGGTGTCAAAGGACCCGGCGACTCCGCCGCACCGGGGGAGATGGAAGTGATTTTGTAAGGGCTTCTCCGCCTAGCTGTGGGGGCTAAAAGAGAGTCACTTTGTGTTAGTGCAATACTTGGAGGGTGCCTCCAAGGAGTGGACGTAGGTCAAGGTTTGACCGAACCACTATAAATTCGGTGTGTTCTTTTCTTATTATCGCTTCCGCATTTATTTTAATTTCCGCACTTGGTTTTCCTTGTGGTGATTTGGTTTGTGATTTTATTTCTTTGTTTAAATAATCCTTTTTATTATCCAATTCACCTCTCTTTGTTAGCTTTGGGACTAAGTTCATAGGGCTTAACATCCCCATCGAACTTTCAAGTGGTATCAGAGCGGTTTTCATAAAATAAGTTTTTAAAAACTTTTGAATTTCGATCCATGGCTAATCGTACTTTTGCGGAAGGATATTCAATCACTAGACCACCATTGTTTGAAAATATTACATTTGATTTTTGGAAAATTCGCATGTCTAATTTTTTGCAATCTATTGATTTTCGTATGTGGCATATGATTTTAACTGGTTATTCATCACCATCACGTATTGTTAATGGAATTAAAACTGATATTCCTTTTAATCAATGGAATAGGGATGAACGAATGGATGCTCAATTAAATGCAAAGTCTTTAAATTGTTTTTTCTGTGCTTTAAGTTCTGATGATTTTATGTTAATATCCACGTGCACCACCGGTAAGGAAGTTTGGGATAAATTGCACACCATATACGAAGGCACTAGTGAAATCAAGCAATCCAAGTTGAATATTTTAATGCATGATTTTGAAATGTTTTCTATGAAACCTTTTGAAACGATTTTAGACATGTATACAAGGTTCATTCAAATTACTACATCATTGCATGCCTTAGGAAAAGATTTTTCAAATTTTGAAAAAGTTAACAAAATTCTTCGATGTCTACTGGATAAATTTGATTCTAAAGTTGTCGCTATTTGTGAGTCTAAAGATTTGAATGATTATTCTATTGATAATTTGATTTGCTCACTCATTGCCTACGAGCAAGGGTTGAGTCAAAGACTTTTGGATGCAGGTGAGACGATCGTTCTAAAAGCCGAAGATACGAAAAGAGGAAGCTTAGTTGGTGACGACAGAAAGGAATTGTCAAGCAAATCACAAAGCTCACCAATGCATAAGCAGAAGTGGAAAAAAGGTAAAATTGATAAGGATGTTAATATTTCCTCTAACGTTATTTGTTTTAGATGCAGAAAACCTGGACATATGAAAAATGAGTGACCTAATTTAAGAATTCTCCCTGCAAAAGAAAAGGGTAAGGCAAAGTTAAATTTAAACTGGGAAAATAATGAAAAGCAAAAAATCTCATGGGCAGATCTGGTCTCTGAAGCATCGGACCAGGAGAGAGATAATGATTAAGAGCCTTTCGTATTTTTTTTGTGTTGTGTTTTTGTGTTTCTTTTTTTTGTTGTGTTTTTGTTTTAATGTTTTTTCATTTTTATTTTGCGTTTTTGTTTTGTTTATTCTTTGAATTTTTTTTTTCGTAAAAATTTTTCTCTGATCTACACACACATTCACTTTTCTAGAAATGAAAAATTTACTTCCTAATTTTTCTTGAAATCTTTAGTAAGTTGTGATTGACTTCTCTAAAAACAATCAAAGGAAGGAAACTCATGTTTTTGACTTTTAAATTCTATTTCCTAAAAGAGGTTTTTCTACTTTTGATTTAAAATCTTTTTCATCTTTTAAATTGGTTTTTGAAACTAAATTTTTTATCTCCCTATATTTTATTTATCGCATAGGAATCTTTTGCAAGTTGTTGAATCTAATTCAAAATTTTCTTAATCAAGAAATTCGCTTTATCAAATAGTATGGGTTTACTTTTGGTATTTAAGATTTCAGAAAGGTAGCATAATAAAAAAAAATTGGCCAATGATGCCAAAAATAAAAGAAGCGCAAAGCGCCAAAATTGAAAAATATAGAATACACAAAGTGTATCAAAAGATGCGCAGTGCGCCAACCAATTGTCAAGAGGCATAAAATGAGCCCACTAAATTTTAATGCTTACCATTCTTATACTTCTTAAAGCTTAAGAAAACCCTTGATTTTTCGATGCTTGAGTTTGAAAATCTTGACTCATGATTCAACAAATCGTGCATTAATCTTCTATTAGATATATTTTATGAAAGGAGCTTTGAAAAATTACTGTTTCTTTATCTAATTTATTCCTTGATTAAGATATTGAATTAAAAAGTTTTTGAGCCTTTTTAAAGAACTTGAGTTTGGATTATCAATTCTTGATTTTCTAACCTTTACTGGGCTATGTGTTGTCAATCCAATTCTACTAAGTTTTTTGATTAAAACCAAGAGGTAACTTTCTCATTTTAAGAATATTTGTTTTTCACTAGATCAGGAAATGTTTTTGATCATTTTATTTTTGTTTGTGCCTCCTCTCCTTTTGATAATGTCAAAGGGGGAGAACGTATTGTTGAATTTTTGACGTATTGTTGAATTTTTGTAATGTTATCGTATTTGTATCTTGTTTTCAAAAAATTAAAAATAACAAAAATATTTTCATCTCCCCTATTTTCTTAAAGGTGTTATTCTAGTGAGGGGGAGATTAGGAGAAAATTGCTCTTTTTGAAAATTCAATTTGAAATGTTTTGCCATCATCAAAAAGGGGGAGATTGTTGCGGATCTATGGTTTATAATTTTGATGATAGCAAACATTCCTTATTTCTTTATGATTGCCTTATGTGCTAACGTTTCAGGTTCCCACGATCGGACTGCAATTTGGAATCAGCTCAAGATTGGGTAGACTAGGTCTGAGTCAGTTTGTAATCTTTTTCCTTTCTTGAGTCTGTTGTATTTGATGTGGGACCAGTTGGATTGTAATTTAGAAGATCTCCTATTGTTCCCTATAAGTTTTCTATTTTTGGTAATATCGGCCAGGACGATATTTATATCGTCCTGGACGATCTGTCCAAAATCAGAAACCCTATTTAGGGCATCCTCATTAAGGCAGCCATCAACAGATCGGCCTGGACGATACCTGTATCGGCCAGGACGATAATCTCAATTCAGAAAGAATCAACCGCCATAATCAGTTTAAGAATTCTTTGTTTTAGGAAATCGGCCCGGACGATATTATTATCGTCCAGGACGATCTAACTCAATCATACCTAAATTGATCTGGTATCCTTGGAAAGCATTAATGGTTGATTGATACGATCACATCGTCCGGGACGATCGAATGATCGGCCAGGACGATGTCCTGGACGATCTTCATCGGACAGCTTGTATTCAGGGCTATGATCAGGACGATTGAAATCGGTTTTAAACTAATCGGCCAGGACGATCGTGAGATCGGCCGGGACGATGTAACCAATTTTCTTCTGATCGTCTCAAGTCGTCCCGGGCTAATGAGCTTAATTTGTACTGATCGGCCAGGACGATATGCCTATCGTCCTGGACGATAATGTCGGCAACTTGCATTAATGAGCTCGTTTTGAGAGCTTCTATTTAAGCTATGGCAAGGCACTTTGTAAGTGTCTTTGGCAGCCATTGTAGCTTCGTTCTTGTGGGGGAAACTAGAAGAGAGAGCTTGAAAGGGAGAGAGGAAAGGGTGGAGTTTGAGAGAGGGAGAAGATCCTGTGAGGGGGGACTCAAGGGAGTGTGGAGGGGGTTCCACACGGTTGCTCCGGCGAACTCGCACCTTAGTACCATCGGATTCAAGGCTTGTCTCGAGGTAAGTTCATTAAAGAAGAAGTCCCTTTGGTGTTAAAGGACCCGGCGACTCCGCCGCACCGGGGGAGGTGGAAGTGATTTTGTAAGGGCTTCTCCGCCTAGCTGTGGGGGCTAAAGGAGAGTCACTTTGTGTTAGTGCAATACTTGGAGGGTGCCTCCAAGGAGTGGACGTAGGTCAAGGTTTGACCGAACCACTATAAATCCGGTGTGTTCTTTTCTTATTATCGCTTCCGCATTTATTTTAATTTCCGCACTTGGTTTTCCTTGTGGTGATTTGGTTTGTGATTTTATTTCTTTGTTTAAAGAATCCTTTTTATTATCCAATTCACCTCTCTTTGTTAGCTTTGGGACTAAGTTCATAGGGCTTAACATCCCCATCGAACTTTCACCTACTTTGGTTTCCAGTTAATCTGCCTATTTAGAGTAAGTCTTCTATCAGCATCCTATAGGCCTAAGGTTGGGTGATGCCCTTCCTTAGACCTAAGGCTAGGTATTCCCTACCTTGGTTTCCAGTTGATCCGTCTACTAGGAGTAAGTCTTCTATCAGCATCCTGTAGACCTAAGGTTGGGTGACGCCCTTCCTTAGACCCAAAGCTAGGTATTCCCTACTTTGGTTTCCAGTTAATCTGCCTATTAGGAGTAAGTCTTCTATCAGCATCCTATAGGCCTAAGGTTGGGTGATGCCCTTCCTTAGACCCAAGGCTAGGTATTCCCTACCTTGGTTTCCAGTTGATCCGTCTACTAGGAGTAAGTCTTCCATCAGCATCCTGTAGACCTAAGGTTGGGTGATGCCCTTCCTTAGACCCAAGGTTAGGTATTCCCTACCTTGGTTTCACCAGTTTTCCTTATCTAATAGGTGTAAGCCTTCCATTAGCATCCTATAGGCTTGGGGTTGGGAGATGATCTCCCTTTCATTCTCAAAATTCTACTTCCATTCGGTCAACGCCAATGTCTGCAGCAGAAGTTCTTTCTACCACACACATTGGGGGTCCATTTGTTGACCTCATTTTTGTATGAGGTCACTAAGACCCTTCCAGAATCCAGATTTAATCCTAGACCCTAGGATCCACTCTAGACCTTAGGATCCTTCTAGATCCAAGACCTTAGATTCCACTCTAGAGCCTAGGATTCCCTAAATCCTAGATCGTAGAATTCTTCTAGATCTTAGGGTCATTCCAACTTCAAATCAATCTCCACCCTTGATCAACCTCAACCTCAAATCAATTCCTATATTTGATCCACTCCAATTTCAATTTGATCCCTACCTGTGATCAATTTAAATCTCAGACTCCATCCAATTCAAATTCAAATTAATTCAAATTTCAAACATATCCAAACTTTGACTCAATCCACTTGAGAATCCAAATTTTAACCTAGATTTTGATCCAAGCTTCAATCTAGCTTTGGCCTCATCCATTCATTAACAATCACCACATGATTGTAAATGATTTGGATACTTCAATACTAATCATTCCAACTTAAAATCTATCCCAAATCCAGAAATCCAGACTCAAATCCTAAGTCTCAAGGCCTTGTCCTAAAGACCCTTTTTAGAGATTTTTCAAACATTTCAAAACCCACTCAAATGGTCTCTGATTCAAGGTCTATCACTTGTAAAGTGATAAGACATGTCTCTAGAGGTTACCCTCCAACTTTTAGCTCATTTTGAGGTCTCTAACCCCAGAATCTGAATTAAAATTCAAAGGCTGTAAAAACTTCAAATATTTACAGCCTATGCCACTGAACCTAACCCCTTTGAGATCTTGACCTTGGAACCCTTATCCAAGCCTCCAATCACTTCCAGACCCTTGATTTTAACCCATTGAGCAGTAAACTGCATTTTTCAGACCCATTTTTGACCATAGTTGACCAATAGGTCAAAATTGACCAAAATACCCCTATGGGGCTCAAATAGAGATTCCAAACCAAATGAGCTCCAAATTGGATGCAACCACCTTTGACAAATTTCAAATGTCATTTCAAATCTTTTGAACCTATTTCCAACCCTTGGGTCAACCTGGTTGACCAAGTCAACTGGTTTGACCCAAGAGGCCCTTTAAGGGTCCAAACATGTGTTTTGACCCAAATGACCTCTCTAAGTCATCCAACCACTTCCATTAAGCTTAAAATATCATTTTAAACCTGTTGAGCCCAAACCCAGACTCTGGGTCAACCTGGTTGACCAAGTCAACCCAGGTTGACCAAACAAGCCCTTAAGGGTTCAAATAGTGATTTGGACCAAATTGACCCCTCCAAACCCTGGGACCACATCCAGTAGACTCAGGATGACATTCTGAATTTGCTGAATCCATTTCTAGACCCTGAACCCAACTGGTTGACCAAGTCAACTAGTTTTGGTCTAAAAGCCCATTAAGGCCCATTAAGCATTCTTGATTCAATTGACATACATGACTCTTGGAATCACCTTCCAATCCACCTAATCAGCCCATTTGGACTACCTAGGTGCAATTCTACAAACCTTTGATGGGGTTGACTAGTCAATCAGTCAACTCAAAGCTTAAAGAACCATTTGTGTGGTCAAACCCTTCAACCCATTGAACCTAGCTCAAGCCACACCCATCCAGCCATTTGAAGAGGTTCCATGACCTGCTCCTATGCCACATCAGCAACCATTGACCAGTTGACCGGTCAAAATGGTCAATCCCCCTCTTAAACCCTATTTTTCATGGTCAAAACCCTATTTCCTCCCTATATCACATGCCTAAAAGCCTCTTTTTGCTTTATTTCCCTAACTAATCCCTGCTTAAGCTGCTCCAAGGGCTTGGCTTAGGCTATTTAGGCAATGTTCCCTCCCACTCATCCCAAGTCCACCCAATGGGAATGAGGCTTGTCCAGCCTTTGGGGCAGCCTTCCAGCTTTCCCAGGGACAGGTGGCATCATCTGGAGAGCCCAGGAGTCAATCCCAGCCATCCATTTGGCTTGGGGGCATTTGAATAGGGGGAAAAGGCCTTAATGCCTCATAATCTAACCCTAACTCTCTCTCTCTACTCAAGCTCTCTCAAGCCCAGCTCCCTGTTCCACTGAGCTCCCCAGACATCCCCAAGCACATCCCTACTCAGATCCCGGCGATCAAACCTATCTCCGGCGATCTTCCGGCGAGATCTAGCCCAATCCATTCAAGGAGTTGTACCGGTCGATCCAGGCGATTTCGAAGCTCAGAGTCAACTAGGGATCTACACTTGGACAATCTACAAGCTCAAACATCCTTTTAACAGTTCAATCCGTCCAAAAATCAAGGTGAAAACTTAAACCCTAGATCTAGGCACACTAGATTAAATAACTTTAGTTTCACCGCGTTTTAAGATCTAAAATTACCTCCCCATTATTTCTGTTCATCCCCTTTACCTAGGTTTAAAATTTTACAAACATTGATCGAGCCGATCGGGAGAACGAGACAAAAAACGCTTTCTAGGGCGTTTTCGTAGTCTCGTTCAGGTGCACATTTTCTGGACCGTTGATCACTGGATCAACGGCCCAGATTAAGCCATTCAGGACCAACATCCGACCGTGTATCCGTTTGGCATTCGCCTTTTGCTCCGGCGATATCCTGATCATTCGTTTGAGATCACGGGATTAAATCCTAACCGTTTGATCTTTCTTAACGAGATCGAAACGTAGGATTAAATCCCGTCCGTTGAATTAAACCCGCGGTTTTGATCCAACGATCCTCGCCAACCGCTGACGTGGTTAAGTGAAACCGCGTGAAGCGGTTTACGATTGACGCGTGGCTGACCGCTGCCGCCAATCATTGGCGCCGTCGCGTATTGATCCCGCGGTCCCTATTGCGCCACGTCGCCCCGCCATTTCCGTGGTTCGATCGGACGAACCCGAGCGAGCCACGTGTCCCGCCGGCGCCGCCGTTTGACTAATAAATGGATTTAAATTCATTTTAATTAGCATAACTTCAAAAAATTATAATAAATAAAATACAGAACCAAAAAATGAGTATAATATATCAAACTGTTCATAATCTTATCTAGTTTTTTTTTAAAAAACAATGAGACTATTTTAATTATTATTTTATTAATAATTTAAGAAATACATAAAATGACTTTTTATTTTTAATTAAATATATATAAGCTATATTACTTTGAAATTTGGCATGATTATAATGGGATATATGATTGATTTCCAGAAAAATTTTCAGAGTTATTTAAGTAAATTTTAATATTAATTTGAGTTATATGATTATTTTGATAGTTTATTAATATTTAATTAAATATTATGATAATTATATCATATTCTTAAAAGTTATTTTCAAATGACTCCAAAATTAGTGGATCTCTCAAGTTTCAAAATTTTATTTTAATGTTATTTTAAATTATCTTATTTTAAAATTAATATTCTTATAGGTTTACATATGAAAATACCTATATTTCAAAAATTATTTTAAAATTATATATATTAAACCTTTAACATAATTGAGAGATCTTTTGAAACTTTAAACCTAGATTGAGCTTGATTGAATAACATTGATGGGGAGTGATTAGTGTATAGTTGTGCTTCAACTATTCACTAATCAAGATTTAAGTTAAGTTGATTATGTTAGTTTTTGCATGCTTAAGGTACACACACCACCTAGTCTAGGTTCTCCTAGATTTAAGGACTTGAGTGTGATGCTTATGTATTTCATCCATGCTTGTTCAAGGGTTAGAGAAGGTTTGATTCAATCCTATTTAAATCTAGTGACATTAAGGACAATAATTAAGGACATGTTTAGAAAATTTAGAATATTTTCAATAATTAGGATTCACTTCCTCTTGAGTTGGAACTTCAAACACTTAAACCTAGTGACATGTACAGCCACTAGGAAAATTTTCACTGATTTTTGAAATCATTTAGATCCCTAATTAATTTTCTTAAGTTTAAGCCTTAATTAAACCTTGAAACCTTCCCGAAAATGTAATAAATCCATTTTAAACCCAAAAATTATGTTTAACCTCTTTAACTGACCATAATTAAACCCTTAACCAATGAAAATTAAAATCAAAATTTTTTGACAACAATTTGAACCTTAATCTAATTTTAAGTGAAAATCAATATTTAATTCATTTAATTAATTAAAAAATATTAAAATTTCCAAAAATTTCCCAAACACTTGGGAGTCTCTCCTTAGGTCATTTCTGACCTTTGGAGTTGATTTCAAGGAGATTGGAATTCATTTGGATGAAAATCAAAAAAAGGTTCTCTAATTAAGAAATTTAGAAAATTCATTAATTAGTCAAAATTTCAAACCTTCATAACTAATTCCAGAAAAATCCAAATCACACAAACTCACTTGCATTTGACCCCTAATAAGGTCTAATATTTACTAAAAATATTAAATTCCAGAAATTTGCAATATTTTAAAAAGTCAACAAATTGGTCAAACCGTAGTTAAAACTAGTTCAAAACTTCAAACATTCGTAATAAAATGTAGAAAAATTCGATTTCAACGTACTTACCTTCTAACGGATCGTAGTAAGGTCTAGTATTTTAATAAAATACAAACATTCCAGAATTTGAACTTAATTAAAAAGTCAATTTTCAACCCCTTAATTAAATCATTAAATATTCTAAAATATTCATAAAGCTCAAATCATTCTAAAACTCAGAAAATATTGGTTTAATGCTTAAAACATTTAACAAATCCTTTAAAACACAACAACCACCCCAAAGTTGAAGTTTATTGGCTGGACTACTTCTTCGGGCTGCGGGGCTAAGTGTCCTAAGGAGGCTAGTTCCTCGAGCCTGGTGGCACAACGCCACGAGTGAATTCTAAAGGGTGTCAAACCTTAAAATGGATTAATTTTTAATTATTTAACATTTTAAAAATCTCTAATTCAATTACATTAATTTGGTTTATCGGCTGGACTACTCCGGGCTGCGGGGCTAAGTGTCCTAAGGAGGCTGGTTCCTCGAGCCTGGTGGCACAACGCCACGAATCAATTAATGGCAAACTTAAATTAATCAAGCTTTTAAAATCAGTAACTAACTCATTTTAATATTAATCCACTCTTTTAATTCCAACCAATTTAAATAACTTAATCAACCCCGATTGCTACTGGGTAACCCAGGCCTACGAGGCTATTAGCTTAGCCCCAAGGAAGGTGAAATAAACTTCACGGCCTCGGTGTGAAACAAAGGTAGTAATCAATTAACTTTTAAGATATGTCTAATTAAAATTCTTAATTCATTAATACTTAAATTTTAATCTAAATTCCCTCTTAAGCCTTAACAAATCCACACTTTTAGACAACTTCAATTAATAACCCACTTTAGGATCTACCCCAGCCACACGACCTTTCTCACACACTTTAGATGATGTGCTAGGACAACCAACTCTAGATCTAGGTTAGGCCGGTGTTTACTTTACTGCTGTGTGCCGGATTTTTCGTAGTTTTCACTGCATGTTGTGGATGAAATTGCTTTGCTGTGTCTGCTTACTTTTTCTGTACTCTGTGGATGGATTGATGTGTTTGGCGACTAGATTACCCTTAGGTTAGGTACGATCTGGATGTTGACACAATTTTCTGCAGATGGCCACGCTCGTGCAGGGCAATATAAAAAGGGGGCAAATAAAAAATGCATAAATATTATAAACTCTTTGCACAGGTGCTTCAGCTGCTAAAGCCCCCAAATAATAAAAAGAGCGTGGCCAGTGTGTTTTCTTACTTTTCTTTTGCTCATATACGACTGCTTGGGAATAACTGCTTTTTATATATTAATTGCTTAGGATAACCTTGCAGGTGAGTCTAGATTTTTATTTTGATATTAATGTAATTTGTGTAAGTGTCAAGTGTTGTGAAAGTTGATTTTGAGTTGGGATACATAGGTCCAAAGCTTGGATTCCAAAGAGGAAAGGGTACCCTTTTGGGGACTATTCCTTTTCCATTCGGAAATCCAAATTTGGATCATACCTTTTCCTTACCCAAAGAGGAAAGAGTGGCCTTCCCTTTAGAAGGAAGTGCCCTCTTGTCCATTTGGGTAATCCGCTACGAAGATTCCAAGAAGATTGAAGAAAAGGAGTCCAAAGAAGAATGAAATTGAAGATTTGAAGATTTGAAGATTGAGAGTATCCCACTCAAAATAACTTGCGTCATTACTAGGTTTAGAATCCGGTTGTTGTCAGTGGTGCCCGGCCACTTTACTTTCTGTAATATTCTGGTTTGTAATAAGCAAGGCAATTCTGCCTATGGACATTTATTAATTAATTTGTATTTTGATGTGATGATTTGATTGCCTTTAGGATTACTTGTTTTTACTAGTTTTTTTGGCGATTGCATGCCGCTTTTTGTTTTCGCCTGGATACGTGAGGCTCGTGAGGGTGTGAAAGTTTTCTACTCATAATTTTAAAAGTCTAAAATTTTAGTGAGTCTAAATAACATAGAAAGATAACGAATCTAGGGAATTAGCCGGGGGTCGACCCCGGGGTCGCATGCATATTTTTGCATTACTCTTTCCTTGCTTAAGACCCTTCCCCGCCTGCAGGTAGAGTCCGGATAGTCTGACCTATGAGGACGAGGTGCCGGACCTGGGGAAGTCCAGTCTTCTAAAAAATTATTTTATAAGCCTGTTTTTAAAAATTTCAAGCATATTTGATTTGAGGTTGTTAACCAGCATGCATTGCATTAGATACAAATTAAAGAGTCAAAATTTTAATTTCATAGTCCTTAGCATTTTTGAACCCAACATAAGTCAAAGGGGCCAAATAGAAGAATCTCTAGATGTCGGCCCCAACTTTCCAAAACTTTAAGTACAACGTCCCTACCACTCTCTCATAAAAAGACCGGATTCATGTATTTTAAATCGATTAGGTGGTTAGCTGGCTCCCCAATCCAGGCCGGGGTAAGTCCAGACCTTGCACTGCATTAGTTAGGATCGGACGACTGTGGTCCAGTGTCCAAAATAGATTTAAGTTTTGGGGCAGATCTTTGATTATAAGACCCCAAACTTCGGGAATCTAGTCCCAAATTTCTAATAAAATGATCAACTCTAATTAAAGCTTCATTTCAATCCCAAAACATAAAGCCAAATACTTAGATTAAGTTGGGACACTTCCGGATGGTTCTGGAATCTCAAAGTTTCCCGTACCTCTCATCCTTTAACTCCGTTAATAACTGTTCAATTTTGATCCATTCCCTTTTGATTTTCCAATAATTCTATTCATACTTTGATATCACTCCTAGAAACTCTAAACAAAATTCTGCCATTATTTTAATTGGGAGTTTTTGTAGGAGATTTTATCTCCCTACGATGTAATTAACTACGAGGGCTTGCGCTCGTAGGAGATTTGGAACTCCAAACACCTGATTTTAAAGAAAACTCAATTTCTAAAAAAAACTTCATTAGATTTCTTTGGGAAAAGTTAAATAATGATCATCATGGTCGCATTGGAAGAATTATCGTAGAATGGTGTCATTTCCCTTTGGGGAGATACACTCTTCTTCGATAAGGCTTTGAATGCGAATGTGAAGATCACGTTTCTTGAATATTGTAATCGGGTACTTAGTTGAACTATACTTTGTCCCCTCGGGGTCATATAAAGTTCTTCTTAGAACCCGATCATAGTATTCAAGATGAGTTTACATAATTCTAAGTCTGAACACCGTTATGAAAGTTTATTTTCGTCCTCCGAGGTGATATGCTCTTTCTAACGAGTCGATTCGACCTTAGAATTAGAACTCAACCTTAATCTTAAAATCCTCAAAGAAACCCAATATTTTCAAAATATGTTTTCAAAATTCCACCAACATGATGCCAACCAGTTTGTTGTACTAGAGTCCAGGACTGGAGGAAAGGTTACTCTTGGAGACAACACCACCAAGAAGGTGGTAGGCGCAGGAATAATTGGTAATTCCAAGAACCTTATGATTGAAAATGTTTTGCTTGTAGATGGATTGAAGCACAACTTGCTCAGCATCAGTCAACTCTGTGACAAAGGCTTCATTGTGCAATTCTTTGCAAATTCATGCATTGTAAGTTTAAGTAACAACACTATTTTGCAGGGAAAGAGGATCAACAACGTCTACATGCTTGATTTAAATAACATTGAATGTGCTGCTTCTTTTTTCTTAAAAATAGTGATTGATGATTCTTGGTTGTAGCACCGGAGACTTTATCATGCAAGTATGAAAACCCTTATGAAAGTGACCCAAAAAGACCTAATTAGAGGTGTCCTCAAACTCAAGTTTTCAAAAGACCTCCTTTGTGATGCCTGTCAACTAAGAAAGCAAGTCCACTCCACCTTTAACTCCATTAAGGACATTAGCACCTCTAAACCTTTAGAAGTACTGCACATAGATTTTTTTAGACCCATTAGCACCACCAGCCTGGGAGGGAAAGTCTATGGATTTGTGATTGTTGATGACTACTCTAAGTTCACTTGGACAAGATTTCTTTCACATAAAAATGAGTCATTTGAGGAGTTTAAAACATTTTCAACTTGGATTCAGAAAAAAGCTAGGTTGTGAGATTTTGACTATCCATAGTGATCATGGGGGAGAGTTTGAGAATGTAAGATTTGGAGATTTTTGTGAGGACAAGGGGATTATCCACAATTTTTCAGCTCCTAGGACCCCTCAGCAGAACGGGGTAGATAAAAGGAAGAACCGGACCTTGGTGGAAGTCGCTAGAGCCATGCTTGCTGAGTATTCACTTCCAAAATACTTTTGGGCTGAAGCGGTTAACACAACTTGTTATATGTTGAATAGGGTGAATGTTAGAGCCAAATTAGAAAAGACACCCTATGAGATCCTTAAGGGTAGGACACCCAATCTTTCCCACCTTCATGTCTTTGGTTGTAAGGTTTTTATTCACAACAATGGGAAGTCTCACTTGTGAAAATTTGATCTTAAATCTGATGAAGGAGTATTCTTGGGATATTCTAGTGTTGGGAAGTCTTTTAGGATGTTTAACAAGAGATCTTTGATGGTGGAAGAGACAACCCATTTAGTATTTGATGAGTCTGATCCTAAGAAACATGGAGTTGAGAATGATGATGAGGTTGGAGAGATTTCTAGTGGAGTAAGAAATTTGGGGAATGGGGTAGAACACCAAAGTAATGAAGGAGTAGGAGAAGTCACCAAAGGAGTAGAAAATTTTGATTTGGATGAAAGGGTTGGACCTTCACACACTTTTCCTAGAGATTGGAGACTCTATAAGTCACCCCAAGAATTTGATCTTAGGAGACCCTTCTAGTGGAGTTAAGATTAGACATGGACTTAGGAAGGAGGTGAACTTTGCCTTTATCTCAATGTCTGAACCCACCACTATTAACCAAGCCCTTACTGATGAGTTTTGGATTTTAGCAATGCAAGAAGCGTTGAATCAATTTGTAAGGAATGATTTGTGGGAGCTTGTAGAAAGACCTAAGGGACAAAGTGTAGTTCGGACAAAGAGGGTCTTTAAGAACAAGGTGAATGATTCAGGAGTGGTGGTGAGGAATAAATCAAGATTGGTGGCTAAGGGGTATAACCAAATAGAAGGGATAGACTTTGAGGAGACTTTTGCCCCTGTAGCTAGATTGGAAGCCATTAGAGTACTATTAGCCTTTGCCTGTTATAAAGGATTTAAGCTTTTTCAAATGGATGTCAAGAGTGCCTTTTTAAATGGGGAAATAAAAGAAGATGTGTTTGTAGAATAACCCCTAGGTTTTGAGAGTTCCCAATTTCCAAATCATGTTTTTAAATTAAAAAAGGCTTTGTATGGCTTAAAGCATTCATCAAGAGCTTGGTATGAGAGGCTTAGCACATTCTTACTAGAGAGGGAGTTTGTCAAGGGGAGCGTAGACACCACCCTTTTTCTTAGGAGAGTTGGAGATGATTTACTCATTGTTCAAATTTATGTGGATGATATACTCTTTGGATCTTATAATAAGAAATTGTGTGATGATTTTTCTAAAAAAATGAGTATAGTGTTTGAGATGAGTTTGATGGAAGAGTTGTCATACTTTTTGGGATTTAACATAAAACAATTGGAGGATGGAACCTTTTTAAATCAAACAAAATACATAAAGGATATTTTGAAGAAATATGAGATGGACAAAGCCAAGCCAATTAACACTCCCATGACTTCTAGTGCTCCATTATATAAGGACCCAAGTGGTAAATCTGTTGATCAGAAGAAGTATAGAGACATGATTGGATCCTTACTTTTCTTGACTGCGAGCCGACCTGATATTATGTTTAGTGTTTGCCTTTATGCTAGATTTCAAGCTGATCTTAAGGAATCCCACATGACTGCTGTTAAGAGAATTTTTAGATACCTTTTGGGGACACAAGGCTTAGGGATTTAGTACCCTAGACACAACACTTCTTTTGAGATTATTGGATTTTCTGACTCTGATTTTGCAGGATGCAAGGTGGATAGAAAAAGCACTTCAGGAACTTGTCAATTCATTGGATAGTCTTTGGTCTCTTGGTCTAGTAGGAAGCAAAACTCTGTTGCACTTTCCACTGCTGAAGCTGAGTACATCGCTCTTAGAAGTTGTGTGGCCCAAGTTCTTTGGTTGAAATAGCAGGTATTTGATTTAGGATTACCTGTAGGCACCATCTCAATATTTTGTGACAACACTAGTGCCATATGCATCTCTAAGAATCCTATACAACATTCAAGGACTAAGTACATTGACATTAGGCATCACTTCATTAGAGATCATGTGACTAAGGGAGACATTGAGTTACACTATGTGACAACTGAAAATCAATTGGCTGACATCTTTACTAAAGCACTGGCCTTCGGCACTTTCAATTCTTTAAGGACCTGATTGGGTGTGATTGACATAACTGCAAGAAACTTGATCTTTTAGTTACTTTCTTTTATTTTTGTTTTTTTATTTTTTAGTTTTTGGTGTGTTTTACATTCTTTTGCTTTTTTATCTCTCTTACTTAGTTTTTAAAATCATTGCTGAAATGTTAACATATTCCATATTTTTTTTTAAAATTTGTAGTCAATGTGGTTTTCATCTCTTAATCTCCTAGATGGTAAAAATATTTTGTGATTGTGTCTCTTTCTCTAACCTATTTTAGTGGCATAGTTTTCTTTTATAATCAAAAGTCTATCTCAAATTAAAGATTGTTTATGAAACTGAGATCTTTTCTTAAGCTTGCTTAAGCAAAACTATCTTGTATTTATAATGTTTAAAGTTTTTTTGTCACATTAAGATCCCTCGTTACTCTTGTCTTTGATTATTAACTCTGTTTGTGGTAAATCTTTCTTATGTTAGAGAGAGAGCTCCTATTCTCTAATATCTGGGAAGATATATTCACAACTAAGTTTTTTTAAAGAGGTCAAAAAAGAGAATGTAGCTTGCAAAAATAAAAATAAAAAAATTTTTGGCCAATGATGCCAACAAAAGAAGCGCAAAGATGCCAAAATTGAAAAATCTATAAAAAGAAGCGCAAAGCACCACTCAAATTGACAAGAGGCATAAAATGAGCCCACTCAAAAGCAAGCTATTCTCCCTTTTTAAATCTTTTAAAACTTAGAAGTTTTGGTCCTCAAAGACTTGATTTCGATCTTTTTGCTATCGTGACAGATTTACTTTGGTTCAATATTTTATAAAGATAGTTTTGTCTTAAACCAAGTGATAGATGAATTCTTTTTCTCATATTCAATTAATTCTTTGAGTTAGGTCATTGATTTCAAAAGATGATTCTACCCTAAGAAAATGTTTGAGCTAAGGGTAACCATGACCGGATATTCTACTATTCTATGGATGGTTGAGATTATTAACTCATTAACCCACAAGTTTTTAAATTAATCACATAGAATACTACATCATTTTCATGCATTGGTTTAAAAAAAAAAATTGTGATTTGCTATTATTCTTTTGTGTTCGCTCCTCCTTTTTGATATGTCAAAAGGGGGAGAAGTTTATGATGTTCTTACACTTGTCGATCCTGAAATTTTTTCTGCTAATTTTCTTCGTAGTGTTTTGCCATCATAAAAAAAGGAGAGATTATTGCAAATTTATTTTCATGACTTATGTTTTGATGATTGACAAACACTATTGATTCTCTTGGACTGCATGTTGCTTCTAACTTTTCAGGAATCGAAGATCGGACGAACAGACGAAGCCAGTTCAAGATTACGTAGGTCTAGGGTTGGTTAGTCTGTAATTTGTTTTTTCTCTTCTTGAGTCTATTTGTAATTGTCAAAGAGTGTGATGCTTAGTAACCCTACACGCACACACTTGAGAGAATTAGAATTTCTGTTTTTACTCAAATTGGCCAGGACGATATTTACATCAGCCTGGAAGATCAGGCTTAAAAACAGAAAGTCTAAATATGAATTCTTAATTAAGGTAGCCGTCATTAACAGATCAGCCTGGACGATACATGTATCGGTCAGGACGATAAGCTCAAAACAAAAAGAAGTTGCCGCCATAGACAATTAAGGTATACTGTATTTTTTAATTATCGGTCAAGACGATCATTTATCAGCCTGGACGATATTCTCAAATTATGCTTTAATTGATCAAGAAAACAAGGGAGTAATTAAGGATGATTGATACAATCATATCATCCTGGATGATCACAGGATCGGCCAGGATGATCTATTCAAAAACCTTGGTTACTTCAGGACGATAAATATCGGTCAGCTCAAATTCAGGGCGATGCTCTAGATGATTTTCCTTTGATTTGAACTGATCGTCCGGGATGATCGTGACATTGGCCTGGACGATCAATCTAGTTATCAATCATCCATTTTTTCATTCAGGGCGATGCTCTGGCCGATCTTTTGAGTTTTGTACTGATCGGCCAAGCCGATGTCCATATCGACCTGAACGATAATGTCGGCAACTTGCAATTAATGAGCCCCTTTGAAGCTCTTCTATTTAAGAGCTCTTGTTCAACATTTTGAACAACCTTTGGCTGCTGCCTTGACCTGAAAAGGCCTTGAGGAGAGAAAGAGAGAGAGGGAGAGAGAGAGGATCTTGTGAGGGGGAGCTTGTGAGGGGATTCACAAGGGTTGCTTCAAGGATCGCTCTGCTTCTTCTTCGTCTAGAGTTTCTCGTCTGTGGAAGGGTCGGTAGAGGTATGGAGGAAGCATCTGGTTGTTGGTTCTCTGCCAGCTTCAGGAGGAAGCAAAAGGAGATTGGTTCTCTGCCTTGCCAGGGTGGCAAAAAGGACGTTCTTGTGAAGGCTTATCCGCCTAGCCATGGAGGCTAAAGGAGAGTAACGTTTTGTAGTCTAATACTTGGAGGGTGCCTCCAAGGAGTGGACGTACATCAAGTTGATCGAACCACTATAAATCTCTGTGTTCTTATTTTCTTGCTTCCGCACTTTTATTTCCGCATTGTTTTTCTCGTGGCGCGATTTTGGTTTGTATTTTTGTTCTTTGTGAAAAGAAATTTTTTAAAATACAAATTCACCCCCCCCCCCTCTTGGTTAGCTTGGGACTAAGTTCATAGGGCTTAACATCCCTAACGAACTTTCAATAACTTAGGGATTTTTTATTCTAATTATAACTCTTTATTTGAAATTGTTAGATATTTTGATTCAGACATTTTAGGTTGTAGGGTTGATCGAAAGAGTAAATCTAAAACTTACCATTTCATAAGAAATTTCTTAGTTTATTGGTCTAGTAGGAAATAAAATTTTGTATCCCTATCTACTACTGAAGCTGAATACGTTACATTAGGAAGTTGTGTGGCTCAAGTACTTTAGTTGAAATAATAGTTGATTGATTTAGGATTTTTAGTTAGCATAATTCTAATTTTTGTGATAATACTAGTGTCATTTGTATTTCAAACTCCTATCAATTGTTCTATAACCAAACATATAGACATAAGGCATCACTTCATTAGAGATCATTTAGCCAACAGAGAAATTGAATTAAATCACATTTCTATAGAAAATCAACTTGCAGATATTTTTATAAAGCAACTATCCATTGACACATTTAGCACCTTAAGGATAAGGTTAAGTGTAATTGACCTTAATACTTAAAATTAAATATTCTGCAAACTTGATATGTTATATATTTGTGTCTGTTTTAGTTTGTTTTTGGCTGTTTGTTTTATTATTTATGTGTTTTATTTTTCTTGCTTTTGGGTTTTTTCTTTATTTGTACTTGTTTTGTGTGTTAAAATTGAAAGCATGTCACTTAATTTTGAAAAGTTTATCTAATTTTCATGTATTATTTTTGTGTTCTATCCGTACTATATATATATTCATCATGTACAATTTCTATAGCGTATACATTATAATTCAAGGAGTTGAGGATGCAAAACTTAGATTTTCATAAGTTTCATACTATATGATGTCATCATCATACAATATGATTTGCATGGGTTTATCTATATGAGTGGGGATGCTTTTACTAGTTATGTTTAGTTATTTATTATTGATTGTCTTAGACGATATCATTTTCATCTATACGATCCAAATGTCAGTTTCTGTAGGTGACAAACCTAATTGCTTTTAAAAATGATCTTTAATATTATGAATTTCATGGATGATCACTTATTCGTCCATACAATTGAATGGTTAAAAAGCCTATACGAAAGGATGCCTCCAAAATAACATTTTGTGAAAAGTTATTTCATCTTTGGCAGTTTTTGTTCATATGTACAAAACATTTTCATCCCGTAAGATTTCATAATCATACGTACAAATATAATTTGTACAGTATGTTTTTTCCATTTTTCTTTATATAAAAGAGTTTTGAAATCATTTTCATTCACTTTCATATTCCTTTCAAAACTCTCTAGAGTCCTTATCTAAGAAATGACCAGTTCTAGCAAACGTCCTCAAGGTTCTAAAGGATCTTCTTCTTCTAGTGCTGCAGATTCTAACTTCTTGTCTATGAAGTATGAAGATACATATTTTAGGTTATTTCTGTGAAGATCACCCCATCTTGACTTCTAATCCAAGATGATCTTCATTTTTTTGTAATGACTCTATTTTCCTCCACTCAACTGTCCTTCATTCTCACTCTTATCTATGCATATCACAAAGAAACCAATTATTATTTCTTAGCCAACATGAGGGTCAGTGAAGATAACTTTAGGATAAGTTATTTCGTCCCAAAACAACACATAGATATTACCAAAGAAGATTTAGGCAACTACCTCTTCTTGAGAACCCAAGGGATTATAGCACACACTATGACCTCTAGATCCAACTTTGATTGGTCTAAAATTAATAAAGTTCTTAGAGGTGTTTCTCAAGTCAATCATTTAGCTCAAGTCTATTCCTTGAACCAAAATACTCAGATCATCCAGCACATTTTAAGAACTTTCGTTAATCCAAAAGCTGGAGATTGAGTGAATATGACTCCACTCTTGTCCACTAACACATATCTTATTATCACTAAAAAACTCATTGATGAAGCCCAACTCATTATGGACTACATATATGACCTTTTTGAGATTGGACTTCCACACATAAGAGGAAAAATAATGTGGCCTTAGGACATCTTATTGCCTATATCCTTCACAAGAAGTACAACCTGATCCATCCTGATCCTCCCATTAAACTCTCGATCTATTTTACTGATGCTTCTTTTCAATAACTATTTAGGAGAGATCAGAGTTCTAGTGATGATACTGAGAGAGAAGAGGGAGCCCCTGCACCTACACAAGGACCCGATCAAAACTATTTTTAAGAAATGATCCAATGATTTGATCTTTTGGAGACTCACTTTTATTAACATTTTGATCAAATTAAGACTCATTTAAATCAGCAAGATATGAGATACCAAGAGGACATGGGTTGTATCCGTGACCATTTTGACATGATAAATACAAAAGTAGCTATGATGAATAGCTATTTTTCAATGTTCAACCATCCTCCTCCTCCAGACCAGGGCCCCTTCGACTTCTAGATGTACTTATTTGTTGTTGTTTCTACCAAGCTTTTGCGAGTGATATGAAGATATTTTGCCTTTTGATGCTAGTTATGGTTGTGTTTATTGTTATGTTTTTTTATGTGATGTAATGCTTTGTATACTTGATATCCATGAATAGAATGTATTTGATCCCTTTGATATCAATGAAAAATGACATGTTTTGGAGACTTGTGTTTGTTTCTTATTTCTTGAAATGTTAAGTATGCTGAATACGAAAAACCTTTTGAAATTTATCTAAAATAAGCTATAAATTATTTTATTTTACAAATTAATTTGCTTACAAAAATCTAATCTTTCAAAAATTTAAATCAAAATTCTAACAAGAGTTAGATAAGAAGATCAATTTCATATTTTTTTAGACAAACATATCTAATATATAATTGTTGCAAGATTGATGTCTTATTATTTTTCATTTCTTTTTCAATATGCTTATTTTATTTATTAGTGATATTTAATTTTCAATTACTGCTATTAAAAAGACTCAAAAAGTAAATAAAAATGAAAAGCACAATGTGTGTAAAAATTAAAAGAATGTGCAATAGTTCACAAAGTAAAAAGAGGCAAAAAAATTAGCTCAAATAGAAAAGATGCACAAAGTGTGTAATAAATATTTGAAAATATGAGCAGTGTCACAATTTGAAAATTTTTATTAAGTTATTTTTGCTATCTTTTAATCTCTAATTCAAATCAATCTAACTAACAATCATATTGTATATTAATTTGAACTTAACTAATCTTCATTTCATCATTTTTACAATAATCATCTTTATTTAATTTGTCTAACTTGAATTATGACTTTGATAGACTTTTCTTCTCTTCGTTGTTTTTTATTTGAAATTTTGAATTTTTTTCCTTTTTAGTATTGTGAAATTAATATTTTATTTGCAATTGGTTTAAAATCCTTTTTCTATATCCATTTTATTAGTTTATCTATTGCAACCTTTAATTTCAAGTTCTACTTCTCTTTTTATTATTGTCAAAAGGGGGAGTAATAATATTATTTGATTGATATGTTTGTTGTGTGAATATTTTTTGATTGATGTGTTTTTTGTGTGATGTGTGTATGTTTTATGTGTATGTTATGTTTTTGATTGTTCGCTTGTGTTTATGTTTGTGTTCATAACTTTAGTTCGTATTTTTGTTTGAATTTATTTTTGATTTTGTGTCCTTTTTATGTTTAAGATTTTTGAACTTCATAGGAATCCCTAGATTTAAATGGGAATCCCTAGATTTACATTAGTTTTTCATTTAGGGAGGCTAAGAAGAATTTTTTTTTAAATATCAACTCAAACAATAATTTTTTGTCATCATAAAAAAAGGGAGATTGCTGCAACTTATTTTTCATAATATATTTTTCATATCATATGTGTTTTTGATGATTCCAAATGTTATTATTTCGATTAATGTTTCTCTTAATAAATATTGGATATATTGCTTTTGTTGTTTTTGTACTAATATTTCAAAAAAATTATACTCCAGACTATTGAAGACTTCAACTCAGATTTATATAGGATTCGTTATAATTGGAGTTTGTATTTTTTTTATTTTTATTGATTCTGAGAGAGTGTCAATATAATTGAGTAACTGTGCACACACACATTGGGGGAGTGTTAAAAATTTTTAAATTTTAAACTAATCATACTGTATGATTTCATTTCGTACGGGATGATTTGTTCTACTATTTCCTCGAGCAAGTAGTTAATCAAAGTATGGTCGGGAAAAACTTTTTAAGTATTATTCGTATTGTATGATGCTGGCTTCATACAGATGGTGTCCAGAGTATGAAAATATTGAGAACATTTCATCTATACGAACAGGTAAATTTTTTGAATTATTTGTCCAGGATAATTTGAAGTTCATATAGATGACGTCCAAAGTATGAAATTACGAGGAACATTTAGATCCATATGAATTGGTAATTTTTTTGAATTGTTCATCCGGGATGATCTGGAGTTTGAACAGACGATGTCTATAGTACAAAATTGTGGGGAATATTTTTGTCCTTACGAGAATGTAAATTTTTTAAACTGTTCATCCAAGACGATTTAGAGTTCCTAAAGATGACATCTAGAGTACAAAATTATGGGGAACATTTTCATCCATATGAAGAGGAAATTTTGTATAATTATTCGTACCTATGATATACATATTGTACTGTATAATATGCTTGTACGAAAATAGTTTGCATAGGATTGTACGAGAAAATTTTCAACTATTCATCAGGGGTTATTATCAATTATATTGTGTGATCGTAGAGGCTCAAAATTGAAATTTTCAGTTTTCTGGATAGTTTTTTATTCCTTTCATATAAAAAGTCCTTAGAAACTGACTTGGATGAATCAAGTCTTTAAAATTTCTTTGAGAGCAAGTGAAAGGGTGATTTGGGAGAATGTTTGAGAGAGTATTCTTCCAAGTGGAGTATGAGGGATTCTCAAGGTTACTCAAAGGTGAGAATATCTTTTATTTTTGTTTCAATTCTCTTCCTTTCTTCTTTCTAGTTTCTTGAGAGAAGATCTTTAAAGAAGATCTGGTTCTCTACCAACACTTGAAGAGTGTGAAAGGTTGACGATACTTTGGCGATACTTAGAGAGTGTGAAAGGATGATAGTACTCTGCCGATACTTGGAGGGTCTGAAAGGACGATGGTACAATACCAAAACTTAGGGGGCGTGAAAGGATGATTATACTCTACAATATCGGAGATTGGTGGAAGAGAGGAAAATTATAAATGCTTCTCCGCCTTCCTGTGGGGGCAAAAGGAGAGTCACTTTGGTAATAGTGTAATACCTAAAGTGGGAATCTTCAGAAAGCGGACACAGGCGTTGGTTGACCGAACAACTATAAATTATTATGTTCTTTTTATATTTTCATAATTTATTTTCAGCTATTTATTGTTGTGGTTTAAAAGCTTATTTTAAAGAAAATCAAATTGTAAAAATTTTTAAATAATATTTTTAAAATTTACCAAGAGTTTTTAAATAACCAATTCAACCCCTATTGAAACTCGTTCATTACGAATTAGGTTGTTAAACCTAAGCTTATGTCCCATGGCTAACCAAGAGGGGGGGGGGGGGGGGGTGGTGAATTGGTAATAAAAAAAATTTAACCCTCTTTTTAAATTAGGAAATGAAAATAAAACTTCAGTGAAATTTTCAAGAAAATGTTTTTCAACCACAGTTTTAAAAGTAAAAATACAAAAATAAAGTAGTAGAAAAATAAAGACACAAAATTTATAGTGGTTCGGTCAAAACTAGACCTACATCTACTCTCCAGAGGCACCCTCCGAGTATTACACTAATACCACTAGTGACTCTCCTTTTGCACTCACGGCAAGGAGGAGAAGCCTTTACAAAATCCTTTTCCACCACTACCCGGTGTGGCAGAGAACCGTCATCCTTTTACACTCTTCCTAGTGTTGGAAAAGAACCCTTCATCCTTTCACACTCTCTCAGTGTGGGCAGAGAATTCGTCGTCCTTTCACACTCTCCTGGTGTGGGCAGAGAACACTTCGGCTGTTCACACTCTCCTAGTGTGGCCAGAGAACCCTTCAGCTGTTCACACTCTCCAAGTTGAAAGTTCGATGGGATGTTAAGCCCTATGAACTTAGTCCCAAACTAACCAAGAGGGGGGGTGAATTGGTATTTTAAAAACTTCGTTTTTAAACAAAGAAATAAAGTAACATAAAACCAAATCACACCACGAAAATAATGCGGAATTAAGCGTGCGGAAGCAAGAAAAGAAACACAGAGATTTATAGTGGTTCGGTCGACTCGACCTACGTCCACTCCTTGGAGGCACCCTCCAAGTATTGCACTACACAAAAAGTGACTCTCCTTTAGCCCCCCTCGGCTAGGTGGAGAAACCCTCACAAGAACCTCCTTTTTGCCACCCCGGCAAGGCAGAGAACCTATCTCCTTTTGCTTCCTCCTGAAGCCGGCAGAGAACCAGAACCAACGGCACAACTCCTTACCTCTACCGACCCTTCCACGGACGAGAAACTCTAGACGAAGACGACGCAGAGAGATCCTTGAAGCAACCCTTGTGAAACCCCTCACAAGCTCCCCCTCACAAGATCCTCTCTCTCTCTTCTCTCTCTCTTTCTCTCCTCAAGGTCTTCTCAGGTCAAGGCAGCAGCCAAAGGTCTTGAAAAACGTTGAACAAGAGCTCTTTAAATAGAAGAGCTTCACAAGAGCTCATTAATTGCAAGTTGCCGACTTTATCGTCCAGGCCGATCTGGACATCGGCCTGGCCGATCAGTACAAATTAATGAAGATCGGCCAGAGCATAGCCCTGAATGGAAAACAGGACGATTGAAAAATAGCTTGATCGTCCAGGCCGATCTTACGATCGTCCTGGCCGATTAGTTCAAATCAGAGGAAAATCGTCCTGACAATAGCCCTGAATATGGCCTGGCCGATACTGATCGTCCTGAAGTAACTTAAGGTTTTGACTAGATCGTCCTGGCCGATATTGCGATCGTCCAGGACGATATGATCGTATCAATCATCCTTAATTACTTCCTTGATTTCCTGAACAATTATGGCATAATCTGTTAATATCGTCCAGGCCGATCCGAGGATCGTCCTGGCCGATAATTTAAAGATATGCTATACCATACTTGTCTATGGCGGCTACTTCTTTCTGTTTTGAGCTTATCGTCCTGGCCGATACACGTATCGTCCAGGACGATCGGTTAACGTTGGCTGCCTTAATCAAGAATCCTTAATTAGACTTTCTGTTTTAAGCTGATCGTCCAGGCCGATCAAAGATATCGGCCTGGCCGATATGAGTAAAAACAGAATTTCTAATTCTCTCAAGTGTGTGTGTGAAGGGTTACAAAGTATCAGTCTTTTTGGCTATTACAAGTGGACTCAAAAGGTAAAAATAAAAGTACAGACTGACTCAACCCTAAACCTACGCATTCCTGAACTTGGCTCCTTTTTGATTGTCCGATCGTCGATTCCTGAAAAGTTAGAAGCAACAAGCTATCCAAGAAAAACAGTGTTTGTCAATCATCAAAACATAAGACATGAAAAATAGATTTGCAACAATCTCCCCCTTTTTGATGATGACAAAACACAAGTAGGAAAATTAAAGATTCATTAAAAAAAAAACAAAGGTTACAAACCACACATCCTATCCTACTCCCCCTTTTTGTCATCACAAAAAGAGAGTCCAAAAAAAAAGAACAACAAACATCACGAGAGACTACTACAAAAAGACAAGAAACAATAAAGCACAAACTAAAAGAACGAGGGATCCTGATCATCAGATGGAGGAGGTGGAGGTGGCTGCTGAAAGTAGCTGGCAAGGGTAGTAAACTGAGCATTGAACCAGGCGATGTCCTGGTCATGCTGCTGCTGCTGGTGAGTGAGAAAACTGTCAAAACGAGCTAAGTCTTCGGCGCGATGATGCTCGTAGCGGGCGATGTCCTCAGTGTGTTGCTGCTCTTGGGCAGCAACATATGCATCAAATCTGGTCTCCCAACGATCAAATCTCGCTATCAACTGATCTACCGGTGAATGTTGGTGGAGAGGGGCAGGGTCAGGAAAGGGAGCTGGAGCGGGAGCCTCCTCCTCTCTAGCCTCCCGTGGTTCATCCGGGTGGAGACGAGTACTGTGAAGGTTGCTGAAAGAATTGTTCGAGTAGAAGAGAGTTGGGAAATTTGGTGGATTGGGATATTGAATTTGGTATTTGGTCTCAAGAACATAGGCTATGATATGTCCTAAGGCTAGATTTGGTTTTCTTCTGTGGCCTGGGTCGCGAATTGTTGTGAGATGATCAATGTAACGAAAGAATAGATCTGCAGTGTTAAATTCCCTATGTGCCATGATGTAGAAGGTAGTGAGGGAAAGTAGAGGGGTAATGTGGACACGGTCGCCGGCTTTTGGAATGACAGAGGTGCGAAGGACATGTTGGATTGTCCTAGCATCTCTGACTAGAGAGCTAGTCTCTCCAACATGGTAACGGGCATTGGTCTGGCGAAGAAAGTGGTTTGCCGTGGACCAGTCAAAATCAGGGTCAGGGGCAATAAGGTGCAGCTTATCTCCGGTGGTGGATAGCTGTAAAAGTTCAACACAGTCCTGATATGTGATTTCGACAGGGCGTCGATTCACATAGGAGGACAGGGCTGTGAAGGTAGAGTTTATGCGGAGGTTTGCAAAGAATTCTAACAGGAACTCAGAATTGAAAGGAAAAATAAGGGATAGGATGAAGCAAAGAGAAGTGTGGGCAAAGAGATCCATTACCGGGTAGGAAATGTGGGTCGGATTGATAATTCTTGAAACAGTAATTCCACATTCCTTATAGCGATGATAAGCAGCTTCATCTTCTGCTTCACGGAACCGAGGGTCAACCCTTGCCCTCGAGGAACTTCCAGAGGTCTGCCGGACGCGCTTCCCACCAGCCATATGAGAGAACTTTAAGCAGAAAATCAAAGGAGAAAGGATGAGTTGTGAGAAAACATGGCTGGATCGGCCTATATTTAAAGAATCGTCCATATCGTCCTGGCCGATCGCGAAATCGTCCAGGCCGATATGTGTCAATTATTACGTACAGGCCGATTGGTCAAAAAGGCGGTCCAATCGTCCGGGCCGATCAGATATCGGCCAGGCCGATTAGACACAGGCTATCGGCCCGAGGAGTCAGTCCGGACGACCGTTGAAAAAGCAGATCGTCCGGGCCGATGAGGTGTATCGTCCAGGACGATGCACAATAATTGATCGTACCGGCCGAAGTTAAAACGTTTTAAATGCTTGCCACGTGTATCGTCCAGGACGAACAGTGGATCGGCCCGGCCGATGGTCCAATAATGGATCGTCCGGGGCCGAATTTAAAGTTCAAAACGTACTGACACGTGGATCGTCCGGGACGGTCCAGTGTATCGGCCAGGACGATGCACATAGAATGCATCGGCCAGACAAATAAACTATCGGCCAGGACTATCACCAAGAGTTTGATCAAATCGTCCAGGACGATGATGTATCGGCCAGGACGATGAATTTCAGTAAGCACAGAAAAAGGTCAGCAGATGGATTTTGGAAAGAATTTGTCCTATCGGCCAGGACGATAAAAATATCGGCCAGGCCGATGTGACTTGAAATTGAAATTAAGAAAGGAATGGTGATGATCAAGACCCTCAAAAATAAAACAAAAGAAAAGACAGTCAAAGACACACAAAAAATAAAAATAAAACAAACACCGAATATTTTTGGATTTTAATTTTTCTATATTTTTTTTTTGTTTTATGAAGGCATCATATGAGAATTCTTTTCTTGAATTTAAATTTTTTGAAGTTTCTAGGAGATCAAGAGGTTTAACAAAATCCAAATTAGAAGAAGATTGAAAAACTGATTCTATTAACCCTAGATCGGACATTCTTCAGGGTACAAAAAATCTCTTAAAAACAACAGAGTCCTAACTTGGAATAACACAAGAGGTTTTAAGAGATCAATCAAGACTTGTTAACAACTAAAGTATCTTATAAATAATAAACCAAAATAGTTTTTCTCAATCATGGAATTTGAAATCAAATCTTTGAATGTATCACATAATCAATGAGTTTTCTAAGTTTTAAGAGTTTTACCAAAGAGATCATAGCTTGCAATTAGTGGGCTAATTTTATGCCTCTTTTTACTTTTATTGGCTCTTTGAGCATCTTTTGATTTTTTGATACACTTTTGTGTATTTTTCTTTTCAATTTGGCTTCATTGGCCTCTTTCCTTTTTGTCTTTTGCAAGCTAATAACTCTTTAATATACCCTTAAAGAAAAATACTTAGTTGTAAGTATATCCTCCAAATATTAGAGAATAGGGGCTCTCTCTCTAACATAGGGAAGAACAATTCACAACACAAAATCAAAATCACGTGATGACTGCAATGGTAAGATTTCAAAAGCTTGAATGATATCAAAGAATTTTGACTATTATGCATAAGATGATTTAATGTAGCAAGATTAGAACGATATCTTAAAAAACCATTGGTTAAACTGAGTTTAGACTTTTTGTTTTATAAAAGAAAAATCATACCACTAAACAAGGTCAGAAGAAGGGAAAACATCAATAGTTTACTCTCTTTAGCTAATTTAAAAAAGTTAAACCCTATCTCCCAAAAAAAAAAAAAAAAAAAAAAAAAAAAAAAAAAAAAAAAAAACTAAAAATAAAAGTCACACAAAAACTAACGATTTCAAGCAAGTGATAAAACAACGGATTTTAGCAATTGAGCTGCAAGCCTCCTTATGTTCAGTTATCCTATGCTCCCACGAGGTCTTTGGTGAGAGCACTCCTGCAAGACTCAACAACAGTCAGTTTTAGGAACCCAAACAGATTTGGGCTCCTTCTTAGGAAATATAGAGTGCAATGCAGATGTGGTATGTATTGAATCATGCATCTTAGGTCTCCACACCCAATGTGTACTACGGTGAACTGTGCAAGTGTGTGAGATGTGTCCTAACATGCCACAAGTAAAACATTGAACTCCAGGAAAAGGTTTTCTTAAATGATTTGAGTAAAAATGCCTCTTCCTAGGTTCTGGCCTTTGATTAAAAGTTGGTGTCATCCTAGCTCTCTTACATGTATCCAAATCATTTTGAATTCTCAAGTTAGTTCTTTTCAATGCATCATTCTCAATCCTCAAATTTTTCTCAATCTCTTTAGATTTCTTAAGATCATCATTAAGTGAGGTGTGTGAAGCTTTTAATGCATTGCTTTTATCAATTAATTCCAAATGCTTCTTGTTTAATTCATCAAATTCATCAAGGAGAGCCATGTGATTTGAATCAATCGTTGCATGATCTTTGAGAAAAACTTCATGCTCTTTTTGTAGATTTGAATGTTCTAATTTTAGGCTAGCATGAGTTTTCTTTAATTTCCTATATGATGCATGGATTTTTTCACAAATTTCAAATAATTCATCATAGGTTGGTCTACATACCTCTTCCTCATCACTTTGGTTTTCTCCCATGAAACACAAGTTTGTTGTTTCTTCCTCTGGTTCAGTCTCAGAGGAATCAGTGCCAGATTCTGCCCAGAAGCCTCTTTGGATTTTCTTCTTGTCCTTCCTAGACTTAGCTTTTTCCTCACCTTTTTCCTTTTCTTTGCTTGAATGATCTTGAAGTGTAGGACAATCGACTCTTACATGTCCAGGTTTCCTGCATTCAAAACAAACAACATCAGAAGATCCTTTAGTATGTTTATGATCCTTACCTTTTCTCCAACTTTGATGATGCTTTTGTTTCTTCCTTAGAAAGCTTTTGAATTGCCTTGTGATGAAGGCAACTCCATCGCTTTCAGACCCGGAAGATTCAGAATCCGATTTGTGTGCCTTCAATGCAATGGTTTTCTCTTTTTTCTTTTCACCTACATCAAGATTTCTTTGATTCACCCCTTGCTCGTAAGCAATGAGTGAGCCAAGCAAGTTATCAATAGAATAGGTGTTTAAATCTTTAGATTCAGTAATTGCAGTAATTTTTGCATCATAGGACGAAGGCAAGCATCTCAAAATCTTGTTAACTTTTTCATAGTTTGAAAGTTCTTTTCCTAGTGCATGCAATGAGGTAGCAATCTGAGTAAACCTAGTGTACATGTCAGAAATTGATTCATGAGGTTTCATACGAAAAAGTTCGTAGTCATGCAAGAGAATATTTAAACGGGATTGTTTAACTTCATTAGTGCCTTCATAAGTAATGCACAATTTATCCCAAATTTCTTTTCCAGTTTTGCAAGTTGAAACACGCATGTAATCCTCAGATTTTAAAGCACAGAAAAAGCAGTTCAAACATTTAGCATTTAGTTGAGCTAAATCTCGTTCATCAAAAGTCCATTCGGTAAAAGCAACTTCCGTTTTAAAACCATTAATTTCACGAGAAGGTGGAGAATAACCTTCTTGAATAAGCATCCACATGCGATAATCAGTAGATTGTAAAAAAGTTGACATGCGAGTTTTCCAGAAATCAAAAGGTAGGTTATCGAACAGAGGAGGTCGGGTAATAGAATACCCTTCCGTAGTGTTGCGATTCCCAAAGTTAGACATGGATCAAATTCAAAAAGTTTTTAAACTTTAATTTTCGAAACAGGCTCTGATACCACTTGAAAGTTCGATGGGATGTTAAGCCCTATGAACTTAGTCCCAAACTAACCAAGAGGGGGGGTGAATTGGTATTTTAAAAACTTCGTTTTTAAACAAAGAAATAAAGTAACATAAAACCAAATCACACCACGAAAATAATGCGGAATTAAGCGTGCGGAAGCAAGAAAAGAAACACAGAGATTTATAGTGGTTCGGTCGACTCGACCTACGTCCACTCCTTGGAGGCACCCTCCAAGTATTGCACTACACAAAAAGTGACTCTCCTTTAGCCCCCCTCGGCTAGGTGGAGAAACCCTCACAAGAACCTCCTTTTTGCCACCCCGGCAAGGCAGAGAACCTATCTCCTTTTGCTTCCTCCTGAAGCCGGCAGAGAACCAGAACCAACGGCACAACTCCTTACCTCTACCGACCCTTCCACGGACGAGAAACTCTAGACGAAGACGACGCAGAGAGATCCTTGAAGCAACCCTTGTGAAACCCCTCACAAGCTCCCCCTCACAAGATCCTCTCTCTCTCTTCTCTCTCTCTTTCTCTCCTCAAGGTCTTCTCAGGTCAAGGCAGCAGCCAAAGGTCTTGAAAAACGTTGAACAAGAGCTCTTTAAATAGAAGAGCTTCACAAGAGCTCATTAATTGCAAGTTGCCGACTTTATCGTCCAGGCCGATCTGGACATCGGCCTGGCCGATCAGTACAAATTAATGAAGATCGGCCAGAGCATAGCCCTGAATGGAAAACAGGACGATTGAAAAATAGCTTGATCGTCCAGGCCGATCTTACGATCGTCCTGGCCGATTAGTTCAAATCAGAGGAAAATCGTCCTGACAATAGCCCTGAATATGGCCTGGCCGATACTGATCGTCCTGAAGTAACTTAAGGTTTTGACTAGATCGTCCTGGCCGATATTGCGATCGTCCAGGACGATATGATCGTATCAATCATCCTTAATTACTTCCTTGATTTCCTGAACAATTATGGCATAATCTGTTAATATCGTCCAGGCCGATCCGAGGATCGTCCTGGCCGATAATTTAAAGATATGCTATACCATACTTGTCTATGGCGGCTACTTCTTTCTGTTTTGAGCTTATCGTCCTGGCCGATACACGTATCGTCCAGGACGATCGGTTAACGTTGGCTGCCTTAATCAAGAATCCTTAATTAGACTTTCTGTTTTAAGCTGATCGTCCAGGCCGATCAAAGATATCGGCCTGGCCGATATGAGTAAAAACAGAATTTCTAATTCTCTCAAGTGTGTGTGTGAAGGGTTACAAAGTATCAGTCTTTTTGGCTATTACAAGTGGACTCAAAAGGTAAAAATAAAAGTACAGACTGACTCAACCCTAAACCTACGCATTCCTGAACTTGGCTCCTTTTTGATTGTCCGATCGTCGATTCCTGAAAAGTTAGAAGCAACAAGCTATCCAAGAAAAACAGTGTTTGTCAATCATCAAAACATAAGACATGAAAAATAGATTTGCAACACAAGTGTCGGCTGAGAACCGAATCTCCTTAATAGATCTTCTTCATAAGAAATCTAGAAGGAAGAAAGAAAAGAGTGAAATAAACACCAATCAAAAGTAAAGATTCTTACCTTTGAACATCAAGTGAAGCCTTCACGCTCTAGTAGTAAGAACCCTCCTTCGAACACTCTCTTACACTCTCTCCTTGACTCTTCTTTCAATAGGCATGAAGATCAGTAGGCAAAAAGATCAATTGGCAATTTAGATTGGACTATTTATAGGAAAGACACAAAAATCATCCAAAAACTATAAATATTCAAGTCAATATGCATTGGATCGTCTCGTACAATCGTGGATCATCCTGGACAATTTTACTTAAATGAGTTGGAAATGAACCTAATGTATATGGGTACAAAATGACTTCGTACATACACATCATCCCGTACGAACTAGGTTCATCCAGTACGAACGGTTATTCCATAGGTCAGTTCCCAAAAATTGCAGAACGTCACTAAAATTTCAGAGTCGGTTCACCTTTTCCTTGGACGAACATGGGTTCGTCCGGACAAAATTTTTCCAGAGAGCAAATCATCCCGGGACAAATACACTTCGTCCTGGACAAAAATACTCCAGAGAGAAACTCATCCTAGAACGAATACACTTCATTCTGAAAAAAAATTTTCCAGAGAACATTTCATCCTAGGTTGAATACACTTCATCCTGGACGATCAGGACTTAGAAAAATTTTCTCCAACTCCTGTTCGTTCCATTGCGCTTAAGAGGAGATAACTGACCTGCTCGTCCTGTATGAACTATGTTCTTCCTTTACGAACTATGTTCGTCCCGTACGATCAGTACAAATTTCTTAAGATCTCTTAAAGTATGTGTGTGTGTGTATTCACTCAATTACAATCACTCCCACTCAAACTTAATTCAAAGAAAAAATATAAGATTTAAATATACAAAGTATCTCATGCTGAATTTGATTTGAAGTCTTTGTAGCCTGGAGTTTGATTTTCCTGAAATGTTAGTACACACAATAGGAAAAACATTACTTCCAAAAAGTGTTAGGAGATAACTATACCAAAACAATAATATTTGAAATCATCAAAACTATACAAGTTGCAAGAATGTAAAATATGCAAATAGAACCTCTCTTAACAATCTCCCCCTTTTTTATTATGACAAAACAATTATTGTTTGTATAATTTTCAAATTCTAAGAATCTCCTAAACTCCTTCTGAATTGATGAATACGTGTAAATAAGGAGGCATTTTTATAAATACACAACGAACAAAAATAAAACAAACACACAACATATACAACATACACAAAACACAAAATAGAAAACAAAAATAGACACACACACATACAATACGAATCAAACAAACCACGATATAAACAATTTCTCCCTCTTTTTGACAACAGTAAAATGTGAAGAATAAAAAGATTTGAAATGTAAGCAGATATATGAAAATCATTTGATAATTCAATCTTGAAAGTGATTGAAATAAGTGATGCGAATAAAATTAAAAACATTAGGAAAATCATAGTAATTCATAGAATTTCAGAAGATATATAACATTGATAAAAAATATTTATCAAAAACATGAGTCAATTTAGACACTAAGATAGAGAAAATCATTGCAAAAAGGATGAATAGAAAATTTGTATATTTCAAATTTCAATACGGAATATAAATGTACAGTTGATCAATTTAAATTAAGAGATTAAAAGATAATGGAAAGAAATAACTACCACATGTGGCGCTTTGCGCATCTTTTCAAATTAGTGGCACATTTTTGTACATCTTTCTATTTGTGGGCTTATTTTGTGCCTCTTTTTGAACTTGTGAACCATTGCGTATTCCTTTTGATTTTTTGTACATTTGTACATTTTTCAAGAGTAATTTTGATCTTTTTAAAATAAAAATTAAAAATTTCAAATTTTTCTAAGTGCATAAATATTTATTGATAATTGAAATATAAAAAAAGAAAACATCATAGTTGCAATAATAATATTAAATTTAATGTAGTCTAAATAAGAGACATGAAATTGACAATCTTAATTATATCAAGTTATAAGTAGAACTTAAATTTAGAAAAAAATAGATTTTCTAATGAATTTAATTTTAACTTGTATTTCAAAGTATAGCACTATTAAGATAAAAAATCTAATGATTGTCATAATGGCTAACACACATTTCAATACCATTAAAGCCAAAACACGAGAACATATATTGATATCACTAATAAGATATTACATTCTAAGCTCAGGATATCAATACAAAAACAAAACATCTAAAGAAAAGAAAATACAATAAACTTACTCAAAATAATAATTAACACATAAACTACATAAAATACATAAAATTAAGTGCAACTATCACTGAGAAGGACCCTGATCTGGAGGAGGAGGAGATGCAGCACCAAAGATGTTAAAGTAAGTACTCATCATAAGCACATTGGTACTGATATCACTTATCTGATCCCTCATAAAACTCATGTCATGCTGATACTATACGGCCTGCTGCTGAAGATGAGTCTCAATTTGATCAAAACGTTGATCAAAATGAGTCTCTAAGCGATCAAATCTTTGAACCAAATCCTGATAATTTGGTTCATTGGCGGGTGCAGGTGCAGCTTATTGTTCTTCCTCTGTATCTCTAATGACATGTGCTTTACTTGGTTCTTCTTTGAAGATTGCTCTAAAGGATCCGTCGTTGTAGTATAGCGGTTCTTCAAACTCCTGATCAGGATGAACCAAATTGTATTTCTTGTCTAGAATGTAGGCAACTAGATGTCCTAAGGCGATGTTTTTCTTTCTCTTATGCTATACATAACCAATTTCAGACAGCCACTAAAAATAGTCAATGATAAGTTGGGCTTCATTTATAGGTTCTTTAGACATGATCAAGAATGCCATCATAGAAAGAAGAGGGGTTATATTGATTATATCACCAGCTTTAGGAATTATAGAAGTTCTAAGAATATACTGGATGATACGTGCATTTCGAACGAGACCGGATACTCTAGCCACATGTTCGTTAAAATTGTTTCCTCTAATCACATTATTAATTTCATACCATTCATAATCATGAGTGTTAATCAAGTGATGGGATCTAGCTCCCTCTGTCCTTAAATTTAAAAAGGCTCCTATGTCAGCCTTGGTGATTTCAACTATTTGTTTAAAGGCAAAGGAACAGATTATAGAATGGTCAGAATTAAAGGACATGTTGGCGAGAAAGTAGTGAAAGGTTTCTTTATTGTAGAGATAGACGAGGGTAAGGATAAAACCAAACTTTGTTGAAGCAAATAAGTTCATTACCTGAAAGTTAAGTTGTTCTTGGATTAGGATTCTGGAGGGTGTGATCTTCGCTGAGGCAAATCTTTGAAAAGATTTCTCATTTTCTTTGGAAAGGACATTTTCGGAAGAATTTCTATGTGGTTTCCTAGCCACAATCTTTTGTCTCTTACTCAAACTTGCCATTTGAAAAAGATCTAAGGTATGAAAGAGATTGAAAGAGAAGTTTAGAGTGTAACTGTTAAGTTCAAAAGCCCGTCTATTTATTGAAAATGACACGTTCATACCGGACGAAAAAATTTCGTCCCATACGAATTTTTTGATTCGTCTTGTATGAAAAAATTTCGTATAAACGAACCAATGCATCAAAATGAAATAGCTTTTTGTAATCAACACAACTTACGACGTGTCCTTTCGTACAAATTTTTAACCAGACTGATCTTACAGAGGAACACGTGTTCATCCTGGGATGATCAGAACTTATAATCATTTTAATGGCTATTGAAACCGTCCCCTCCATCAAACCGACATGTGCTCGTCAGGATGAACCAAAGGTTGGTACGTACGAAGTTCGTATTAAACACTACCTTATTCATTCAACTGCTTTATTCATTCATCCCGTTGTTTGAAAAACATTTCATCCCGAACGATCGTGATGATCGTACAGATGAAGTGACAATAAAAAAACTTAAAACAGCCCGCAAACGATTCAAAATCCGAATACACTACACAAATCGTCCCTTACAAAAAAAATTTTGTCCCGGATGATGGACACTCAAGAACTTTAAATCATGCACTCAATTAAAACTAAACCACAACACACTGAAAAACGAAGAGCACAAATACTAAATCAAGAAAATCACACATACATAAACACATAAAAACATATAAAAATATTAACTTAGAAAAACAAACATCAATGTTGCAAAAACATTTTTAGCTAAGCATTCAAATCAATCACACCAAGCCTTGTTCTTAATGCACTGAAAGTATCAAAGACTAAAGGTTTTGTAAAAATGTCTGCAAGTTGATTTTCAGTAGAAATATGAGTGAGTTCAATTTCTCCTTTGGATACATGATCCCTTATGAAATGATGCCTTATGTCTATATGTTTGGTTCTTGAATGTTGAATAGGATTTTTAGAAATAAAAATAGAACTAGTTTTATCACAATAAATTGGAATAGTGCCTATAGTTAATCCTAAATTAATCAACTGTTATATCAACCAAAGTACTTGTGCCACACAACTTCCTAATGCAATGTATTCAGCTTCTGCAGTAGATAGGGCAACTGAATTTTGTTTTCTACTAGACCAATAGAGAATTTCTAATAAATTGACATGTTCTAGAAGTGCTTCTTCTATCCACCCTACAACCTGCAAAGTCAGAATCTGAATAACCAATTATTTCAAATGAATAGCTAAACTTAGGATACCAAAATCCCAAGTTCTAAGTTCCTAATAGATATCTTAAAAAATCTTTTTTACTGCTGTCAAATGTGATTCTTTTGGATCTAATTGAAACCTAACACACAAGCAAACACTAAACATGATATCAGGTCGGCTAGCAGTCAAGTAAAGTAAAGATCCAATTATCCCTCTAAATTTCTTTTGATCAACAGATTTTCCCTTAGGGTCCTTATCCAACTGAACTGAGGAACTCATTGGTGTACTAACAGGTTTAACATTGTCTATTTCATACTTTTTGAGAATGTCCTTAACATATTTTGATTGGCTAAGAAATGTACCTTCCTCAATTTGCTTAATGTTAAATCCTAGAAAGTAGCTTAAATCTCCCATTAGACTCATCTCAAATTCACTATTTGTTATTTTAAAAAAATCATCACAAAGATTTTTATTTGAAGATCTAAAAATGATATCATCCATATAAATTTGAACAATGAGTATTTCTTTTTCAAATTTCTTCAAAAAGAGAGTTATATCC
The DNA here is from genome assembly GCA_016618105.1 of Dendrobium huoshanense. NCBI lineage: Eukaryota > Viridiplantae > Streptophyta > Magnoliopsida > Asparagales > Orchidaceae > Dendrobium > Dendrobium huoshanense. Next base: position 62,789,568 of record CM028359.1, on the reverse strand, counting down.
ACACTTCCTTTTTCAAAAGATCTTTCAAGTAAGAAAGTGCTCAACCTCTCATACCAAGCCCTAGGTACCTGTTTCAATCCATATAATGCCCTTTTTAACTTGAAAACATTATTTGGATATTTAGAATTTTCAAAACTTGGTGGTTGTTCTACAAAAACATCTTCTTGAATTATCCCATTTAAAAATGCATTTTTACATCCATTTGATACAATTTAAATCCTTCAAAACAGGCAAAAGCTAGCAAAATCCTAATTGCTTCAAATCTAGCTACAGGGGCAAACGTCTCCTCAAAATCAATCCCTTCAATCTGATTATACCCCTTAGCAACTAATCTAGCCTTATTTCTAATGACTACTCCTGAGTCATTCATTTTGTTTTTGAATACCAACTTAGTTCCAACTACACTTTGATCCTTTGGACTTGTAGTTAATTCCCAAACTTTATTTCTTACAAATTGATTCAACTCCTCTTGCATGGCCAAAATCCAAAATTCATCCAAAAATGCTTGATCAATATTTGTGGGTTCTATAGTTGAAGTGAAGGCTGAATGATTGACTTCTTTATTTAATCCACGCCTAGTCCTTACACCCTCACTAGGTTCACCTATAATCAATTCCCTTGGGTGATTTTTAGAAAATCTCAAATCTCTAGGTAAAAGGTTTTTCTATCTCCAAATTTTCTTCTAAGTTTCTTTTATCAATCTTTTGGAGTTATTTTCAATCTCATCTTCTATAGCATTTGGCTCTTTCAAAATTCTAGATTCATCAAATATAACATTTTGGATCAAATTTTCCTAAGGTAGATTTTCCATTGTTATGAATGAACACCTTGCACCCAAAAACATGCAAATGAGACAAATTAATTATTCTTCCTTTTAGCAACTCATAGGGTATTTTATTTAATTTTGATCTCACATTCACCCTATTCAGAACATAACATGCTGTGTTAACCGCCTCAGCCCAAAAATATTTAGGAAGTGAGTATTCTGCCAATATTGCTCAAGCGGCTTCTGTTAATGTTATGTTTTTCCTTTCGACTACCCCATTATGCTGAGGGGTTCTAGGTGCAGAAACGTTGTGATCAATTCCTTTCACCTCAAAAAAATCTTCAAATTTCTCATTTTAAAATTCTCCTCTATGATCACTTTCTATAGAAATAATTTCACACCAAAGTTTTCTTTGAATCCAAGTCAAAAAATTTTTAAATTCCTCAAATGATTCACTCTTATGAAATATAAATCTAACTCATGTGAATCTTGAGTAATCATCCACAATCACAAAAGTCAATTGTATACCTTCCCTCCTAGACTCATAGTTTTAACTGGTCCAAAAAGATCCATATACAAAATCTCTAATGATTTACTAGTTCTAAAATCCTTATTAGACTGAAAAGAGGACTTCACTTGCTTTCCTAATTGACATGCATCACAAAGGTGGTCCTTAGTAAAGTCTAATTTTGGTATATCTCTCACTAAGTTCTTTTGGGTAATCCTCCTAAGATTTTTCATGCTAGAATGATAAAGTCTCATATGCCAAAGCCATGCCTCATCAGATACAGTTTTCAAATAAAAAGTAGCAAGAGATTTAATATAATTCAAGTCTAGCATATAAACATTATTTACCCTTTTACCATTCAAAAAACATCTTTACCATTTAGGCTTAATATATAGCGAGTAGGAAAAAATTTCACATAATATCCTTTATCACATAGCTGGCTTATACTTAACAGGTTATGCTTTAAGCCATCTACTAATAACACATTCTCAATATAAAATTTATTAAGATTTCCAATCATACCTGATCCAACCACCTTCCTTGTGGTGTTTTCTCCAAGTGTAACCTTGCCTCCACACCTGGCTTCCAGCGATATGAATTGTGCAGTATCTCCAGTCATATGCTTTGAACATCTATTGTCCTGGTACCATATGCTCTCACGAGATCTTGTGTGAGAGCGACCCTGTAAAATTATCAAATGTTAAACCTGGGAACCCAAACAAGTTTGGGTTCTCCTTTTGGCAATTTATAATTAGATGCATGTATGATATGTCTAGGTTTATGCCTCTTAGGTCTCCACACCAAATAAGTTTTCATCTTTAAAGTACAGGTGTGAGCTATATATCAAAACAATCCACAGTTATTACAATTGACTTTTGGAAATGGATTCCTAAGTCTTCTACCATTCATCTGTCTATTCAGGGATTACATAAATTTAGGACACTTAATAGGATTAGTAAAATCTTCAAGTTTAGTGGCATCCTATTATCATCGATAATTTTTATCGTTAATTTATAAAATGAATTCATATCTTCCAAAATTCAATTTGTATAGTTTGATCTATATATCTTGCTATCTGATTCATCCTTAAAATTTTTAAAATCTTTTTCAAGTTCAGCATAGGATGATTTTAAATTTTTATGTTTTTTACTCAAGTCATCAAACTCATCAAGTAATTTCATGTGGTTGTCATCAATTAAAGCATGATCTTTCCTAAGGATTTCATGTTCCTTTTGTAATTCTTCAAACTCTAAACTTAGACTAGAATGTATTTTTTATTTTCCTATATGCATCATGCATGTGTTCAGAAACTTGAAAAAGTTCATCATTTGAAACCTTGGCATTTCTATTAAATTTACCTCTATTCTAATGCTGGAGTCTCTTCTTCTTCCTCTTTAGAAAGCTTTTGAATTGTCTAGTCATCAATGCGATGTCGTCTTCATCCTCAGGTGACTGTTCACTCTCAGAATCTTCCACATTTAGTGCTATATTTTTCTCCCTTCGTTGTTCACCTACATCAATCTTTCTTTGGCTAACTCCTTACTCGTAAGCAATTATCAAACCAAGAAGATTGTCAATAGAGTAAATGTTTAGATCTTTAGACTCTATAATTGCAGTAATTTTAGTATCATAAGCAGTAGGAAAACAACGAAGAATCTTATTAACCATTTCAGCATTCGTTAGTTCCCTACCCAGTGCATACAAAGAGGTGACTATTTGTGTGAAACTTGTGTACATATCAGAAATGGATTCATTTGGTTTCATGCGGAATAATTCATAATCATGCAACAAGATATTAAGTCTAGATTGCTTAACTTTGTTAGTCCCCTCATAAGTTATACAAAGACATTCCCATATGTCCTTCCCACTTTTGCAAGTGGAAACCCGCATGTAATCTTCTGATTTTAAAGCACAAAAGAAACTATTCAAGCATTTGGCATTTAGTTGTGCTAAGTCACGTTCTTCTACTGTCCAGTCAATAAAAGGTGTTTCAACTCTAACTCTGTTAACTAATCTAGTTGGTTTTGTATACCCTTCCTGAACTATGATCCACATACGATAATCAAGTGACTGTAAAAATATAGACATGCCTGTTTTCCAAAAATCAAAAGATATATTGTCGAATAGAGGAGGTCTAGTTATAGAGTAACCCTCGGGTGTATTTTAGTTTTCAAATATAGCCATCTACATTAATCAAAAAGTAGTTTAAACTTATGGTTTTGAAATAAAGCTCTGATACAACTTGTTCAAACTCGTTCACTATGAATTAGGTTGTTAAACCTAAGCTTATGTCCCACAGCTAACCAAGAGGGGGGGGGGGGGGGGGGTGAATTGGTAATAAAAAAAAATTTACCCCTCCTTTTAAATTAGGAAACGAAAATAAAACTTTAGTGATTTTTTCTAGAAAACGTTTTTCAACCACAGTTTTAAAAGTAAAAACTCAAAAATAAAAAGAAGCAGAAAAATAAAGACATGAAATTTATAGTGGTTCTGTCAAAACCATACCTACATCCACTCCCTGGAGGCACCCTCCGAGTATTGCACTAATACCACTTGTGACTCTCCTTTTGCACCCAAAACAAGGTGGAGAAGCCTTTACAAAACTCTATTCCACCACTACACGATGCGGCAGAGAACCCTCGTCATTTTACACTCTTCCTAGTGTTGGTAGAGAACCCTTTGTCCTTACACACTCTCCTAGTGTGGGCAAAGAATCCTTCATCCTTTCACACTCTCCTAGTGTAGGTAGAGAATCCTTCATCCTTTTACTCTCTCCAAGTGTGGGCAGAGAACTAGTCGTCCTTTCACACTCTCCTAGTGTGGGCAGAGAACCCTTCGACTGTTCACACTCTCCTAGTGTGGACAGAGCACCCTTCGGCTGTTTACACTCTCCAAGTGTCGGCAGAGAACTGAATCTCCTTGACAGATCTTCTTCACAAGAAATCTAGAAGGAAGAAAGAAAAGAGTGAAATAAACACCAATAAAAAAAAAGATTCTTACCTTTGAACACCAAATGAAGCCTTCACGCTCCAGTAGTAAGAATCCTCCTTCGAACACTCTCTTACACTCTCTCCTTGACTCTTCTTTCAATAGGCACGAAGAATAGTAGGCAAAAAGATCAAGTGGCAGTTTAGATTGGACTATTTATAAGAAAGACACAAAAAAATAGTCCAAAAACTACAAATATTCAAGTCAATACGCATTGGATCGTCCCGTGTGATCGTGGATCGTCCTGGACGATTTTACTTAAATGCGTTGGAAATGAACCTAATGTATATGGGTACAAAATGACTTTGTACATACACATCATCCCGTACAAACTAGGTTCATCCGGTACGAACGGTTATTCCATAGGTCGGTTCCAAAAAGCTGCAGAACGTCACTAAAATTTCATAGTCGGTTCACTTCATCCTAGGACGAATATGGGTTCATCCGGATGAAATTTTTCCAGAGTGCAAATCATCTCGGGACGAATACACTTCGACCTAAACAAAAATACTCCATAGAGCAACTCATCCTGGAATGAATACACTTCATTCTGAACAAAAAAATTTTAGAGAACATTTCATCCTGGGACGAATACACTTTGTCCTGGACAATCAGGACTTAGAAAAATTTTCTCCAACTCCTGTTCGTTCCATTGCTCTTAAGAGGAGATAACTGACCTGATCGTCCCGTACGAACTATGTTCGTCCCATACGATCAGTACAAATTTCTCAAGATCTCCTAAAGTGTGTTTTTGTATTCACTCAATTACAATCACTCCCTCTCAAACTTAATTCAAGGAAAAATACAAGTTTTAAATACACAAAGTATCTCATGCTGAATTTGATTTGAAGTCTTTGTAGTCTGGAGTTTGATTTTCCTGAAATTTTAGTACACACAAGAGCAAAAATAACTCTCTTAAAAAGTGTTAGGAGATAACTATACATAAAATAATAATATTTGAAATCATCAAAACTATACAAGTTGCAAGAATATAAAACATGCAAATAGCAACTCTCTTAACACCCCCACCCCCCCTCTTTGTTAACCTTGGGACAATTGTGTAGCTCTAATAACCTTTATGAACCTTTCACATAAGCCCAACCATAAAAGACAAAAAAAAAAATACCATAGGGAGCCAAACTACTTCTGAGCACCCTAGCAGAATAGGGCCACAAAACAACCATCAGCACACCCCCAATAAAGACGAGCCTCATGAAGGAGGAAAATAACTCATAAGAAAAAAATCAAAATATAGTAGGTCCAAAGAACAACCACCAACATAACTGCACATGAGCTTAACCAAAGATAATAGATAAATAGCCCCTAGACAACCATACTAAAATCTAGTAAGACGGTAAAATAAGGCCAAAAAATAGCAGCTCCAATTGAGAGAAACAACCCCCACCATAACCAAATAGCAATAATTTAGAAATCCAACCCAGTCCAACTAGAAAAATCCAAACAAAAATAGTTCCAAAGAATAAACCTTAGAATAGGCCACAAGCCCACCACAAAAGACATAAAAATACCCCACATGGAGCCAATTCACCACCGAGAACCCTAGAAAAAGAGGGCCACAAAATAACCATAAGTACACCCCCAAAAAAGATAAGCCTCAAGAAAGAGGCAAACAACCCACATGAACAAATCAAAATTGAGTAGGTCTAAAGAACAATCACCAGCATAACCCCACACAAGCTCAACCACAGATAACAGATAAACAACTGCACCAAAAAACCATTCTAACAACTAGTAAGATAGTGAAATAAGGATATAAAATAGCAGCTCCAAGATAGCCCAGCCACAAGAAATAGGAAAATAAACCAGAAAAGGCCAAATAAAAGCTAAAAAACTAGTTACTAGATGAACAACACCAAAAAATCCTACTGGCAGCAAAATAGAAGCAATAAAACTAGAAAAAAGAAGAATCCCACCAGAATAAGAAGCCAACCTCCAAATTAAGTAAAAAAAAAGTACAACTAACTTCTAACATAGGTAAGACCAAGTTTGTCTAATCATGAGAGGCCTTTTAAAGGAACCAAAAGGTTAGAAACAGTGAAATCGATAATATAATACATGTTACACCCCAAATTAGCAAGTCAATCAGCACAGATATTCCCCTCCCTATACACATGAGAAAGAGAGTAATTAACAAAAATCAGCAACTGTTTAATGTCCCTATCAAGATAAAAAAAATTTCCTAATTGCACACAACATAATCCACATTACTTAAACAATGAATACTGTAAGTAGCATCAACTTCAATCCAGATATTAGAGATGCCAAGAGAAACACATAATTTAATCCCATGCAAAATAGAAAAAAGCTAAGCAAAACTCACCGAGCAATTATGTATAGGACCTGTAAAATCCATAATTAAATTCCCATTACCATTCGTAATAAGGCCACCACAACCCGAACAAGAACCCTTAACCGCACCATCCACATTATGCTTATAGGAATTATTAGGATGATTTTTTTTAGTTGAAACCCGTAGGTAGGGCCTACATGTTAATAATAAAAAATGGATTACAAGTCCTTATGGGGACTTCCTTCTCGCTACTGCTCAAAAGAGCTACAAAAAGAAAGGTAATAAGAAAACCTAAGAGCCGGGAATCCCCACCAAGCATAATTACAAGGAATCCTAATAACATTCTAAACAAACAAATAGAAAGTAAAGTAAAGTATTCAATCAACTCATCCTTTCCAAAAAAAATAGGACCCTGCACGAAATGAGAACTAGTGTCTAAAAACCTATGAAAGAGGCCTGCAAGGACACTAAATATGACAATTAAAAGTAACCTAAAAGAAATAACAAAATTTAAAATTATATTCCAATAAAATTATCTACAACTAAGTAAGTTATGCAACCTAACAATGCAACAAATCAAAATGATATTAAGGAAATTTGTGCACAACCAATTTGGTATTGAACATCAGCATCAACAAGGCTATGAAACTATGAAGGATCAGGCCACAACAGGTACCACATTTGCACTTGAAATTATGGAAATCAACAATAATACCATAACTACAAGAGGGATTCCTAAAAAAAGGTGGACAATATGGCAGCTGAGAAACACACCACCCCAACTGAGTGAAATGAATAAAACAAATAGAGAACACAACTAGCACATAGAAAAACTAGAGACAAAACCGCAACAGAGAAAACAAAAAAGGGGACAGGCTATAAGAGCTCAGGAGGAGACACCCAAAGCAGCCATCAGTAAGATAACCCCAATGACGCTCAATCCTACTCACATAACCCGTCAGCCAATAACATAAATATATACAATAGAGCCACAGCATAACTAAATCACTAGTAGGTAAATTCTAGGCATAAAAACCCCCCTTGTAAAAAGAAGAAATTATATCCCATAAGGGTATCCAAAGGTTCATGCCATTAATTAGATCCATAATGCAATTAAAAATGGAGAACTCCCAGATGCCATGATTCCCTAGCATAAATAAAAATGGAATGAAATCTAGTAAGCAGAAGGCCCAAAGATAGGAAAAAACTAACATAAGAACCAAACCATTAAATAGATCACTAAGAAAACCCCCCATAAGCCTCACAAAGAGGCCAACAGAGTTAGACCAATAATAGCACCAAGACACATAATACCTCCAGAGAGTAGAAGAGCAACAAATAAGGAAACCATCAGGATACCAAATAATCTAGTCACAGCTGAAACCCATTGCCCAAAAACACACGGGAATCATGAAATAAAATAAAACCCAAAAAAGGTCCAACACAAGGAAAACCAATGAAAGGCCATTGAGATCTATAAAAAAACCCATAATCAATGAGCAATAGTAAGGACACCAAACACCAAAACCATAGAACAAAAAATGACACAATCAAAAAATTATATCTTTTGATGTATAGCAACCCCATTTTATCCAACCTAATAATGCCTTTAAGTAACATAGGTAAATTAGAATTAGAAAAATTAGTAAGACATTCCAACTTACAACCCAGATTAGCTAACCAGTTGGCACAAGCATTACCATCCCTATGAACATGAGAAATGGAAAAGTTAATAAACATCAAAAGCTGATTGATTTCTCTAATAAGATAAAAAAATCAAGATTGCAAACTCTCTTAGTCTGATTCATATGGTAATGAAACATATAAGTGACATCCACCTCAATCTAAATATTGGTAATACCAAGGGAAAGAATAATTTCAAACTATTAAGAATAGCAGAAAGTTCATCCCTCATAACAGAAAACTTCTCCAACAGGTCAGCAAAAGACATGAGCATATTACCCTTATCATCCTTGATAATACAACCACACCCAAAAACATCATTTTTAACAGAGCCATCCATGTAAAGCTTAAAAGTATTAAGTGGAGCTTTGATCCAATACACCAAATTAGGATCCTCCAAAAAGTAGATGTTATGCAAAATAATAACAAAATTATGAGCAACAAAAGAAAATTTCCTAAAGTTCTTGGAAGTCACCAAATTCACAGCGAAAAGTTTAAAATCTTTATCCTTGATATTCTGAATAATATGAAAAGCATCCATGCTAATATTATTAAACATAGAGTTATTTCTCGCCAACCATAATTGCCACAAAATCAAAGAAGGAATAATATTTCTGATATGACCTTTTGAATTGATGAACCAAGAATCAAGCAAAATGTTGATAGACATATTAGCACTAAAAATATTCAAATTGAAAATATCATCAAAATAAAGCCAAATTTTAACAGTAATTAGGCCAAAGATAAACACATGATGCATGCTTTCCACATGGAAACAACATTGCAACATAAAAGTAATAATAAAGCCCTTGTTCCTCAGATTGTCATCAATAGGGATAAAATTATGCATAATTCTAAACATAAAGATAGAAATGGTTTTAGGGATACTTTTATGCCAAATCATGGTAAAAATCTTAGTGACACACTTTTTTTTCCTAAACACATTCCAAACATCCATTAAACTAAACATGATGTTTGGAGACAAATCACATAATAACAAATCACCATAATCAATGTTAAAGGGAAGGTTGAAAATTTTGATAGCAACATCAACAATAAGAGTTTCAACAAGTTTAATATAGTCCCAAGTGTTATCAATGATGAAAAAGCCCAGTTTAGTGGTGGTAGTGGAAAAGGAATTAATAGTGAAGCAATGGATTTACCTTCAAGCCAATGATCTTGCCAGAACAAAATGTTAACTCTACCAAGCCCCTATTTAACATGAGGTTAAACACTCCACTTAATGTTGCAAAGTCTTTTCCACACCCTGGAATCACCCCATTTATAACTACCCATAAAAGGGTGCTTACTAACACAATATTTATCAATCATATATTTAGACCAAAGAGACAGTCTAGAATGGAAGTTGAACCACAATTTAAAGGAAAAGGCTTGAGATAAATCAAAAAAAAATTTACAACCCAGCGCAGCTTCATTAAGAACCCCGCTACACTTGGTCCATGAAGACAAAATAACTTTAGAGTTCATATTAGACCACATCAGAAAAACTTATTGATTACTCTCTCAATTCTGTTACAAACAGTAGCAATAGGTTGCAAGGTTTGAAAGGAATATACAGGTAAAGAACATAGAATGCTTTTGATAAGAGTTAATCTACGTCCAAACTGAGGAAATTAGATTCCGAAGAGAGAAGTCTCTTCTGCATAGAAGTAATAAGATCATAAAAAAAGAAAAGTTTTCTTTCTACCCTTATAGAGAGGAACCCCTAAATACTTAATAGATAAAGGCCCTTGAACAAAACTGGTATTATTCTTGACAGTTATAATATGATTATGGGAAACCTTGTTCGAAATAATAAAATAGCTCTCTCTTTTTTTTTTTTACAAAAAGACCACTACACTTTCCAAACATACTAAAAAACCTCATGAGTTTCTTAACCCGATTAATAGAAGCATTGGAGAAAATAATAACATCATCAGCAAAATATAAATGAGAAACATGAAACCACCCATAGTTCTGTAATAGTTGTTAGGATAGTTTTCATAAAGATTAATAATACCACTAAACATATACTCCATTTCAAAGATAAAAAGGGCAGGAGAGATAGGATCACCTTATCTCAACGCATGGGTGGACTTAAAAAAATCATGACTTTTACAATTAATAATAACAGAGTAAAAATAATTTTCAATAGACAGTTTAACGAGATTAACAAAAACATAATCGAAACTAAATAAATGCAAAACATGATAAGAAAATTCCAGCTAATATGATCATGAGCTTTAGCAATATCCAATTTGAAAATAATATTCCCACTAGCTACCCTAACATCTAAATCATTCAAAATTTCTAGAGCTAATAAAATGTTATCCGAAATAAATCTCCCTTTAATAAAACTAGTTTGATTAAGAGAAATAATTTTGGGAAGCAAGGAAGCAAGGCGGTTCATAAGTAATTTGGTAAATTACTACCAGTATAACCTATGTCAATAAGGCTATCATCTAAAATCATGTTATTAAAATCCTCCATATAATGGTAAATTGGATTAGACCCCCCCCCCCCCCCCCCCCCCCCCAAGTGTTTCAGGTGCCGAGGATATAGTGTTAAAATCACCACCCACCATCGATGGGGAATTAATACTATTATGAAAATGAACAAGTTGATCCCATAAAATCTTTCTACTACTATGAGAAGAGGCCGCATACACAAAAGAGGCAAAATAATGATAATGTGAAGAACTAATACTACAATGAAGCCCCTGAATAAAATCTCCCACAATCTCAATAGCCAAAGGATCTTTCCAAATAACCCAAATTTTAAAAGACATATTAGCCACAATATGATTAAAACAAAAAACATCTAGCAATGCTATTCATTTTATCAACAAAAATAAAATGCTCAATGACAAATAAGCATGGAAACATTATGAATACAACACGGGTTCTTCACTCTAACCCTAGTAGAAGGGCACCTGATACCCCTAACATTCCAAATAAGGGACTTAATTATAAAAGTTTAATACAATGCTTGAGATCGATGGTTCTAGGAGATTTAATCATGATGTTTTTGTTTTTCTTCTTCTTTATGGTAGGAACAGAATAGTAATTACTCTCCTTCTCACAAGAACCTTTATTGAATTCTTGTTAATTTTCAAAAACTTTCATAGAAACTACATTTTTAGATAAAGTTTGAGATCCTTACTACCCTTTTATGTAGCAGAAATAGAGTTATTATTACCCTCCTCAATTTCCCCTTGAGCAAGCTCTTCTTCTTCGAAATTATGCTCAGAGCTAATCCTACATAATTGAGGGTGTAATTTAAAGCATTCAGAGTTAGAATGACAATGTATTTTACAAAAACCACAAAATATCGGCAAATTTTCAAATTCCACTTTTTGTTGGTAACCATTGAGCTTAGAGCCAATCCATATTTCCTTGGGATGTTTCTTAGAAATATCCATTTAAATCATAACCCTAGCAACAAACAGCCTAAACATAGAGGCGGTAGCTTAATCCGTTTGTAATGGTCTACCAAGGATAGAAGATAAAGCAAAAAAGGAATTTGGTATTGAAAAAAAAAACAACCTCATATTTGGAAAAGAAATCCAAATAGGGGTTATAGGCTATTCCTCTCTAAAATCAAAATCAGGAGTCCATTTTAGTAATTGCATTTGACAACCTTGAATGTAATAGGTTCTTCTTGAAAAAATATGGCTAGTGTCTAAATCATTAGAAAGTATTATAACAATATGTCATTAATCCATCAATCCCACAAAAAAATGTTCCAAAAAGTTTAAGGTTTAGAAAAAACTTGTGAAAAAAATCAAGATTTGGGCGGCATAACATGAATTTCCCCATAAGCGTAAGGGTTAATGGGGCAGCAATATGAGAAATAACTTTGTTGTAAAGCAATAAGGCCGGTAAACCATTGACAAATGAATACACGAAATTGATTTAGAGCCAATTGACAAAACACTACCTACAAAAATCTCCTTAAAAGATCAAAACTTACATTTACCATTCTTCATGAACTAACAATTTGATGACAATAGAGTCATCATCCCCCAGCACAAAGCAAAAAAGTAAAAGGAAATAAAAAAATAACACAAGAGAAAATGGAAGACACAAAATGAAAAACAAAATGAAACAAAATAGCATAAAAAATGATCCACGATGGAGAACAAGGTTGCCTGAGTAGGAGCCCTGGATTCGTATCAGACTCGCCAGAGAACAAGGTCGCCCGAGCAGGAGCCATTTTTTTTTATAAAACTCACAAAGGGTCCTACGAGTTAAATAAAGTGGAATTATAAGTCCTTATAGATCCATAAGCTCATCTAAAAATATAAACTTTAAAGTAAAACCTAAGATCTATTGAATCTAGTAATTATAATTAAATAAGAATATAAACAAAAAACCAAGCTAGCCTAAGGATCGAACCAACCAAAGGGGCAGGAACCTGCATCTAGTAAATCCAACAAGATCCACAGCAAGCAAGAAGCTCATCATAAGCCAAGTAGTCAACTGTCACAACTAGAACAAAATGCCATCCAAATTCAAAAACCAAAGATCCAAACAATGGCACCACAACAACAACCTGCACAAAATAAAAGAAAAGGAACTACACCACAATAAAAGAAGAAACCCCCACTAGCCATGTAAAATTATACACAACCCAACACCCCAAAGCCCAAAGCAACCTCCACCAAGCCAAACACAAAACTCTATTTCTTTGATTTCCTCTTCCTTTGATTACCCACCCAAACAAAAGTATCACGCAAACCACAAAACTTTTGAAACACTTCCTCTTCGTCACCTTCAGAAGTAGAAGATGAAGAACACTAAAGCCAATCCATTTACACCTTAACAATTGCGCCACCAACAAAATAGGCCTTCCCTGACCTCTACATAACTTGAGATAGAAGTATATTAGGCAAAATAAGATCAACAGGAACATCAACACGAGCTTTATCATCAACGCTCCCCACAAAAGGGGAAGAAAAACTAGTGCATTATGATTTAAATGGCCAGTAGAGCTTTCTAAATCACCAGATGTATCCATAGCCACCAACTCAAGATCTTGACAAAGCACCTTCTCTACTCCCACCAATGATACCCTCCTCGCTATGAGCCAAGGAAATAATACAATCCTCCACCACACCCTCACTAATCAAATTAGCATCAGCATTCTCAAGGAGAGGCACATTAAGAGAAACCAAATTATCTGTATTAAGGAAAATATAATCTCCCTCAACCAATATAACCATATTCTCTTGCTCCCCAACATTAATACCAGAGGGATCATAACCATCGGCATTAATAGAAATACGAGGAACACCATCACCATCATCACAATGATCCATCCCAATTAATGGTAGATTAACACTAAACTCATGAGAAGAATGAGCACCAACCGAGAAACCCACCCCCACAAGAGGTAAACCACCCAAATTAGGAAATAAAATTGGGCAAATATCTCTCAAATGACCCAAAGATTTAGAATGAGAGCAATATAAGGGAAACACATCCATCTTCTTAGATTTAATATACCCCACAGAATCAGAGTCAAGCCACACTTGATTAGGATAATGTTTAGTAATATCTAACTCAATAAATATATGAGCCACCAAAGGTCTATTACCATTAATCGTAGCATTATTAGTACGCAAGGGTATACCAAATAAAGACCCTAAACCATATAGAATTCAGGGAGAAAAGAGGATGGAGGAAAGAAAATGACACCCAAATGGGAATAATATGATATTCAAAATAAATATCAAAGTGAGGAGACCACTTTAAGAACTTCATTTAATAGTTGAAGGTGAAATAAGAATGGTGGGAGAACACCCGCAATAATCCAAATCATTCCAAAGTATAATCAAAATATTCTTAGGATTGAACAAAGTAACAAAAAAGTCACCTATCAGTTTAAGATTAAGAAAAAATTTCTGAAAGGAATTTAAGCGGTGGAAGGTGAGAAGGAAACTTCCCAACTAAATTAAATTCAAATGGATCAACAACTGAAAACATTTCTTCCTTAGAAATCAATAAGGAAGGCAAACCATGGAAGGAAGAAGGTTTGAGCGGAGGAAATGCTGGTGAGGCTGACTCACCAGATAAAACATCATGAAAAGACTATGATTTATGTTTCATAACAAAAAACTGGGGTGATGCAAGCGATGAGGGGAAAATATAACAAAAAAGAAGATTAGGGAAGAGGAAGAGTGATTGCCCGACGAAGGAGCGGACTAGACATTCGTGAGCTCCAGCGCCCTAGCAGCTCAGAGGATTCATGAGAGAAGGTTTGACATTTGCAAGCTTGAACTGGATAATTATCGGGATCTTTAAGGAGGTAGTTGGTCAGCTAGAGTTTTGCCCTAGCCGCACGGAGGTTTCATGAGAGAAAATCGCTCTAAAAGCTCATGCTCACAGGGAGAAACTTTTTATGTTAAACTTATTTTTACCCGAGCAGGAGCACTTTTGTTTTGGGGGGGGGGGGGGGGGGGGGGGGACCTGCAAGGGGGCCTATGTATTAATTAAATAAAAATAGGTTAGAAAGTCCTTAAAGGGAACCTTCAGCTCGCTACTACTTGAAAGAGCTACAAAATAAATCAAAAGAAATCCTAAAAGCCGATGGTTCCCTGTTCTAAAAATTACAAAAAAAAAAAAAAACCTAATTAAATTCTAGGTCTACCAGAGAACAGAACCCAAAAAATGAAGAAAAAATATAATACTTTTTAGCACCATCTTCCTACAAAAAATCTAGCTTATCCCCAAATTCTCGATCACTTCAATTTGCTAGAGAATCAGATTGCAAAACCAACAAGTATATAAAAAGAAATATGTATGATAATAACTAATCTATATATAAAACCTAAGGATAAAGAATTTGTCTTATCCAGACAGATCAGTAACATAAATAATAAAAATAAAATAATTGATAACCACCGGTACATTCCAAATATATAAATAAGGAGCAACATAAAGCTTTGATCAAATACCCAATCTTGAATTTATCACATAGCAATAATAAGCTTTTAATTCAACCAGCCAAAGAAAATTAGGAGAAATTATATTGCTAATAAGAAAAGGATTATCATTTAAGCTCATGAGCATAATATCCTTGATGCTACCAAACATAAGACTCACTTGCCACTTCACCCTACTCTTGAGCCCACCTAGGGTCACAATAAATATCAAAAAGAATATAATTAAAATCATAATATGAGAATGGGCTAAGATAATTGTAGCAACAACCCAAAAGGTAAGCATACCAAAACCAAGAACACCCAAATGAAGCCACAACTGATACAAATCGAGAAAAAAAAAAAAAAAACACTGTTCTTAGCATTAGAAAAGGAAAACTGGATAGCCACCTATTGACCTCATTTTTGTATGAGGTCACTAGGGACCCACCCAGACTCCTGATTAATCCAAACCCCATATCAATTTAATCTCCAAACCAATCAAGACTCTAGGATCCTCCTATAATTTAGACCTTTGGATCCATTTCAGTCCTAGTATCCTTCTAGATTTCAAACCTTAGGATCTATTTTAGATGTTAGGATCCTTCTAGACTCCATACCATAGGATCCATTATAGACCCTAAGATTCTTCCATATTAAGCCAAATCCTAGGACTTCTTAGAATCAAAAACCCTTATAAACAACTCTAGGATCTACCTAGACCTTGGACCAATCTTGACCCTAGAATCAATTCAGATTCTTAGTTATTCCTAATTCAAATTAATCAAGACCTTCAATCAATTCAAATCTTAAACCAATCTATATTATAGTCCATACTTTAATCCAGATTATCAATTTAAACCTCAATCTATTCAAATTTCAAATCTATATTGAGTTTGAATCAATTCATACTTTAAATATATCAAGATTTCAAACCTGTCTAGATTCCTAGGCAATCCAATCTCTAGCTCAAACTCTAGTTGATCCAATCTTTTATCAAACTTCAATCCTATGTTTTACTTATGATCTTCCCAAATGATCATAAATGATTTTCATAATTCAAATCCACTGACTCAAACTCAAAAACCAATTCAAATCTAGAATTCAAACCAAAATTCATGGGTAAAAGGCTAGGTCCTAAAAGCCTTTTTCATTGGATTTTCAAACTCTACAAAACTCAGTCAACTGATCCCTGATTTAGGATCTATTAATTGCATATTGATAATACATGTCTCTGGGGTCAGTCCTCCAAATTTGAGCTCAATCTGATGCCTCTAACCTAAGGAACTAAATTCACTTCCAAAGGTTGTAAAACCTTCAAATATTTACGACCCAGCCACTAGATCTATCTCCCATTGGTATCTTGACCTTAGAGCTTTCCTCAAAGCCTCTAATTACATTCAAAACCTTAATCTTGATCTATTGAGCATCAAACTATAGTTTGGTGGACCCATTTTGACCCCAAGTTGACCTTGGGTCAAAATGACCAAAATGCCCTTTAAGGGTCAAATTGGTCATTTTGACCCAAATGACCTTCGTAAAGCTTGGTATCACCTCCAACATATTCAAAATACTAAACCAAACTCATTGAGTTCAAACCCAAGCTTTAGGTCAACCTGGTTGACCAAGTCAACATAGGTTAACTAAATAACTTTTTAAGGGTTAAATGGGTCAAATCAGCCCATTTAACAAAACATATCCATTTAAGATCTCAAATCCATTTCAAAAATTAATTCAAACATATTCAAACTTTCTTGGAGTTAATTCATGGTTAATTTAACCAAGTCAATACACTTTGACTTGGTCAAACTCCCTCAAAATAACATATACCCATTCAAATCCTAATCCCATGGCTTGATAATCTTTCCAAGTCAAGACAAGACACTCTCTATACCACCTCACCATCCCATGTGGCAGGTCGACTGGTCAAACAATCAATATGGGCATTTGAAAGTGGTCAAAGATGGGAAAATAAGCCCTTATGTGAGCTTAGGTGGCTTTGCCACCTTGGCAAGCCAAATTTTCATGATAAAATCAAGTCCTCATGCATTTGGATGGCTATAAAGATTACTTGGTAGCACCATAAGGTCTCTCTCTATCTTGATTAGGATAGCAATCATTGGGGGGAATGGTTAATATCATGCCTCACTCAAAGTTTGGAACTACCTCATAACATCCAAAATCTTTAATTCAAGTAATATATAGCCCACTCGAGCTCTCCCTTAGCTTATCTATCTATAAGAAAGGCCCCTCATGCCATTGAAAAGGTTGTTGATAGTCTTGAAGCACCCAAATTGAGAAGAAGAGAGAGAAAATCTGTTAGGAAAGTTGCTATTTGCATGTTTTACATTCTTGCAACTTGTATAGTTTTGATGATTCCAAATATTATTGTTTTATGTGTTGTTATCTCCTAACATTTTTTGGAAGATTTGTTTTTGCTCTTGTGTGTACTAATATTTCAGGAAAATCGAACCCCAGACTTCGAAGACTTCAAATCAGATTCAGCATTAGATACTTTGTTAATTTGAAGCTTGTACTTTTTATTTAAATTAAATTTGAGAGGGAGTGATTGTAATTGAGTGAATAAATTTACACACACTTAAAGGAGATCTTGAAAAAGTTTTTGTACTGATCGTATGGGACGAACATTGTTCATACGAGACGATCAGATCAGTTATCTCCTTATAAGAGCAATGGAACGGACAGAAACTGAACTGGAAAATTTTTCTAAGGAATGATCGTCCAGACGAAATCATTTTTCATCCCAGGACAAGTTTCTCTGTAAAAATTTCGTCCAGATGAAGTCCAGTTCGTCCAGGATGATGGGAACCGACTATGGCAGTTTCTGGCAACGTTCTGCAGTTTTCGGAACCAACTTTTGATATAACTGTTCGTACCGGACGAAATTTTTTGTCCCGAGACGAACCAATTTCATCCAGAAAAACAAATGGTTCGTACGGGATGATCCGGTGCGCAGAAAAACATATTTTTAGCAGTTTTTTGGACGGTTTTTCATGTCCTTTCTATATAAGGAGTCCTATAAACTATTACAAGTACCTTTGGAGTTGTTTTCTCTTGAGAGGGATCATTGAGAGGGAGAAGATCCTTGGAGTGGATTTCAAGGGAGTGTGGAGGGGATATTCACACGGTTGCTCCGGCGAAGGCTCTCAAGTGAAGTTCAACAACATTGGTCCGGTTCTCTGCCGACACTTGGAAAGTGTAAAAGGACGACAAAGTGTATCTTTGACAACCATTGTGTCTTCGTTCTTTGGGAGAAAACTAGAAGAGAGAACTTGAAAGGGAGAGATGAAAGGGTGGAGTTTGAGAGGGAGAAGATCCTTGGATGGGATTTCAAGGGAGTGTGAAGGGGATATTCACACGGTTGCTCCGGCGAACTTGCACCTTAGTACCATCGGATTCAAGGGTCGTATTGAGGGAAGTTTTGGTGAGAAGAAGATCTCTTTGGTGTCAAAGAACCCGGCTACTCCGCCGCACCGGGGAAGGTGAAAGTGATTTTGTACAGGCTTCTCCGCCTTGTTGTGGGAGCAAAAGGAGAGTCACTTTGTGGAATTAGTGCAATACTCAGAGGGTCCTCTGGGGAGTGGACGTAGGTCAAGGTTTGACCGAACCACTATAAATCTGGTGTGTTCTTTCTTATTTTTCTTCTCATTGCAAGTTGTTTACTCTGGTTGAAAAGTTTATTTTTTAAACTTTAAATTTAACTTGCATTAATAATTAAAAAGGTTTTCTAAAAATCCAAGAGTAGAAGTATAATTTTTTAAATTACCAATTCACCCCCCCCTCTTGGTTAGCCTCGGGACATTAACTTAGGTTTAACAACCTATTTACTAGACCCAACAAGTGGTATCAGAGCTTTGTTTCAAAATCATAAGTTTAGACTACTTTTTGAAAAATGAGTATGGCTAATTTTAGAAACCGTAAAACATTAGAAGGATATTCAATTGTTTGACCACCTTTATTTGAAAATATTTCTTTTGATTTTTGGAAAATTTGAATGTCTACTTTCTTGCAATTAATAGAATATCAAATGTGGCATATGATTCAAAATGGTTATTCTGTACCGTCGCGTATTATAGATGGAATCAAAACTGATACCCCTTTTTCTAAATGGAGTAGAGTAGAACAAATTTATGTTGAATTAAATGCTAAATGTATGAATTATTTATTCTGTGCTTTAAATTCAGAAGATTATATGAGAATCTCTACATGTACTACCGGCAAGGAAATTTGGGACAGTTTATGCATTACATATGAAGGTACTAGTGAAGTCAAGCAATCTAAGTTGAATTTTTTGATGCATGACTATGAACTCTTTAGCATGAAACCTTATGAGATGATCTTAGACATGCATACTAGGTTTATTCAAATTATAACATCATTGCATGCTTTAGGTAAAGAAATTTCAAATTTTGAAATAGTCAATAAAATTCTACGTTGTTTACTTGACAAGTTTGATGCCAAAGTTGTTGCTATTTGCGAATCAAAAAAATTGAATGAATATTCTATTGATAATTTGATTGGCTCACTCATTGCCTATGAGCAATATTTGGGTCAAAGACTTTTGGATGCAGGTGAAACAATAATGCTAAAAGCGGAAGACATGGAGAAAAGTTGCTTAGTTGGTGAGGAAAGCGATGACTTAACAAGCAAATTGAAAAGTCTACTAAAGCACAAGCATAAGCATCAACAAAAATGGAATAAAGATAAAAATGGTAAGAATGTTCAGATTGTTTCAAGTATTATTTGCTTTGGATGTAGGATTTCTGGACATCTGAAAAGTCAGTTCCCTAATTTGAGAATTCTTCCTGCTAAAGAAAAGGGCAAAGCTAAGCAAATTATAAAATGGGAAAATAATGAAAAGCAAAAAATCTCCTGGGCAGATCTAGCTTCTGAATCATCAGACCAGGAGCAAAATGATATTTAAACCCTTTGTTTATGTGTTTTTGTGTGTATGTTTTTTATTTGTTGTGTTTTTATTTTTGTTTATTTTATGTGTTTTTCTATTTTTAATTTGTGTGTTTTGTATGATTTTGAGATATTTTCATATCGGATTTCATGTTTCTTGTTGTGAGACATTTGGAATGTGATATGAAGATTTTTATAGTTTGTGTACTTGTATTTTGTTTAGTGTTTTTCTATTCTTTTATTGCTTTAGATTTTTTTTTTTATGTTTAAGTGTTTTTGTTATGTGTTTAAAATGTTCGTTAGCCTATATGAAAAACCCTTAAATTTTTTATCTTACAAGTGCTATACTTTGAACTGCAACATAAAATTGAATTCATTAGAAAATCTAATTTTTCTAAATTTAAGTTGTGTTTATAACTAGATATTATTAAGATTGTCAATTTCATGTCTCTTATTTAGACTACATTAATTTTAATATTATTATTACAATTGTGATGTTTTCTTATTTTATATTTCACTTATGAATTAATATTTATGCACTTAGAAAGATTTGAAGTTTTAGATTATTGATTTTGAAAAGAATACATTTATTCTTGAAAATTGTACAAATGTACAAAAATCAAAAGAAATGCGCAAAGATTTGCAATGTGAAAAATAGGCACAAAATAAGTCCAACAAGTGAAAAGATGCACAAAAATATGCCACAAATTTGAAAAAGATGCACAAAGCGCCACATGTGGTAGTTATTTCTTTCCTTAATTTGTTAATCTCTTAATTCAAAATTGATCTTATGTACATTTATATTACATATTGAAATATGAAATATAAAATTTTTATATCATCATTTTTACAATGATTTTCTCTATCTTAAATGTCTAAATATACTCATGTGTTGATTAATTCTTTTTAGTTTCTATGTTATATCTCTTCTTAAATTTTATGAATTTTATGATTTGGCTAATGTTTTAATTTTATTTGCATAACTTATGTCAAACACTTTAAATGTTAAATTTTTAAATGATTTTCATATGTCTGCTTACATTTCTAGTCTTTTTCTTCTTCACTTTTTGATGTTGTAAAAAAGAGGGAGAAATTGTTTGTTGTGTCTTGTGTATTCGTATCGTTGTGTGTTTGTTTTGTTTTGTTTTGTCTTTCTAAAAAATTTGAAAACAAAAATAATTTTAAAGCCTCCTTATTTTCATATGTTAATTAATTCAGGGGGAGTTTAGGAGATTCTTAGAATTTGAAATTATACAAACAATAATTATTTTGCCATCATCAAAAAGGGGGAGATTGTTAGGAAAGTTGCTATTTGCATGTTTTACATTCTTGCAACTTGTATAGTTTTGATGAATCCAAATATTATTGTTTTATGTGTTGTTATCTCCTAATATTTTTTGGAAGATTTGTTTTCGCTCTTGTGTGTACTAATATTTCAGGAAAATCGAACCCCAGACTACGAAGACTTCAAATCAGATTCAGCATTATATACTTTGTGAATTTGAAACTTGTACTTTTTATTTAAATTAAATTTGGGAGGGAGTGATTGTAATTGAGTGAATAAATTTACACACACTTAAAGGAGATCTTGAAAAAGTTTTTGTACTGATCGTACAGGACGAATATTGTTCGTACGGGACGATCAGATCAGTTATCTCCTTGTAAGAGCAATGGAACGGACAGGAACTGAACTGGAAAATTTTTTTAAGGAATGATCGTCCAGACGAAATCATTTTTCATCCCAGGACGAGTTTCTCTGTAAAAATTTTGTCCAGACGAAGTCCAGTTTGTCCAGGACGATGGGAACCGACTATGGCAGTTTCTGGCAACGTTCTGCAGTTTTTGGAACCAACTTTTGATATAACTGTTCGTACCGGACGAAATTTTTCATCCCGGGACAAACCAATTTCGTCCAGGACAAAATGGTTCGTACAGATTAACAAATGGTTCGTACGGGACGATCCGGTGCGCAGAAAAACATATTTTTAGCAGTTTTTTGGACGATTTTTCATGTCCTTTCTATATAAGGAGTCCTAGAAACTATTACAAGTACCTTTGGAGTTGTTTTCTCTTGAGAGGGATCATTGAGAGGGAGAAGATCCTTGGAGGGGATTTCAAGGGAGTGTGGAGGGGATATTCACACGGTTGCTCCGGCGAAAGCTCTCGAGTGAAGCTCAACAACATTGGTCCGGTTCTCTGCCGACACTTGGAGAGTGTAAAAGGACGACAAAGTGTATCTTTGATAACCATTGTGTCTTCGTTCTTTGGGAGAAAACTAGAAGAGAGAACTTGAAAGGGAGAGAGGAAAGGGTGGAGTTTGAGAGGGAGAAGATCCTTGGAGGGAATTTCAAGGGAGTGTGAAGGGGATATTCACACGGTTGCTCCGGCGAACTTGCACCTTAGTACACTCCGATTCAAGGGTCATCTTGAGGGAAGTTTTGGTGAGAAGAAGATCTCTTTGGTGTCAAAGAACCCGGCTACTCCACTGCACCGGGGAAGGTGAAAGTGATTTTGTACAGGCTTCTCCGCCTTGCTGTGGGAGCAAAAGGAGAGTCACTTTGTGGAATTAGTGCAATACTCGGAGGGTCCTCCGGGGAGTGGACGTAGGTCAAGGTTTGACCGAACCACTATAAATCTGGTGTGTTCTTTCTTATTTTTCTTCTGTATTTAATTTCATTGCAAGTTGTTTACTCTGGTTGAAAAGTTTATTTTTTAAACTTTAAATTTAACTTGCATTAATAATTAAAAAGGTTTTCTAAAAATCCAAGAGTAGAAGTATAATTTTTTAAATTACCAATTCACCCCCCCTCTTGGTTAGCCTCAGGACATTAACTTAGGTTTAACAACCTATTTACTAGACCCAACAAAGTCTAGTTACTATAGCAGAATTTGATCCAGCTATCAAGAGCTCTTGGACTTTAAAGGAAGTAGTAAAGGATTGCAATACCTTTCCAACAAGCCCCAATCATCCAAATCTATCCATAGGATTGTAAGATATCTTAAATTTTCTCTAAACATTCAATTTAAAACTACAGCAAATCTACAACACTTCAAGCCTCCAAACGTCAGGTGTTGGAAGATTAGGTTCCCATAAAGCTGTGTTTCAAATTTCATCCAATTTGAACAAGTGTTTTCAAAGTTATAACTAATTAAAGTTTCAGTTCAATTTTGAACTGTTGAATTTGGCTCAATCAAAGCCATCCGAACGTGCCCTCTGCACGATCGGACGTATTTGATAGCACCGGACAGCATGTTTTGTCTATCAATCCAAATAGCAGATCTAGTCCCAAACCATAGCCAGAACTTCCAAAATTCATAGAAAATCCATTTCTTCACCAAATTTTTTGTTCTTGAGCTTGTTTGAAAGATCATGAGCCCTACTATTTATTAAAATTTAAAATCCAAGTCTTTTGATGACTGGACTATGAGTTCTTATATATTGTATCAAATTCATTTTTAGCAATTTTCTCATAATCCTGTGATCAATTTGAACCCAAATTTTGGTGAGATGTTTTTGAACATATTAAGCATCACCTATAATTTACTTAGGACCAGATGTTCAAAGGATTTATGCGATGTGAATTTTCAAAGTAATAGGTCCATTTTGGACCCAAAAGTTTGAAAATTCATAATTCTTTCAATTCTTAGAATTAGGTTGCATAATTTCTATGGCGTGCTTGCATATATTTGAGGGTTAGATGACAAACATTTCAAAACCTATTTGAACACTAGGAAAAATAATTACGAAAAAAGTCTAGACAACTTAGAAAAATCCTAGGAAATTATACACACACCCAATAACGATGAAACTTCATAACATTAAACTTAGTGAAGTCAGGTACCTTAAATTCAAATATTACTGGATTTGGGAGTCATTAGGTCAAAAAATTAATTAAATCAAAATTCAGCCTTTTTAGGAGTCCAAAAATTTCTATAAATTGTAATAAATTCAACTTAAGTCTAAAAATTACAATTAATATCTCAAATTGACCACAAATTAACCCGTTATCTAAGAAAAATAAAATCTTCATCACTAGACATTTAATTTAACTTGAATTTAGGTTTTAGTGAAAATGAACAATTAATTAAGTAAAATAATTCAAAAATATTAAAATCCCAAATCAATTCTTAACTCTTGAAAACACTCCTATGGGTCATTATTGACCTTTGGAAGTGATTCCATGCAATTTAGAATAAGTTTGGATCAAAACAATCAAAAATTTCCTAATTAAGTAATTAAAAATATCCATTATTTAACCAAACTTTGGAAAATCACAATTAATTCAAATTAAATTCAAAAATTTTAAATAATATATCAAATTTATCAGAATTCAATCCTTAATGAAATAAAATTAAAATCACTTTAATTTGACTTCTATTTTGAGGATAATTTAATTTTAAGTAAAATAAAATCATTAATTAATTCTTTTAATTAATTAAAAATAAGTAAATTTTCCATAAAATTTCAAATCACTTGGAAATCCTTGCCTATGTAATTCCTAACCTTTGGAAATAATTTCAAGAAGTTTGGAATTCATTTGGAATCAAATCACAAAAACATCCTCATTTAAACTAATTTTAAAAATTCAAATAATTACACCAACTTTGAAAAAATATAACTAATTATAGAAAAATTGAAATTGAGCAAACTCAAAGGCAATCAACTCATATGAAAATCTAGTATTTATTAAAAATTTCAGACCTTAAAAAATCAGTCAAAATCAAAAAGTTAATTTTTGGTCAAACTTAAGTCAAAATTTAAGTAAAATCTTCAAACCTTCATAACTAAATATAGAAAAATTCAAATCTAGCAAACTTTGTGTCTAATAACTCTTCATAAGGTCTAGAATTTTATAAAAATACTAATTTTCTAGAAATCACCTTTAATTAAAAAATTAATTTTTAACCCCTTAATTAAATGATAAAAATAATCCTAAAAATTCCTAAAATTCAAAAATCACATTAAAATTCCAAAAATCTTTAATCAACTGTAAAACCAGCAATAAACCAACTTTAATTAAAATTGATTAACTTTCCAACCTTAATCAAATCAAATCACTTAATGATACCGGGTACCACTACTTTTCTGAAGTTGTGTGCCGAGTTTTTTATTTTTTTCACTGCATGCTGTTTATTAGCTTAGAATTGATTGATTGTTTATTTATTTACTACACTCTATGTTGTGATTGATTGAGCAGTTAAATTTCAAATATATAAATTTCTTAGGATATTTTAATCGTTGATTATTATGGTAACCCTATAGGTGTCATGTCTAGATTTTTTATTTTTCAAATGTAATTTAATTTCAAGCATTGAGTTGTACTTTAAAGTAACAATTTGAGAATGGGATAACACTCAATTTGGAATCCAAAGAGGAAGGGAAGTCTCTTAGGAGAGAGTCCCTTTCCATTTAGAATTCCAAATTAGGATGATCTTAAAATATCCAAAGAGGAAATATAACAACCCATCCAAGGGGGGGTTTCTTTTCATTTGGATATCTAGACCCGGCGATCCATGGTTCTATAGAAGAATGAAGAAGTGAAGATTAAGAAGAATCCTAAATATCAAAGTCACTTGAGTCTTAGGAGTAGAATCGGGGTTATTGTCAGTGGTGCCTGACAACTTTACTTTTCTATAGACCCTAGATTGTAATATTAAGTGACACTTGCCACATTGACATTTAATTTCAAAAATAATTTATTTAATTTATTGTGTAGTAGAATTACTTATTTTTCTAGTCTTTTTACTTGCATGCCGTATTTGTTTTAGCCTAGAATCTGATCGTAGGCTCATAAGAACACATTTAAAACTATTTCTACTTAAACAAAATTAAAACTTTTAAAACAACATAGCAACTCTAACGAATTTAAGAAGTAAGCTTAGGACCGCTGGGAGTTCTCATTTCATAATTGTTGCATTTTCTTTCCACTTACTAGGCACCTCCCCAACTGTGGATTTTAGCAGACCACCTGGCCTATGAGGGTGCAGATCTGTCAAGGGGAATCCGTGCATCTTTAGGATAAAACCTATTTTTAAGCCTTTTTAAAACTTCTTCATTTAAAATTTAAGCATTTAATCGAGCCAATTAGCATTCATTGCATTAGATACAAATTTAAAAGATTCTAAACTATAATTGCATTTATTTAGACATCAAATACATGGCATAAGTCAAAGGGCTAATTAGGAGCTGCTCTAGATGTCAGTTCTACTCCAAAAAAATTTTCTTAAATAATGTCCCTATCATTCTACATTAATTAAATGGATACATGATTTTAAAGCGCCTAGGTGGTTTAGATGGCTCCCCAATCCAAGCTATGATAAGTCCATATTTGTATTGTACTACCTAGGTTTGGTTCACTAATTTTCAGTACCAACTTTAAACTTAGGTTCTGAGGCTGGCTCGGGCTATAAGACCTCTGTTAGAATAGTTGCTATTTGGATGCCTTTACATTTCTTGCAACTTGAATAGTTTTGATGATTTCAAAAATTATTTTTCAAATGTGTAGTTATCTCCTAATAATTTTAGAAGATTTGTATTTGCTCTTGTGTGTAATAACATTTCAGAAAAATCAGAATCCAGGCTATGATAACTTCAAATCAAATTGAACATGAGATACTTTGTTAATTTGAAGTTTGCATTTTTTCTTTGAATTAATTTTGAAAGGGAGTGATTGTAATTGAGTGAATAAAAAACATACACACACACATAAGGAGATTATAAAATTTTATATTGATCGTATTGGACGATATCCTATCGTACGAGACGATCGGACAGTTATCTCCTATAGAGCACATGGAACGAATAGGAACTTGCTCGAAAAAAATTTTCTAAGTCCTATTCATCCATGACAAAATTAATTATCGTACCAGACGATTGGTTCTCTGGAAAATTTTTGTCCAGACAAATTTTATTATCGTACGTGGCGACTGGTCCTCTGGAAAATTTTTGTCCAGACGAAATTAAATATCGTTCTGGACGATCGGGTCTCTGAAAAATTTTCGTCCAGACAAAAATAAATTATCGTCCGTGGCGATTGGTCCTCTGAAATATTTTCGTCCAGACGAAGTAAACAATCGTCCAGGACGATCGGGTCTCTGGAAAATTTTTGTCCAGACGAACATATTCTCGTCCAAACGATTAACCGACTTAGAACAGTTTTCAGCAGTTTCTAGAACCGACCTTTTAATAACCGTTCGTACTGGACGAACCTAATTCGTACAGGACGATCATCTGTACGAATACACTTCATACACATATTCAAATAGGGTCGTTTCAGATCATTTAAGTAAAATCATCCAGGACGATCCATGATCGTACAAGACGATCCACTACGTACAGAATTGTAAACTTGCAGTTTTTGGGCGGTTTTTCTTGTCTTTTATATAAAAGGTCCAAATTAGACTGCCACCCAATTTTTTTGTCATTTGATCTTCGTGCCTCTTGAGAGAATAGCCAAGGAGAGAGTTGAAGAGAGCATTCAAAGGAGGATTCCTACCACTGGAGCGAGAAGGCTTCACTTGGATTTCAAAGGTAAGAGTCTCTACTTGTGAATTTGGATTACTTCACTCTTTTCCTTCTTCCTTCTAGATTCTTGTGAGAAGATCAGTCAAGGAGATCCGGTTCTCTGCCGACACTTGGAGAGTGTGAACAGCCGATAGGTTCTCTGCCTACACTTGGAGAGTGTGAACAGCCGTAGGGTTCTCTGCCCACACTAAGAGAGTGTAAAAGGACGACGGTTCTCTGCCAACACTGGAGATTGTGTAAAAGGACAATGGTTCTCTGCCAGCACTGGGGATTGTGTAAAAGGACGATGGTTCTTTGCCAGCACTGGGGATTGTGTAAAAGGACGACGGTTCTATGCCGCACCGGGTAGTGGTGAAAAGAGTGTGTTGTAAAGGCTTCTCCGCCTTGCTGTGGGTGCTAAAGGAGAGTCACTATTAGTTTTAGTGCAATACTCAGAGGGTGCCTCTGAGGAGTGGATGTAGGTCTGGCTATAGACCGAACCACTATAAATTTGGTGTCATTTACTTTATTGTTTTTACATTTCCGCACTTTAAATTTCAGTTTTAACAACTCTGTGGTTGAAAAATATTTTTCTACAAACTTTAAAAGAAAATTTTATTTCGGTTCAACTTAATCTTCTAAGAGGGTTTAAAATTTTTAAACTACCAATTCACCCCCCTCTTGGTAGCCTTTGGATATTTACTTAGGCTTAACAACCTAATTACTGGACTCAACAAGTGGTATCAGAGCATAATTTCAAAATCATAAGTTTGAACTACTTTTTGATTAACGTAGATGGCTTCATTTGGAAACTGAAACACACCTGAGGGTTACTCTATCACTAGACCTCCACTGTTTGACAATATTTCTTTTGATTTTTGGAAAACACGCATGTCTACTTTCTTACAGTCACTTGATTATCGCATGTGGATGCTAGTTCTGGAAGGTTACTCAAAACCAACTAGATTAGTAGATGGAGTTAGGGTAGAAACACCCTATGCAGATTGGACTATTGAAGAACGTGACTTAGCACAATTAAATGTGAAATGTCTAAATAGTTTCTTTTGTGCTTTAAAATCTGAAGACTACATGCGAGTTTCCACTTGTAAAAGCGGAAAGGACATATGGGATAGACTTTGTATAACTTATGAAGGGATAAATGAGGTTAAGCAATCAAGACTCAATATCTTGTTACATGACTATGAATTATTTCGCATGAAACCTAATGAATCTATTTCAGACATGTACACAAGATTCACTCAAATTGTCACCTCTTTGCATGCACTTGGTAGGGAATTAACTAATGCTGAATGGTCAATAAGATTCTTCGTTGTTTACCTACTGCATACGATGCTAAAATTACTACAATTACAGAGTCTAAAAATCTGAACATTTATTCCATTGACAATCTTCTTTGTTCACTCATTGCTTATGAGCAAGGAGTAAGTCAAAGAAAGATTGATGCAGGTGAACCTAGAAAGGACAAGAATATTGCACTAAATGTGGAAGAGTCATAAAGTGAACACTCACAACTTGAGGATGAAGACGATATTGCATTGATGACTAGACAATTCAGAAGCTTTTTAAAGAGGAAGCAGAAGAGACGCCAGCAATGGAATAGAGGTAAGTATAACAGAAATGGCAAGGTTTCTAATGAAGTAATTTGTTATGAATGCAGGAAACCAGGTCATATAAAGACTGATTGTCCAAAACTCAAAGCCACTCCTAACAAGGAGAAGGTAGAGGAGAAACCAATGGTAAAGAAGGGCAAGAAGAAGTTTCAAAAGGCTTTTTGGGCTGACTCAGCTTCAGACTCATCTGAGACTGAAAAAGAAGAGGAAGTCACCAACCTTTGCTTGATGGCAGATAATGTTGAACAATCAGATCAAGAAGAGGTATGTGATTTAACCTATGATGAATTGTTTGAAGTTTCTGAACACATGCATGATGCATATAGGAAAATGAAAAAGATGCATGCTAGTTTAGTTTTAGAATTGGAAGAGCTTAATAAGGAACACGAAATTCTTAGGAAAGATCATGCTTTAATAGATAAAAACCACATGAAACTACTTGATGAATATGATGATTTGAATAAAAATTTTTAGAATTTAAAATCATCCTATGCTGAACTTGAAAAAGAATTTAAGAATTTTAAGGATGAATCTGAGAGCAAGACATATAGAATCAATTATACCAATCAAATCTTGTAAGATATGAATTCATTTTACAAACTCACAATTAGAGCTCTCGAGGATAATAGGAACCCCCCTAAACTTGAAGATTTTACAAATCCTAAATATTATCCTAAATTCATGAAATCCCTTAGAAGACAATCATATGAAAGAAAACATAGGAATATTTTTCCTAATGTTAAATGTAATAATTGTGGATTTTTGGGACATATATCTCATACCTGCACTTTAAAGATGAAAACTAATTTGGTGTGGAGAACTAAAATGCATAAACCTAGACATATCATTCATGCATCTGATTATAAATTTCATAAAGGTGAACCCAAACTTATTTGGGTTCCCAGGTCTAACATTTGAGAATTTTGCAGGTATACTCTCACACAAGACCTCGTGAGAGTATATAGTACCTGGACAACGGATGTTCAAAGCACATGACTGGAGATACTGCTCAATTCATAACGCTGGAAGCCAGGAGTGAAGGCAAGGTTATACTTGGAGATAATACCACAAAGAAAGTGGTTGGATCAGGTATGATTGGAAATTTGAAAAACTTTTTCATAGACAATGTGTTATTAGTTGAAGGCTTAAAACATAATTTGCTTAGCATAAGTCAGCTATGTGATAAGGGCTATAATGTAAAATTTTTACCTACTAGCTGCATAATAAGCCTAAAAGAGAAAATTGTTTTAAATGGAAAAAGGGTAAACAATGTCTACATGCTAGATTTAAATTGTATTCAATCTCATACTGCTTTTTGTTTGAAAACTATTTCTGATGAATCATGGCTTTGGCATAGGAGACTTTGTCATTCTAGTATGAAAAATCTTAGAAGAATTACCCAAAAGAATTTGGTGAGAGGTATACCTAAACTAGACTTTAACAAGGATCATCTTTGTGATGCATGTCAATTAGGAAAACAAGTGAAGTCCTCTTTTAAGTCCAATAAAGATCTTAGGACCAGTAAACCTTTAGAAATTCTACACATAGATCTTTTTGGACCTGTAGGCACTGTAAGTCTAGGAGGGAAGGTATATAGATTTGTTATAGTAGATGATTTTTCAAGATTCACCTGGGTTAAATTTCTTTTTCATAAGAGTGAATCATTTGAGGAATTCAGAAATTTTTCAACTTGGATACAAAGAAAACTAGGATGTGAAATAATTTATATACAAAGTGATCATGGAGGAGAATTTGAAAATGAAAGATTTGAAAATTTCTATAAAGAAAAGGGGATTGATCACAATTTTTCTGCACCTAGAACTCCTCAACAAAATGGGGTAGTTGAAAGAAAGAACAGAACATTAATAGAAGCCGCCCGAGCAATGTTAGCAGAATATTCGCTTCCTAGATATTTTTGGGCTGAGGTGGTTAGCACTGCATGCTATGTTCTGAATAGGGCGGATGTGAGATCAAATTTGAATAAAACACCCTATGAGTTGCTAAAAGGTAGAACACCAAATTTGTCTCATTTGCATGTATTTGATTGCAAGGTGTTCATACATAATAATGGAAAATTTGATCCAAAATCAGATGAAGGAATTTTTATTGGATATTCAAGTGTTGGAAAATCTTATAGGGTATTCAACAAAAGAACTTTAGTCATTGAAGAAACCACACATGTTGTATTTGATGAAAGTGGAAACATGGAAGAGCCAAATGTTGTTGAAGAAGAAATTGAAGAAAACTCCCAAAAGATTGATAGATTAAATTTGGAAGAAAATGTGGAAGAAAATTTGGAAAGAGAAAACCCTTTGCTTAGAGATTTGAGATTTTCTAAAAACCACCCAAAGGAATTGATTATAGGTGAACCAAGTAAGGGTGATAGAACTAGGCGTGGATTAAATAAGGAAGTCAATCATTCAGCCTTTATTTAAACTATTGAACCCACTAACATTGATCAAGCACTTTCTGATGAATTTTGGATATTGGCCATGCAAGAAGAGTTAAATCAATTTGTAAGAAGTAAAGTTTAGGAATTAACTACAAGGCCAAAAGATCAAAATGTTGTTGGAACCAAGTGGGTGTTCAAAAATAAAATGAATGACTCAGGAGTAGTCATAAGAAATAAGGCTAGATTAGTAGCTAAGGGGTATAATCAAATTGAAGGAATTGATTTTGAGGAAACTTTTGCCCCTGTAGCTAGACTTGAAGCAATTAGGGTTTTACTAGCCTTTGTCTGTTTTAAAGGTTTTAAATTGTTTCAAATGGATGTCAAAAGTGCCTTTTTAAATGGGGTAATTGAGGAAGATGTTTTTGTAGAACAACTTCCAGGTTTTGAAAATTCTAAATTTCCAAATCATGTTTCAAATTAAAAAAGGCATTATATGGATTGAAACAGGCACCTAGGGCTTGGTATGAGAGGTTGAGCACCTTCCTACTTGAAAGATCTTTTGAAAAAGGAAGTGTGGATACAACTCTCTTTTTAAGGAAAATTGGAAAGGATATACTTATTATTCAAATTTATGTGGATGACATCATCTTTGGATCTTCAAATAAACATCTTTGTGATGATTTTTCTAAAACAATGAGTAGTGAATTTGAAATGAGTCTAATGGGAGATTTAAATTACTTTCTAGGATTTAGCATTAAGCAACTTGAGGAAGGTACTTTTCTTAGTCAAACTAAATATATTAAGGACATCCTCAAAAAATATGAAATGGATAATGCTAAACCTGTTAGTACACCAATAAGTTCTTCAGTTCAGTTGGATAAGGACCTTAAGGGAAAATCTGTTGATCAAAAAAAATTTAGAGGGATAATTGGATCTTTACTTTACTTGACTGCTAGCTGACCAGATATTATGTTCAGTGCTTGCTTATGTGCTAGATTTCAATCGGATCCAAAAGAATCACATTTGATAGCAGTGAAAAGGATTTTAAGATATCTACTAGGAACTCAAAACTTAGGGATTTGGTATCCTAAGTTTAGCTCTTCATTTAAAATTATTGGTTACTCAGATTCTAACTTTGCAGGATGTAGAGTGGATAGGAAAAGCACTTCTGGAACATGTCAATTCATTGGAAATTCATTAGTTTCATGGTCTAGTAGAAAACAAAATTCAGTGGCACTATCTACTGCAGAAGCAGAATACATTGCATTAGGAAGTTGTGTGGCACAAGTACTTTGGTTAAAACAACAGTTGATTGATTTAGGATTAACTATAGGCACTATTCCAATTTATTGTGATAATACTAGTGCTATTTGCATTTCCAAAAATCCTATTCAACATTCTAGAACCAAACACATTGATATAAGACATCATTTCATAAGGTATCATGTATCCAAAGGAGAAATTGAACTAATACATGTTTCAACTGAAAATAAACTTGCAGACATTTTTACAAAATCTTTAGCCTTTGATACTTTCAGTACTTTAAGAACAAGGCTTGGTGTTATTGATTTGAATGCCTAAACAAAATGTCTTTGCAACATTGATAATTGTTTTGTTTTGTTTTTTGATTTTGTGAAATTTTGTGTGTTTTGAATGAATTGTTTTTGGGTCAATGTTTTTGTTTTATGTTTTCTGTGTTTTTTTTTTTAATGTTTAGTTTGTTTTTTCTTAATTTAAAAATCAAAATTAAAAATTTTGGAGGAAATCGTCCGGGACGAATCTGGTTTCGTACGGGACGATATGTGAAAGAACAGTTTGCGCGATTTTTAACCGTTTTGAGAGCAGTTTTTAATTAGATCGTCTGTACGATTTGACGATCGTCCAGGACGAAAATATTTTTTTCAAACGTGGGGACGATTGAATGGAGCGGTTGAGTGGATAATACAGTTTTTAATATGGACTTCGTCTGTACGAATTTTTCATTCGTCCAGACGAACAGGTGTCGGTTCATTGTAGGGGACGGTTTTCAAGAGACATTAAAACGAGTTACTTTTTGATCGTCTGTACGAAAATTTTTCGTCTGTACGATTGGTCAAGTCAAAAAGCCTGTACGAAGGGACTCATCGTAAGTTGTGTTGATTACGAAAAGCAGTTACATTTTGGACGAATTGGATCGTCTGTACGAAATAATTTTGTCCAGACGAACGATGATTTTTCGTTCATGATGAATATTTTTGTCCAGGACGAACGTATCATTTTTCTTTAAATATGAAGGCTTTCTAACTTAACAATCACACTTCCAAACTTCTTTTTCAATCCCTTTTTACTTCAAATCAACAATGGCCTCCTCAAGCAAGAGACAAAAGGTGTTGGTGAAGAAACTAAATAGGAATGCCTCAGACAACTTTCTTTCTAAGGCGAATGAGGAATCCTTTCCTCATTTTGCATCCGCCAAAATCACTCCCTCTCGCATTCTAATTCAAACTGAGTTAAAATTTCGGGTAATGCACCTCTTTGCCTCAACCCAATTTCATTTCATTCATTCTCTCGTCCACTTCTACAACAAGCAAACCTACCACTATTTCCTAGCAAACATGAGTTTTAATTCCGACCATTCCTCCATTAGTTCTTATGTCTTTAAGCAAAAAGTTGAGATCACCAAGCACGACCTTGGTGCATTTTTGAACTTAAGAACTGAGGGATATAGAGCCAACACCCTAATGAGTGAAAAGAAATTCGAATGGTATGAAGTCAATAGGGTGATTAGAGAAATTGGCCTAACCTATCATGTTGCTAGAGTTTCTGGAATGACCAGGGATGCCCGAATCATCCAGCATATCCTTAGATCCTCAATCATTCCTAAAGCTGGTGATAGGATTAATATTACCCCTCTCCTTTCTTCTCTAACTTTTTTAATTATGGAAGGTCATCCTATTGACGAAGCCCAACTTATCATAGATCATATCTATGGGCTTTCAAAAATAGGACATGCAGATCAGAAGAGGAAGAAGAACATTTCATTAGGATACTTAATTACTTACATTTTGGAAAAGAAATACAACTTAGTGCATCCTGATGAAGAATACAAAGAGCCAATTTACTATAATGATGCTTCATTCAGATTGCTCTTCAAGGAGGAAAAAGGAAAAGCACATGCCAGTGCTTCAGAAGAGGAGGAAGAAGAAGGAGAGCAAACATCTGCACCTCAATCAGATTATCAAAATCTGATTGAAAGATTTGATAGATTAGAGACTCACATTGATCAAAGGTTTGATCAATTTGATGCTCAACTTACGCAGCAGCAACAAGACATTGGTAATATTAGAAATGAAGTACATGAAATTAATACCAATGTAATGTTGATGGCCTCCTACTTCAACCTTTTTGGCGGCATTCCTCCTCCTCCTCCAGAACAGTAAATATGATTTTCTGTGTGTTTGTAGTAATCGTATTTTATGTTTATTGTGTCTGTTTCAATGTTAAGTGTTTGTGTTTATGTTTGTTTTTTCTTTTCAAGTTCAATGTATTTTCTTCTTGTTTTTTAGATATTATGTAATCCGTTCATTAATATCAATGGATGTTGTACTGTTTTTCAAATTTGATTTATTTTTGGAATGTGGTTAATGTTTATGAATTTCATTAGTATTATTTAATCTTTATAGTGCTTAAATTAGATTGTAATTTGAGATTATCTATATTAAAAAATCTAGTCTTTCTAAATTTAAAAGTTGTTTATAACTTGTTGTAGTTAGAACTTTTAAATTCATGTCTATTCGTTTAGACTACATAAAAGTTAATATTACTATTGCAATTTAGATGTTTTCTTATTTTGTATTTCTATGATCAAGTGATATTTATGCACTCAGAAATATATGAAATTTTAGATTATTGATTTTGGAAAGAATTGGTCTCAATTACTCTTGAAAATTGTATAAAAAGTACAAAAATCAAAAGGAATTCGCAAAGATTTGCAAAGTGAAAAAGAGGCGCAAAATAAGCCCAACAAAGAAAAATTGCACAAAAAATGTGCCCCAAAAATTTTGAAAAAGATGCGCAAAGCGCCACATGTGGTAATTCTCTTCTTTCCAAATTCTTTCAATCTCTTAATTCAAATTGATCTTATGTTCATTTATATTCCATTGAACTTTGAAATATAAAATTTTTTTTTACATCTCTCTTGTAATGATTTTCTATACGTGAATGTCTAAATTGAATAATGTCTTTAACAATTTCTTCTTACTTACAATGTTATATCATTTTTTAAATTTTATGAATTTCTATGATTGACCTAATATTTTTAGTTTAAAATTGCATACCTTATGTCAATCACCATTTAGATTAAATTTTAAAATGAATTTCATATAATTACTTACATTTCTTGTCTATTTCTTCTTCACTTTTTGTTGCTGTCAAAAAGGGGGAGAAATTATTGTGTTTTCTATTTTGATTATTCTGTTTGCAAGTATTTGACTTTGTGGTTGTTTGTGTTAAAATTTTTTAAAAATAAAAATATTGTTCTTTATGCCTCCTTATTTTAATGTACTCATCAATTCAGGGGGAGTTTAGGAGATAGGAGAATTGTTTAACTTGACAAACAATAATTGTTTTGCCATCATCAAAAAGGGGGAGATTGTTAGAATAGTTGCTATTTGAATGCCTTTACATTTCTTGCAACTTGAATAGTTTTGATGATTTCAAACATTATTGTTCAAATGTGTAGTTATCTCCTAACAATTTTAGAAGATTTGTATTTGCTCTTGTGTGTACTAACATTTCAGGAAAATCAGACTCCAAGCTACGATAATTTCAAATCAAATTCAACATGAGATACTTTGTTAATTTGAAGTTTGTATTTTTTCTTTGAATTAATTTTGAAAGGGAGTGATTGTAATTGAGTGAATAAAAAACATACACACACACATAAGGAGATCATAAAATTTTATACTAATCGTACTGGATGATATCCTATCGTACGGGACGATCGGACAGTTATCTCCTATAGAGCACATGGAACGAATAGGAACTTGCTCGAAAAATTATTTCTAAGTCATATTCGTCCAGGATGAAATTAATTATCGTACCAGATGATTGGTTCTCTAGAAAATTTTCGTCCAGAAAAATTTTATTATCATACGTGGCAACTGGTCCTCTGGAAAATTTTCGTCTAGACGAAATTAAATATCATCCAGGACGATCGGGTCTCTGGAAAATTTTTGTCCATACGAAAATAAATTATCGTCCGTGGCGATTGGTCCTCTGAAATATTTTTGCCCAGACGAAGTAAATAATCGTCCAGGACGATCGGGTCTCTGGAAAATTTTCGTCCAGAC
Organism: Dendrobium huoshanense; assembly: GCA_016618105.1. Classification (NCBI taxonomy): domain Eukaryota; kingdom Viridiplantae; phylum Streptophyta; class Magnoliopsida; order Asparagales; family Orchidaceae; genus Dendrobium; species Dendrobium huoshanense. The sequence continues at coordinate 62,752,607 of CM028359.1, read as the reverse complement.
GAATATATTCTCGTCCAAATGATTAACCGACTTAGAACAGTTTTCAGTAGTTTCTAGAACCGACCTTGTAATAACCGTTCATACTGGACGAACCTAGTTCATACAAGACGATCATCTGTACGAAGACACTTCGTACACATATTCAAATAGGGTCATTTCAGATCGTTTAAGTAAAATCGTCCAGGATGATCCATGATCGTACAGGACGATCCACTGCGTACAGAATTGTAAACTTGCAGTTTTTGGGCGGTTTTTCTTGTCTTTTATATAAAAGGTCCAAATTAGACTGCCACCCAATCTTTTTATTATTTGATCTTCGTGCCTCTTGAGAGAATAGCCAAGGAGAGAGTTGAAGAGAGCATTCAAAGGAGGATTCCTACCACTGGAGCGAGAAGGCTTCACTTGGATTTCAAAGGTAAGAGTCTCTACTTGTAAATTTGGATTACTTCACTCTTTTCCTTCTTCCTTCTAGATTCTTGTGAGAAGATCAGTCAAGGAGATCCGGTTCTCTACCGATACTTGGAGAGTGTGAACAGCCGATAGGTTCTCTGCCTACACTTGGAGAGTGTGAACAGCCGTAGGGTTCTCTGCCCACATTAGGAGAGTGTAAAAGGACGACGGTTCTCTGCCAACACTGGAGATTATGTAAAAGGACGATGGTTCTCTGCTAGCACTGGGGATTGTGTAAAAGGACGACGGTTCTCTGCCAGCACTGGGGATTATGTAAAAGGACAACGGTTCTCTGCCGCACCGGGTAGTGGTGAAAAGAGTGTGTTGTAAAGGCTTCTCCGCCTTGCTGTGGGTGCTAAAGGAGAGTCACTATTGGTTTTAGTGCAATACTCAGAGGGTGCCTCTGAGGAGTGGATGTAGGTCTGGTTATAGACCGATCCACTATAAATTTGGTGTCATTTACTTTATTGTTTTTACGTTTCCGCACTTTAAATTTCAGTTTTAACAACTCTGTGGTTGAAAAATATTTTTCTGCAAACTTTAAAAGAAAATTTTATTTCGGTTCAACTTAATCTTCTAAGAGGGTTTAAAATTTTTAAACTACCAATTCACCCCCCTCTTGGTAGCCTTGGGACATTTACTTAGGCTTAACAACCTAATTACTTGACTCAACAACCTCAACCTCTAGGATTTGAATCTCAACTTTCTAATAAAATTGATCATTCAAACAAAACATCTCTTTCAATCAAATTCAAGCCCAACACTTAGGATAGATTGGGGCACTTTTGAATTGTTTTAGAATCCCAAGTGCCTTCTACCCTTCCTTCTTTAACTCCATAAATAAGTGTTCAATTTTCAACCATTCCCAATTGAAATTTCAAACCTCACCCCCTTTGATATCGAACTTTGAAATCTTAAATAAAATTTTTACAGCTATTTTAAGCAAGAGTATTTGTAGGAAACTCTGGTTTTCTACAATATAATTAAATACAAGGACTTGCACTTGTAGGAGATTTAAAAACCCATACCAGATTTTTAAAATCAAAATTTTCAAAACATTTAATTAATTATCTTTGGAAAAATTCTAAATTCAAGGATCATTATCATCATTTTCAAACGATCAATAGTGATAGATAACCTCTTTCCTTTGAGAGATATATTAAGTACTATCGTAACATTGATTATGAAATTAATGATCTTTTATCCAGATTAATGTAATCAAACTCTTAATTAAATTTTACTTTGACCCTCCAGGGTCATATAATTCACTCAAGTGTTTAACTATGATAATCAGGATGAATTCAAAGTTTTATAATTTGAATCTATTCACCTCCCAAGGTGATATTTTATTCATAATAAAGAGTTTGATTAAAAAACTAAAATATCAGGATTTGATATTTTTCCAAAGAAAATTAATATTTTTTTTAAAATACACTTTTTAATCAAACACCACCGAACTGATGTCATTAGTTAGAGCATAGCTTAGGTGTGAAGTACATGCACCATCATGATATAACCCCAAATACCACTCACATCTAATCCCTGGAGTCGCTAGATGAAAGAAGCACAGGAAGCTAGCATACAAATAGATAAGGAAGTAGGTGAACACATAGTACATAAAACTTGAGACCCTACTAGAACAGATAGTATTATCCAAACAATCCCAGATAAAAACCAAATTGCTTATCAAATCATAAGAGCAACAATCGAACCAAAAACTGCCAGCAAAAATAAAAAACCCACAGGTTGTAGGTAAGAAGGAACAAAAGCCACACCCCCAATCTGCAACCAAAGAAAAGAGAGCAGCAATAAGTGGTTAATTCAGCAAGATAAGAGTTCCAATTGTTGCTATTCCTCAACCAACAACAACATTAAAACATAGCCAATAAAAAAGAGAATAATGCAATAGTCCAAATAGCAGAGGCCCAAATAGGTTGAGCAAATATCATAGAAAATAACAATCCATGAACCCAAAAGAGAACAAAAAGAACACCATAAAAGCAGATCTCACAATCAAACAACAGAAAGAAAGAACATAACTTAAAGGCAAGACAACTATTGAAAGCGAATGTAAGGGAGACCCAGCCGGTCAAATCTAGCCAAGCCTTTAAACTCTTTAGGGAGAGTATGCTTATAATATTCAGTAAAACCAATTAAGTTACAACTCCGTTTTGCCAAGGAATCATCAATAGCATTCCCCTCCCTCAAGATATAAGAAATATTATTTTTAATGAGAGAAAGCCAATACTTAATATCTCTAAGCATATAGAAATTAGTAGGATTGGATGAGATGTTACCATCAACATAATGGATCAAGAGCATAGCATCAACTTCAATCCATATATGAGTGATGCCAAGATAAATGCATAATTAAATCCTATATAGGAGGCTCTCAATTTCAGCTTGAATGGCACTAATAGTAGTAGTGGGACCCGCAAAAGCCATAATCACAAAACCATTAAATCCTTGATAGTACTCCCACAACCCTTACTTAAATTATTCCTGGCACCATCAGTATTAAGTTTAAAATAGCCCTCCAAAGGCTTTCTCTAGTAAATAATCCTACCATTACATCCAAAAGAATAGGAACTAAACACATAACCAAACTCACAAGCCACATGAAGAAAACCTTTCAAAGATTCAGCCTTTAAAAGCTTAGCAATAACAAGCTGATGAATTTTATTCTTCACCTTAGAAATGACATTTAAGGCATCTATTTTAATATTCTCATGTTTTGAATCATTCCTAACACTCCATAAAAGCTAGCAAAATAATGGTACGGAGAATATTCCTAATATGAACTTTAGTAGGAGTAAACCACTCTTTAAGAAGATCACCAATATTATTAAACTTAGTAGTAGAATGCACATTAAACATATTATCAAAATGAACCCAAACTTTTATCACAATAGGGCCCCGAATAAACACATGATTCATATTCTCAATGTGCTAGCAACATTGACATTTGGATATAATTTAAAAACCATTCCTTAAAAGAATAGAATCCAAATGCAAGTAGTTATGCAAAATTTTCCAAAGAAGTAAAGAGTAAGAGGGAGGTTTACTAGCATGCCAGAAAGATAAATAAAGAGAATTTTTTGGAAGACTTTGCCTAATAGAATTCCAAACATATTTAGTTTCAAATTTACCATCATTAGATTGATTAAACAAAAGCCAATCCTCAATCTCCAATCAAAATCTTAAGAATTAACTTAATAATAAAGTCAGGCACAAAATTAAAAAGTAAATCAACATCCAGCCCTCATTACTAATGAAATATTTAACTTTGCAAGTAGAGGTAAAGTGAGTATATAAAAGATTATCAATAAAAAAATTACCCAATCATTTATCTTGCCAAAAAAATGTTCCTAGCTCCCAAACCCCGTTGAATAAATTCTTCAGCTTCCCACTTAATGTTACTTAATCTTTTCCAGTAAAAGGAGTAACCATTTTTAAAACTACAAATCTGAAAGTTCGTTAGGGATGTTAAGCCCTATGAACTTAGTCCCAAGCTAACCAAGAGGGGGGGTGAATTGGTATTTTTAAAATTTCTTTTCACAAAGAACAAAAATCACATAAACCAAAATCACACCACGAGAAAAATAAATGCGGAAGCAAGAAAACAAGAACACAGAGATTTATAGTGGTTCGGTCGACTTGACCTACGTCCACTCCTTGGAGGCACCCTCCAAGTATTGCACTACAAACGTGACTCTCCTTTAGCCCCCACGGCTAGGTAGAGAAGCCTTTACAAGAACCTCCTTTTTGCCACCCCGGCAAGGCAGAGAACCTATCTCCTTTTGCTTTCTCCTGAAGCTGGCAGAGAACCACAACCAGATGGTGACTCCTTATCTCTACTAACCCTTCCATGGAAGAGAAACTCTAGACGAAGAAGAAGCAGAGCGATCCTTGAAGCAATCCTTGTGAATCCCCTTGCAAGCTCCCCCTCACAAGATCCTCTCTCTCTCTCTCTCCCTCTCTTTCTTTCTCTCCTTAAGGCCTTCTCAGGTCAAGGCAGCAGCCAAAGGGTGTTCAAAATGTTGAATAAGAGCTCATAAATAGAAGAGCTTCAAAGGAGCTCATAAATTATAAGTTACCGACAATATCGTCTAGGCCGATATGAACATCGGCCTGGCCGATCAGTACAAATCTCAGAAGATCATCCAGAGCATCGCTCTGAATGCAAACTTGATGATTTAAAATTGGCTTGATCATCCAGGCCAATCTCACGATCATCCCGACCGATCAGTTCAAATCAGAGGAAAATCGTCCAGAGCATCGCCCTGAATTCGAGCTAGCCGATGTTTATCATTCTGAAGTAACTAAGGTTTTTTGAATAGATCATCCTGGCCGATCCTGCGATCGTCTAGGATGATATGATCGTATCAATCATCCTTAATTACTTCCTTGATTTCTTGATCAATTAAGGCATAATTTGTGAATATCATCCAGGCTGATCAATGATCATCCTGGCTGATAATTTAAAAATACAGAATACCTTAATTGTCTATTGTGGCAACATCTTTCTGTTTTGAGCTTATCGTCCTGGCCGATACACGTATCGTCTAGGCCGATCTGTTAAGGATGGCTGCCTTAATTAAGAATCCTTATTTAGACTTTTTGTTTTAAGCCTGATCGTCCAGGACGATTTAAATATCATCCTGGCCGATATGAGTAAAAATATAAATTCTAAGTCTCTCAAGTGTGTGTGTGTGTAGGGTTATCTAGCATCAGTCTCTTTGACAATTACAAATACTCAAGAAGAGAAAATAAAGTACAGACTGACTCAACCCTAGACCTACGCAATCTTGAACTGGCTTCGTCTGTTCGTCCGATCAACGATTCCTGAAAAGTTAGAAGCAACATGCAGTTCAAGAGAATCAATAGTGTTTTTCAATCATCAAAACATAAGTCATGAAAATAGATTTGCAACAATCTCCCCTTTTTTTATGATGGCAAAACACTACGAAGATAATTAGCAAAAAAAATTTTAGGATCGACAAGTGTAAGAACATCATAAACTTCTCCCCCTTTTGACATATCAAAAATGAGGAGGGAACACAAAAGAACAATAGTAAATCACAACAATTTTTTTTTTTTACCAAGGCATGAAAATGATGTAGTATTCCATCTGATTAATTTAAAAACTTGTGGGTTAATGAGTTAACAATCTCAACCATCCATAGAATAGTAGAATATCCGGTCATGGTTAAACTTAGCTCAGATATTTTCTTTGGGTAGAATCGTCTTTTGAAATCAATGACCTAACTCAAAGAATTAATTGAATATGAGAAAAAGAATCCATCCATCACTTGGTTTAAGACAAAACTATCTTTATAAAATAATGAACCAAAGTAAATCTCTCACGATCGCAAAACAATCGAAATCAAGTCTTTGAGAACCTAAACTTCTAAGTTCTAAAAGATTTAAAAAGAGAGAATAGCTTGCTTTTGAGTGGGATCATTTTATGCCTCTTGTCAATTTGAGTGGCGCTTTGCGCATCTTTTTATAGATTTTTCAATTTTGGCGTCTTTGCGCTTCTTTTATTGGCATCATTGGCCAAAAATTTCTTTTATTTTTGCAAGCTATATTCTCTTTTATGATCTCTTAATAAAAACTTAGTTGTGAATATATCTTCTCAGATGTTAGAGAATAGGAGCTCTCTCTCTAACATAAGGAATATTTACCACAAACAGAATTAATAATCAAAGACAAGAGTAACGAGGGATCTTGATGTGACAAAGAAACTTTAAATATTATAAATACAAGATAGATTTGCTTAAGCAAGCTTAAGAAAAGATCTCAATTTCATAAATAATTTTTAATTTGAGATAGAATTTTGATTAGAAAAGAAAACTATGCCACTAAAATAGGTTAGAGAAAGAGACACAATTACAAAATATTTTTACCATCTAGGAGATTAAGAGATAAAAACCACATTGACTACAAATTTTCAAAAAAAAAAATGGAATATGTTATCATTTCAGCGATGATTTTGAAAACTAAGTAAGAGAAAGAAAAAAAAGCAAAACAAAGTAAAACACACCAAAAACTAAAAAATAAAAAACAAAAACAAAAGAAAGTAACTAAAAGATCAAGTTTCATGCAGTTATGTCAATCACACCCAATCTAGTCCTTAAAGAACTGAAAGTGTCGAAGGCCAGTAAAGATGTCAGCCAATTGATTTTCAGTTGTCACATTGTGTAACTCAATGTCTCCCTTAGTCACATGATCTCTAATGAAGTGATGCCTAATGTCAATGTGCTTAGTCCCTGAATGTTGGATAGGATTTTTAGATATGCATATTGCACTAGTGTTGTCACCAAAGATTGAGATGGTGCCTACAGGTAATCCAAAATCTAATACCTATTGTTTCAACCAAAGGACTTGGGCAACAGAACTTCCAAGAGCGATGTACTCAGCTTCAGCAGTGGAAAGTGCAACAGAGTTTTGCTTCCTACTAGACCAAGAGACCAAAGATTATCCAATGAATTGACAAGTTCCTGAAGTGCTTTTTCCATCTACCTTGCATCCTGCAAAATCAGAGTCAGAAAATCTAATAATATCAAAAGAAGCGCTGTGTCTAGGGTACCAAATCCCTAAGCCTTGTGTCCCCAAAAGGTATCTAAAAATTCTCTTAACAGCAGTCATGTGGGATTCCTTAGGATCAGCTTGAAATCTAGCACAAAGGTAAACACTAAACATAATATCAGGTCGGCTCGCAGTCATGTAAAGGATCCAATCATGCCTCTATACTTCTTCTGATCAACATATTTACCACTTGGGTCCTTATCCAATGGAGCACTAGAAGTCATGGGAGTGTTAATTGGCTTGGCTTTGTCCATCTCATATTTCTTTAAAATGTCTTTTATGTATTTTGTTTGATTTAAAAAGGTTCCATCCTCCAATTATTTTATGCTAAATCCCAAAAGGTAGGACAACTCTCCCATCAAACTCATCTCAAACTCTCTACTCATTGTTTTAGAAAAATCATCACACAATTTCTTATTAGAAGATCCAAAGGGTATATCATCCACATAAATATGAACAATGAGTAAATCATCTCAAACTCTTGTAAGAAAAAGGGTGGTGTCTACGCTCCCCTTGACAAACTCCCTCTCTAGTAAGAATGTGCTAAGCCTCTCATACCAAGCTCTTGGTGCCTGCTTTAAACCATACAAAGCCTTTTTTAATTTAAAAACATGATTTAGAAATTGGGAACTCTCAAAACCTGGGGGTTGTTCTACAAACACATCTTCTTTTATTTCTCCATTAAAAAAGGCACTCTTGACATCCATTTTAAAAAGTTTAAATCCTTTATAACAGGCAAAGGCTAATAACACTCTAATGGCTTCCAATCTAGCTACAGGGGAAAAAGTCTCCTTAAAGTCTATCCCTTCTATTTGGTTATACCCCTTAGCCACCAATCTTGCTTTATTCCTCACCACCACTCCTGAATCATTCACCTTGTTCTTAAAGACCCACTTTGTACCAACTATACTTGGTCCCTTAGGTCTTTCTACAAGCTCCCAAACATCATTCCTTACAAATTGATTTAATTCTTCTTGCATTGCTAAAATACAAAACTCATCAGTAAGGGCTTGGTTAATGGTGGTGGGTTCAGTCATTGAGATAAAGGCAGAGTGGTTCACCTCCTTCCTAAGTCCATGTCTAGTCTTAACTCCACTAGAAGGGTCTCCTAAGATTAAATCCTTGGGGTGACTTGTAGAGTATCTCCAATCTCTAGGGAAAGTGCGTGAAGGTCCAACCCTTTCATCCAAATCAAAATTTTCTACTCCTTGGGTGACTTCTCCTACTCCTTCATTACTTTGGTGTTCTAACCCAGTCCCCAAATTTCTTACTCCACTAGAAATCTCTCCAACCTCATCATCATTTTCAACTCCATGTTTCTTAGGATTAGACTCATCAAATACTACATGGGTTGTCTCTTCCACCATCAAAGTTCTCTTGTTAAACACCATAAAAGACTTTCTAACACTAGAATATTCCAAGAATACTCCTTCATCAGATTTAGGATCAAATTTTCCCAAGTGAGACTTCCCATTGTTGTGAATAAAAACCTTACAACCAAAGACATGAAGGTGAGAAAGATTGGGTGTCCTACCCTTAAGGATCTCATAGGGTGTCTTTTCTGGTTTAGCTCTAACATTTACCCTATTCTACACATAACAAGTTGTGTTAACTGCTTCAGCCCAAAAGTATTTTAGAAGTGAATACTCAGCAAGCATGGCTCTAGCAGCTTCCACCAAGGTCCGGTTCTTCCTCTCAGCTACCCCGTTCTGCTGAGGGGTCCTAGGAGCTGAAAAATTATGGCTAATCGCCTTGTCCTCACAAAAATCTCCAAATCTTTTATTCTCAAACTCTCCCCCATGATCACTATGGATGGTCAAAATCTCACAACCTAGCATTTTCTGAATCCAAGTAGAAAAGACTCATTTTTATGTGAAAGAAATCTAGTCCAAGTGAACCTAGAGTAGTCATCAACAATCACAAATTCATAGACTTTCACTCCCAGGCTGGCGGTGCTAATGGGTCCAAACAAATCCATGTGAAGGACTTCTAAAGGTCTAGAGGTGCTAATGTCCTTAATGGGGTGAAAGGTGGAGTGGAATTGCTTTCCTAGTTGACAGGCATCACAAAGGTGGCCTTTTGAAAACTTAAGTGTTGGGACACCTCTAACTAGGTCTTTTTGGGTCACTTTCCTAAGGGTTTTCATACTTGCATGGCAAAGTCTCCGGTGCCATAACCAAGAATCATCAATCATAATTTTTAAACAAAAAGAAGCAGCACACTCAATGCTATTTAAATCAAGCATGTAGACGTTGTTGATCCTCTTTCCCTGTAAAATAGTGTTGTTACTTAAACTTACAATGCATGAATTTGAAAAGAATTGCATGATGAAGCCTTTGTCACAGAGTTGACTGATGCTGAGCAAGTTGTGCTTCAATCCATCTACAAGCAAAACATTTTCAATCATAAGGTTCTTGGAATTACCAATTATACCTGCGCCTATCACCTTCTTGGTGGTGTTGTCTCCAAGAGTAACATTGCCTCCAGTCCTGGACTCTAATACAATAAACTGGTTGGCATCACCAGTCATATGTCGAGAGCGTCCACTGTCCAGGTTCCACATACTCTCATGAAGCCTTTTGTGAGAGCCCTCTTACAAAATTTTCAAATGTTAGATTTAGGAACCCAAGCAGGTTTGGGTTCCTTCTTATGAAGAGTAGAATGCAATGCATGTGTGGTATGCTGTGGGTCATGCACCTTAGGTCTCCACACCCAATGTGTACTATGGTGTACTGTGCAAGTGTGTGAGATGTGTCCTAGCATGCCACATGAAAATTATCTAACTCCAGGAAAAGGATTTCTTAAGTGGTTTGAGTTATAATGACTTTCCTAGGTTTTGGCAATTGATCAAAAGTAGGTGTCATCCTATTTTTCTTACATATTTCTAATTCATTTTTAGTCTTCAAATTTGTGCTTTTTAAGACCTCATTTTCAATCCTCAAATTTTTCTCCATCTCTTTAGACTTCTTAAAATCAGATTCAAGGGATGTGTGTGAAACTTTTAATGCATCATGCTTTTCAACTAATTCACATTGATTTTTATTTAACTCATCAAATTTATCAAGTAAAGTCATATGATTTGAATCAATCATTTGATGGTCTTTAGTCAAAATTTCATGCTCTTTTTGTAGGTTTAAAAATTCTAATTTCAAGCTAGCATGAGTTTTCTTTAATTTCCTATATGATGCATGAATTTTTTCTGAAAGTTTAAGAAGTTGATCGTAGGAAAGTTCTCATACCTCTTCTTGATCAGGATTGTCATCTACCATCAAGCACAATTTTGATGTCTCATCTTCTGGTTCCGTCTCCGATGAGTCCGATGCCGAATCCGCCCAAAAAGATTTTTGTACTCTCATCTTGTCCTTTCTTAGCTTAGGTTTCTCCTCACCCTTTCCTTTGCTTGAGTGATCGTTAAGTGTCGGGCAATCAGTTCTCACATGTCTTGGTTTCCTGCATTCATAACAAACAACATCAGAAGATCCTTTAACATGTTTATGATCCTTACATTTTTCTCTAATTTTGATGATGCTTTTGTTTCTTCCTTAGAAAGCTTTTGAATTGCCTTGTGATGAAGACAACTTCATCGCTTTCAGACCCGGAAGATTCAGAATCTGATTTGTGCGCCTTCAATGCAATTGTTTTTTCCTTCTTCTTCTCACCTGCATCAAGATTTTTTTTATTCACCCCTTGCTCGTAAGCAATGAGTGAGCCAAGTAAGTTATCAATAGAATAAGTGTTCAAATCCTTAGATTCAGTGATTGCAGTGATTTTAGCTTCATATGACGAAGGCAAGCATCTCAAAATCTTGTTTACTTTTTCAAAGTTTGAAAGTTCTTTTTCTAATGCATGCAGTGAAGTAACTATCTGAGTAAATCTAATATACATGTCAGAAATCGATTCATGAGGTTTCATACAAAAAAGTTCATAGTCATGCAAGAGAAAATTTAAACAGGATTGTTTAACTTCAATAGTGCCTTCATAGGTGATACACAATTTATCCCAAATTTCTTTACCAGTTTTGCAAGTAGAGACACGCATGTAATCTTCAGATTTTAAAGCGCAGTAAAAATAGTTCAAATATTTTGCATTCAATTGAGCTAAATCTCGTTCATCAAAAGTCCATTCGGTAAAAGCAACTTCAGTTTTAACACCAATAATTTCACGAGAAGGTGGAGAATAACCTTCTTTGATAAGCATCCACATGCAATAATCAGTAGATTGTAAAAACGTTGACATGCAGGTTTTCCAAAAATCAAAAGGTAGGTTATCAAACAGGGGAGGTCGGATAATAGAATACCCTTCCGTAGTGTTACGATTCCCAAGGTTAGCCATGGATCAAAATTCAAAAAGTTTTTAAACTTAAAATTTTTTAATCCCTCTCTGATACCACTTGAAAGTTTGTTAGGTATGTTAAGCCCTATAAACTTAGTCCCAAGCTAACCAAGAGGGGGGGTGAATTGGTATTTTAAAAATTTCTTTTCACAAAGAACAAAAATCACATAAACCAAAATCACACCACGAGAAAAATAAATGCGGAAATTAAAATGCGAAAGCAAGAAAATAAGAACACTGAGATTTATAGTGGTTCGGTAAACTTGACCTACGTCTACTCCTTGGAGGCACCCTCAAAGTATTGCACTTCAAACGTGACTCTCCTTTAGCCCCCACGGCTAGGCGGAGAAATCTTTACAAGAACCTCCTTTTTGCCACACCGGCAAGGCAGAGAACCTATATCCTTTTGCTTCCTCCTGAAGCTGGCAGAGAACCACAACCAGATGCTGACTCCTTACCTCTACCGACCCTTCCACGGATGAAAAATTCTAGACGAAGAAGAAGCAGAGCGATCCTTGAAGCAACCCTTGTGAATCCCCTCACAAGCTCCCTCTCACAAGATCCTCTCTCTCTCCCTCTCTCACTTTCTCTCCTCAAGGCCTTCTCAGGTCAAGGCAGCAGCCAAAGGGTTTTCAAAACGTTGAACAAGAGCTCTTAAATAGAAGAGCTTCAAAGGAGCTCATTAATTGTAAGTTGCCGACAATATCATCCAGGCCGATATGGACATCAGCTTGGCCGATCTGAACAAATCTCAGAAGATTGACTAGAGCATCACCCTGAATGCAAATTGGATGATTTAAAATTGGCTTGATCATACAGGCTGATCTCACGATCATCCCGGCCGATCAGTTCAAATCAGAGGAAAATCAACCAGAGCATCGCCCTGAATTCGAGCTGGCCGATATTTATCGTCCTAAAGTAACTAAGGTTTTGGAATAGATTGTCCTGGCTGATCCTGCGATCTTCCAGGATGATATGATCGTATCAATGATCCTTAATTACTCCCTTGATTTCCTGATCAATTAAGGCATAATTTGTGAATATTGTCTAGGCCGATCAATGATCGTCCTGGCAGATAATTTAAAAATACAGTATACCTTAATTGTCTATGGCGGCAACTTCTTTCTATTTTGATCTTATCGTCCTGGCCAATACATGTATCATCCAAGCCGATCTATTAATGATGGTTGCCTTAATTAAGAATCCTTATTTAGACTTTCTGTTTTAAGCTTGATCGTCTAGGACGATGTAAATATCGTCCTGACCGATATGAGTAAAAATAGAAATTCTAAGTCTCTCAGGTGTGTGCGTGTGTAGGGTTACTTAGCATCAGTCTCTTTGACAATTACAAATAGACTCAAGAAGAGAAAAATAAAGTACAGACTGACTCAACTCTATACCTACGCAATCTTGAACTGGCTTCGTCGGTTCGTCCGATCTTCGATTCTTGAAAAGTTAGAAGCAACATGCAGTCCAAGAGAATCAATAGTGTTTGTCAATCATCAAAACATAAGTCATGAAAATAGATTTGCAACAAAATCAAAGGGTTCTTTCCACCACAATACTTAGAAACCATAAACTTAGCCCATAAATATGAGAGGATTTGAAATAGCCATGGGACTTACCACTAATAAAAATAGAGAAATAACAAAGCTCAATACTATTTTTAATAAGATTAATGAATTGAAAATTAAAACCAAACATCTTTAAAATGGCATAAAGAAATTCCCTTTTAAGGTTATCATAAGCTTTAGTGATGTCAACTTTGAAAATTATATTACCACCAGCAACCTTAGCATGAAAATCATGCACTAATTCTTGAGCAAGTAAAACATTATCAAATATAGATCTACCTTTCACAAAATCAATTTGTTCAAAGAAAATAATATTACGAAGAATTAAAGCAAGCCTTGTCATCATAATTTTGCAATAAGTTTATTGAAAAATGAATATAAATTGATAAGATGGAAATCATTCCATAAATTAATGTTATTAGATTTGGGAATTAAAGCTATAAAAGTAGCAGTAAAAAATTTTGGAATAGGATTACCCCTAAAAAATCCACCACGGCATTAACAAGATCCTTCTTAATGATATCCCAAGACATCTGAATACATTTATCAGTGAAACCGTCAGGACCAACAACAGAATAAGAAATCATGTCTTTCAAAGTATGCCAAATTTCCTTTTCATTAGGAATGTTTGTCATCATCAAATTATCCTCCTCAGATATAAGAGAAGGAATAAAAGAAAATTCAATATTAAAATATGGGATAAAATTAGAGTTGAACGCTTTAGTAAAATACTCAATACCCAAAGAAAAAATAAAATCAAGATTTTCAATAACCATCAGGGGAAGTGATCTTATGAATCTACCTTCTAACTTTATTATGATTAGCAATGTTATGAAAATAAGTAGTATCGCGGTCACCCTCCACAAGAAATTTAGAGGAGACCTTTTTTCTCCAGTAAGCTTCTTCTTTTTCTTGAAGCTTGAACAAAATAATCTTGGCTTCATTTAAAATGGACAAATTTTCAAAAGAGGAATTTTGCATGTAAGTCATATCACCATCATCCACATCTTTTTCAGCATGCAAGATACTACAAAAAAATATGTTCTTCAAAATGCATTTATTCCTTCACAAAAGTTTTTGCTTAAGTCTTTTAACTTTAAACCAAAGCCTGGTCATATCATAAACATTATTAAAAGGGAAAAGAGGAGCATCACAATTACTTTGCATAGTATGTAAGAAATTATCATCAAGAAGCCACATGTTTTGGAACCTAAAAGGTTAAAAAGTATTACTACTAGTCTTATTATTGCTTAATAATAAAGGGGAGTGATTTGATGAAGTATGAGTTAAATGCTCAATGTGAGTATTATGGAAAGAAGAAATCTAATAGATATTAAAAAGGATTTGATCTAATCTTTGCCACATAGTACCCTTATTCCAAGTAAAATTATTTCCAGAAAAACTAATGTCATGCAAATTACTGTTCGAAATCATATAATTGAAATCCTCCATAGCATAAAATTAGGAGGCTTACCTCCAACACTTTTAGCAACATTAATAATATAGTTAAAATCCCCTCCAACAAACAAAGGGGCATTTGACAAACGAGGAAAAATAAAAACGTTAAGCCCAAAGAACTTTTCTCCCTGATCTAAAACAAAATGCATAAACAAAAGAAACATAGCAAGAAACTTGATTGAAAGTAATATTAGTTTGAATCAGTTGAGGCAAATCCTTAATAACATCTAAAGTAATAAAAAGTTTCCATAAAATCCAAATTTTTTTAGTATAGTTACCACAAAAAAACCAAATCCAAATTCAATGTGAATAGAGTCCAAATTATTAGCAGCAATCAAAGGATCAATTAAAATAAGAATGTGAATATCATAAATCATAAAAAGATTCTTAACTTTATCATTATATAGAGAACCACCCACACCCCTAATATTCCACACAAAATTTTTAACCACTAATAGATTGATTAGAAGCTCTAGTGACCCTAGGGGTAATGCTCAAATTGCTTTTTTTGTTCTTACCCTTCTTTTTGGAAAAAGAAATGTTACCTTCCTCAAATATTTTAGCCTTCCCATTAGGAGATGCATAGAGTTGGTAGTAGAATCCTTCAGACTGTCCTTAGGAGTGGATATTTCAAGAGACCCAACTTCCCCTTCCTCCAATTCCTCTTTCTTGTTGTCATCATTCAACTGAATGTCTTTATGATTGAGCTCACATTCACTTTCACATTTCTCCTCAGTGACTTGATTAACATCACATTCAGTAATGTCATTTTTCATGACAAAGGGAGACCCTATTATTCTCCTACATTCCTTGGTTGACCATCGAATCATTATTATGTAGACCATCCTCAATTTCATCCCCAACATCATTCTCATCTACAACCACTACAACTTATTCCTCTTCATTGTCACTATTCATATTATTTTCACAGTCTTTGTTAGCCTTATCCAACAAACCTTCACTCCTTATAGAAATACCTAAAGGATCGGTCTCTATGTCATCTCTAAAGTCTTTTGATTCTTCTAAATATAGGGTTTGTTCTTTATCCTTCAGATGAATCAAACCTGGATGCATAATCAATTCACCATTGTTTGGTTCAACCACATATTTGGAGGTCTTATTATTCTTCTTGAGTTGTGGGTGACCAATAAAGCAATCATTAATCAAATGCCCGTGAATTTTACATTATAAACAAAAATCAGAACCTTTTAAAACTCAACTTTATGTAAATACCCAGCATTTTCAGAACCAAGCCAAACATCTTTATGAAGATTCTTAGTGATATCAAGCTCTACAAGAATCCTAGCCACCAAAGGCCTTGAATAAGAGGTGGTGGCTTGGACTATTTGAAGCGGTCTACCAAAGATGGATCCCAAAGCATGTAGAATATGAGAGTAAAAGAAATGCAAACATAAATTAGGAAACAAAATCTATATTGGAATAATAGGCGATTCTTCTTTGACATAAAAAATGGAGTCTATTTAAGAAATCTTGTTTGGCAGTTGAGAATGTAATAAGATCTCCCAGCGCATACCCTACTATAATCAAGATCATTAGATAACTGAATAGAAACATGCCTTGAATCAAGTAAACTGATAGAGAAATTACCAGATAATTTTAACTTCCCAAAAAAGTTTTGAACCGAATCAAGGTTCGATCGACGGACGAAAAACTTACCCACAAGCATAAATTAAAAAGGGCTCACAAGCTTAAGAATATCATCATCGAACATTAAAATTGTTGGATAACATTTTACCAACAATTTAGTGAAAGAAAAAGTTGGTTCCTTCGAAGATGTTGATCCCACAAAATCATCATGAAATGATCAAGACCTAGTACCAGAATCACCTATATTCAATAAACCTTTCAAGCAAGCAATCAGTGCCGAAGGTGGAACACCCCAAGCATCAGGTATCACAGAGGATAGACCCGCCTCCATCAGGAGCAGAGAATGACCTAAGGCCAACTTGACTCAAAATAGAAATAAATTGAGACCATAAAATTGAAAGCAAATAGAAGATCCAGAAACTATAGTAGAACCCATGAAAATGAAAAGAGGAAATTGAAATCGCACTTAAAATCCTCAGAGCCAGAACTAACCGTTGCATGTGATGAGCTGGAGCCCTATATCAAAAAAATATAAGAAATTAGGGTTTGCTATTTAGAAAACCAATTGAACTCTAAATGGATTCAAATTTAAAAGCAAATTTAATCATAACCCTAGATTGAAACCCTAGAAAATTTGGCCCATTAAATTCCTCATAGAGGTTGTAATCATTTTCCAAAGTAAAACTAAATACACTTTAAAAAATTTATTTTAGTCTATCTTGACCTTACTTTAGGGTAAAATTAGTTAAAAACTAACCCAATTACACTAAGATATCAAATCATAAAAGAAGTGCCATAAATGTTTTATGGATTTGTATATATGGAACTTTTAATTCCTATGTCATTTTCTGACCTAAGATTTTAAAATTTTAATTGAAGCCCTCGATCGTTCAAATAAACTTGAATGTTTTTAGACATGTAGGATAACCACCTCCCCCCCCCCCCCCCCCCCTGAAGTTATTAGATAGGCCATGAAGGGGGTGAATTACGAAAAACTTATTGCAATAAAAATCCTAAACAAGAATTCTAATAATTTTTTTAAAATTTTTAACAATAAAACTTTATCTAATGCAGAAGAAATTATTTGAAAACATTATGCAATAATGAAATTCTTTTTCTTTCTTAATTATCATCAAGAAAATATAATGAAAATAAAGTGTAAGCAAAAATAAAAAGAAAAAAGAAAAAAGAAAAAAGCACACCAGAGTTTTATAGTAGTTCGGTCAAACCTTGACATACGTCCACTCCCCGGAGACCTCCACTCCAGAAATTTCACTACAAAACTATAGTTATCCCTTTACCCCCTCGGCAAGGTGGAGAAGCCCTTACAAGACTCACTTTCACCAACCCGGCGTGGCGGAGTGCCAAGCACTTTTGTCACCCTCCTAGCGACGACATCGTACCTTCTCATTTTTCTCCCTCCTAGAGAAGGCAGAGTACCTTTAAGGACACGAATGCAGAAGAGTCTCCCCCTCAGAGAGCCTCCCACAAGTTCTTCTCGAGCCACAGGAGGAGTAAGATGCAGTAAGAATGGAGCAACCGTGTGATCTCTCTCACACTACTTCTCCCTCACCAAGCTCACCCTCTCCTTCCTCTCTCAAACCCCAAAAACTTCTCAAGAGATCTCTCCCAAGGATTCCCTCTCTTATCACGTTCCCCTCTTATTTTGTCTCTCACAAAAATATTACTATTTTGATACTTAAAATAGGCTCTAAAAACCATGAAATTTTCAAAGTAGCCATTACTATCGTACAGTACAATTTACCGTCATACAGTACGATTTGTATAACAGGCTTCATCCTAGTATGAAGGTTTACAAACAGTTCAAAAACTTCTAAATATAGTCATACAATATGATTTCTAACCGTACGGTATGATCATCAATCTTTCTATTCGTACAGGATGATAGCCGGGACGATCAAAACTCGTCTTTGTACATCATAGGGTATGACCTACTTCGTATAGTATGAATGGTCAAAATTATGGTATCGTCCAGGACGAAGTATGGGATGATCAAAACTTATCTTTGTACATCGTATGGTACGATATACATCATACAGTACGATTAAGAAAAAATAAGAGATTGTCTAGGATGAAGTTTGGGATGATCAAAGCTCATCTCTGTTCATCATATAGTACGAACATGTTCGTACAATACGAGTACTAATCAGTGATTAAAACCTTGATTTACTCTGCTAATCATGGGTTAATTTAAGTATTCGAAATAAATCGTACAGTATGAACGGCTAATAAACTTACTTAAACTAATATGGCAGCTAGGGTTTCGGATTAGTAACACATTATACATAATGATATAAATCGTACACTATGACCTATTCACGGAAATACGATTCAACGAGATTAGATCGTATAGTACGATATAAATTGGTACAATATGATCAACATAAAAAAAACTACAATTTTCTTTTAAAACCCTCTCCCCCTGTGTGTATGCATGGTTTCTAAGACTTACATGCAGTTTGTGGCTAGACTCAAGAAAAAAGAAAATAAAACAAATAAAAAATTATAATGATACATACTCACACTCCTACTCTACTCAATTTTGAGTCTTCCTATTGTCCTGAGTAACTTGTGATCTTTCTGAAATATTAGTACTAACAGATAATAGTAGAAATCAAAGATATTCAATGAATAGTAGTTCAAGCGACATTATTTGTCATTATCAAAATCTTAAACTCGGGGTCATGGATTGCAATAATCTCCCCTTTTTGATGATGTCAAATAATGTTTTTACAAGGCTTTTTTATTTTTTTTATTTTTTTTTAAATTAAAAACAACAAAACATAGATAAGAAAAGAAAGTAGGCAAAGAGAAAAAAACAATTTGCATTTCATTAAAACATAGGGAAACATGAGCAAACTACATAAACATAAGCAAACTACAAACAAACTTCTCCCCCTTTTGAAATCACCAAAAAGGGAAGACACAAATAATACTAAGAAGAAAAATATAAAATAGATACTCTTCAAAGAGGAGGATCCAGATCACTTGGAGGTGGAGGTGGGTGTGGTTGGAAATATTGAAAGATTGTATCAAAACGGTGATCAATCGAAGTGAAATGTTACCCAAACCACAGCATGTCATCATTCTGTTACTGATGTTATTCTTATGTGTGTGTCAAGATGAGTCTGAAGTAGGTCTAAGCGTTCAACCAAATCATTGTGAGGGTAGGCTGGTGCAGGTGCTCGGGGTGTTGCTTGCCATCGTGGTCGAGAAGGAGCTGCTACGGAGGAAGCTTCTCCTTCTTCATCATCAAAGTCTGGTTCTTCAGGCACTTTTCCTCGATGAAAGATAATACGAAAAGAGGCATCCATATAAATTATTGGTAAATTATCGGGTTCACCAGGATAGGTTAATTGATATTTATTTTGAAGGATGTATCCTATAAGAAGGCCAAGAGCTAGATTTTATTTCCTGCGGGTAGTAAGGAGGCAAATTAGGATCATATTTTGAATGTTGTCAATTATCAAATCTGTCTCATCGAATTTGGTGTTTGAAATGATAAGATAGGTAGTGACAGATAAATTAGGGATCAGCCTAATTCGATCACCAGCTTTAAGTACTATGAAAGTTCTAAGGACATGTTGAATTATTCTGTCATTTTGATTGAGGGAATGAACGAGGGGCTGGTGTTGATAGAAGGCTGCATTCCTAAGGACATGATTGACATCTCTCTAGTAGAATTCATTTCTGAGAAAGGAACGAACCCTAGGCCCTTCAGTGGATAACCTAATGTATTGTGCGATGTCAGCTTTGGTAATCTCTATATTTTGGCGACATACAAAGGAGTGGAAAGTTATACTATCGATAGTGTAGGTAAGGTTGGCTAGAAATTCTAATAGAAGTTTCAAATTGAAGGGGAAAGCCAAGGTTAGGAGAAATTGGAAAGTGGTGGAGGCAAAGAGGTTCATTACCTCAAAATTTAAGGTTGTATGATTGAGCATTCGGAACTGTGTAATCTTGCAGGCCTCTTATGGTACACATTCTCAATTTTAGCATTCAAGAAGCGAGCACTGTGATGGTGAGAGGAAGAAGATGAGCTTCCCAGGATGAGACGATCGTGCTTGCTAGAGCTCAACATTTTATAAAGGCTGAGTGAATGTGAGGAAGTGATTGTGAGTGAAGTGATCTGCCACTGAAGGCAATTTATAGACTTTTTCATACATTATACAGTATGATCTGGTATCGTACAGTATGATGTGGCAGTAATTGATCTGATGGATTGGTTCATGAAAAGGTGGTCAACTCGTACAGCACAATCAGAAAGATTTTTATCGTCCCGAGGGTCGTCGGTACGACCCTTGACCAAAAGTTGCGTATAGTACGAACAGGTGAATCATATAGTACGAACAACAATTATATCGTACCAAACACCTTTAAGTTGTTCTCATCCATTTTTGCTGAGGTGGATCGTACAATATGAAGATAATTTATTATACAGTACGATCAGTAATAATGTCATACCAAACTGAGTAAATTCATCCCAATCCATTTGCTGACATGGATCGTACAGTACAAATAGTAGATATCGTACCATACAATGATTAATAAAGTCATACAAAATGAATTAAATGAACTGTCACCTTATCATACAATACAAAATATATCGTACAGTATGATGAGCAGAGATGAAACTTGAGTCTATATTGTGGTTTGTGTAGAGGTAGATGCATCGTACAGTATGATCGAGGATCATACAGTATGATAAGAAAATTGTTAGTTGTCCAATTTTGTGTCATAAGTGTGTGATGATCAGGAACAACCTTAGAAGAGATTTTTTATTATTATTATTTTATAAATTAATATCTATGACACCTAGTCTAGTCCTCAAGGTACTAAAGGTGTCGAATGTTAGTGGTTTTGTGAATATGTCTGCCAATTGATCTAATGTAGCGATGTGATGCAATTTTATATCTCCCTTAGCAACATGATCTCTTATGAAGTGGTGTCTAATGTCTATATATTTTGTTCGAGAGTGTTGAATTAGATTTTTAGAGATTCATATTACCCTTGTGTTGCACATGATTAAGATGGTTCCTATAAGTAATCCAAGATTAAGAATTTATTACTTTAACCATAGTACTTGTACAACATAGCTCCTGCTACAATATACTTGGCCTCGGCTATGGAGAGGGCTACTGAATTTTGCTTCCTATTGGACCAAGAAACTAAAGATTGTCTTATTAATTGGCAGGTACCAGAGGTGCTTTTTCTATCTATCCTACATCCTGCAAAATCAGAATCTAAGTACCCAAAGATTTCAAAGGACGTGTTGTGCCTATGATATTAAATTCCTAAGGTCAGGGTGTCTAGTAGTATCTAAGGATTCTCTTGACCGCAGCTAGATGAGACTCTTTACGATTAGCTTGAAAGTGGGAACAGAGGCACACACTAAACATTATGTCCGGTCTACTGACAATCAGGCAATGGAGATATCCGATCATTCCTCTATATTATTTTTGGTCTACAAAATTTTCATTTGGATCTTTGTCTAATTAAAATATTGAGCTCATTGGAGTGTTCATGGGCTTAGCACTATTCATTTCATATTTCTTCAGAACATCTTTAATGTATTTTGTTTGGCTAAGGGATGTTCTATTATACATTTGTTTCACACTAAGGCCAAGAAAGTAGTTTAATTCTCCCATCATGCTCATTTCAAACTCATTACTCATTATTTTTGAAAATTCATCACATAAAATTTTATCCGAAGAACCAAATAGAATGTCATCCACATAAATCTGAATAATTAGAATTTCTTCTTTAACTTTTTATAAAAAGAGTGTAGTGTCCACACTACCCTTTATAAATCCTCTTTCCAATAAGAATGAGCTAAGTCTTTCGTACCAGGCTCTAGGTGCTTGCTTTAATCCATAAAGTGCCTTTTTTAATTTGAATACATGGTTTCAAAATTGTAAACTTTCAAATTTGGGAATTTGCTGAATATAGACATCCTCCTTGACTACCCCATTTAGGAAGGCACTCTTTACGTCCATTTGATATAGTTTGAAATTTTTGAAGCAAGCAAAAGCTAAGAGAACTCTTATGGCTTCTAATCTAGCAATTGGGACAAAGGTTTCTTCAAAGTCTATTCACCCAATTTGGTTGTATACCTTAGCTACTATTCTGGCTTTATTTCTTATTATGGTTCCTGAATCATTCACCTTATTTTTGAAGACTCATTTTATTCCAACAACACTCTGTTCTTTAGGTATCTTGACTAACTCCCAAATATCATTCCTGTTGAAACTCGTTCACTATGAATTAGGTTGTTAAACCTAAGCTTATGTTCCAAGGCAATCCAAGGGAAGGGGTGAATTGGTATTTTAAAAATTTATTCCTCTTTTGAATATTTTGAATCGAAAGTAAAATTTAATGAATTTTTTAAAAATAGTTTTTCAACCATAATTTTTAGAATAGAAAAAGCTGAAAATAAAAAGAAGTAAAAAATAAAAGACACAAGATTTATAGTGGTTCGGTCAAAACCAGGCCTACATCCACTCCCCGGAGGCACCCTCCGAGTATTGCACTAATACCAATAGTGTCTCTCCTTTTGCACCCACAGCAAGGCGGAGAAGCCTTTACAACAAACTCTTTCCACCACTACCCATTGCGGCATAGAACCGTCGTCCTTTTACACTATCCTCAGTGTTGGCAGAGAACTATTTGTCCTTTCACACTCTCCTAGTGTGGGCAGAGAACCCTTCATCCTTTCACACTCTCCTAGTGTGGGCAGAGAACCCTTCGACTGTTCATACTCTCCAAGTGTCGGCAGAGAATTAGATCTTCTTGACAGATCTCCTCACAAGAAATCTAGAAGGAAGAAAGAAAAGAGTGAAGTAATCAAAATTCAAAAGTAAAGACTCTTATCTTTAAAACATAAAGTGAAGCCTTCACGCTCCAGTAGCAAGAATCCTTCTTCAAAACACTCTCTCACACTCTCTCATTGACTCTTCTTTCAATAGGCACGAAGATCAATGGGCAAAAAGAAGATTTGGTGGCAGTCAAAATTGGACTATATATAGAAGAGATAAGAAAAACCGTCCAAAAATTGTAAATTTTCAAGTCAACACAAAATGCATCATCCTGTATGATCGTGGATCATCCTGGACAATTTTACTTAAAGTGTTGGAAATAATCCTAATGAATATTGATACGAACTATGATCGTACATGATCATCATCCCGTACGAACTAGATTCATTCGGTACGAACAATTATACTTTAGGTCGGTTCCCAAAAATTGCAAGACATAACTTAAGTCGGTTCTTTTCGTCCTGGGATGAACAGGACTTCGTCTGGACAAAATTTTTACAGAGAGCAAGTCATCCAGGGACGATTTTAATTTTTTCTGGATGAAAATTTTACAGAGATCAACTCGTCGTAGGATGATTATAAATTTCATCTGGGCAAAATTTTTATAGAGAGCAACTCGTCCTGGCACGATTATCAATTTCGTCTGGACAAAATTATTCTAAAGAGCAAGTCGTCCAGGGACGATTTTAATTTCATCCTGGATGATCAGGACATAGAAAAAATATTCTTCAAATTCTGTTCGTTCCATTGCTCTTACGAGGAGATAATAGATCTGATTGTCCCGTACGAGTTTTATTCGTATCGTACGATCAGAACAAAAAAGTTAAGATCTACTTAAGTGTGTGTGTGTGTGTGTTTATTTACTCAATTATAATCACTCCTTCTCAAACTTAATTAAAACAAAAATTACAAGCTTCAAATTACAAGATGTCTCATGCTGAATTTGATTTGAAGTCTTCATTAGTTTGTAGTTCTATTTTCTTGAAATGTTAGTACACACAAGAGCAAAAACAAATTTTTCAAAAAAGTGTTAGGAGATAACTACACATAAAATAATAATATTTAAAATCATCAAAACTATACAAGTTGTAAGAATATAAAACATGCAAATAGCAACTCTCTTAACAATCTCTCCCTTTTTGAAGATGGCAAAATAATTATTATTTGTTGGATTTTAAATTCTAAGAATCTCCTAAACTTCCCCTGAATTGATGAATATATAAAAATAAGAAGGTATTGATTCACAAATTTTTTTTTTTCAAAAGTTTTTACTCAAAATAAAATGATACGAACGAACAAACAATTTCTCCTCCTTCTTGACAACAGTAAAAAGTGAAGAAGAAAAAGAATTGAAATGTAAGCAGAGATATGAAAAGCAATTGATAATTTAATCTTGAATGTGATTTAAATAAGTTATGCAAATAAAATTAAAACATTAGGAAAATCATAAAAATTCATAGAATTTAAGAAGAGATATAAGATAGATAATAAAAAGAATTTATCAAAAGCATGGTTCAATTTAGACATTGATATAGAGAAAATCATTGCAAGAAGGATGAATAAAAAATTGTATATTTCAAATTTCAATATGAACTATAAATGAACATAAGATCAATTTGAATTAAGAGATTAAAAGAGTTTGGAAAGAAATAACTACCACATGTGGCACTTTCCGCATCTTTTTTTTTTTATTATTTTTAAATTTGTGAAACATTTTTGTACATCTTTTCACTTTGGGCTTATTTTGTGCGTCTTTTTCACATTGCGAACCTTTGCGCATTACTTTTGATCTTTGTGCATCTTTACAATTTTCAAGATTAATCTTATTCTTTCCAAAAATAATAATCTAAATTTTCAAATCTTCCTAAGTGCATAAATATTTATTGATAAGTGAAATACAAAATAAGAAAAGCATCATACTTGCAATAATAATATTAACAATAATGTTGTTTAAATAAGAGACATGGATTGATAATCTTAATAACATCAAGTTATAAGCAAAACTTAAATTTAGAAAAATTTGATTTTCTAATGAATTTAATTTTAACTTACAATTCAAGATATAGCATTATTAAGATTAAAAAAATCTAATGATTTTCATAATGCCACAACACATTTCAATAATATTAAAGCCAAAAACAAAAGATCATATATTGATATCAATGTGATGAAAATACAATCTAACTCAAGATATCAATATAAAAACACCAAAATAAAATACATCAAACTTCCTAAAAATAACAATAAACACACAAACTACAGAAAAACACATAAAAGCAAATGCAACTATCACTAAGATGGACCCTGATCTGGAGGAGAAGGAGGAGCTGTAGCACCAAAGATGTTAAAATATGTACTCATCATCATCATATTGTTGCTGATATCATTCATTTGCTCCCTTATAAAACCCATGTCATGTTGATATTGAACATCCTGTTGCTGAAGATGAGCCTCAATTTGATCAAAATGTTGATCAAAATGAGTCTCTAGTCGATCAAATCTTTGAATCAAATCCTGATAATTTGGTTCATTAGTGGGTGCAGGAGCAACTTTTGGTTCTTCCTCTATATCACTTATGACATGTGCTTTAATTGAATCATCATTTCTGAAGATCGCTCGAAAGGATCCATCGTTGTAGTAGAGCGGTTCTTCATATTCTTAATCAGGATGAATCAATTTGTATTTCTTCTCTAGAATGTAGGTAACTAAATGTCCTAAGGCAATGTTCCTCTTTCTTTCTGCTCTGCATGGCCTATTTCAGAAAGCCCATAAAGATAGTCGAGTAAAAGTTGGGCTTCATCTATAGCTACATCAGACATGATAAAAAAGGTCACCATAGAGAGAAGAGGGGTTATATTGATTCTATCACCAGCTTTAGGAATAATTGAAGTTCTAAAAACATGCTGGATGATACGTGCCTCTCGTACGAGACCGAATACCCTAGCCACAAGCTCATCAATGTTGTTCTTTCTAATCACTCTATTGATTTCAAACCATTTATATTGATCAGTGGTAATCAAGTTGTGGGCTCTAGCTCCCTCAGTCCTTAAGTTTAAAAAGGTTCCTAAGTCATGCTTGATGATTTCAACTTTTTGTTTAAAGACAAAGGAATGAATGATAGAGTGGTCAGAATTAAAAGACATGTTGGCAAGGAAGTAATGAAATGTTTCCTTATTGTAGAGGTGGACAAGGGTAAGAAAAAAACAAAATTGAGTTAAAGCGAATAAATTCATTACTTGAAAGGTAAGATCTTCTTGGAATAGGATTCTGGAGGGGTGATTTTGGCTGAAGCAAACCTATGAAAAGAATCCTCATTTTCTTTGGAAAGAAAGTTTTCGGATGAATTCCTATGAGGTTTCTTGACCAGAACCTTTTGGTGCTTGCTTGAACTTTCCATTTGATAAAGATCTAGAGAACGAAAGGGATTGAAGGCGATGTTTAGAGTGTGACTGTTGATTTAAAAATATTGCCTATTTATTGAAAAACGATACATTCGTACCGGATAAAACAAGTTCGTCATGTACAAAATTTTTAATTCATCACGTACAAAAAAATTTCGTATGGACGATCTAAAGTGTCAAAATGAAATGGTCTTTCGTAATCAACATAACTTATGAAGCGTCCTTTCGTACAGACTTTTGACCAGTCTAATCGTACAGATGAATACATGTTCAACCCGGGACGACCAGAACTTATATCATTTTAATGGCAGTTGAAACCGTCCCCTACCTCGAACCGACATGTGTTTGTTCAAAGAACCAAAGGTTCGTACGTACGAAGTTCATATTAAAAACTACCTTATCCATTCAACCGCTTTAGTCATTCATCCCGGTGTTTCAAAAATATTTCGTCCCGGACGATCGTGACGATCGTACAGATAAAGTGAACAATAAACACTGAACACATCATACAAAACAGTTTAAAATCCGACAATTTGACACAATACACACATCATCCCGTATGAAAAACTTTCATCCCGGATGATTGTCACCAAAAAAATTCAAAACAAAGACACAAAACACAGTAAAAACACAAAACAACGAAGAAACACAAACTCTAAAAGAAAAAATTACACATAAAAAATAAAAAACTCATAAAGAACACAAAAACATTTAATTAGAAAACAAATATCAATGTTGCAAAAATATTTTTATTTAAGCATTCAAATCATTCACACCAAGCCTAGTTCTTAATGCACTGAAAGTATCAAAGGCTAAAGGTTTTGTAAAAAAGTCTACATGTTGATTTTCAGTAGAAACATGATTGAGTTCAATTTCTCCTTTGGATACATGGTCCCTTATGAAATGATGTCTTATGTCTATGTGTTTGATTCTTGAATGTTAAATAGGATTTTTAGAAATGCAAATAGCACTAGTGTTATCACAATAAATTGGAATAGTGCCTATAGTCAATCCTAAATCAATCAACTATTGTTTCAACCAAAGTACTTGTGTCACACAAATTCCTAATGCAATGTATTCAGCTTCAATAGTAGATAGGGATACTGAATTTTGTTTTCTACTGAACCAAGAGACTAAAGAATTTCTAATGAATTGACATATTCCACAAGTGCTTTTCCTATCCACCCTACAGCCTGCAAAGTCAGAATCTGAATAACTAATTATTTCAAATGAAGAGCTAAACTTAGGATACCAAATTCCTAAGTTCTGAGTTCCTAACAGATATCTTAAAATCCTTTTCACTGCTATCAAATATGATTCTTTTGGATCTTATTGAAATCTAGCATACAAACAGACACTAAACATGATATCGGGGCAGCTAGCTATCAAGTAAAGTAAATATTCAATTATCCCTCTAAATTTGTTTTGATCAACAGATTTTTCCTTAGGGTCCTTATCCAACTGAACTGAGAAACTAATTGGTGTACTGACAGGTTTAGCATTGTCCATTTCAAACTTTTTGAGGATGTCCTTAACATACTTTGACTGACTAAGAAATATACTTTCCTCAATTTGCTTAACGCTAAATCCTAGAAAGTAACTCAAATATCTCATTAAACTCATCTCAAATTCACTACTCATTATTTTAGAAAAATCATCACAAAGAGTTTTATTTGAAGATCCAAAAATGATATCATCCATATAAATTTAAACAATGAGTATATCCTTTTCACATTTCTTCAAAAAGAGAGTTGTATCCACACTTCCTTTTTCAAAATATCTTTCAAGTAGGAAGGTGCTAAACCTCTCATACCAAGTCCTAGGTGCCTGTTTCAATCCATATAATGCCTTTTTCAACTTAAAAAAATGATTTGGGTATTTAGAATTTTTAAAACCTAGAGGTTATTCTACAAAAACATCCTCTTGAATTACTCCATTTAAAAATGCACTTTTGACATCCATTTGATACAATTTAAATCCTCTAAAACAGGCAAAGGCTAGCAAAACTCTAATTACTTCAAGTCTAGCTACAGGGGCAAAAGTCTCCTCAAAATCAATCCCTTCAATCTGATTATACCCCTTAACAACTAATCTTGCCTTATTTCTAATGACTACTCTTGAGTCATTCATTTTATTTTTGAATACCCACTTAGTTCCAACTACACTTTGATCATTTAGCCTTGTAGTTAATTCTCAAACTTTATTTCTTATAAATTGATTCAACTCTTCTTGCATGGCCAAAATCTAAAATTCATTAGAAAGTGATTGATCAATATTAGTGGGTTCCATAGTTGAAATGAAGGTTGAATGATTGACTTCTTTGTTTAATGCTCTCCTAGTCCTTACACCCTCACTTGGTTCACCTATAATCAATTCCCTTGGGTGATTTTTATAAAATCTCAAATCTCTAGGCAAAGGGTTTTTTATTTCCAAATTTTCTTCCAAATTCATTTTATCAATCTTTTGGGAGTTAATCTCAATTTCATCTTCTTCAACATTTGGCTCTTCCATATTTCCATATTCATCAAATACAACATGTGTGGTCTCCTCAATTACCAAAGTTCTTCTATTGAATACTCTATAAGATTTTCCAACACTTGAGTATCCAACAAAAATCCCTTCATCAGATTTTGGATCAAATTTTTCTAAGGAAGATTTTCCATTGTTATGAATGAACACCTTGCAACCAAAAACATGCAAATATAACAAATTTGGTGTTCTCCCTTTTAGAAACTTATAGGGTGTTTTATTCAATTTACATCTCACATTCACCCTATTCAGAACATAACATGCAGTGATAACCGCCTCAGCCTAAAAATATTTAGGAAGTGAGTATTCTGCCAATATTGCTCGAGCGACTTCTATTAATGTTCTGTTTTTCCTTTTGACTACCCCATTATGCTGAGGGGTTCTAGATGCAGAAAAATTGTGATCAATTCCTTTCTCCTTACAAAATTCTTCAAATTTATCATTCTCAAATTCTCCTCCATGATCACTTTGTATAGAAATAATTTCCCACCCTAGTTTTCTTTGAATCCAAGTCAGAAAATTTTTAAATTCCTCAAATGATTCACTCTTATAAAATAGAAATCTAACCCATGTGAATCTTGAGTAATCATCCATAATCACAAATCCGTATACCTTCCCTCCTAGACTCATAGTTCCAACTAGTCCAAAAAGATTCATATGCCAAATCTCTAAATGTTTACTAGTTCTAAGATCCTTATTGGACTGAAAAGAGGACTTCACCTGCTTCCCTAATTGACATGCATCACAAAGGTGGTCCTTAGTAAAGTCTAGTTTAGGTATACCTCTCACTAAGTTCTTTTGGGTAATACTCCTAAGGTTTTTCATGCTAGAATGACAAAGTCTCCTATGCCAAAGCCATAACTCATCAGATACTGTTTGCAAACAAAAAGCAATAGGAGATTGAATGCAGTTAAAATCTAGCATATAAACATTGTTTACCCTTTTTCCATTCAAAACATCTTTTCCGTTTATGATTAATATGCAGCTAGTAGGGAAAAAATTTACACAAAAACTTTTATCACAAAGTTGACTTATACTTAATAAATTATGCTTTAAGCCTTAAACCAATAACAAATTGTCTATAAAAAAGTTCATAAGATTTCCAATCATACCTAATCCAACCACCTTCTTTGTGGTATTATCTCCAAGTGTAACCTTGCCTCCACTCATGGCTTCCAGCGTTATGAATTGAGTAGTATCTCCAATCATATGCTTTGAACATCCGCTGTCTAGGTACCATATGCTCTCACGAGGTCTTGTGTGAGAGCGACCCTAAAAAATTATCAAACATTTGACCTGGGAACCCAAACAAGTTTGGGTTCTCCTTTTGGCAATTTATAATCAGATGCATGTATGATATGTTTATGTTTATGCATCTTAGGTCTCCACACAAAATATGTTTTCATCTTCAAAGTACAGGTGTGAGCTATATGTCCAAACAATCCATGATTATTATATTTTACTTTTGGAAATGGTTTTGTAAGTCTTCTAACATTCATCTGTCTTTTCAAGGATTGCATAAATTTAGGATACATAATAGGATTAGTAAAATATTCAAGTTTAGGGGGAATCCTATTATCCTCGAGAGATTTTATCGTTAGTTTGTAAAATGAATTCATATCTTCCAAAATTTGAATTAAATAATTGATTTTATATAATTTGCTCTTTGATTCATCCTTAAAGTTCTTAAAATTTTTCTTGAATTCTGCATAGGATGATTTTAAATTCTCATGATTTTTATTCAAATCATCAAACTCGTCAAGTAAATTCATGTAGTTGTTGTCAATTAAGGCATGATCTTTCCTAAGGATTTCATGTTCCTTTTGAAGTTCTTCAAATTTTAAACTTAGACTAGCATGCATTTTCTTCATTTTCTCATATGCATCATGCATGTATTCAGAAACTTCAAATAATTTATCATAATTTAAGTCACATACCTCTTCTTGATCTAACTGATCAAGACTATTGGCCATTAAGCAAAGATTAGTGACTTCTTCTTCCTTTTCATTCTCTGATGAATCTGAAGCTGAGTCCGCCTAGAAAGCTCTTTGAAACTTCTTTTTGCCCTTCTTTACAATTGGTTTCTCCTCTACCTTCTCCTTGATAGGAGTGGCTTTGAGTTTTGAGCAATCAGTCTTGATATGACAAGGTTTCCTGCACTCATAGCAAATCACATCATTTGAAACCTTGTCATTTCTATTAAATTTACCTCTATTCCATTACTGGCGTCTCTTCTGCTTCCTCTTCAGAATGCTTCTGAACTGTCTAGTCATCAATGCGATGTCATCTTCATCCTCAGGTTGTGAGTGTTCACTCTCAGACTCTTCCACTTTTAGTGATATGTTCTTCTTCCTTTGGGGTTCACCTGCTTTAATCTTTCTTTGGCTAACTCCTTGCTCATAAGCAATTAGCGAACCAAGAAGATTGTCAATAGAGTAAATGTTTAAATCTTTAGATTTTGTAATTGCAGTAACATTAGCATCATATGCAGTAGGCAAATAATGAAGAATCTTAATAACCATTTTAGCATTCATTAGTTCCCTACCCAGTGCATACAAAGAGGTGACTATTTGTGTGAATCTTGTGTACATATCAGAAATGGATTCATCAGATTTTATGTGAAACAATTCATAATCATGTAACAAGATATTAAGTCTAGATTACTTAACCTCATTAGTCCCCTCATATATTATACAAAGTCTATCTCATATGCTCTTTCCACTTTTACAAGTGGAAACCCGTATGTAGTCTTCTGATTTTAAAGCACAAAAGAAACTATTCAAGCGTTTGGCATTTAGTTGTGCTAAGTCACATTCTTCTACTGTCCACTCTACAAAAGGTTTTTCAACTCTAACTCCGTTAACTAATATAGTTGGTTTGGTATATCCTTCCTGGACTAAGATCCACATATGATAATCAAGTGACTGTAAAAAAGTAGACATGCGAGTTTTCCAAAAATCAAAAGGTATATTGTCAAACAGTGGAGGTCTAATTATAGAGTAACCCTCAGGTGTATTTTAGTTTCCAAATGTAGCCATCCACGTTAATCAAAAAGTAGTCTAAAATTATGATTTTGAAACAAAGCTCTGATACCACTTGTTGAAACTTGTTCATTATGAATTAGGTTGTTAAACCTAAGCTTATGTCCCAACGCTATCCAAGAGGCGGGGGGGTGAATTGGTATTTTAAAATTTTATCCCTCTTTTGAATATTTTGAACCGAAAGTAAACTTTAATGAATTTTTTAAAAATAGATTTTTAACAACAACTTTTATATTAGAAAAAGCAGAAAATAAAAAGTAGTAAAGAATAAAAGACACAAGATTTATAGTGGCTCGATCAAAACCAGACCTACATCCACTCCAAGGAGGCACCCTTTGAGTATTGCACTAATACCAATAGTGTCTCTCCTTTTGCACCCACAGCAAGGCGGAGAAGCCTTTACAACAAACTCCTTCGACCACTACCCATTATGGCAGAGAATCATTGTCCTTTTACACTATCCTCAGTGTTGGCAGAGAACCGTTCATCCTTTCACACTCTCCTAGTGTGGGCAGAGAACCCTTCGTCCTTTCACACTCTCCTAGTGTGGGCAGAGAACCCTTCGACTGTTCACACTCTCTAAGTATCGACAGAAAAGCAGATCTTCTTGATAGATCTCCTCACAAGAAATCTAGAAGAAAGAAAGAAAAGGGTGAAGTAATCACAATCAAAAGCAAAGACTCTTACCTTTAAAACTCCAAGTGAAGCCTTCACGCTTCAGTAGCAAGAATCTTTCTTCAAAACACTCTCTCACACTCTCTCCTTGACTTTTCTTTCAATAGGCATGAAGATCAATGGGCAAAAAGAAGATTTGGTGGCAGTCAAAATTGGACTATATATAGAATAGACAAGAAAAACCATCCAAAAACTGTAAATTTTCAAGTCAACACAAAATGCATCATCACGTACAATCATTTTTCATCTTGGACAATTTTACTTAAAGTGTCGGAAACAATCCTAATAAATATTGGTACAAACTATGTTAGTACACGATCATCATCCCGTATAAACTAGGTTCGTCCGGTATGAACAGTTATACTATAGGTCGGTTCCCAAAAACTGTAGGACATAACAAACTTATGTTAAGTCGGTTCATTTCGTCCTGGGACGAATAGGACTTAGTCTGGACGAAATTTTTATTGAGAGCAAGTCATCTATGGACGATTTTAATTTTGTTTGGATGAATTTTTTACAGAGATCAACTCATCTTGGGACGATTAAAATTTTCATCTGGATGAAATTTTTACAAAGAGCAACTCGTCCTGGCACGATTATCAATTTCATCTGGACAAAATTATTACAGAGAGCAAGTCGTCTAGGGATGATTTTAATTTCATCCTGGACGATCAAGACTTAGAAAAAAATTTCTTCAAATCCTGTTCGTTCCATTGCTCTTATGAGGAGATAACAGACCTGATCGTCCCGTACAAGTTTTATTCGTACCGTATGATCATAACAAAAAATTTAAGATCTCCTTAAGTGTGTGTGTGTTTATTCACTCAATTACAATCACTTCCTCTCAAACTTAATTAAAATAAAAATTACAAGCTTCAAATTACAAGATATCTCATGCTGAATTTGATTTGAAGTCTTCATTAGTTTGTAGTTCGATTACCTGAAATGTTAGTAGACACAAGAGAAAAAATAAATTTTCCAAAAAAGTGTTAGGAGATAACTACACATAAAATAATAATATTTGGAATCATCAAAACTATACGAGTTGTAAGAATGTAAAACATGCAAATAGTAACTCTCTTAACAATTCCTAGAGAATTGATTCAATTCTTCTTACATTGCTAGGATCCAGAATTCATCGCCTATAGCTAGATCTATACTTGTAGGTTTTATCATAGAGATGAATGTTGAATGACTAACCTCTTTCCTAAGTCCATGCTATACCATTTTGCTGAGGTGTTCTAGGGGCTGAGAAATTATGCTCTATTCCTATCTCTTAACAGAATGATTTAAACATTTCATTTTGAAACTCTCCACCGTGATCACTATAGATTTTTGAGATTTCACATCCTAATTTTCATTGAATCCAAGTGGAGAATCCCTTAAATTCTTCAAATGACTCATTCTTATGTGCCAGGAATCTTATCCAAGTGAATCTAGTGAAGTCGTCTACAATTACAATTCAATAATTTTTTCCACCGAGGCTGGCTGTGCTAACGGGTCTAAATAAGTCCATGTGTAAGATTTCTAATGGCCTAGAGGGGATCACTTCTTTAATTGAATGAAAGGATGATTTGACTTGTTTTCCTAGTTGGCAAGCATCACATAAATGATCCTTAGTGAAGCCTAACTTAGGTACGCCTCTAACTAGGTTTTTCTGAGTGATGTTTCTAAGTATTTTCATACAAGCATGGCATTGTCTCCTATGCCATAGCCACGAGTCATCAACTATTATTTTTAAACAAAAAGAATTTGAACTATCCATGCAATCAAGGTCTAACATGTAAAAATTATTCATTCATTTTCCTTCTAAAATAAGTTTGTCATTTAAACTAATCAGACATTTGTCAGACAGAAATTTAATGTCAAAATCTTTATCACACAATTGACTAATGCTAATTTATGCTTCAAACCATTAACTAATAAAATATTTTTAACTAAAAAATTCTTAGCATTACCCAATAATACTTGAGCCTATCACTTTCCTGGTAGTGTTATCTCCCAATATTACTTTGCCTCTGGTTTTTGTCTCCAATAAAATGAACTTCCTCATATCTCCAGTCATGTGTCACAAGCAGCCACTATCCAGGTACCACATGCTCTCACTAGTTCTTTTGTGAGAGCATCCCTACAATTTCATTCAAGGGTTAGATTTGGGAACCCAAGTGAGTTTGGGTTCCTCCTTATGCTTGCATGAATGAGATGTATACATGTTATACTGTGATGGAAGCAATTTAGGTCTCCACACTAGTTGTGTCCTACGATGAATTATGCATGTGCGAGCTATGTGATCTAGCATGCCGCAAGAGAAGCACCTAACACCGGGAAATGGGTTTACTGACCTATGTGAGAGGTTTTGCCTCTTCCTAAAGTTTTGTGATGCATGCAGTGCTGGGGGTTTGCTATATTGGGCTAATGTGAGTGATGCATTTTTTTTTTCTAGTTCTTTGATTTTTTCTTTAAAAGTGTTATTTTGATATGTCAATCCATGAACTTTTATTTTTAACAAATGCTCATTATGATGTACTTCTAATGCAAGTTTGTCTAGTTTATGAAAAGCCTCTTCTAGTTTAACATGAGTGGTTTTCAAGGATTCATGCGCTTCTGTTAGTTTAATATGCTTCTTATTTAATGCATCACACTCATCAAGAGGCAACATATGATCTCTATCTAAATTAGAATTTCTTTAACTAAGTTAGCATGCTCAGTTTGCAAAGTACTAAAATTAATATTAAGACTAGCATGCATCTTTTTTCAATTTCCTATACGAGTCATAATTTTTTTCCAGAAATAAGTAATAAATCCTCGTATGAAAGCTAACATACCTCATCTTAATCCGATTGATCAAGATTATTATTAGCCATTAGACACAAATTTGTTATCTCCTCCTCTACTTCTTCTTCTGATGATTATGAGGCAGAGTCTGCCCAAAAATCTTTTTACGTCTTCGTCTTTCCTTTCTTATACTTGGCTTTGTCCTTGCCTTTTTCCTTAGCAGGTTGGCTCTTTAGGATGAGGCAATCAGCTCGAAGGTGACCTGGCTTCCTGCACTCAAAATAGATTGTATCAGATGAAACTTTATTAAACCTCAAGCTTTCATCTTTATTCCAACTATTCTGATGATGCCTTTGTTTTCTTTTCAAAAAGTTCTTGAATTATCGGGTCATCAATGCTATGTCATCTTCTTCCTCCCCTGCAGAGCTTTTACTTTCTTAATTGTTTGCTTTTAATGCTACAGTCTACTCCCTCTTTCACATGCATCACTTTGCCTTTGACTCGCCTCTTGCTCGTATGCAAAAAGTGAACCAAGCAAGTTGTCAATAGAATAAATGTTTAGATCCTTAGATTCAGTGATGTCAGTAATTTTTGCATCGTAAGAGCTAGGTAAGCATCTATGAGTTTTGTTAACTTTTTTAGAATTTCAAATTTGTCTACCTAATGCATGCAAGGATGTCACAATTTGGGTGAACCTAGTGTACATGTCAGATATTGTTTCGCTAGGTTTCATATGGAAGAGTTCATAATCATGCAACAGAATGTTAAGCCTAGACTATTTAACTTCACTAGTTCCTTCGTACGTGATACACAGTCTATCCAAAATCTCTTTATCTGTAGCACAGGTAGAAACTCTCATATAATCCTCAGACTTTAAAGCACAAAAGAAATAATTTAAGCACTTCGCATTTAATTGGGCTAATTCCCTATCCTCATTGCTCTATTCATTAAAAAGCACTTGAGTTTTCACTCCATTCATAGTTTTAAAAGGTGCAACATAACCATCATTGACTAACATCCACATACGGTAATCAATAGACTATAAAAAAGTATACATTCTAATTTTCCAGAAATCAAAAGGGATATTGTCAAAAAGAGGTGGACAGGTTATTTAATAACCCTCCATAGTATTATGATTTCCAAAATTTGACATGATTGTTGTTCAAGGTTTTCTAAAACACTATTTTGAAACCCTCGCTCTGATACCAATTGAAGTTACTATATGCACTAAAAGGGGGTGAATTGCAAAAAACTTGTTGCAATAAAAATCCAAAATAATAATTCTAATAATTATTTTCGTTTTTAAATTTTTAACAAGAAAATTTTATCTAACGTAGAAGCAATTATTTGAAAATAATTTGCAACAATGAAATTCTTTTTCTTTCACAATTATCACCAAGCAAATATAATGAAAATAAAGAGTAAGCAAAAATAAAAAGTGATAAGGAAAAAGCACACCAGAGTTTTATAGTGGTTCGGTCAAACCATGACCTACGTCCACTCCCCGGAGACCTCCACTCCAGGAATTTCACTACAAAACTATAGTTTTCTTTTTTTTTTTCTCCCTCACTAAGGTAGAGAAGCCCTTATAAGATTCACTTTCACAAACCCGGCTTGGCGGAGTGCAAAATGCTTTTCTTACTCTCCTGGCGACGGTAGTGTACCTTCTCATTTTTCTCGCTCCTGAAGAAGGCAGAGCACTTTCAAGGACACGGATGTAGAAGAGTCTCCCCCTCAGAGAGCCTCCTATAAGTTTTTCTCGGGCCATAGGGGGAGCAAGATGCAGCAAGAACAGAGCAACTGTGTGATCTCCCTCACACTACTTCTCCCTCACCAAGCTCACCCTCTCCTTCCTCTCTCAAACCCCAAAAACTTCTCAAGAGCTCTCTCCCAAGGATTCCCTCTCTAATCATGTTCCTCTCTTTTTGTCTCTCACGAAAACATTACTATTTTGATACTTAAAACAGGCTCCAAAAACCTTGAAATTTTTAAAGTAGTCGTTACTATTGTATAGTGCGATTTACCATCGTACAATATGATTTGTACAATAGGCTTCTTCCTAGTACGAAGGTTTACAAACAGTTCAAAAACTTCTAAATATAGTCATACAGTATGATTACTAATCGTACGATATGATCATCAACTCATCTATTTTTATAGGATGATAGATGGGATGATCAAAACTCGTCTCTGTACATCATAGGGTGCGACCTACTTCATATAATATGAATGGTCAAAATCAAGGCATCATCCAGGATGAAGTCCGAGATGATCAAAACTTGTCTCTGTACATCGTATGGTATGATATACATCGTACAGTATGATTTAGAAAAAAAAAGAGATCGTCCAGGATGAAGTCTGGGACAATCAAAACTCATCTCTATTCATCATATAGTACAAACATGTTTATACAGTATGAGTACCAATCAGTCATTAAAACCTTGATTTACTTTGCTAATCACATGTTAATTTAAGTAAGTATTCAAAATAAATCGTACAGTACGATTTACTTTGTACAGTATGAACGGCTAGTAAACTTACTTAAACTAATCTTCCGGCTATGGTTTTGGATTAGTAACACATCGTACATTATGATATAAATCGTACAGTATGACCTGTTCATAGAAATACGATTCAACCATATCAGATCGTATAGTATGATATAAATTCATACCGTTCAATCAACATAAAAAAATTAAATTTTTCTTTTAAAATGCTCTCCCCCTGTGTATGTGTGCATGGTTGTTCAGACTTACATACAGTTTGTGGCTAGACTCAAGAAAAGAGAAAATAAAACATTACAGTGATATAGACTCACACTCCTACTCTACCCAGTCTTGAGTCTTCTTATTGTCCTGAATAGCTTGTGATCTTCCTAAAATATTAGTACTCATAGATAATAGTAGAAATCAAAGATATTCAATGAATAGTAATTCAAGCGACATTATTTGTCATCATCAAAATCTCAAACTTGGGGTCATGGATTGCAACACCACCCCCCCCCCCCCCCCCCCCCGGGTGATTAATAATTTAAATTTAAGCTTAAGATCAATCATATTTTAAGAGTAATTAAAAAAAATCTTTCAAAGAGTATATCTTAAAATTACCTTTTTTTTATTTGAATTTTGAATTTCAAAATTTAGGGGTTTTAAAGTACTCCTTAAGTCAAATTCATAGAGCTTAAGATGACTTATTTTGGACAAGTATGTGAGGAGTTATAAATTTTCTAAATTTGAATGAATTCTCTATATTTTGTTTAAAGGATTACATAGTCAACGGCTGACTATGCATGCACTTTACACATGTTGGTACCTAATAAGCCACATAATACATTAGGACCTTTCAGGATAGTGAACTTTAATTCAAATCCATTTGATCTAAGATTGGATGGCTCTAACTCAATAGCTCAAAATAACAATAGGTTAGTATAAGAATTTATCGACTTATTTAGAGCCATCCATTCCATTCTAATTAAATAAAGGGCTTTAATTTTGTCTTCCTCCTTCTATCTCCTTTCTTAATAATAAAAATAATTTTGCATGCTTTGAGACATTTACTCATTGTATCTTCACCAAAATGGCCATAGAGCATCATAAATGAGTGAACATTTTATCTAATAACCAAATGTCTCAAATTATGTGTTCACTTCACACTTACCTTTAATAGATTAAATTAAGTGCATTGGTTTAAATCACACCTCTATGCATTGGATAATTTAATAGGTTTTTCTTGTGTTTTCTTTGACTAACCCTTAGGAATAGGTCTCATTCAGATTGTTGAAGTTGTGAAAGCTTGGATTAAAATTTTCATGAACCGTTGGAAGAGTTCACTATAGCTTAATCTAATTCAGTGCAATTATCGTATGGATGGGATAGTAAGCATAAGAATTAAAGTGATTTCTCTAGGGATGGTTTTGAAATTAGAAAGTATAACCTATATTATAAAAAATTTGGAGTATTTATAGAGTGAATGCAACACAACTCAAGGTTTAAAGTATGGCTAGCTCAGGTGGTCTTTAGTCACACCTTTTATTTTTGATGGTCCAATGGGATCAAAATAAATGCTCATGGAAGTTTAATCTAATTTTTTTTTTTGAGAGAAATGCTGAAATTGCATTAAAGAAAAGTAGAGAACGACAAGACAAAGTTATCCTAAAGCATCACATTCCTCCTTCAAGCAATACAAGAAAGAAGGAGGAATCATAACATCATCTAGATCTTCCCATACAAAAGATCTTATAAGTCCCAAATTAGCACATTTATCTGCTAGTTTGTTCCCATTCCTAAAACAATGAGATAAGACAACTTGCTTAAACTCAAGTAAAAAAACCAGATTCTTATCGATTTTCTTACTAACCTTCCATTCTTTGATTGCATTGTTGAGCAGGTTGATAATATTTAAGTTATCTCCTTCTATTATCACACCTTGAGCTTCCATAATCCATTCTTTAAGCAGCTTTTTCAGATCAAGAATAGCCATTAACTCCAAATAAGAGATATCCCAATGCATATAATTGTTTCCAAAAGCCATTAAAAATCTTCCTTTATCATCTCGGATAACTCCACCTATCCCTGCCAAGTGATTTCTTT
Source organism: Dendrobium huoshanense (assembly GCA_016618105.1). NCBI lineage: Eukaryota > Viridiplantae > Streptophyta > Magnoliopsida > Asparagales > Orchidaceae > Dendrobium > Dendrobium huoshanense. The sequence goes on along the minus strand of CM028359.1, from coordinate 62,712,748 downwards.
TAAGAGCTGCATCAAAATTTATTTTAATCCACCCGGTAGGAGGAGGATGCCAAGTAGATTTCAGCAAAAGCTGGTTAGCATCCCAGTTTTTCGATTGGATCTGAATAAAGTTGCTTCTCACTGCAAAGGAAATAGCATTGGCAGCAATATAGTTATCTGAGTCTTCATATTTATTATGAATAAGCTTACACCTACTCTTCCAAACCAAAAAGATCATGTTGCAAAAGATATTCCCAGACAGTAAATTATTCTTCATGTCATTTTTCAAACTGTCTAAACATTCTTCAAAGTCATGGAAATCCGGCATTTTGAATCCCCAGCAATTCAATAAGACAATAATTCTCTTGATCTTAGAGCAATTTCCAATTAAGTGACTTTTATCTTCATCTTCTCCACATCCTCTAGGACAACCCGAATAATTGCTTAGTTTCCTTTTGAATAAAAACGTGTTGGAGGGAATAGCATCATTACAAAGTCTCCACCAAAAAAATTCTATTTTTGGTTTTAACTTTAACTTCTTAAACCACTTCCAATGAACCACCTCTTCCTTATGATTTAAACTTGCTTCATATGCTAAGGCGGTAATGGACTTCCCAGAGAATTTAGATTTTAAAATCACCGTATCAGCATCTCTATTATTCCAGATTTTGATTTTAAGGATAAGTTTTATGAGATGATCGCTGAAAACAACTCTCAGTTTATCTATATTCCAGCAGCCATTAATGATAAAAGAGTTAAGAAGTGGTTCCTGATTGTATTGGATATTGAAAAAGGACGGCCACTGAGCAAGAGATCTGTCCAGAATCCAAGAATCTTGCATCCAATTGATTGAAGAGCCGTTTGATACCTCCCATTTAATAATTCTTTTAAGGTGTTGAGCTCCCATTTTTACAATTTTCCATGTTTGGGAAGAGCCTTGCTTCACCATATCTGACCATAAGTCTTCCCCATATTTAGCTTTGAGAATGCGATTCAACAGGGAATTTGGCTTGGTTAAGAAGTTCCAAGCAAACTTTGCACGTAATGGACCAGCCATTAAAGTGGCTGAGAATAAACCTCTTCCTCCCTCATTTTTAGGTGTGCAAAGTAGATCCCAAGAGGCATAATGAAGGCCTGCTTTACCATTATTTTTACTCCAAATAAAGCCTCTACATAATTTGTCAAATTCTTTAAGAATTCTTACTGGAACAAGTGAGAGAGACGTTAAAAACACCGGAAGAGAAAGGAAAGCTGATTTAGTTAGAATCAGCTTACCATCCAACGAAATGCTGCTTTTACCCCATGTGTTCAACCTACTAGCTGCTGCTTCCAAAAGGGGCTGAAAATCCGAAGATACCAATCTTCTTAGTGTCATTTTAACACCAAGATAGTTCATCTCCTTAACAGTGTTGAATTTAAGAAGCTTCCCAATTTTTCCTTGGTTTCTTCTTTTAGTATTCTTTGAAAAAAGAATCATTGATTTGGAAGAATTAACCTTCTGTCCCGTCCAACTGCAGTAATTAGAAATAATTTTCTTTACTTCTTTCACCTCTTTCATTCTTGCTTCAGCAAGTATTAAAATGTCATCCGCGTAAAGAAGATGAGAGATTTTCGGTCCAGAGGCAGAAATAGAAATACCTCTACCAATCCTTCTTTGTAAAAGAGCATTAGACAGAATTTGAGAACATAAAATGAAAAGAAATGGAGATAAAGGGCAGCCTTGCCTAAATCCACATTTCCCTTCAATCCAACTAGTCTTCTTACCATTAATCAAGATGCAATATCTGGGATCAATCACACAATGCAATAGAAGCTCCATAAATTTTATTGGAAAATTAAAATATACAAGAACTTGCCTGAGAGTATCCCATGACATGCTATCATAAGCTTGCTCCATGTCTAGCTTAATAGCCAACATTCCTTTTCTAGATTTCGACCATCTGAATTTGTTAAAAATTTCCTGAGCAATCAGCACATGATCTGATAAAGATCGACCTTTAATAAAAGCAGCTTGGTCCACCGTGATTATATTAGGCATGATTCTTTCCAATCTGTTCAGCAACATTTTTGCTATGATTTTATAGATGGTCATACATAAGCTGATGGGGCGGAAATGAGAAGGCTCAACTGGACTTTTAATTTTTGGGATCAAAACAATCAGTGTTTCTTTCCAATCCTTTATCATTTCACCAGAAATTAGAAATTGATTGATTGCAAGCCAAACATCCTCTTTAACAGTTTCCCAAAAATCTTTGAAAAAGGAGAAAGTGATCCCATCCCCTCCAGGAGAAATGCTTCTAGCATAGCTGTTTACAGCCAGCCACATATCTTCTCTAGTGAACTCAGCATCAAGCATAATTTGATCAACATTACTAATGACATTGGAGGATCTCGGCCACCCTTCCAATGAGAATTTTCTTTGTTTCCATTTCAACTTGAAAAAATCTGAGAAAGTGAGTTGAATCAAATTAATGTCCTCCGAGATATTACCTTCTTTTGTCATGATATGGCTAATCCAATTTGTGTTTCTTCTAGCATTAGCATAAGTATGAAGGAAGGAAGAATTGCAATCCCCTTCATCCATCCATCTAACTTTAGCTCTCTGTCTCCACCAAGAGTGGAGTCTAGCCAAGGTTACATTGAGTTCATTAATTTTGAACCTCAATAGTTGTAACCTTTCAAAAGAAATCCAGCCTTCTTCTTCTTCCTTTTGAATATCTTGAATTTCAACCATGAGTCTATCTCTGAGAGTATTCAGCTCCAAGATTTTAGCTTTACTCCAGTAGAAGAGTCCCCTTAAAGTTCTCTTAAGCTTTAGATTGAGGCCAGCTTGCGGATCAGCCAAGCTCTTCCTCTTCCAGATTTTCTTCACCAAAGCCGAAGCTCCATAGTAAGATGCCCAGGTCTCCTCATACCGTATTTCTCTACTAATCCTCTCTCTTTGTTTATAAATTTCCAGAAGTAAGGGACAATGATCCGATGCAATGCGGGGGAGGTGTTTAATAAAAGCAATTTGTAAGAAATTCAAAGCTTGGGAGTTAATTAAACACCTATCTAGCTTCTCCAAAATCCGGGCATTACCATTTTTATTGTTACACCATGTGAATTTGGATCCCATAGAACTTAATTCATGTAGATCATTTTCAATCATGAAACTACTAAAATCCTTTGCTCCTTGAGTTAAGCAAAATTTCTTACCTCCTCTTTTCTCAGCTTGTGATAATAAGCAATTGAAATCTCCTCCCACAATCATAGGTAGATTATTTGAACAGTGCTTTTCAATATCCCTCCAAAGGCTTTTTCTTAAAAGGGCATTAGTACTGCCATAAATAGAAGCCACAATCCATTTGCCTTTGCTGTGAACCTCCAAGTTACCCAAGATCATTTGAGATGTTGCTTCAATGACCGAAAAGGTAGCTAAGTCATTCCTCCATAGCACCATTAACCCACCAGATAATGCAGCCGCAGGGACAGCAAACGAACTCCAGTTACAACCCAAAAACTTCAACAGTTGATTATTATCTTGAGAGCTGATTTTTGTCTCCAACAAACCAATAAAGAACACCCTATTCTCCTTGACAATCTCCTTAAGGTATAGAGCAGCCTCTATTTTTTTTTTTGCTCCTCTACAGTTCCAAAATAATATAGAAGACATTATTTGGAAGAGGGGTGAGGTCCCCCCACCTTTTTGGTCCTACTACTTCCCACCTTCCTGTTGTGAGAGATAACATTACCAGAGCCAAGTGATTTAAGTTCTTTTAAAAGTTTCGATTTCTTCTCAGCTGATTGATTTCCATCCACTGCTGACTTGTTCACTGGTTCTACTCTGTTTTCAGCCCAGGATGTATCATTTTGCCGAATAAGATCAATAACTGCTTCATGAATACCAGGTTCAGAATTAGAAATCCGGAATTCCCCTTCCTCCAAACATTCTTCAATATGGTCTTCTACACAATTTGCTTCCTTGCTAACCAGAAGATCTGATAAAACTTCAAACTTATTGATATTATTCACATTGGATGTGCTTACTGATTTATTACCAACATTGTTTTCTGTGATAGTATTAGCCACTACCGCATTAACATTCACTTCCGGAACAGGTTGATCTAAATCATCCATGACTTGAATTTGTTTTTCTACTTCTTTTCCACTCTCTTTCACCAAAGAATATCCCGTTTTTGGGATAAAAATTTTCTTCCTGGGAGCCAACTTTTGCTTGATAAGAACCTTTCTTCTGAAAGAAGCTTTGTTGTTTCTTTTTCTTCCATGCTTTACTCGGATCCAGGGATTGTCTTCAATCTTCCTTTCTTCAGTAATCACCTCCTGATTACCCTGAACTTTTCCTTCCTCAGATGGAATAGCAGAGTTCTTTTCCTTTAATCCAGTACATGATTTGAGCTCATGTCCCATCTTACCACAAAAGAGCAGAACCCAGGAATTCCTTCATATTCAACTTTCTGATAAAATTCGCCAGCTAGACCCTTCACCCATACGCCTTGTGGTAGTGACAGGTCAAGAGGGATACGAACGCACACACGAGCGAATTCCCTCCTACTCCACTGAAATGTGTTCCCATCAAGAAGAAATGGTTTTCCCACCAGAGAAGCAATTCTACAAATGTTAATTTCATCCCAACATTGTAGTGGAAGGTTATTCAACCTGATCCATACGGGAGCTGTAATTCCCTTCAAAGACGTAGGATTGAAATTCACAGAACATTTGTCTAAGCCAATGATTTTTCCCCTGATTAGCCAAGGGCCTCCTAAAAGAATGCTTTCCACGGCAGCAAACTCCTCAAAAGCACATAAGAACCATCCAAGTCCCAGTCCCGTTTAATGGAATTTTCCAAATTTATCCCATAGCCTTCTCAAATCATTACTGATTATGTGAAATGGGATGTTTTCCTCAAAGATTTTCACCACCAAGGACTTGTTTAGTCTGTTTGCATTTTCAAATTCCTTGTCAGCATGTAGCAAAGCAACTTTACCATCATCAGATAGAAAGGATCCCAGCTCCAGCTTGTCCACCATAACATATGGTCATCTATTCCAAACTGAATTAGACTTCACATTTCCTTCTCCAATAGTCGCAGGTTTGATTTTATCTGCACTGGCTTCTAATACCACCGTTGGCCGATTAGATTTCTTGTTTAGAGACAATTCCACATCCACCATACTAGCATCATCTGAGTTATGAATAACCGAATATTTAGAAAGATCTCGTAAAATCGGAGATGAGGGAAGAGATTTTGAATTAAGATTATTAAAAGAAATCTCTGATCTTCCCTTAGAAGACGAAGCCCCTGCACTTCTTTCGAAGGTTCCATGCTTAATAGGCGTCTGCAGAGGTGACAAATCCTTCACCTTCAGACGATGGTCTACTACCAGTTCTTTTCCTTTGCCAGGGACGTAGTCAGGAACAAATTTCTTGCTCAGTAAACCACCTTCGTTGATAACTAACGGTTTCTCCTTCAAACTCTTGAAATTCTGATTAAAATTGTCAAACATCTTTGCACCGCCATTAAAGACTTCCAAAGCATCCGTGACCGGAACCGCCAAACCTTTCCTGTAGTTCTTCCAAGCATCCGACGAAAGGATTCATTTGTTATCCATAGGATCCTTTCTGACACGCCGGAGATCCGGCGGATCGCCGGATCAATCCGCCGCGAAGAAAGATGAAAAACCGCCGAAAAAGATTTTTAAAATTCCCAGAGCTTCTCTCACTAGCTTCTCTCACTAGCCTCATCACAAGTTTAATCTAATTGGTTGGTTATGTAGGTATATAAAATTGAACCTATGCTTGTATAAGGATATTTCTTAAATTTTTAGCCACTATAAGCCACCACTTGTCCTAAGATCATTAGGCTAGGAGTTTGGAATGTTCTAGAGCCAAATGAAAATGTTTATAGGTTTTTATCTATTTTGGGTGACAAAATGGTTCACTAGATTATATTTATTAGGCAATTAGGTTAACCTAATTGGCTAACCTATGTAAGCCCAAGTGTTGGTCTAGTTGGGTTTGATGCTTAGGGTCTAAGGGAACCTCATATTAGTGTTGGAATATGAAGATTCTTCTTTGATTGACAATTGGCTAAAGGGATACCCAGTTTTCCACTTGGTTTAGCCCAATTAGCTAACTCAAGTAGAACCAAGGGTTAGGTTGACTAGGGTCAATCCTTCGGGACCCAATGAATAGTGCTAGGGGGATTAGGGGCCTAAGATTGGCTTAGGTCATTGAATTAAAGTTTGAAAACTTTAGGATTGGTTTAATCAACCTAGGTTAAATGGGTTAACAAGGCTTGACCAAGCTTTAGGGTTGGGTCCAATCCACTCTAAATGACATTCTATATTTATTGCAAATGGTCTTTGATCTTGGCAAGGTCAATTTGTGATGAGGTTTATATGAAGTTCATTTATGGGAATTAAGGGTTTAATGGAGTCTTTGTAAACCTTGGCTTTTTAAGGGCTCGTTTTGGTTTAGATGCACATTGACTAATATTTAAAAAGGTTTAGAGGCTTTGGTGAAGTTTTTTTAGGGGGGAAACCATATAGGGTCCTACATGTTAATTAAAAATTATAAGGTCCTTAAAATAGACCTCAAGATCACTACTGCTTCAAAGAGATATAAAACAAGCCAAAATAAAACCTATGAGCTCAAGGTCCCTACTATGCATAAGTACAAGGAAACCTAGATACATTCTAAAGTGGCAAAAAGCCAACACCCAAAAAAGATGAAAGATTAATTTATTAAATTTAAGCTCCATCTTTTTTTAAAAAAATGTTTAAGAACCACAAAACCTGCACTAACTGGGCTCTGCAAAATAAGGAAAGAAATAATAAACAAAGAGCACATACTAGAAATAATATTATAAATTAAAGTTAGATTATAAATTAAACTAAAATTGAATTAGTCTATTAAGTAGTTGGGATATGCAAAAGTATAACAGATAATGAAGGTTATAATCATAACATAAGTAATGAGATAATACCAACTAATAAGAAAATAATAGTGGTTGAAATAAATAAGCTCATAATAAACCAACAGGAAATTAGAGGCATGAATCCAATCCAAATAGAGATCCCAATAGTTGAATAAAAAGACACACAATCATGTCCCAAATCTCCAAAAACATAAACTATAAACCCACCCAACCCTGGAAGAAATGAAGGCAAGAGTCCAAGAAAACAACCACATCCACCAAGTTGCCATGAATTGAAGCAACCAGACAAAGTTGATAGTAATGCTAAAAGAAAACTAACACCTCAATGCTATGATTTAAAGTGCCACAGCATTTACTTATTAAATGCTATGACATTCAAAACTACACCATAGTGTTGAGCTCTAGAAAATTCATTAGATTACACTATCATATTGTTGTATTAATTAACACCGCGGTTCTTTAATACCTTTTTGAGCATTATGATGCCACTTCTTTAAGTGTGGAAGTGCTAAGAACATTGTTTCTATAATTTTCATTGACATTGCAGTCGATAAATCACACTATCATAACTCTTCATTATAATGCTTTTGTGAGCATCGCAAAGCTCTTACAAGAGTTGTGGTGTTAAGTCAAAATTATTATTGGTTCAGTTAAATCATTACAATAATAGTCTTTAGTAATGCTGTGATGCTCGTATGTTTTTCCTGGTCAAAAAGTCGACGCTTCAATTTCCCATGTGAGCTTTATAACGTCATGTATCCTGCACAGTTGCAACATTTATTGTTTATTTTTCTTATTATTTTGTATTTTTCAAATATCATAGTGCTGAAATCTTCTACGCCATAATGTTTAAATTTCCTATAAATAGAACCCAAAAATTTCTATTAGTTCGTTGCATTTTCACTCATCTTATATCCTCAAACTCTACATTTTTAATCTTTACTTATGTAAGAAGATGTATGTCTCTTCTTTTAATAAAAGCAAATTCATTTCAATCGAGACTGAGCTAGTGGTGAATAACTAGTAAATCCATGAAAGAGGCTTTTAAGACCCAAGTATCCCATTCAGGCAAACCATTGTAAATCATGGTTGGGAACATTTTTGTTTAGAGCCTTATGCCACCATTATAAAAGTGGTGAGGGAATTCTTTGCCAATGGGAAATAAGCTATTGAAAATAAATATTATTTGAGAGGTAAGTGTGCACCTTTTTATTCGATTTCTATCAATAACTTCTATAAGCTTTAAAATTTTTAATTTTATGTGAAACCCCTTAAGTAAAATAAGATAAACTCTTAAACATCAAAGGGACTTTTGGTGTAATGGTTGGAATTTTATTTAAGAAACTCCACAGTTAAGTCTGCTAATCCCTGAATAATCTTGAGATGGGTGACCTCTTGGTAAGTTACACCAACATGACAAAATTGTGGACCCTTAGGACAAAGAAAATAATATCTTGATAGTTAAGAGTTTGAGCTAAATAAATTGTATCAAAGAAATATACCAGCTACAAGATAGGAACTAAGTATCATATAAGATAGAGTGCTACATCATGTTAGCCATCTCTTGAACCCTATATGAGACAAAAGTGCTACATGGTGATAGTAACCACTTAAACATGTAGGGCCCACCTCTAGAATCCTATATACCTGGTTGATGATTATGGGATAAAGATGCTGACAAGGATGTCAATTACTTAAATGGGGGAGATTTTTTTAACCCATTAAGTAAAAGAAGCTAAACTCTTAAACATCGAGGCATCTTTTGGCATAATAATTGGAATTTCATTTAAAAAAACTTCACAGCTAAGCGTGCTCATACCAAAGTAATCCAAGGATGGGTGACTCCTGGGAAGTTACACCCATATGACACAATTGTGAGGCCCTTAGGCCAAAACAGATAATTTCTTGACAGTTAAAAGTTTTAACTATTACATTTGATGAGTATACCACTTTTCATGGAATGCCCAATGATACTGATGAAATCTCGAGAGTGTTGTATGAAATTAATATTGGAGCAAGTTGGACGACGAGATAAAAAAAATTATGAAATTTCTTACATATTGTCTTACCCAAACTTCAAGGCTTAGCATTATTTCATTTATGCTCATCTTTTGCCAAGTAGAATATTAATGAAGTAACTCAGGACCATGCTCTACTTAATTATTCTATTCTGGTGGGTTACTCAATAGATGGAGGAAAACTCATTTACTTTGCTTTAACTTATACTGTCAGGGGATCTACTTCTTTAGATTTGAGGCACATTTCTTTGATTTTATGCCATATATGTTAATTTTGGCGTGATGGGGGAGAAAATTGAGGAACAACTTTTTCCTTGTACCCTAATCAGTTATAGTTCTCTCTTATACCTATTTATGATCCTTTTGTTTGGCACCCACCAACTACAGATAATGACGGTGAAGAGTAGTAGGATTATGACTCATAGAGTTTCGTTGTTTTTGTTTCTTTGGATGTTCTTAGGATGCTTTGAGAGAGAGAGAGAGAGAGAGAGAGAGAGAGAGAGAGAGAGAGAGAGAGAGAGAGAGAGAGAGAGAGAGAGAGAGAGAGAGAGAAATGGTTATAGCTACTTTTGTTTGTAGCTATTTTTCTTTTATTTATTTTTTATTTCTTTTACTTTTAGGATATCCCAATGACATGTTGATGTGTTGATGTTATCCGTGTGATGTGCTAGGTGATCATGAGATCCATAATGGATGTTAATAAGAGCATGGTGTTTTAGGCAGTAGTTAATTTTAATACTTTTAGTAAACTATACTTATTGTCTTGAGCTTCATATACATCATAAAAGGCACATTTTATTTCATATTAGCTTTTATTTATTTTAGTGCAATGTGTTATGTTATTTACATTTTTTTAAATTCCTTTCAGCTTAAAACTATTGTATACTATAACCTAGAGATATTACACATTTATTATTTATTCAGGCAAAATAACAATGATAATTAAAAATTCCATAAAATTTAGATAATAATAAAATCATAGATGATAATTTGAATGAATAATGAATAATAATTCATTATTTGAAAACATAATAATTAAGTAATATAGATCACTTAAGCTAGTAGCATGATTTGAATTTAAAAACTATACACTAATTCATTGACTATTGAATTTAAAATGAATAATTAAGTTTTTTTTTTTAGAAAATGCAAAAAGCAATAATTTTATTAAAGCAACTAAGTACAAATAAACTCCTTCTTCAATAAATGAAGAAAAGGAGGAATACTACTATCATTCTGATCCTTCCAAAAGAAGTCTGAACGTAGAGCAAAGTTAGCACAAACATCAGCTAACTTATTACATTCTCTTCTAGCAAAAGAAAAAATAACTTGCTTAAAACCTTTACGAAAATCTAAATCCTTTGGGTTTAGATATTCTTCTGAAATAGAATTATTATGAAAAGCCTTTTGAAAGAGAAGAATAACATTATGATTATCACCTTCAATCATAATACATTTAGCATCAAGCATCCACTCTTAAACATACTTTCTTAATGAAAGAATAGAAAGTACTTCAACTTGAGCAATATCCCAATGATTAATGCTAAAACCAAATGCTCCATAAAATCTTCCCTTGTCATCTCTGAAGACACCTCCTATTCCAGCTACATAGTTACTAGATAAAGAAGCATCAACATTGCATTTAGTCCAGCTAGGAGGTGGAGGAAGCCAAGCTGTCGTACCCAGCACTAAGTGCTGGTTAGCTTCCCAGTTATCCCAAACTGGATTGTCACGGAATGATCCAAATGCATATTCTAATGCATTAGCTGCTAAGAAAGAATAACTTTCTTCATTGCCACCATGAATTAGTTTATTTCTGCTCTTCCAACAGCAAAAAATTATAGAACAATATAAATTCCCAATGATAGGATTCTGCACTGATAGCTTCCTTAATTTATTTATACAATTTTACAATGAATTAAAAGAAGGCAAATGAAAATTCAACCTATCCAGCTTACTGTAGACATTATTGATAATTCTACACTTCACAGCAATATGTTCTGTGTCTTCCATACTTTGACATTGTCTTGGACAACCATTATCTTCAATTATGCCTCTATGATGAAGAAAACATTTTGTAGGTAAAGCATTACTAGAAAGACGACACCAAAACAATTCAACTTGGGGTCTAAGTTTGAGATTTTTTTTCCAATTCCAGTTTAAATAATCCAAGTCATGTTCTCTTATTTATTCAAAAGCTAGAGCAGCAACTAATTTACCCGAGCATTTAGAAAAAAATTCCAAACGGTCACAATCAATATTAGAGAAGATGGGAACTTGATTGATTAAATGGATAAGCTGCAAACCAAAATACTTCTTTAAGTATTCAACATTCCATTCACAGTTTTTGATAAAAGATGAAAGATTACAGGTACGTTGATCCATGATAGATGTAAAAGTAGGCCACTTATTTAAGCATTTATCCAAAAGACATACGTCATTCATAGTATTCACATCTTGTCCATTACAAATTTTCCATCTTAAAATAGGGTAAAGGAATTTTGCTCCATTTAAAATAATTTTCCATGAAGATGAGGAATAACATCTATTTCCACCTTCCCAAAGATCATTCCCGTATCTTGCAGTAAGAGTTTTATTCAATAAAGAAGAAGGATTTGAAATAAAATTAAGAGCCAAATTGGCTCTTAATTGACCAATTCTATCTAGGATCGATTGCACCCCTCTACCTCCTTTGTTCCTCGGTTTGCACATAACATCCCATGCAACAAAATGAATACCAAAGCTCCCATCTTTTTTATTCCATAAAAAATTTCTGCACATCTTATCTATCTCTTTTAAAATACTCAAAGGAACAAGAGATAGAGTAGATACAAAAATGGGCAAGGAAAGGAAGGAAGCATTTAACAAGATAATTTTTCCAGCTAGAGAAATGAACTTGTTTCCCCATATATTCAATTTGGAAACAGCTTTGTAAATTAAATACTTGAAGTCTGATTTGACTAGTCTTCTTAAAACAATCTTAGTACCAAGAAAATCCAGCTATTTCTTAACTTTAAAGTTCATCAATCTAAAAAGATTTTTAATAGAACTTCTAGAAATGGATTTACTAAAAAAGTAATGAAGATTTGCATGTATTAATAACTTGCCCAGACCACATGTAGTAATTCTTCAAGATTGCTGAAATTGTCTTCAAGCTCATCTTTTTAGCCTCTGAAAAGAATTATATCATCTGCATACATAATGTGAGATATCAAAGGAGCATTTGGAGAAATTCTCATCCCAATACTACTTCATTTCCTTGAAAATTCTTCAGAAAGTAGTTGGGAGCACATGATAAATAGGTAAGGTGAAAGTGGACATCCTTGTCTAAATCCACATTTAGACTCAATCCAATTTGAGTATTTTCCATTAATCAAAATTGAGAAATTTGAATTCATAATACATTCCATAATAAGATATGCAAATTTTGTTGAAAAATCAAACCATTGAAGCACTTGATTGAGAGTAGGCCAACACATGCTATCGTATGCTTGCTCCATATCAACTTTAATAGAAACAAAACCCTTTTTAGATTTTGAAAATCTAAATTTGTGAAAACGTTCTTGAGCAAGAAGAATTTGATCCGACATAAGTCTCCCTTTAACAAAAGCATATTGAACCTCTGAAATAATCTTGGGAAATAGATTACTCATTCTATTTAGTAACATGTTGGCCACAATTTTTTAGATTGTATTACATAGCTAATGGGTCTGAAATTAGAAGGTAAAAGAGGATTTTTTACCTTAGGAATGAGCACCACATTAGTATGTTTCCAATCCGTGCCCAAAGAACCTGTCTTGAAGAATTGATTAATGGCATTCCACATATCATTGTGAATAATATGCCAATAAGCTTTGATAAAGGAATATGTAATTCCATCTCTACCCGGTGCTTTATTCGAACCCAGTTTTTTAACAGCTGCTTCCAATTCTTCTTTAGAAAAGTCTCTGTTAAGCAATATAGAATCAGCAACATCAATGGCTTTAGAACAAGGAAGCCAATTATCCAAGGAGCATATTCTACTAAGCCATTTGTTTTTGAAGAAATTCAAAAACTCTTTTGTAATTTCATCTTGATTATCAATCAGCAAACCTGCATCGTTGTTAATATGATTGATCCAATTAGTGTTTCTTCTAGCTGAAGCTGAAGCATGAAAAAATTTCGAATTACTATCTCCATCATTGAGCCAATGTGTTTTGGATCTTTGCCTCCACCATGTGCATAAATGTCCAAGTGTTGCATTCAATTCCCAAACCTTGGATCTCAACAGAACAATTTTTTGATCAGAAATACAATCAGTAGATAATTCTTCTTCTTGTAGCTCCAAAATATCCTTCTTTAAATTATTCTACAACTCGGTTAAGCTTTTATGCTTGGCTTTATTCCAAAAAAATAGGGCTTTTAAGGAACGTCTAAATTTGTTGTTCAAAATAATGTTTGCATTGCCTCCAGATGGTTTTTTCCAAGCAAACCAAACCACCGAGAGAGAAGCTAGATAAGAAAGCAAGTACCTTCAAACCTCATATTAAAATTTTTATGAGTAGGATAAGAAATCCTTAACATAACAGGCAATGGTCAGATGAAATATGTGCTAGATGTTTAACCACCATAATTTTCAGGTGATTTAAAGCATTGCAGTTAAGAATGCAGCAATCTAATCTTTCTAAGATCCGTGCCTTCCCATTTTTATTGTTACACCAAGTGTAATTTGGACCAATGAATCTAGTGTCATGCAAATCACAATCCCTCATGAATGAAAGCATGTCTTGAGCTCCTTGAGACAAAGAAATTTTTTTTCCTCCTTTTTTTCATCTTGAGATAAGATGTAATTGAAGTCTCCTCCCATAACCATAGGAAGTTTAGTTGATTTAAATTTCTCCAATTTGTTCCAAAGAATTCTTCTTTCACAACAATCAGTGCTACCATGAATAGTGGCTATGATCTAAGAGGATTTGTTTGTAATGTTCAATTCTCCCACTACTGGCTGATTTGAAGCTTCAATAATTGAAAAACTGGCCAAATCCGACCTCCAACATATCATAATTCCACCAGATAAACATCTAGCATGAAATAAATAAAAATATCACAAGTCTCCTATAAATCTTTTAAATTCCAAAGGATCTATAGAAAAAATTTAGTCTCAATAAGACCCATAAAAATTGCTTCATTTTCCTTTATAATCTCCTTCAAATATCTGGAGGCTTCAGCTTTTCTTGCCCCCTACAATTCCAGAAAATAAGTGAACTCATTTTGGATTAGAAGTGGGAAAAGACCCACTACCTTTCCTTTTGATTAATTCTCCTTTCCTAAGTTTTGAAAGTAAACTGACATTACCCAAAGCTTTCAATTCCTTTTGAAGTTTGAGTTTGATATTAGCTGGAGTCTTTCTGTAACTGGATTTGTAAATACTTCATTTCCATATTCAATAATCTCTCCATATTTTTCAATCTTGTCAACCGTGTCTACAATAAACACAGTTTTTTGAGCAACAGATAGATTGGTATTGTTCTTAATGTTGACAGAATCTGGAATTACATCAGAATTGATTCCTGAAACATCTGTTTTAGTAATCAAATCCTTCTATCCTTCTTCAATGACAATCAAAGAATTATCTTTAGTAGTAGTCACATTTCCCTCTTCATTCACATTATGTAGTAAGGAGAACTTGTTTCTATTCTCAAAAACTTCAGAAATTTCCATATATTTTTCTGCTGCCAGTTCAACAGATTTGCTGACATAAAACAATTCAACCTTTTCCACATCCAGGTTATTTATTTCTGCTTGAATTTTAAGATCAGACTTATGATAGGGAATACCTGAGTTCGCAAGTAATCCATTAGGATATACTTGAGTTCACAAGCAACCCTTCCCCTCTGTTGTATTTGAAATAGAATAAGAATTGTTTTTCTCTAAGCAACCATCCTGAAAACTGTCCAGAATGTTGAAATTATTCTTCAAAGCAGTAACAGAATTCTGGATTTCAGAATTATTATTCAATGATTTCACCTTCTTCTATGATGGATTGCAACAAAGCTGGAGGGTCATTTTGAAGTGCTGCTTTCTATTTAGGAACATACTTTCCAAAAGCTTTATTTTTCTTGAATTTAACTTGAATCGAAGGACCTAATTCATCTTGTCCCTTGGAAATTACTTCTTCATGATTCAGTTTTTTTTCAACACCATTTGAAATAGGAACAGATGTATTTGAAGAAGGACATTTGCTCTTCAAATGACCAATCTTACCATAATGAAAGCAAAGAGAAGAAATCTTCTCATATTCTACTCTTTGGAAGGATCTACCATGCTTTCCTTCAATCCAAACACCTCTTGGTAATTTTTTATCAAGATCAATGCGAACACATACATGAGCATATTCCCTCTTTCCCCATTTAAAGGAATTGCCATCTAGATATAAAGGAGCTCCTATCATAGAAACAATTCTACAAATATTCTGTTCATCCCAGCAGTGTAGAGGTAAACATGGCAAGCAAATCCAAATAGGTGTTGTAAGACCTTTAAGAAATTCCGGGGAGAAATTGGGGGACCATCTATCCAAACTAATTATATTTCCTCCAATATACCAAGGACCTCCTTCTAGTACTTCTTCCATAGCATCCGGATTGGTAAAAGAACATAGGATCCAATCAAGGCCCAAGGTTTTAAGGTGAAATTTCCCAAATCTGGACCATTGTCTTCGGATCTCTCTACTACAGGTTGGGAATGGGATATTGCTTCCCAGGACTTTGATAACCAAAGAGTTCCTCAAAACTTGTGAATTAACGTATTCAAGATGTGAATTCGTAATAACGGTAATCCCATCATCAGTGATGGGAGTAGAATTCAAATCAAAGTTGATTTTGATGTGTTGTGTCTTCTTCCAAGCATTAGAAATATTATCTTTATTACCATATTCTGAATTTGTCAAATCTTCACAGGAAATCTTCTTAACAAGTACAGCTTGCATGAAACTCTTAGCCGGAAAATCAGTGGAAATATCAGAAGGATGCTTCTCATTTGAATGAGAAGAATTGTTAATATTATTCTAGTTATTCGCATTTATCTCTGGCCACAGGTCAGAGATTGCATTTGAACAACTGAATTTATTAACAAAAATCTTCACATTAGATGAATAAGCTTCCACGTCGTTATTTTTCTGAATAAAATCTGCACTAGATTACTTCGGAGTATTGTCACCAGATTGATACATAATACCTTTGCCTTTGCCTACAACACAATCAGAAATCTTCTTCACAGGAAATTCACAAACCTCTCTGATAATTAGAGGTCTTGCAGAATTTCTAGAATGAACGATGTCTTCAACAGAGTGCGAGATAGATTCATCTACTATCCTAGTATGTCCATTCAAACAGTTAGTAACGTTAGACGCACCAACTGAAGATTGGCGGTCATCCTCCATCATCGCCAAGAGCCGGAGATGGTGGAAGCAGGAAAACCGTGAATTGAAAATTCAAAAAATCTGGCTATTTCTCTCTCTAACGATTTTTTTCTCTCTCTAATCCAACTCCCTTCTAATGAATAATTAAGTTAAGGAAAATATGTGGGTAGCTCAAGTAGAAAGATCATAATAAACTAGAAAATGGAATTAGTGATCTTATTGAATTCTTACATTAAATCAATTTATGATTGTAGGAGGATGAAAGTAAAACTAATATTCAAAATCATTAAATGTGTATTCCAAAGGTATGAAAGAAGGAAATTCATGAAGAAGTCTAAAAGAGATAAATAAAAAAAAAGAAAAAAATAAGTACATTCAAAAATTAGTATCAATTAAAACTTAAGTTCAAATGCATCTTAATACTTAAAATAAAAAAGGACCTAGTAAGTGAACTAGTATATGTAATGGTGCACTAATAAACTTTCTATTTAACTATAAGAACAACTAATCCCTAAGTTACATTATTCATTTCTATATTCAAAAGTTAATTTTACATTGACAAATATAAATAAATTCTAATCAAGCAATAAAAAGGGCAACTGGTTGGAATAATTATTATTACCTTTCAAATTAGAATTATCATTTTGATTATTTTCAATTACTTCTAGACTATGACGTATTTTCTTATATTTTAGTAATTTTAAATTATCAATTTTTACTTTGACTATTAGGTGATCAATACGAGATTTTTACAATTGCTTGATGATAAGTAACAGTATAAGCTTGAGGGAATTTGTCAAGTGTAAATTGTATAAAATTTATAATGTTTAAATTCAATAAAAATATATTATTTTAGTAATGTTATGCATGAAATATATATGAAAAGATAAAAATGTAAGTACTGACCAGTGCCGTAATGCCATCATAAGAAGCGCCCTAGTGTACGATTTCACATCACCCTGGTGCAAAATTAAGGCATTACAGCACTAGATTCATTATTTTCAAGTATCATAACATCTCTAATGCCAGTGTTGCAGTGTTGCACAATGTTGCTATGCCCAAATATAGAAATGTAGTATTGGAGCCTCAAGCAAATGAGCTTCAGAACACTAAGCCTTGAAATGCCTCAACATTGAAAACCACTTTTCAGTGTTGCAACACTAAAATTTCTAAAGCGTCATGATCGAGCAATTCCCAACACGAGGAGCCACATCGACTATTAAGAGTAAATTGTGTAAAATTTTTTGTATTTAAATTTTAGTATAAATATGTTATTTTAGTTGGGTTTATATAAGAAATATTCAGAAATGGAAAAAATTACAAGTGTCAAGTAGCGCTATGATGCCAGCTTATATAATGCCACAACGCTGAGTTCAATCACACTAAGGCATCCATTTCCTTCATTACAATGCTAATATTCTCTATTTACAAGCATCATACTAATTATATAGTTAGCACTATGGCATTACATAACACCTTTATGTAAAATTTCATCACTACAGTGCATGGTATCTCACAAAAATTAGTATGAGTGTCAAGCATTTCCATGCCTTAGCATCGAATTCCCATTAGAGCACTGTAATGCTTAAACTTCTATATCCTTGGATTCTTATTTGGCGGAGTAGTTAACAATATGAGGAGCCACAAGGATTCAATAAAAAGATGTTATTTCAATTCGTAAGTGTGCCATATCAGTTAGTACTGCAGTGAAGCAAACTTTACATAGTTTATTTTTCATTATCATGGTGCCATATTGTTGAGCATTATAGCACTTGAACTCAATCCTGTACTTACTATAAAAGTTTTACTATTCTTTTATTTTTGAGGTTCTATCACTTGAGTGAATTCTTGTAATTTTTGAAACTTCATATAGGTTGTTAGACCTTATTGAACTGTCCCAAGGATAACCAAGAGGGATGTGAATTTGTTATTTAAATAATTTCTTGGACTTTCAAAAACCATTTCCTTAAAATTTAAGAAATGATCCTTGAATATACATTTTTTTAGATATAATTATCTCAAAAGATTTTTCAACCGTAAATGTTAAACTGCAAAAAAAATAAAAATACCAAAAAATTAAAGTAAATAGAAGAACACCTAATTTATAGTAGTTCAGCCCAAATTAGGCCTATGTCTAGTCTCTAAAGACAACTTCTCCAGGTATTGTACTAAATCAAAGTGACTCACCTTTTGCCCCTACAACAAGGCAGAGATGCCCTTATAAACTCTCTTTCATCAACCCGGTGTAGTAGAGAACTGACACCTTTTATACAATATAAGTTATGGCAGCATACCGTCACATCCTTTTTGGCTCTCCTTGTGAAGGAAGAGAACCGTCACATCTTTTTTCACCTTCCTAGTTAAGGGAGAGAACCATTATGTCCTTTTTCACCCTCGTAAAAATAGAGAACCTCGAGATAGTGTTGAAAATCTTTTTCAAAAGCTTCCATAGGAGATGGTCAGAAATTAAAAGAAGACAAAGAGATCCTCACTTTGGAAAACCTAATGAATCCCTCACAACTCCCACTCACTAGATCTCTCCCACTTCACTCACATAATCTCTCTCAAACACTCACACTCAATGTCCACTCTCAAGATAAATTCGTAGTGATGGTCTTAAGTGTCAGTTTTTAGGACTTCTTATTTATAAAACATAAGAAAAATCATCCAAAAAATTGAAAATTATAAGTGAATCGACTTCAGATTGTACAATATAATCATGGATTGCATGTACAAATAATTCAAAAATCCTAGTATGATCCTATACAAACCTTATTTTGTACACTGTAAGTCATCTGTACGAACTAACATCTTATTGCACGAATAGTTCAAAACTGAATGTGTTTGTCTGGTATGATATGATACAAACCTTTTTTCATACACTATTAGTCATTGTATCAACTAATATTGTATAATATGAATAGTTAATACAGATCATTCTTCATTTGGTATGATCATGAACAAACCCCATTTTGTAGTCTATTAGTCATATATAAGAACTAACATCATATAATTTGAATAGCAAAAAAATGAATGATTTCATTTGGGATGAACTTGTGCAAACTCAATTTATACACTATTAGTTGTTTGTACTAACTAACATCATACAGTACAAACGGTTTAAAAATATAAGCGATGATTTGGTTAACTGTATTTTCGAGGAAACAATATGATAAATTGTACATTATGATTGGAAGTCATACAATATGATTAGTTTTAAAATTTTAAGTTTTGACTATCTCCCCATATTTATGAGTGCACGGTTACCCACTTACAATCATACTCCCTCATACTCAATAAAATACAAATAAAGACTTACAGACTTCATTACATGAAATTCAAATCTACTCTATCTTGAAGTCTTCAACAATCTGGAGTATGATTTCCCTAAAATATTAGTACACACAAACAACAAATAGAAATCGTTCAGTACTTGCTTGGAGAAATAATTAAATTACAAAAAATAATAATAATTTTCTATCATCAAAAATCATAATCTCAATCTGGATTCTTGAGTTGCAATAATCTCTCCCTTTTTTATGATGACAAAAATAATTATTGTCTGAATGATAAATAAACTTATTTTCTCCTAAACTCCCCATAAATGAATTTAAAATACAAAATCATGGGGATCATCATTAAAATTTTGTCCCTTTATTTAATTTTGGATTTTATAAACAAACACAAAATAAACTAGTACACAAATCATTAAAAAAAAACACAAGAAAACTAAAATCATAACTAACCTCCCTCTAAGAGCATTTTGTCATAGAACATAAATTCTAAACAAACATAAAATAAAAAGAAAATACAATACCAAAAACACAAACCAAAATACTTTAAACAAACAAATACAAATAATAACCACCCCCTTTCTTGTCATAAAAAATAAGATCACCTGAAAAAGAAAGTTTTTAAACAAATCTAATAAATGATGAAGAAGAGAATTTTAAACTACTTGCACTAACAACATTAAAGTCTGTATGGGAAAAAGAAAGGCTCAAATTTTAAAACGAAGAGCAATTTAGATAAGGAAAAAAATTGAACAGGTTCAATATTCACTTAAAGCTGAAATATCTAATAGAATAATCATCAAAAAATTAACTAAATAGACATCTTATAGTTTCAAAATCAATAGTTGATATTATCATTTAAAGCAAGGATTTTTCTAAGAATTAAAGATATAGAGGAAAGAACTAAATATAGTGTGGGCTCATTTTATGCCTCTTTATTAATAAGATTTATTTATGTGGTAAAAATTGTGCATCTTTTGATGTTGGGCTCATTTTGTGCCTCTTTTTAAATTTGGTGAACATTACGCATCTTTTCATGTGGTGCTCATTTTGAGCCTCTTTTCAAATTTTCCATACTGTGCATCTTTTGACATTTCGTTCTTTCCACAACCTAACTCAGTAAATCTTAGCTTGTGTGATTATCTTACGAATAAAAGAAAGATATTTCTCGTATAAAAAGAATAATCCACAAAATAAATTCCTATTATTATATATAAAATCAACATATTGAGTAAGAAAATAAAAGAAAAATAAGTCACAAATTTTGTAATAATTTTAACTATAAGATACAGATCTATTAGAACATTGAAATGATCTTATTACCTAAATCAAATTTGTAAATTGATTTAAAGTTTGAGATGAGAAAAATAATTTTGCTAAGAAATTAAGTTGTAGTGCAAACTATTTTAAAATTTTTTTCTTAGATCAATATTAGTAATTTAAACGATAGAAACTTAAAGACAATTTAAGAAGATTATAAGCAACGCAAGACAAGTATTTCATTAAACACATAATGCAAATACAACTAATACAGAAATACAAACATCTCAATGCCATCAAATGAATACTAAAATGAAGCAAAGCATACAATAACTACAATATAAAATAAAAACTAAAATGATGGAGGATCTTGATCTGGAGGTAGCTGAGGAGGATTGAACTTTATAAAGTAGTTATCGATCGTAGCTACTTAAGTGTTGATGATTCAAACTATCCTCTAACCTAGCCCATAACTTTATTGTATCTAGTATCTTGCTGGTCCATGTGAGTCTTGATATGATCAAATCATTTATCAAATTGAGACTTAAGTTGATTAAATCTTTGGACCATTTCTTGATAGAAATTATGCTCAAATCTAAGAGCAGGTGCATGAGCAGGTGTTTTCTCCTTCTCAAATTTTATCTCCCTCAACCCTTTGATCCCAGTAAAAAAGAGTATAAAAGGAAGCATTATTGAAATAGATTAGAAGATTGTTTGGTGGATTGTGATGAATCAAATTATATTTCTTTTTAAGGATATAGGCGATCAAGTGTCCTAAATGTTGCAGATTTAGTTTCATGAATTATGGCTTTGATGATAGAAAATAATACGACTGCCTTTTCTCTACTGACTTTTCAGGACTCAAAGATCAGACGGAAATCGAAATCAGCTCAAGACTAGGTAGATTAGGGTTGAGTCAGTCGATAATTTTCTTTTTTTCCCTTTCTTGAGTCAATTGTAAATGTTTAAAGTGAATGATGTTAAGTAACCCTACATACACACACTTGAGAGATTTAAAATTTATATTTTTACTTACATCATCACAGACGATATTTATATCGTCCTGGACGATCGAATTTAAAATAGAAGTTCTAATCCGTATTTCTTAGTTAAGTCAGTCGTAATTAACATATCGGTCTAGAAAATACTTGTATCGTCCAGGATAACATGCTCAGTACATAAGGAAATAGCTGCCATGATCAATTTAGGTATTCTATATTTTGGGAAATCGGCCAGGACGATCGTGAGATTGACCTGAACGATATGGCACAATTATACCTAAATTGATCCTGCAATTAAGGATGATTGATACGATCACATCATCTTGGACGATAGCAGGATCGGGTAGGATGATATATTCAAAAACCCTTAGTTGCTCCTGGACGATAAATATCGGCCAACACAAATTTAGGGCGATGTTTTGGTCGATAAGGATCGGACAGCACGAATTCATGGCGATGCTTTGGAATATTTTTCTCTGCTTTGAACTGATCAGCCGAGATGATCGTAAGATCTGCCGAGACGATCGTGAGATCTGCCAAGACGATCAAGCCAATTTTCAATCATCCAGATCATCTTCAGGGCAATGTTCTGGCCGATCGCCTGTGTTTTGAACTGATCGTACAGGATGATGTTATTATCGTCCTATATGATAAAGTTGGCAACTTGCAATTATTGAGCTCCTTTGAAGCTCTTCTATTTAAGAACTATTATTCAACATTTTTTAACATCTTTTGGCTGCTATCTTGACCTGAGAAAACCAAAAGGAGAGAGAGAGAGAGAGAGGGAGAGAGAGAGAGAGGATATTGTGAGGGGGAGCTTGTGAGGGAGTTCACAAGGGTTGCTCCAAGCATTATTCCACTTCTTCTTCCCTAGAGTCTCTTGTTCTTGGAAGGGTTTTTAGAGGTAAGCTTCAGCGATCGATCAAGGTTTTATGCCTACTTCAGGAGGAAGCAAAACGAGTTGGGTTCTCTGCCTTGTCGAGGGTGGCAAAAAGGAGGTGTTTTGTAAGGGCTTCTCTGCCTAGCTGTGGGGGCTAAAGGAGAGTCTCGTTGGTAGTGCAATACTTGGAGGGCGCCTCCGGGGAGTGGACGTAGGTCAAGTTGACCAAACCACTATAAACCCTTGTGTTTTTTTACTACTTTTGCACTTTAATTTTCTGCACTTATTTTTCCGTGGTGATTTTGGTTGTGATATTTGTTCTTGGTTTTAAAGAATTATTTTAAAAATACCAATTCACCCCCCCCCCCCCCCCCCCCGCCTCTTGGTTAGCCTCGGGACTAGTTCATAGGGCCTAACATCCCTAACGAACTTTCAAGTGGTATCAGAGCAGGATTCATAAAAATTGAGTTTGAAAACTTTTTGAATTTTGATCCATGGATAACTTTGGGAATTGTAATACAACTGAAGGATATTCTACTACACAACCTCCTTTGTTTGACAACCTTCCTTTTGATTTTTGAAAAACTCGCATGTCTACTTTTTTGCAATCAGCTGACTATCGCATGTGGATGCTTATTAAAGAAGGATATTCTCCACCTTCTCGTGAAATTAACGGAATTAAAACTGAAGTTACTTTTACTGAATGGACTTTTAATGAAAGGGATTTAGCTCAACTTAATGCAAAGTGTTTAAACTTTTTTTTTTTGTGCTTTAAAGTCTGAGGATTACATGTGTGTTTCTACTTGCTCTACTGGAAAAGAGATTTAGGATAGGTTGTGCATTACTTATGAAGGAACCAGTGAAGTGAAACAATCTCGTTTGAATATTCTCTTGCATGACTATGAACTTTTTTGTATGAAACCTTCTGAAACAATTTTTGATATGTATACACGGTTTACTCAAATTGTAACTTCTTTGCATGCCTTAGGAAGAGAACTTTCAAACTATGAAAAAATCAATAAAATCTTAAGATGCTTACCTTCATCTTTTGATGCTAAAATCACTGTAATCACTGAATCTAAGGATTTGAACACCTATTCGATTGATAACTTACTTGGCTAACTCATTGCTTACGAGCAAGGGGTGAATCAAAGAAATCTTAATGTATGTAAGAAAAGGAAAGAGAAAATAGTGGCACTGAAGGTGCACAAATTGGACTCTGACTTTTCCAGGTATGAAAGCGAAGACTTTGCCTTAATCACAAGGCAATTCAAAAACTTTCTAAGGAAGAAACACAAGCAACATCAAAGTTAAAGAAAAGGTAAAGATAATAAATTTCCTA
Source organism: Dendrobium huoshanense (assembly GCA_016618105.1). Classification (NCBI taxonomy): domain Eukaryota; kingdom Viridiplantae; phylum Streptophyta; class Magnoliopsida; order Asparagales; family Orchidaceae; genus Dendrobium; species Dendrobium huoshanense. The sequence goes on along the minus strand of CM028359.1, from coordinate 62,688,639 downwards.
AAGGATTGTCTAATGTGGTTTCTTATGAATGTAGGAAGCCAGGACATGTGAAAGCAGATTTCCCTACACTCAAGATGCACACAAGCAAAGAAAAGAATGAGGAGAAATCCAAGTTTAGAAAAGATAAAAAGAGACTCCAAAAGGCATTTTAGGCGGATTCTGCATCGGATTCATCGGAGATGGAACCAGAAGATGAGACTACAAACTTGTGTTTAATGGAAAATGATAATCTTGGTAAAGAAGAGGTATGTGATCTTTCTACGATCAACTTCTTGAAGTTTCTGAAAAAACTCATGCATCATATAGGAAACTTAAGAAAACACATGCTAGCTTGAAATTGGATTTTTGAATTTACAAAAGGAGCATGAAGATATTCTCAAAGATCATTCTATGATTAATTCAAATCACATGACTCTACTTGATGAATTTGATGAGTTAAATAAAAAGCATTGTGAATTAATTGAAGAGCATGAGACACTAAAAGTCACACACACCTCACTTGAATCTAATTTTAAGAATTCTAAAGAGATGGAGAAAATTTTGAGGATTAATAATGATGCCTTAAAAAGTACTAACTTGAGGATTCAAAATGATATGGATACATTTAAGAAAACTAGGATGACACCAACACTTGATCAAAAGCCAAAACATAGGAAGAGGCATTATAACTCAAGCCATTTAAGGAATCCTTTTCTAGGTGAATCCTTTTCCAGGTGTTAGATGATTTTCATGTGGCATGCTAGGACACATCCCACACACTTGCACTTTTCACCATAACACACATTGGGTGCGGAGACCAAAGGTGCATGATTTACAACATACCACACATGCATTGCATTCAACTTTTCATAAGAAAGGACCCAAACCTGTTTGGGTTCCTATATCTAACATTTGATGATTTTGTAGGTGGGCTCTTACAAATAGCCTCGTGAGAGTATGTGATACCTGGATAGCGGATGCTCTCGACATATGACTGGTGATGCCAATCAATTTATTTTGCTGGAGTTCAGGACTGGAAGCAAGGTTACTCTTGGAGACAACACCATCAGGAAGGTGGTAGGCTCAGGTATAATTGGTAATTCCAAGAATCTTATGATTGAAAATATTTTGCTTGTAGATTGATTAAAGCACAACCTACTCAGCATCAGTCAACTTTATGACAAAGGCTTCATCGTGCAATTCTTTGCAAATTCATGCATTGTAAGTTTAAGTAACAATACTATTTTGTAAGGAAAGAAGATCAACAACATCTATATGCTTGATTTAAATAAGATTGAAAGCGTTGTTTTATTTTGCTTAAAAATAGTTTTTGATGATTCATGATTGTGGCACCAGAGATTATGTCATGCAAGTATGAAAACCCTTAGGAAAGTGACCCAAAAATATCTAGTTAGAGGTGTCCCCAAACTCAAGTTTTCAAAAGACCACCTTTGTGATGTCTGGCAACTAGGAAAGTAAGTCCACTCCACCTATCACCCCATTAAGTACATTATCACCTCTAGACCTTTAGAAGTCCTTCACATGAATTTGTTTTGACCCATTAGCACTGCCAGCTTAAGAGGGAAAGTCTATGATTTTGTGATTGTTGATGACTACTCGATGTTCACTTGGACTAGATTTCTTTAACATAAACATGAGTCTTTTGAAGAGTTTAGAACATTTTCTACTTGGATTCAGAAAAAGCTAGGTTATGAGATCTTGACCATCCATAGTGACCATGGGAGAGAGTTTGAGAATGAAAGATTTGGAGATTTTTATGGGGACAAGGGGATTAGCCACAACTTCTCAGCTCCTAAGACCCCTCAGCAAAACGAGGTAGCTGAAACGAAGAACTGGACCTTAGTGGAAGCCGCTAGAGCCATACTTGCTGAGTATTCACTTCCTAAATACTTTTGGGCTAAAGCGGTTAACACAGCTTATTATGTGTTGAATAGGGTGAATGTTAAAGCCAAATTAGATAAGACACCCTATGAGATCCTTAAGGGTAGGACTCCCAATCTTTCCCACCATCATGTCTTTGGTTGTAAGGTTTTCATTCACAATAATGAGAAGTCTCACTTGGGAAAATTTGATCCTATATCTGATGATGAAGTGTTCTTGGGATATTCTAGTGTTGGGAAGTCTTTTAGGGTGTTTAACAAGAGAACTTTGATGGTGGAAGAAACTACCCATGGAGTATTTGATGAGTCTAATCCTAAAAAGCCTGAAGTTGACGATGATGATGATGTTTGAGAGATTACCACTGGATTAGAAAATTTGGAGAAGGGGGTAGGTCACCAAAACATTGAAGGAGTAGAAAATATAGATTTGGAGGAAAGTGAAAGTTCGTTAGGAATGTTAGGCCCTACGAACTAGTCCCGAGGCTAACTAAGAGGGGGGTGAATTGGTATTTTTTAAAAATTCTTTAAAACCAAGAACAAATATCACAAACCAAAATCACAATGGAAAAATAAATGCAGAAAATTAAAGTGTGGAAGCAGTAAAAAGAACACAAGGTTTTATAGTGGTTCGGTCAACTTGACCTACGTCCACTCCCCAGAGGCGCCCTCCGAGTATTGCACTACCAACGTGACTCTCCTTTAGCCCCCACAGCTAGGCGGAGAAGCCCTTACAAAACACCTCCTTTTTTGCCACACCAGGCAAGGCAGAGAACCAAACTCCTTTTGCTTCCTCCTAAAGCAGGCAGAGAACCTTGATCGATTGCTGAAACTTACCTCTGCCAACCCTTCCAAGGACAAGAGACTCTAGGGAAGAAGAAGGGGAATAATGCTTGGAGCAACCCTTGTGAACTCCCTCACAAGCTCCCCCTCACAAGATCCTCTCTCTCTCTCCCTCTCCTTTAGGTTTTCTAAGGTCAATACAGCAGGCAAAGATCTTCAAAAAAATGTTGAACAAGAGCTCTTAAATAGAAGAGCTTCAAAGGAGCTCAATATTTGCAAGTTGCTGACTTTATCGTCCAGGATAATGATAATATTGTCCTGTACTATTAGTTCAAAACACAGACGATCGGCCAGAACATCACCCTGAAGATGATCTGGATGATTAAAAATTGGCTTGATTGTCCAGGCCGATCTCACGATCATCCCGGCCGATTAGTTTAAATCAGAGGAAAATCGTCTAGAACATCGCCCTGAATTCGAGCTGTCCGATCCTGATCGGCCAGGAGCAACTAAGGGTTTTTGAATATATCATCCTGGCTGATCCTGCGATCGTCCAGGATGATGTGATCGTATCAATCATCCTTAATTACTTCCTTAATTTCCAGATCAATTTAGGCATAATTATGCCATATCGTCCAGGCCGATCTCACGCTCGTCCTGGCCGATTTCCAAAAATACAGAATATCTAAATTTATCATGGCGGCTATTTCTTTATGTATTAAGCATATCGTCCTAGCCGATACAAATATCGTCCAGCCCGATAAGTTAATTACGACTGCCTTAATTAAGAAATTTTGATTAGAACTTCTACTTTGAACTCGATCATCCAGGATGATGCAAATATCATCCGCAATGATGTGAGTAAAAACACAAATTCTAAATCACTAAAGTGTGTGTGGGTGTAGGGTTACTTAACATCAGTCACTTCAAACATTTACAATTGACTCAAGAAAGAGAAAAAAGAAAATTACAGACTGACTCAACCCTAATCTACCCAGTCTTGAGCTGATTCTAATTTCCGTCCGATCTTTAAGTCCTGAAAAGTAAGTAGAGAAAAAGCAGTCATATTGTATGCTATCATCAAAACCATAATTCATGAAACCAAATCTGCAACAATCTCTCCCTTTTTAATGATGGCAAACACTCCAACGATTATTTCAAAAATAGCGGTGTAAAATAAAAAATCAGAATAAAAGTTTAAACATACAACCCTACTAACATGCAACCCTACTACTCCCCCTTTTGACATCTCAAAAGGAGGAGGAAAGAAAGAAACAAAGTAAACAATTTTGTTTTAACCAAGGCATGAACAAGATGAAGTATTCCATGTGATTGATTTTAAAAATTTGTGAGCTAATGAATCAACATCAAAAAATCCAAAAAATAGTATAATATCTGATCATGGTTACCCTTAGCTTGGACTTTCTTTTAGGGTAGAATCATCTTTGGAAATCAAGGATCTAATCTGAAAAATTCAATTGGGCATGAGAAAAAAGGATCCAATCATCACTTCAATTCAGAAAAAATATCTTATAGAATAATGTACCAAAGTAAATTTGTCACAATCGCAAAATACTCGAAATCAAGCCTTTGATACATGAAAACTTCTAAGTTCTAAAAGATTTAAAAGGAAAGGAGAGCTTGCTTTTGGTGGGCTCATTTTATGCCTCTTGTCAATTGATTGGTGTTTTACGCATCTTTTTTTTTTCAATTTGGCGTCATTGTGCATCTTTTGTTGGCATCATTGTCTATTTTTTTTTTTTTTTGCAAGCTCTATTCTCTTTTACAATCTCTTTAAAAAAGGATCCTTAGTTATGAGTATATCTTCTATATATTAGAGAATAGGAGCTCTCTCTCTAACATAGAGAAGAACTATCCATAAAATAGAATCAATAACTAATGACAAGAGTAACGAGGAATTTTGATGTGACAAAAAGACTTTAATCATTATAAATACAAGATAAGTTTGCTTTAGTATGGTTAAAAAAGATCTTAATTTCATACACAATCATTAAATTGAGATAGATTTTTTATTAGAAAAGAAAACTGTGCCACTAAAATAGGTTAGAGAAAGAGACACAATCAACGGTATATTTTTACCATCGAATAGATTAAGAGATGTAATACATTGACTACAAACTTTCAAAAGGCAAGGACAAGGCATACGATATCATTTCAGCGATGATTTTGAAAAACAAATTTAAGAAAAAATAAAGTAAAACAAACCAAACAAAAACTAAAGGTAAAGCAAAGAGAGAAAAGAAAGCTAAGAGCAAAATAAAAAGTAAATAAAAGAAATAAATCAAAAGCAAAAGAAAGTGAGTAAAAGATCAAGTTCATGCATTTATGTTAATCACACCCAATCTGGTCCTTAAAGAGCTGAAAGTATCGAAGGCCAGTGATTTAGTAAAGATGTCAGCCATATAATTTTTAGTTGTCACATGGTGTAAATCAATATCTCCCTTGGTCACATGATCTCTAATAAAGTGATGTCTAACGACAATGTGCTTAGTCCTTGAATGTTGGATAGGATTCTTAGAGATGCATATGGCACTAGTGTTGTCACAAAAGATTGAGATGGTGCCTACAGGTAATCCTAAATCCAATACCTATTGTTTCAACCGAAGGACATGGACCACACAACTTTCAAGAGGAATGTACTCAACTTCAGCAGTGGAAAGTGCAACAGAGTTTTGCTTTCTACTAGACCATGAAACCAAAGATTGTCCGATGAATTGACAAGTTCCTGAAGTACTTTTTCTATCCACCTTGCATCCTGCAAAATCAGAGTCAGAAAATCCAATAATCTCAAAGAAAGTGTTGTGCCTCGGATACCAAATCCCTAAGCTTTGGGTCCCTAAAAGGTATCTAAAAATTCTATTAACAGTAGTCGGGTGGAATTCCTTAGGGTCAGCTTGAAACCTAGCACAAAGGCAAATACTAAACATAATATCAGGTCGGCTAGCAGTCAGGTAAAGTAAGGATTCAATCATGCCTCTGTACTTCTTCTGATCAACAGACTTACCACTTGGGTCCTTATCCAACGGAATACTAGAATTCATGGGAGTATTAATTGGCTTAGCTTTATCCATCTCATACTTCTTCAAAATATCCTTAATGTATTTTATTTGATTTAGAAAGGTTCCATCATCCAATTATTTTAAGCTAAACCCCAAAAAGTACGACAACTCTCCCATCAAACTCATCTAAAACTCTCTACTCATTATTTTAGAGAACTCATCACAAAGTTTTTTATTAGAAGATCCAAAAAGTATATCATCCACATAAATCTGAACAATGAGCAAATCATCTCCAACATTCCTAAGAAAAAGGGTGGTGTCTACGCTCCCCTTAACAAACTCCCTTTCTAGTAAAAATGTGCTAAGCCTCTCATACCAAGCTCTTGGAGCCTTCTTTAACCCATACAAAGCCTTTTTTAATTTAAAAATATGATTTGGACATTGGGAGCTCTCAAAACTCAGGGGTTGTTCTACAAACACATCCTCTTTTATTTCCCCATTTAAAAAGGTACTCTTAACATCCATTTGAAAAAGCTTAAATCCTTTATAACAGGCAAAGGCTAATAGAACTCTAATGGCTTCCAATCTAGCTACAGGGACAAAAGTCTCGTCAAAGTCTATCCCTTCTATTTGGTTATACCCCTTAGCCACTAATCTTGTTTTATTCCTAACCACTACTCCAGAATCATTCACCTTATTCTTAAAGATCCACTTTGTTCCAACTACACTTTGTCCCTTAGGTCTTTCTACAAGCTCCATAACATCATTCCTAACAAATTGATTCAACTCCTCTTGCATGGCTAAAATCCAAAACTCATCAGTAAGGGGTTGGTTCATGTTGGTGGGTTCAGTCATTGAGATAAAGGCAGAGTGGTTCACCTCCTTTCTAAGTCCATGTCTAGTCCTAACTCCATCAGAAGGGTCTACTAAGATCAAATCCTTGGGGTGACTTGTAGAGTATCTCCAATCTCTAGGCAAGGTGTGAGACGGTCCAACCCTTTCCTCCAGATCTATATTTTCTACTCCTTGGGTGACATCTCCTACTCCTTCAATGTTTTGGTGACCTACTCCCTTCTCCAAATTTTCTACTCTAGTGGTAATCTCACCAACATCATCATCATCCTCAACTCCAGGCTTTTTAGGATCCGACTCATCAAATACTACATGTGTAGTCTCTTCCACCATCAAAGTACTCTTGTTAAACACCCTAAAAGACTTCCCAACACTAAAATATCCCAAGAACACTCCTTCATCTGATTTAGAATCAAACTTACCCAAGTGAGAATTCCTATTATTGTGAATGAAAACCTTACAACCAAAGACATAAAGGTTGGAAAGATTGGGTAACCTACCCTTTAGGATCTCATAGGGTGTCTTATCTAGTTTGGCTCTAACATTCACCTTATTCAACACATAACAAGCTATGTTATTCACTTCAGCCCAAAAGTATGGAAGTGAATACTCAGTAAGCATGGCTCTAGCAGCTTCCACCAAGGTCTGGTTCTTCCTTTCAGCTATCCCATTCTGCTGAGAGGTCCTAGGAGCTGAGAAGTTATAGCTAATCCCCTTGTCCTCACAAAAATCTCCAAATCTTTCATTCTCAAACTCTCCCCCATGGTCACTATGGATGGTCAAGATCTCACAACCTAGCTTTTTCGGAATCCAAGTAGAAAATATTCTAAACTCCTCAAAAGACTCATGTTTATGTGAAAGAAATCTAGTCCAAGTGAACCTCGAGTAGTCATCAACAATCACCAAATCATAGACTTTCCCTCCCAAGCTGGCAATGCTAATGGGTCCAAACAAATTCATATGAAGGACTTCAAAAGGTCTAGAGGTTCTAATGTCCTTAGTGGGGTGAAAAGTGAAGTGGACTTATTTTCCTAGTTGGCAGGCATCATAAAGGTGGTGTTTTAAAAACTTGAGTTTGGGGACACCTCTAACTAGGTCTTTTTGGGTCACTTTCCTAAGGGTTTTCATACTTCCATGACATAGTCTCCAGTGTCATAACCATGAATCATCAATAACAGTTTTTAAGCAAAATGATGCAGCACATTCAATGTTATTTAAATCAAGCATGTACACGTTGTTGATCCTTTTTTCCTACAAAATAGTATTGTTACTTAAACTTACAATGCATGAATTTACAAAGAATTGCACGATGAAGCCTTTGTCACAAAGTTGACTGATGCTGAGCAGGTTGTGCTTTAATCCATCTATAAGCAAAATATTTTCAATCATAAGGTTCTTGGAATTACCAATTATACCTGAGCCTACCACCTTCATGGTGGTGTTGTCTCCAAGAGTAATCTTGCCTCCAGTCCTGAACTCCAGCGTAACAAATTGATTGGCATCACCAGTCATATGTCGAGAGCATCCTCTATCCATGTACCACATACTCTCATGAGGCCTTTTGTGAGAGCCCACCTACAAAATTATCAAATGTTAGATATAGGAACCCAAACAGGTTTGGGTCCCTTCTTATGAAAAGTAGGATGCAATGCATGTGTGGTATGCTATAAATAATGCACCTTTGGTCTCTACACCAAATGTTTACTATGGTGGACAGTGCAAGTGTGTGAGATGTGCCCTCGCATGACACATGAAAAACATCTAACACCTGGAAAAGGATTTCTTAAATGGCTTGAGTTATAATACCTCTTCCAAGGTTTTAACTTTTGATCAAGTGTTGGAGTCATCCTAGTTTTCTTAAATGTATCCAATTCATTTTGAATTATCAAGTTCGTACTTTTTAAGGCACCATTATCATTCTCAAATTTTTCTCCATCTCTTTAGAAATCTTAAAATTAGATTCAAGTGATGTGTGTGTGACTTTTAGTGACTCATGCTTTTCAATTAATTCACAATACTTTTTGTTTAAGTCATCAAATTCATCAATTAGAGTCGTGTGATTTAAATCAATCATAGAATGATCTTTGAGAATAACTTCATGCTCTTTTTGTAAATTCAAAAATTCCAATTTCAAGCTAGCATGTGTTTTCTTAAGTTTTCTATATGATGCATGAATTTTTTCAAAAACTTCAAGAAGTTGATCGTAGGAAAGTTCACATACCTCTTCTTGATCAAGATTATCATTTATCATTAAGCACAAATTTATTGTCTCATCTTCTGGTTCCGACTCAGATGAATCCGATGCAGAATCCGCCAAAAATGCCTTATGGAGTCTCTTTTTGTCTTTTATAAACTTGGATTTCTCCATACTCTTTTCCTTACTTGTGTGCGTCTTGAGTGTAGGGCAATCTTCTTTCACGTGTCATAGTTTTCTGCATTCAAAACAAACCACATCAGATAATCCTTTATGATATTTATTATCCTTACCTTTTCTCCAACTTTGATGATGCTTGTGTTTCTTCCTTAGAAAGCTTTTGAATTGCCTTGTGATTAAGACAAAGTCATCGCTTTCAGACCCGGAAGAGTCAGAGTTCGATTTGTGCACCTTCAGTGCCACTGTTTTCTCTTTCTTTTTCTCACCTGCATCAAGATTTCTTTAATCCGTCCCTTGCTCGTAAGCAATGAGTGGGCCAAGTAAGTTTTCAATCGAAGTGTTTAAATCCTTAGATTCAGTGATTGTAGTGATTTTAGCATCAAAAGATGAAGGCAAACATCTCAAAATCTTGTTCACTTTTTCATAGTTTGAAAGTTCTTTTCCTAAGGCATGCGAAGAAGTTACAATTTGAGTAAACTGTGTATACATATCAGAAATTGATTCAGAAGGTTTCATATGAAAAAGTTCATAGTCATGCAAGAGAATATTCAAACGATATTATTTTACTTCATTGGTTTCCTCATAAGTAATGCACAATATATCCCAAATCTCTTTTCCATTAGAGCAATTAGAAACACGCATGTAATCCTCAGACTTTAAAGCACAAAAAAAAATAGTTCAAACACTTCGCATTCAATTGAACTAAATCTATTTCATCGGTAGTCCATTCAGTAAAAGCAACTTTAGTTTTAATTCCATTAATTTCACGAGAATATGGAGAATATCCTTCTTTAATAAGCATCCACATGCGATAGTCAGTTGATTGCAAAAAGTAGACATTCAAGTTTTTCAAAAATCAAAAGGAAGGTTGTCAAATAACGGAGGTCGTGTAATAGAATATCCTTCAGTTGTATTACGATTCACAAAGTTAGCCATGGATCAAAATTTAAAAAGTTTTCAAACTCAATTTTTATTAATCCCTCTCTAATACCACTTGAAAGTTTGTTAGGGATGTTAGGCCCTATAAACTAGTCCCGAGGCTAACCAAGATGGGGGGTGAATTAGTATTTTTTTTAAAATTCTTTAAAATCAAGAACAAATATCACAAACCAAAATCACCATTGAAAAATAAGTGCATAAAATTAAAGTGCGAAAGCAGTAAAAAGAACACAAGGGTTTATAGTTGTTCGATCAACTTGACCTACGTCCACTCCCCGGAGGTGCCCTCCGAGTATTGCACTACCAACGTGACTCTCCTTTAGCCCCCACAGCTAGGCAGAGAAGCCCTTATAAAACACCTCCTTTTTGCCACCCCCAGCAAGGTAGAGAACCCAAATCCTTTTACTTCCTCCTGAAGCAGGTAGAGAACCTCAATCGATCGCTGAAGCTTACCTCTCCCAACCCTTCCAAGGATAAGAGACTCTAGGGAAGAAGAAGTGAAACAATGCTTGGACCAACCCTTGTGAACTCCCTCACAAGTTCCCCCTCGTAAGATCCTCTCTCTCTTTCTCTCTCCCTCTCTCTCTCTCCTTTAGGTTTTCTCAGGTCAAGACAGCAGATAAAGATATTCAAAAAAACATTGAACAATAGCTCTTAAATAAAAGAGCTATAAAGGAGCTCAATAATTGCAAGTTGCCGATTTTATCGTCCAGGACAATGATAATATCGTCTTGTACAATTAGATCAAAATATAGACGATCGGCCAAAACATCGCCCTGAAGATAATCTTGATGATTGAAATTTGGCTTGATCGTCCAGGCCGATCTCACGATTGTCCCGGCCGTTTAGTTCAAATCATAGGAAAATTGTCTAGAGCATCACCCTGAATTTGAGCTGTCTGATCCTGATTGGTCAGGAGCAACTAAGGGTTTTTGAGTATATCATCCTGTCCAATCTTGCGACCATCCAAGATGATGTGATTGTATCAATCATCCTTAATTGCTTCCTTAATTTTTGGATCAATTTAGGCATAATTATGCCATATCGTCCAGGTCGATCTCACGCTCGTCCTAGCCGATTTCCAAAAATACAGAATACCTAATTGATTATGGAGGCTATTTCTTTCTGTATTGAGCATATCATCCTGGCTGATACAAATATCGTCCAGGCCGATAAGTTAAATACGACTGCCTTAACTAAGAAATCCTGATTAGAACTTCTACTTTGAACTTGATCGTCCAGGAGGATGTAAATATCGTCCAGGATGATGTGAGTAAAAATACAAATTCTAAATCTCTCAAGTGTGTGTGTAGGGTTACTTAACATCAGTCACTTTAAACATTTACAATTGACTCATGAAAGGGAAAAAAGAAAATTACATACTGACTCAACCCTAATCTCCCCAGGCTTGAGCTGATTCTGATCTTTGAGTCCTGAAATGTTAGTAGAGAAAAGGCAGTCATATTATTTGCTATCATCAAAACCATAATTCATAAAACCAAATTTGCAACATAAAGGGTTTGACCTTCTCACACCTTGCCTAGAGATTGGAGATACTCTACAAGTCACCCCAAGATTTTGATCTTAGGAGACCCTTCTGATGGAGTTAGGACTAGACATGGACTTAGGAAGGAGGTGAACCATTCTGCCTTTATCTCAATGACTGAACCCACCAACATAAATCAAGCCCTTACTGATGAGTTTTGGATTTTATCCATGCAAGAGGAGTTGAATCAATATGTTAGGATTGATGTTTGGGAGCTTGTAGAAAGACCTAAGGGATAAAGTGTAGTTGGAAAAAAGTGGGTCTTTAAGAACAAGGTGAATGATTCTAGAGTGGTGGTTAGGACTAAAGCAAGATTAGTGGCTAAGGGGTATAATCAAATAGAAGGGATAGACTTTGAGGAGACTTTTGCCTCTGTGCAAGATTGGAAGCCATTAGAGTGCTATTAGCCTTTGCCTGTTATAAAGAATTTAAGTTTTTTCAAATGGATGTTAAGAGTGTCTTTTTAAATGGAAAAATAAAAGAGGATGTGTTTGTAGAATAACCCCCGGGATTTTGAGAGCTCCCAATGTCCAAATCATATTTTTAAATAAAAAAAGGCTTTGTATGGGTTAATGCAGGCACCAAGAGCTTGGTATGAGAGGCTTAACACATTTTTACTATAAAGGGAGTTTGTTAAGGGGAGCGTAGACACCACCCTTTTTCTTAGGAAAGTTAGAGATGATTTGTTCATTGTTTAGATCTATGTGGATGATATACTTTTTGGATCTTCTGATAAGAAACTTTGTGATGAGTTCTCTAAAATAATGAGTAGAGAGTTTGAGATGAGTTTGATGGGAGAGTTGTCCTACTTTTTGGGGTTTAGCATAAAACAATTAGATGATGGAACATTTTTAAATCAAACAAAATACATTAAGGACATTTTGAAGAAGTATGAGATGGATAAAGCTGAGCCAATTAATACTCTCATGACTTCTAATGTTCCGTTGGATAAAGACCCAAGTGGTAAGTCTGTTGATCAGAAGAAGTACAGAGGCATGATTGGATCCTTACTTTACCTGACCGCTAGCCGACCTTAAATTATGTTTAGTGTTTTTCTTTGTGCTAGGTTTCAAGCTGAACCCAAGGAATCCCACCTAACTGCAGTTAAGAGAATTTTTAGATACCTTTTGAGGACCCAAAACTTAGGGATTTGGTATCCGAGGCACAGCACTTCTTTTAAGATTATTGGATTTTCTGACTCTGATTTTGCAGGATGCAAGGTGGATAGAAAAAAGCACTTTAGGAACTTGTCAATTCATAAGACAATCTTTGGTCTCATGTCCTAGTAGAAAGCAAAACTCTGTTGCACTTTTCACTACTGAAGCTGAGTACATTGCTCCTTGAAGTTGCGTGGCCCAAGTCCTTTAGTTGAAACAATAAGTATTGGATTTAGGATTACCTGTAGGCACCATCTCAATCTTTTGTGACAACACTAGTGTCATATGCATCTCTAAGAATCCTATCCAACATTCAAGGACTAAACACATTGATATTAGGCATCACTTTATTAAAGATCATGTGACTAAGGGAGACATTGAGTTACACCATGTGACAACTGAAAATCAACTGGCTGACATCTTTACTAAACCACTGGCCTTCGACACTTTCAGCTCTTTAAGGACCAGATTGGGTGTGATTGACATAAATGCATGAACTTGATCTTTTACTTGCTTTCTTTTGCTTTTATTCTTTTTCATTTCTTTTATTTGCTTTTCCTTTTTTTCTTTACTTTTAGTTTTCATTTGGATTATTTTACTTTTATTTAAAAAAAAAAATTCAAAATCATCGCTGAAATGATATCGTATACCTTATCCTTGCTTTTGAAAATTTATAGTTAATGTTTTACATCTCTTAATCTATTAGATGGTAAAAATATACTGTTGATTGTGTCCCTTTCTCTAACCTATTTTAGTGGCACGGTTTTCTTTTCTAATAAAAAATCTATTTCAAATTAATGAATGGAGTATGAAATTAAGATCCTTTCTAACCTTGCTACAACAAATCTATCTTGTATTTATAATTATCAAAATCTTTTTGTCACATCAAGATTCCTCGTTACCCTTGTCATTAGTTATTGATTCTATTTTGTGGATTATTCTTCCCTATATTAGAGAGAGAGCACCTATTCTCTAATATCTAGAAGATATGCTCACAACTAAGGTTGTTCTTAAATGCTTTTGAAAGAGAATGGAGCTTGCAAAAAAAAAAATTTGGCCAATGATGCCAACAAAAGATGCACAATGACTCCAAATTGAAAAAAAATACATAAAGTATATCAAAAATCAAAAGATGCGTAAAACGCCATTCAATTGACAAGAGGCATAAAATGAGCCCACCAAAAGAAAGCTCTCCTCTCGTTTCAAATCTTTTAAAACTTAGAAGATTTCATGTATCAAAGGCTTGATTTCGATTGTTTTGCGATTATGACAAATTTACTTTGGTACATTATTCTATAAGATATTTTTTCTGAAACCAAGTGATGATTGGATACTTTTTTTCTCATACCCAATTGAATTTTTGAGGTAGGTCATTAATTTCCAAAGAGGATTCTACCCTAAAAGAAAGTCCGAGGTAAGGGTAACCATGATTGGATATTATACTGTTTTGTGGATTTTTTTTTTTATGTTGATTTATTAGCTCACAAATTTTTAAAATCAATCACATGGAATACTTCATCTTGTTCATGCCTTGGTTAAAAAAAATTATTTTTTTTCTTGCTTTCCTCCTCCTTTTTGAGATGTCAAAGGGTGAGTAGTAGGGTTGCATGTTAGTAGGGTTGTATGTTTGAACCTTTGTTCTGATTTTTTATTTTACACTGCTATTTTTGAAATAATCGTCGGAGTGTTTGTCATCATTAAAAAGGGGGAGATTGTTGAAGATTTGGTTTCATAAATTATGGTTTTGATGAAAGCAAACAATACGACTGCCTTTTCTCTACTGACTTTTCAGGACTCAAAGATCGGACGGAAATCAGAATCAGCTCAAGACTGGTACATTACGGTTGAGTCAGTTTGTAATTTTCTTTTTTTCCATTCTTGAGTCAAATGTAAATGTTTGAAGTGACTGATGTTAAGTAACCCTACACACACACACTTGAGAGATTTAGAATTTGTGTTTTTACTCATATCATCCCGGACGATATTTATATCGTCTTGGACGATCGAATTCAAAATAGAAGTTCTAATCAGGATTTATTAGTTAAGGCAACCGTAATTAACTTATCGATCTGGATGATACTTATATCAACCAGGATGATATGCTCAATACAGAAAGAAATAGCCGCCATGATCAATTTAGGTATTATGCATTTTTGGAAATCGATCAGGACGATCGTGAGATCGGCCTGGATGATATGTCACAATTATGCCTAAATTGATCTGGCAATTAAGGTAGCAATTAAGGATGATTGATACGATCACATCGTCCTGGACTATCGCAAGATCGGCTAGGATGATATATTCAAAAACCCTTAGTTGCTCCTAGACGATAAATATCGACCAGCATAAATTCAGGGTGATATTCTGACCGATCAGGATCGGACAACTCAAATTCAGGGCGATGCTCTTGACAATTTTTCTCTGATTTGAACTGATCGGTCAGGATGATCGTGAGATCAAACAGGACGATCAAGCCAAATTTCAATCGTCCAGATCATCTTCAGGGCGATGTTCTAGCCGATCGCCTGTGTTTTGAACTGATCGTACAAGACGATGTTATTATCGCCCTGGACGATAAATTTGGAAATTTGCAATTATTGAGCTCCTTTGAAGCTCTTCTATTTAAGAGCTATTGTTCGAAATTTTTGAACATCTTTTGGCTGCTGTCTTGACCCGAGAAAAGCTAAAGGAGAGAGAGAGAGAGAGAGAGAGGGGGAGAGAGAGAGAGGATCTTGTGAGGGGGAGCTTGTGAGGGAATTCACAAGGGTTGCTCCAAGCATTATTCCACTTCTTCTTCCCTAGAGTCTCTTATCCTTGGAAGGGTTGGGAGAGGTAAGCTTCAGCGATCGATCTAGGTTCTCTGCATGCTTCAGGAGGAAGCAAAAGGATTTGGGTTCTCTGCCTTGCTGGGGGTGGCAAAAAGGAGGTGTTTTATAAGGGTTTCTCTGCCTAGCTGTGGGGGCTAAAGGAGAGTCACGTTGGTAGTGCAATACTCGGAGGGCACCTCCGGGGAGTGGACATTGGTCAAGTTGACCGAACCACTATAAACCCTTGTGTTCTTTTTACTGCTTCCGCACTTTAATTTTTCGCACTTGTTTTTCCGTGGTGACTTTGGTTTGTGATATTTGTTCTTGGTTTTAAATAATTTTTTTAAAAAATACCAATTCACCCCCCCCCCCCCCCCCCTCTTGGTTAGCCTCGGAACTAGTTCATAGGGCCTAAACATCCCTAATGAACTTTCACTAAAGCCACATTCTTCTTCCTTTTAGCGGTAGGAAGTTTAATGTCGATAAGATTATTGATGTAACTAGGCTTTATTAATTAAGTGTTTGATATTATAAAATATGTGACAATAGAAAGCAAAGAAGTGAGCTTGATACGATCACTAGCTTTAGGAATAATTGATATTTTTAAAACATGTTGAATGATCCTGGTATTTGGTTTAAAGATTGTACACGTGATAAGTGATAAATTGAAGTTGCAACTCTAAGGAATTGATTTATGATAGACCAATCAAAATCAACTCTTGAAGTCATAGTGTGTGCCCTTACCCCCTTTAGTTCTAAGATGCAGGAAAGTGCCTAAATCCTTCTTAGTAATTTCTACTCTCTTTAAACACATATGAAGACATTTTAGTATGATTTTCTCTCTTTCTTAGATTAACAAAGAAATAGAAAAAGGAATCAGAATGGAATGCATATTTTAATGTGAGAATAAAGGAAAATTGGATAAAATCGAAAAGAGGTGTTACCAAAAAGTTGATATCTTCTTGGATAAGAAGATGAGATGGACTGATTTTTGCCTCAAAGAAATGCCAATAGGCTTTTTCATTTTCTTTAGAAGGAAGTTATCATCTAGTAGATTAGAACGAGATGAAGAGCCTCTAGAAAGTTGAGCCCGCTTTGTACTGATGCTTGTAATTTGATGAGATTTATACACAAGATGATTTGAGATTGAAAGAGATTGTGAAGAAAACTCTATGGATAGCTTTTAATTTAAAGAAATTGGGCACATTCATATAGTACAAAACAAGGTTCATATGTATGTCTATGATTTTGTACAGGATAAAAAAATCTTCGTACATATGAATGGAAACGGTCAAGAATGAAATGACTTTTCATAAACTGCAATTCCCAATGAGTCGGTTTGTATGACTTTTGACCAAAATGATCGTATGGACAAATAGGTGTTTGTCTAGGATGATCATGTAACAATGATCCCACCAAGTTGTTAGGTTTATCCACAAACATATTAACAATAAGATCATACAGACAAATAAGTGTTCATATAAATAATTTTTTAAAAGTAATTATACTTGGAATTCTCTCCCTATTCGTACAGATGAAAAATAATCGATTCATACAGTACGATAATGTAATCATATAGTACGATGTCTAACAAAATCACATTTTTTTTCTTACCAACTAAGAAAAATTATCATGTAAAATCTAATGATTTTGTATAGTATGAAAGTGATTCGTACATTATGAATGAAAGAGAATTTTAAGATTTATTCATGATAATCATGTTTTTAAAAAAATCATCAGTATCCATGAGATAGAAAATGAAAACAAAAATACTATAAAAGAGAAATACATAAAAATAGTGAAAAATAAAAATTAAATGAAAATAAATTACAAACAATGAACAAAACATAAACATCAACAAATAAATACATCACAAATGGAATTTGCAGAATTACAATTGTCAAGCATGAAAGTAATGATCTAATTATTCCTCTAAATTTTTTTTATCAATATATTTTCTTTCAGAGTCCTTGTCTAATTGCATTGATGAACTCATTTGTGTACTTATTAATTTAGCTTTATCCAATTCATATTTCTTAAGGATATCCTTAATATATTATGACTGACACAAAAATGTTGCTTCCTCTTTCTACTTTATAATAAAACCAAGAAAGTAACTCAAGTCTCCCATCAAACTCATTTCAAATTCACTACTCATTATTTTTGAAAAAACATCACAAAGATTTTTATTACTGGATCCAAACAAGATATCATCAACATATATTTGAATAATGAGTATATCATCTCCTACTCTTTTTAAGAAGAGAGTGGTGTCCACACTTCCTTTAACAAAGGATCTTTCTAGTATTAATGTGCTTAGCCTTTCATGTCATGCTCTAGGTACCTATTTTAGTCCATATAATGTCATTTTAAATTTAAACACATGTTTAGAAAATTATGAAATTTTAAAACCTGGAGGTTGCTCAATATAAACATCCTCTTATATCACCCCATTAGAAAGGCACTCTAAACATCCATTTGAAATAATTTAAAACTTTTCAAATAAGAAAAGGCTAGTAGCAAACTTATTGCTCCAAGTTTGGCTACAGGGAAAAAAGTTTCCTCAAAATAAATTCCTTCTATTTGATTATACTCCTTGGACACTAATTTTTCTTTATTTGTAACCACTGCACCTTAATCATTCATCTTGTTTTTGAAAATACACTTAGTTCCAACAACACTTTGATTTTTAGTTATTTCAATCAACTCCCAAAATCATCAATAATTACATACCCAAAAACTTTCCCTCCTAGATTTACAATGCTAACCGATCCAAAAAGATCCATTTAAATGACTTCTTATGGTTTTCTAGTTCTAAGATTCTTAATATAATGAAAGGAGGACTTTACTTGTTTTCTTAATTGACAAGCATCACATAGGTGATCTTTAGTGAAGTTTAATTTGGGTATTCCTGTAACAAATTCTTTTTGGGTAATCATCCTAAGATTTTTTATGCTTGTATGATAAAGTCTTCTATGCCATAACAAAGATTCATCATTGATAGTGTTAAGATGTAAAGTATTAAGAGATTTAACTTAACTTAAATTATATATGAATATAATATTTACCCTATTTACACGTAACACATCAATTCCATTTGAACTTATAATATAGCTTGTAGGTAAAAATTTAATTTTAAAACCCCGATCATAAAGCTAACTAATACTTAATAAATTATGTTTTAAGCATTCAACCAATAAAATATTTTCAGTAAGAAAATTGTTCTTATTGTCACTCATACCTGTACCTACCACTCTCATAGTGGTATTATCTCCCATTGCAACTTTATCTCTAGCCCTAGACTCTAACGAAATGAATTGAGTTATATCTCTAGTTATATGTTTCGAACATCCAATGTCTAAGTACTAAATTCTCTCATGATGGCTTGTATGAGAGAGATTCTACAAAATTATCAAATGTTAGACTTGGGAACCCAAATAAATTTGGGTTCACCTCTTAATAATGATAATATAGATGCATGTTTAATATACTGTGATTTATGCATCTTAGGTCTCTACACTAAATATGTTCTACTCTTAATAATGTATGTGTGGGAAATTTTCCACATTATTCCATATAAAAACCATTTAACACCAAGAAAAGTATTTACCAATCTATGTGCTTTATAATGTATTTTCCTACATTTTGAAATTGTATGCTTTTGATAAGAATTGTAAAATTATTCAAGTGTGGAAGTTTTCTTATCTTCCTTAATAGCTTTTAGTTTTTCTTTAAGATATGAGTATGTGCTTTCTAAAACTAAATTTTCAACTTTCAACTCATGTTCTCTTTGATCTGATTCAGTAATAAATACCTTAAACTAATTTTTAAGTTCAGTATATGATGTTTTTAAAAGAATCATGCTTCTTATTCAAAACATTAAATTCATCCAACAAAGCCATAAGGTTGCTATCTATGGATGCATGATATTTTTTATGATTATCATATTCTTTTTGTAAATTCAAATGCTTGAGGTTAAGATTAGCAAGCAATTTTTTAAACTTCCTATATGCATTATGAATTTTCTTAGAAACTATAGTTCATTATAGTATAAGTCACATATCTCCTCTTGATCTGAATGATCAATTTTATCTTTCATTAAGCAAAAGTTTGTGACTTCCTCTTCTGCTTCTATTTCTGAGAAGTTTGAAGCTAAGTCATCCTAAAAGCACTTTGCATTCTTTTCTTAACCTTTCTATTGTTATTTTTTTCTCAATTTTCTCCTTGCTAGGATTTGCTTTGAGATTTGGGCAATCAGTCTTTATATGTCTAAACTCTTTGCATTCATAACAAATGAACTCATTAAAAACTTTTATATTTTTATTAAACTTACCTTTGTTCCAATGCTGAAGAATCTGTTGCTTTCTTCTAAGGAAACTTTTAAATTTTCTAGTGATTAGTATAATATCTTCTTCATCCTCATGCATTGATTGATCACTTTTTAAATCATCCACTTTCAAATCAATATTGTTCTCTTTTTGCTTGTCACCTACATCAATCTATCTTTGATTCACTCCTTGCTCATAAGCAATCGGTGATCCAAGTATATTGTCAATAAAATATATATTCAGATCTTTCAACTCAGTTTTGGCAATTATCTTTTCATCATAAGCAGTAGGTAAACAATATAGAATTTTATTAACCTTTTTTGAATTAGTTAGTTCTCTACGCAAACATGCAATGAGGTAACAATATAAGTAAAATGTGTATACATATCAGAAATTGGCTTATTCGATTTCATGCAAAATAGTTTGTAGTCATGTAATAAAATGTTCAACCTAGATTGTTTAACCACATTTGTCCCTACATAAGTTATACAATGTCTATCCCAGATTTCTTTTCCAGTTTTGCAAGTAGAAACACATATATAGTCTTCTGATACCCTCCAAGAGATGGCAACGTGCTGTCATATCTTTTTTCACCCTCCTAGTGAAGGAAGAGAACCACCATGTCCTTTTTCACCATCCTGGTGAAGGCAAAGAACCATTACATCCTTTTTCACCCTCCTAGTGAAAGCGAGAACCTCGACATAGTGTTAAAAATCTTCACTCAAAAGTTTTTAGAGGAGATGGGTAGAAATTAAAAGAAGACAAAGAGATCCTTACTTTGGGCAACCATGTGAATCCCTCACAACTCCCCCTTACTAGATCTCCCACACTTCACTCTCATAATCTCTCCCAAATACTCACACTCCATGGCCACTCTCAAGAGAAATTCATAACAAAGGTCTTGATTGTTAGCTTCTAAGATTTCTTATATAAAAAACACCAAAAAAAAATTGTTAAAAATTTTGAAAATTGCAAGTGAACTTACTTCAAATCATACAATATGATCAGGGATCATCTATACGAATAGTTCAAAAAATTTATTATGATCATGTATGAACCTAATTTCGTACACTATCAGTTGTCTGTACAAACTAACATCGTATTGTATGAATAGTTCAAAACTAAATATGCTCCTCTGGTACAATATGGTATGAATCTTATTTCATACACTAACAGTCATTTGTATGAACTAATATCAAATGATATGAATAGTTATTACAAATCATTCTTCTTCTATTATGATCGTGGATGAACCCAATTTTATACTTTGTTAGTCATTTATATAAACTAACATCGTACATTACAAACAATACAAAAATAAATGAATTCATTTGGTACAAACTGGTATGAACTTGATTTTATACACTATCAGTCATCTGTATGAACTAACATTATATAGTACGAATAGTTCAAAACTATTAGCCATGATTTAATTAATTGTATTTTTGAGAAAAAACATTATAAATCATACAATATGATTGGAAGTTGTATAGTACAATTAGTTTTAAAATTTTAAGTTTTGACTTCTCCCCCTATTTGTGTGTGCACAATTACCCACATACAATCACATTCTCTCAGACTCATACTCATAAAAATAAAAAAATAAAGATTTATAAACTTTATTACATGAAATCCTAATTTACTCAATATTGAAGTCTTCAGTAGTCTTGAGTATAATTTTCCTAAAATATTAGTACACACAAACAACAAATAAAAAATTCCAGTACATGCTTGGAGAAATATAAAATTAATAGAACAATAATATTTTTCTATCATCAAAAATCATAATCTCAATCTAGATTCCTAAGTTGCAATATTTTTTAGTGTGCTTTTTTTGTGTCCCCTTAGAGTACAATCTAATGGAGGCAAGAGAAGTGCAAGATAATTTACTTGTGGAGATCTTAGCCTTTGTGTAAGAAACTTTATGATTGGTGGAAGAATGTGTGTGGAGAAGATCATTTGATCCTTCTGAGTGATAATTTTTTTATTACTTCTCTTGTGTCTTTTCTTTCAACGAGTAAAATGAAGATGAGTTTGCTTGTTATTTTTCTCCATGTTTGAGCAATGCTTTAGTTTTGGGTTAATGATATAGAAAGCATAGTATGTACTAATATATACACTTATGCTTTAATAAATGTATTAATATTTTAATATCTCTCATACTTTATTTAATGTATACAATGATCATGCGTGTAGTTAAAATATAGTGTGATGTATAGCCTCGATGGAGGAATAATAGAATAATAGAGAATGTGAATAGAATATTGGCATGCCTAGACATGATATTTGAATATATTAGATTATATGGAAATAGTAAAATCGTAGGAAGGCCTTAAGTCTTTCTTTACATCCCTCAAGCTTGACAGAGATCTAGGAATGTATATGCTTTGATTCATATCTATAATTAATAGTCTTATTAAGAAAACTATATTATTTACATTTATTGGTCCAAAAAAAATTTTATAAAAAATATTTTATGCTCATATGTATAAAAAATATATTTTGCAAGTCTTTATTTTCTTTTAGTGACAAAAACTCAAAACATTATTTTCATTTTCACTAGAATAAGTGTTGTGCTTAAAATAAGCAATAGTTATTAAGTTCTAGTTTAGTAAAACACTTTATTATGGGTTAGACACTCTACACTTTCACATTTTTACTTGATTCAACATATATAATTGGTAATTCAGTGGGTTATTATAAATTTTATATGAAGAAAATCTAATAATATTTTAAACTTAGCGAATCTCAAATTAGCTCACCCTAAGCCAGCTCCATCACCAACTCAGCCAAAAGATTTTAAATTTCACTCATTAATCATTCCAAGTTAGACAACACTGCAGCAAAGCCAATATTATAGCACTAAGGTGCTAGTTAATTTTATACCACTGTGGTGCTACCTTACCCAGCACTTTGACACTTGAGCCCATCTCTATACTTCCTATAAATAGTTTTTGAGTTCAGTTATTTTGGAGAGTTATGTCACTTAAGTAAAATTTTATAATTTTAAGTGTGTTTCTTGAATTTCCATTTAGAGTAAAGTCTAAGGGAGGCTAGAAAATATAATATACTTTGATTATGGAGATCTTAGCCTATTTATGTAAGTAATTCTTTGATTTGAGGAAGGAGTGTGGAGAAAATTATTTGATCCTTTTTTTACTGAATGAAATGAAGATGAGTTTGCTTGTTACATATTTCATGTCTAACAAATTTTCTAATTTTGTTCTCATGATGTAAAAAGTATAGTAAGTGCTAATGTACACTTATGTGTATTGAATGATAAATTGATTTTTTTATATATCTCTTATTCTTGATTTATTACATGCAATGTCCATATGTGTAGTTAAAATCTAGTGTCATGTATAGCATCGATGGAGGAATACTGGAAAAATTAGGAGTAGTGAAATTTAATGTTGGCATGGCTAGACATATGATGTTTGAATATCCTAGGTTCTATGGAGATTGAAAATTTGTAGGGAGGACATAAACCCTTTTTTTCATCCCTACAAGTTTGACAGAGATTTAGGGATGCATATGATCTGATCCATCTAAAAATAAGAGTTTCATTAAGAAAACTATGTTATTTACATTCATTAGTCTAAAATAGCTTATCTTTATAAGTATAAAAATTTATTTACAAGTTTTATTTTAATTACATAAACTTCAAAACATCTTTTTTATTTTTAGTAGGATATGTTGTGCATTTAAAATAAGTAATGGTAATTAAATTGTAATTAACAATAACACTTTTCATGGGTTTGGCACTATACTCTATCACTTTATTTATCTTATTTGGCACTTATACTTGTGTATGTTAGTAGGCTTTCATTATATATATATAGCATAATTCAAATTAGCAAGCCACATACTCTTTCATACCACTAGCTACCATAAGTGAGTTTGGTAACAAGTCTTGAATGGAGGAAACTAACGTTGGCAGGCGTCGAGAGTCACTAGTGGCTTGTGCTTCTTGTATACCTTATAAACGTTGAGGAAAGGAAATTTGTATTATATGATAAACAAGATCCATTGCTCATTAATATAGGAACGATGAGCTGAGAACCTCTTGAGAACAACTCTCCCCTCTCCATGATAGAGGTGATGATTGTGAGTTATTTATTATTGTTGAGTGATAAGTTTGTTGACATAGGAGGATATAAAACTGGATACATACGCGAATACTCTTTACTAAGGCTTTGTTTGGGATGATTTTTTATTCTTTTTAAAGTATTTTTTAGTATAAAATTCCTTAAACTAAAAAAAAAATTATAATAGAAAGTTGCTTCAGAAAGCAGTATGAAAGTCATCCCAAATGAAGCATAAATCCTTTGTAGAGCTTGCAGATGAATAGTGGGTTGGTTAGTTAATGGGTCAAACCAGTAATGGACCTTTTTTTTTGCTGCTGTTAAAAAGATCAAAAATTTGATCCAAATGATTTTGAAGCACCCATTTTGATTTCCCATGAGTTGAAGGCTTCGTTTGGGATGGTTATTTCTGTCGGTAAAGCAAGTTATAAAGTTGTTGTATAGAAAGTTGCTATCTGAAGTTGTTATACCACAATCAATATATTTTATTTGGGAAGTATAACTGTCGAGCTACTGTGCTATAACTGTATGTGAACAAATTACTTAAATACTCTTATATATTTACAAGAAATATTTAATTATTAATTTTTATAAATGATAACACTAATAGTTTTAAATAAAAAATTGTATATAATTTTAGGAAATATTTTATAAGTTCTAAATATCAAAGTAATATAAATTATTTTTAACAATATATTATCATGCTTTAAATATCTATGCTCTTTATCATTCTAGTGACAAACCCAAATTTCAAAATTTTCTCAAAACTTCATCAAAGTTCATGAGGGTTGTTAAACTTTTATGAAGTAACCCAGGGCTAACTAAGATAGGGGCGAATTAGAAATTTAAAAATTTTCTCAAAGAAAAAGATTTTTTTTTTTAATCTTTTTAAACATATTAAAATAAATTATTTATGCAAAAGCAAAACTATTCTAACAATAATAAAGATCAAATATTTCGATCATAGAAAAAATCACATAATAATAATGAAATTAAATGCAAAAAAATAACCAGAAAAAACACGCCAGATTTATAGTGGTTTTGTCAATTTGACTTACACCCACTCTCTGAAAACCTCATTTCCAGGCATTTCTCTAAAAGTAGTGTCTCTCCTTTTACCTCCACATCAAGGTGGAGAAGCCCTTGAAAAATCTTTCCACTAACCCGGTGAGGTAGAGTACATTGAATCCTTTTACACCCTTTTAGAGTAAGCAGAGAACTTGGAAATCCTTTTTCACCCACCTACTGAAGGTAGAGAACCTAGAAATCTTTTACTCCCTCTTGGAGTAGATAAAGAACCTTGGAATCCTTTTTCACCCACCTGGTGAAGGTAGAGAACCTATATCTAATGCTAATGAAGATGATGTAAATCTTTCTTTGAGGAACCTTTGCGAATCCCTCACAACTCCCCCTAATAAAGATTTCTCTCTCCCAAGCCCTCTCTCTTCCTTCTCTAAGCTCTCTCTCATATCTCTTCCATAGTAAAAGACTACCCTCAAGATATACTAAGATATATTAAATAGAGAGCCTCAAAAGAAACCTTGATTTTCAACTTGCCGATAAAGATCATCCAGTATGATCGATAGATCATCCAGTATGATCGATAGATCATCCTGTACAATTAGTATAAAATAACCTATTCATATAGTATGATCAAGTTTGCTTTATATGTTCAATTCAAGTATTTATTTTGATCATCTAGTATGACTTGGTGATCATCTTAGATGAATAGTTCAAGATACTGTATATATCATCTAGTATGACATGGGATGATGGCTAGCGATCTACATATCATCCTGCAACCAATCGGGATGTCTAGTATGATCTCTTAGATAATTAGAAGAAAAATTATAATTTTTGTCTTAGACAATGGGGATCGCCCCATGAAATATAAAGGATCATCCATTATAATCTAGGCAGATCATCCTATATGATATGATCAAGTAATCTAACCATAATTATTCCCCTAATCACCAAATCAATTTAGACATGATTGTTATAAATTATCCAAGATGGTGCATATCGTTCGGTACAATCAAAATAAAATTTGTAAGTTAAAATATTACCTAAAATGTGATTGGCAGCTATTTTTCACAATCTGAACTGATATTTATGTATGATCTTGAATCATCCAGTACGATTAGCTAAGAAAACTTACCAGGGATGCCCTAATCAAATTTTTTATTTTTAACTGATAGTCTAGTATGATTTAAATCATCTTCTATGATTAGGTCAAAAAATAGGAAAAACTCTAACTCACTAAATCAATCCCCCTGAATGTGTATGTGCAAGGTTACTTATCTTGGGGTCCACCAGATAATGATTTGACTCAAGAAAGGTAAAAAGTATATTGAAAATGAAATTATAGACAGACAACTTTAGTATACTCGGTCTTAAGCTGATTTGCATTACAATTGAACTGGTGGACTTGAATGGTTAGTAAGTAATGGAAACAAAATAGATATGCAATACTATTAATAGTAAAGAATTAATAATATTTTTTATCATAAAATTATAGTACTTAGACCTTAATTTATAATAATCTCCCCCTTTTTAATGATGAAAAATATCATTTTTTAAAATTTCAAAGCTCTTTGACATTTTTGAAACTCCCCCTTAGAAGATGAATTTTTAAAAGTGAGGGGAGTTAAAAAATTGTTTTAAGGAAAATCAAATATAAGAAAAATAAAACAAAAATATAGCAAAGTAAGTTTCACTAACATATAAGCAAATAATACACTACTCCCCCTTTTGACATCACAAAAAGGAGAAAAAAAAAACACTAAACAGAACAAAGTACTAAAAGGAAAACTAGTACAAACATAAAAACAAAAGCATGGATAAACTAGAGAAAAGAAGAACCTAATCAATTGGAGGTGGTGGTGGTTGTTGAAAGTAACGGTGAAGAGAGCCAAATTGTTTGCCAAACACAGTCATATCTTGGTCAAGCTACTGCTGCTATTGGGTTACGTAGCTTTCAAAATGAGCAATTTCATCTACATTTTGTTGCTACTTCTCAGTGACATAGGATTCAAACCTAGCTTCCCAATAGCTAACCTCTGAACCAGCTGATCTATCTAGTAGTAGGAATATGTCCTTCTTCTTCTCCCATAACCTCCTTGTGCATAGGGTGACGACGAATACTGTGAAGGATGTGTAAGGAGCTATTGGAGTAGAAAATAAGGGAGTGATTAGATGGGAATGGATATTGAAGGTTGTATTTAGATTTGAGGACATAGGCAATGATATATCATAAGGCTAAATTTTACTTTTTTTGTAATCGGGATCCCTAATACTGGTTAGATGTTCAATGTATTGGATTAAAAGATTAATGGAATTAAAATCTCAATGAGCCATGATGTAGTAGGTGGTGAGTGAAAGGATGGAAGTAATAAGAATTTGATCCCCAGCCTTAGGAAGAATGGAGGTGCAAAGAATGTGCTGGATAGTTTGGGCATCTTTTACTAAGGTAATAGTTGTAAAGTCATGATAGGGGGCATTAGTTTCTCTAAGAATGGTATTAGAAGGGCCCCAATTAAATTTAGAATTTGAAACCAAAATATGGATTTTATCTTAAGTGGTGGATAGGTGAAGAAATTCATAGAAATCTTGATAGGTTATTTCAACAGGCCGTTAATTAATATATAATTAGAGTGCAATAAAGTCATAATTTTATTGGAGACTAGCAAAGAAATCAAAAAACATTTTAGAATTGAAAGGAAAAGAAAACGTAAGAATAAAGCCAAGAGTGGTGCGAGCAAATATATTTAGTACCTGATAGGTCAAAACCTCCTAATTGAGAACTTTTGAGGGGTTAATCCCAACAAATTTATAACATGTGTAAGCAGCTTCATCAATTGATTTAGTAAACCAAGAATCGACAAAACTCTTGGAATAGCTACTTGTGAGTGCATGAGATCTTTTACCACCAGCCATATCAAAGAATTGAGAGCTTAAGTGAGATAAAAGAGATATTGGAAGGTTTTGAGTGAAGAATAATGCTTGAAATTGGATTGTTTATATAGGATCAATGAAATCATTCAGGATGATCATGAGATCAACCAGGATAATAAGATGTAATAATTTCATCCAAACAATTGATCAAAAAAGTTGGCTTTATCATCTAGGATGATTAAACATCGTATTGGATGATTATACACAAGACAAATAACATGAGGAGACAGCCAGGATGATTATTAACTGGCTATATTGTATAGGAGAAACACGTGGATTGTCTAGAATGATGTGTAATAACAGATCAGCTTAACATCATTCAAATTTTCCAATGACTCAGGTCATGTGGATAATACATGATGAAATAAGAATTGTCTAGTATAATCATCAATAATTGTTTCATATCATCCGTAAGATATTTTGAGATTGGAGAGGTTTATTATTTTTCAGATTGCACAAGATGATATGGATCATCCAGGATGATGTAAGAAAAACAAAAAAAATAGGACATGGAATGTGATGATCAAGAGAATTTCAAAATTAAAAAAATAATAATAAAAAATATAAAACAATACCAAAATCAAAAAAAAATCAAAAAAAAAAAAGAACACATTTTTTTTAATCGATCAACTCTAGTAAATGATAAATTTGTCATACGAGTAGATTAAAAATTAGTAAGAATTGAATTAATAACGTTGAAATCCAGAAAGAGTAGAAAATTGATCTTATTAGCTCTAACTCGGACTCCTTACAGTTTAGAATTCTTTTAAAACAAATATCTAAATTAGAAAAGAAATTAGATAAGAAAAGTGATATGCTCAATCTTCATTTCAAAAACATATATGATAAAATAATATTGCAAAGTAATCAACCAAAAATCATGATTTTCAAAATTTAAATGTTTGAAAATATCAAGTGGCACATGGATTCTTCTATGATTTAAAGATTTGAAAGAGAATGAAGCTTATATCTTTGTGTGCTCATTTTGTATCTTTTTTCAGTTATGTGGTACACTTTACACATCTTTTGATTTTTGATATACTTTGGTGTATCTTGCAATTATTTTGCGGTCATTGCTCATCTTTTCAATTTTCTTTTAGGCTCATTATGTGCCTCTTGTCATTTCTACAAGATGGCTTCCTTTCAATATCTTTAAAGACATTTAGTTATGAGATTATCTTCTACATATAAGAGAAGAATAACTCACTCTATAATATAAGAAAGAGTAAACCACATAATAGAATCATATCCATATGATAGAAGCAATAACTTGATTTTAAAAACTTGAAAAATGATTCAATGACTTTCAACATTATTCTTATGAGATAAATTACAGTGGGAAGATAAAATAGATCTCAATTTTAAAGTCTAACTTTTAATTTGAAATATATTCTGCTTCAAAAAGAAAACTATACCACTAAAGGAGTTAGAGGAAGAGTGGCAATCATCAAATTTTCTTTATTTAATTGATTTAGGGAAGTCAAGCATTGCTTACTAATTTCTAAAGCCAAAAGCAAGGAAAAAAAATTATTTGAGAATTCAAAAACATGAGTAACCAATGATATGTTTTAAAAAAAACAAATTTAAGGAAAAACCATAGAAAATTATGAACATAAAATAGAAATAACATAAAAATAAATAGACATAATTAAAATAAAGTATCAGAAATTGAAAGAAAAAATTTCAAGTATTAATATCTATTGCACCTAATATGGTTCTTAAGATGTTGAATGTTTCAAAGGCCAGTGGTTTTGTAAAGATATCAACAAGTTAGTTTTCAATGGCTATATGGTGTAGTTCTATGTCTTCTTTAGTAACATAGTCCCGAATAAAGTTGTGTCTTATGTCAATGTGTTTGGTCTTGGAGTGTTAGATTAGGTTCTTTGAAATGCAGATGGAAATAATGTTATCACATATGAATAAAATTATGCCTACAGGTAATCATAAATAAAAAATTTATAATTTTAATCAGAGGACTTGGGCCACATAACTTCCTAAGGCTATGTACTCAACTTCAGCAGTGGATATGACAACTAAGTTCTATTTTCTACTAAACTAGGAGACTAAGGACTATCTTATGATTTGACATATTCTAGAAATGATTTTTCTATCAACTCAGTATCCAACAAAATCTGAATTAGAATATCCTATAATTTCAAAGGAGGTGCTATGCCTAGGATACCAGATTCCTAAATCTGAGGTTCCAAAGATATATCTAAGAATTATCATAACAACAATCAAGTGGGACTCTTTTAGATCAACTTGAAATCTAGCATAAAGATAAACAATAAAGATAATATCAGGTCTGCTAGCAGTAAAGTAATGAAGTAATCTCATTATTCTTATATATTTCTTTTGATAAATAGATTTTTCATTTGAATCATTATCTAACTGAATAGTGGAACTCATGAGAGTATTGATTGGCTTAGCTTTATCTATTTCATATTTCTTAAGTATATTCATAATATATTTTGATTGACTAAGGAAATTTCCATCATCATTCCGCCTTATATTAAATTAAAGAAAGTAGATTAGTTCTATTATCATACTAATCTCAAATTTCTTACTCATTATTTTTAAAAAATCATCACATAGATTTTTATTAGAACATCTAAACAAAATATCATCAACATAAATTTAGATAATGAGTAGTCCATCTCCTACCTCTTTTAGAAATAAGGTGGTGTCTCCCCTTAACAAAGGTTCTTTCTAGTACAAATATGTTTAGCCTTTCATACCATGCCCTAGGTGCTTATTTTAGTCCATATAATGTATTTTTTTAATTTGAACACATGATTTGGAAATTATGAAATTTTAAAACCTAGAGGTTCTTCAACATACACATCTTTTTTTATTATCTTATTCAAAAAGGCACTCTTAACATCTATTTGGTACAGTTGGAATCCCTTAAAATAAGTAAAGACTAGTAGCACCCTAATGGCTTTCTTTTTAATTATAGGGAAAAATGTTTCTTCAAAGTTAATCCATTTTATTTGATTATACCCTTTAGCCACTAATCTTGTCTTATTTCTCACCACTATACCATAATCATTAATTTTAATTTTTAAACTCCATTGAGTTCTAACCACACGCTGGTCCTTAGGTCTTTCAACTACCTCCCAATCATCATTCCTTACAAATTGATTTAACTTCTCTTGCATGATAGAATCCATAATTCATCAAATAGGGCTTAATTTATATTGGTAGGTTCGGTCAGTAAAATGAAGGCAAAGTGGTTTAGTTTTTTTTAAGTTCATGCCTAATTTAACACCTTTAGATGGCCCTCCTAAAATTAGTTCTTTAGGATGAATTGAAGAATATCTCTATTCTCTAGGCAAAGTATTTTCAGGTTCTATCCTTTTCTCCAGATTTATATATTCTAATCCTTGGGTGACTTCTACAGTATCTTCTTATTTTACCCTGACCTTCTAGAATTATTAGATTCATTAAATACAACATGAGTGATCACCTCAATTAATAGTGTTCTTTTATTGAAAACTCCATAAGATTTCCCAATATTTGAGTAACCTAGTTACACTCCATCAGATTTGTGGCCAAATTTTTTTAGTAGAGATTTTCCATTATTCAAAATGAATAATTTACATCTAAAGACATGAAGGTGAGAAAGATTGGGTATCTTACCTTTAAGAATTTTATAAGGTGTCTTATTTAGCTTTGATCTAACCTTGACCCTATTCAAAACATAATAGGTTGTATTTATTCCTTATATCTAAAAGTATTTAGGAAGTGAGTATTTAGCTAACATGGTTCTAGCAGCTTCTACTGGGGTCTTATTCTTTCTTTCAATAATCACATTCTACTTAGGGGTTTTAAAAGCTAAAAATTTATGATCTATCCTTTGTTCCTTATAGTAAGATTCAAATTTTTCATTCTCAAAATCTCCATCGTAATCACTCTGAAGTATCAAAATTTCACAACCTAGCTTCTTCTCAATCTAAGTGGAGAACAATCTAAATTTTTTGAATGATTCACTTTTATGAGATATGAATCTAACCTTATAAATTTCATATAGATTGTTAAACCTAAGCTATTATTCCAATGCTAACTAAAATGGGGGGTGAATTGGTAATTTAAAAATTCACTTAGATTTTTAAATAGAAAATAATTTTAAATAGTACTATAATTTGATTTTAAATTAAGATTATCTTTTCAACCACAGTAAAATAAATTATATAAAATAAATGTAGAAAATTTAAAACATAAAGATTTATAGTGGTTCGATTAAATACGACCTACATCCACTCTCTGAAGACTCGCTCTTTAGGTATTCCACCATTACTAAAAGTGAATCTCCTTTAGCACCCACAACAAGGCGAAGAAGCCTTTATAAATTCCCTCTCTTCCACCTATCCCTGGTGCAGCAGCATATCATCGTCCTTTCACACTCTCTAAGTGTTAGCAGAGTACTGTAGTCTATTTAGACCCTCAAAGTGTCGGCAAAGTAACATATTCTGTTTACATCCTCCAAGTGTCGGCTGAGTATTATCGTCTGTTCACACCCTCTAAGTGTCAGTAGAGTACCATCATCTTACTTCAAAGATTTTCTCATGAGTAACTAGAAAGAGGAAAAGAAGAATTGTAACCAAAAACACAAAGAGATCCTTACATTTGAGTAACCATGTGAACCCTTTACACTTCTCTTATAATAAATATCTCTCAAACACTATACCAAATGCACTCTTTCACTTGCTCTTGAAAAATCACGAAGAATAACTCTTCACACATTAGTTTTAAATGACATTTTATATAAAAGACATGAAAAATTATTTAGAAAATTGAAATTTATAATTTTGAGCGTGTACGATCGTACAGTACGATCATATGTTCGTATGTATAAATAGTTCAAAAACTATTACGTCCTTGTGTGAATTTGTATGAAATGATTTCGTACACAATGATCATCCAATATGAACCAAGTTCGTACTATACAAACAGTTAAAAAATTATTCATCTTCATGGGGATGAAAAGGAATCCCATATTTTTATACTCTGAATGACTTACGTACGAATGAAATATCATACAGTACGAATTGTTCAAAAAAAATTCAAATTCATCTAGACAAAAAGGGACCCATCCAATTCGTACCTTGGATTGCGTACGTATGATGACGACATTATACCGTACGATCAGTTCAAAAAAATTTAGAGTTTGTCAGGATGAATAGGTACCCCATCAAATTCGTACCCTAGACGGTGTACGTACGAAGAGTTAACTTTGTACCGAATGATTCGCACTTAGAAAAACATTTTGCCTATAATTCATTTGACTGCTCGTAGGGAAAAATAATTAAATAAATCATCCTGTATGAAATGTCTTTGTACAGTACGATCAGTTTAAAAAAATACAAATTTTAAATCACTCCCCCATTGTGTGTGTGCATAATTACTCAATTACAATCACACTCTCTCAGACTAAATAAAATAAAAAATACATGCTTCATTTACAATGAACCCTAATCTAATCTTATTTGAAGTCTTCAACAATCTGGAGTATGATTTTCTTGAAAGGTTAGTACACATAAAATAACAAAATAATATATCCAAAATATGTTAGGAGAAATTGTAATTAAAATAATAACATTTAGAATAATAAAAAACATACATGTTGTAAGAATATCAACAATCGAAAAACTAAATTGCAAGAATATGAACAATTGAAAAACTAAGTTGCAATAATCTCAACAATATCCCCCTTTTGATGATGGCAAAATAATTATTGTTTGAGTGAACTTCTATACCTAAATTTCTTCTTAGCTCTCCCTAAAAGAATAAACATGTGAATATAGGGAAATTCTATGAAGAACACACAAACCTTCTCTTTTTTTTAAACATATAAAACACAAATAAAAAAAACCAAAACATACAAACACAAACACAAAACAAAAACAACACAATATAAAAATAAAAACAATAATAATATTACTCCTCATTTTGACTACAACAAAAAGAGAAAAATAAGGTTGAAATGAAAGTTGTCATATGAGAAACCATAATAATCGATCTTGAAAGAGATTGAAATAGAATTGCAATAACGAAGTTAATTGCCATTATATGAAAAAAAAAATGAATTAAAAAATAACTAAGATAAGAAAAATTGATCAAGATCATGAAATATTCTAGGCAATTAGATAAAGAGGATTATTATAAAAGTGACAAAATGAAAATTAATTAATTTTAATTTTCAAAATAAAATAAATGTGAAAATTAGATTAATTTGAAATAAAGATTATGTGATAGAGGAAAGAACATATTTAATTGGCGAATTTGCACATTTTTTCAAATATTCATGGCACACTTTGTGTATCTTTTTGTATTTGGGCTAATTTTGTGCCTCTTTTTATTTTGTGAATCATTACGCATTCCTTTAATTTTTGTACACATTTTACATTTCTTTTTGATATACCCCTTTTTTTTAAATTGGTCTTTCCAAAATCTATAATCTAAAAAATTAAATTTCTATCATTACAAAAATATTTATATTGAAAAAAGAAATAAAAAATAATAAGACATCAAAAATGCAATAATAATATTCAAATTATGTTTGCCTAAAAAGAACATAAAATTAAAATCTTTAACTTGATCGAGTTATAAATTAATTTAAATTTTTAAAAAATTAGAATTCATAATGAAATTAATTTTGTAATGCAAGTTAATTTATAACACTTTTTAGATCAATTAAAATAGGGTTTTCATATAGATAAACTCATATTTCAATCAAGGAACAAAAAATACCTAATCAAAATAAGACATATTTTATTAATATCAAATAAAGATCAAATACATTAAGGCCATTGATATTAATCATCATAACTTCTAAAAATCATAACAACAACACATTCCTAAACATAAACAAGTACAATATAAGGAAATAAACACTGACATCATCGCATCAGGAAAGGACTTGCAAAAACTACTACATTAACATCCTAGAAAGAAGTACATCTAAAACTCTGAAGTACCATGGTCTGGAGGAGGAGGCTAGTTGAAGACTCAGAAATAGCTATTCATCATAGCTACATTCGTGTTCATCGTGTCAAATTAACCTCGAATCCAACCCATATCTTGTTGATACTATACATCCTGCTAGTTTATATGTGTTTGAATATGATCAAAATGTTGATCAAAATGACTCTCCATCTCATCAAATCGCTGAACCATCTCCTGAAAGTAGTTCTGATCATGTCCAAGAGCAGGTGCAGGTGCTCCCCCTTCTCCCTTAGTATCCTCACTTGAACTCTCATTTGTCCCATAAAGAGATCGAAAAGAGGCATCGATAAAGAATATTAGCATATCAATGGGAGGTTTAGGATGGATTATGTTGTACTTCTTTTCCAGAATGTAGGTTACTAACTATCCTAAAGTAATATTTTTCTTCCTCCTATGAGAAGGAAACCCAATTTTAGAAAGGTTATGAATGTAATCAAGAATGAGTTGGGCTTCAATAATTGGTTACCCAGTCATGGTTAAATAAGTTATAGTGGACAGAAGAGGAGTTATATTTATGCGATCACCAACTTTAGGAATGATTGAGGTTCTTAAAACATGCTGGATGATCCAGGCATTTTAATATAAAGTGTAGACTCTAGCCAAGTGATCAACTAGAGTAACCCCTCTAAGAGTTTTGTTTATCTCAGACTAATCATAGTCAGATTTAGAGGTCATACTGTGTGCTATAGTCCTTCTCCTTAAGAAGCTTCTTAGATCTTTCTTAGTGATTTCTACCCGTTTCTTTTTGAAAAATGATATTACTCTACTCTCATCCTCACCAAAACTCATATTGGCTAAGAAGTAGTGAAAGGTCTCTCTATGATAGGCAGAGATCAAAGTCAAAAAGAAGGAGAATTGGGTTGAGGCAAAGAGAGGCATAACAGAAAAGTGAATTTCATCTAGAATCAAAAGTCTTAAGGTGGTGATTTTAGAGACTATAAACCTATAGAAGGAATCCTCATTACTTATAGATAGAAAGTTATTATCTCCACCCCTGGATAACAAACCCTTAAAAACTCTAGAATGCTTACTAAAGCTTGTCATTCATAGGTTGGTGCCTCTAGAAGGATTTAAGAAGGGTTTCAAAGTTAATGAAAATGAATTCTAAAGCCCTCCTATTTAAAGAAAAATAACCCTTCATACAATACAAAAATGGATTCGTATGTACGATCTTGGGATCGTACGGAAAGAAAAAAATTTCATATGGACGAATGATAACGTCAAAAAAGAAACAACTTTTCATAATCACACAATTTATGAAGCATCCTTTCGTACAGACTTTTTGACCATACGATCATATAGATAAATAGGTGTTCATCTAGGATTATTAGTTATTTAAGATTATTTTAATGACGGTTACGTTCATTCCCCATAAAGAATGATACGTGGATCGTATAGACAAAATTTTTGTTCATACGTATAATCAGTTATAATAACTAATTCTGCCTAGATAACTGTCTACATGCGTACAGACGAATGTATAAATATTGTACTGGATGATGATGGCATTGTATAGTATGATCTATGTTAAAAAAAATCAAATTTAATGCATTCACTCCAAAATTGTTATGCTATAGAATTTGTACAGTACGAAAATAATTTTGGTATAGTACAAAATAAACACTTAGAAATTTCAGCATGAAAAATCAGAAATAGAACTTTTGATATGTGATAGATGTTCAAGTACAAACAAAGCACAAAAATAAACGCAAAATCCAAAAATGAAAAGCAAAATCTAAAAACACACACAAAAACAAAATCAAAACACACATAAAAAATATATTAAGTTTGTAGAAAATTTTATCTAAGCATTAAGATCAATCATACCTAACATTGTTCTTAATCTGCTAAAAGAATTAAAGGCTAGATGTTTTGTAAAAATGTCTACAAGTTGATTTTCAATTGAAACATGATTTAATTCAATTTCTCCTTTCGCTACATTATCCCTAATGAAATGATACCTTATGTCTATATGTTTGATTCTAGAATGTTGAATAAGATTCTTTGAAATACAAATGGCACTAGTGTCATCACAATAAATTGGGATTATGCTTATTATAAATCCTAAATCAATCAACTGTTGTTTCAATTAAAGAACTTGTGCCACACAACTTCCTAAGGTAATATATTCAGCTTCAACACTAGATAGGGCTATGAAATTTGGTTTTATACTAGACCAAGAAACTTAAGAATTTCCTATAAATTGATAAGTTCCAGATATGCTCTTTTATTCAACCCTACAACCTGCAAAGTTTGAATCAGAATATCCAACAATTTCAAATGAAGAGCTGTGCTTAGGATATCAAATCCCTAAATTCTAAGTTCCCAAAAGATATCTCTGAAAGTTTGTTAGGGATGTTAAGCCCTATAGAACTGGCCCAAGGCTAACAAAGAGAGAGGTGAATTGGATAACTTTAAAATCAAAGATAAAACTCAAACCAAAATCACCACAGAAATCAAAGTGAGGAAGAAAATAATGCTGAAGCAATAATAAGAAAAGAACACACCGAATTTATAGTGGTTCGGTCAAACCTTGACCTACGTCCACTCCTTGGAGGCACCCTCCAAGTATTGCACTAAATTAAGTGTCTCTCCTTTATCCCCCACAGCTAGGCGAAGAAGCCCTTACAAAATCACTTCCACCTTCCCCGGTGCGGCGGAGTCGTCGGGTCCTTTGACACCAAAGAGAACTTCGTCTTTGGTGAACTTCCCTCGAGACAAGCCTTGAATCTGATGGTACTAAGGTGCAAATTTGCCGGAGCAACTGTGTGGAATCTCATCCACACTCCCTTGAGTTCCCCCCCCCCCCCTCACAGGATCTTCTCCCTCTCAAACTCCACCCTTTCCTCTCTCCCTTTCAAGCTCTCTCTTCAAGTTTCCCCCACAAGAACGAAGCTACAATGGCTGCCAAAGACATTTACAAAGTGTCATGTCATAGCTTAAATAGAAGAGCTAAAAACGAGCTCATTAATACAAGTTGCCGACTTTATTGTCCTGGACGATAAACATATTGTCCAGGCCGATTAGCTCAAATATGAGGAAAATCATCCTGAATTTTTCCCTGAAATGAATCTGGACGATGTATAATCGTCCCGGACAATCTTGCGATTGGCCCGGACGAAATCACTATTAATTGCTTTTCAAAATTGCCAAAGAAATTTTGGAAAAATTGTCCTGGATCGTCCTGGACGATATTTTATAGTCCAGGCTGATTCACCAGGCCGATATTCAAAAATTAGAATTTTCTAAGCAGATCTGGCGATAGATTCTTTTTGAATTGAGCCTATCATCCTGGCCGATACAAAATCGTCCAGGACGATGTGTTTTGCATAAAGACGGTTGCTTTAATGAGGATACCCTAATTCTGCTTTTGAACAGATCATCCTGACCGATATAAATATCATCCAGGACGATGTTACCAAAAATAGTACTCTAGGGAACAATCAGAAACTCTTATACGTTATAAAGCATCATGAGCCACAACAAATACAATAGACTCAAGAAAGGAAAAAGTTTGCAAACTGACTCAGACCTAGTCTACCCAATCTTGAGCTGATTCCAAATTGTAGTCTGATCGTGTGAACCTGAAATGTCAGTACATAAGGTAGTCGTAGAGAAAAAAGAATGTTTGCTATCACCAAAATCATAAGCCATAGATCCGCAACAATCTCAAAATTCTTTTTACTTTGTCAAATGTGAGTCTTTTAGATCTGATTGAAATATAGCACACAAACATATACTAAACATAATTTCTGGTCTAATAGCTATCAAATAAAGTAAAGATCCAATAATTCTTCTAAATTTTTTTTATTAAAATTTTTTT
This sequence comes from Dendrobium huoshanense, assembly GCA_016618105.1. Classification (NCBI taxonomy): domain Eukaryota; kingdom Viridiplantae; phylum Streptophyta; class Magnoliopsida; order Asparagales; family Orchidaceae; genus Dendrobium; species Dendrobium huoshanense. Next base: position 62,650,086 of record CM028359.1, on the reverse strand, counting down.
CCTTTAGGTCCTTATCAAATTGAACTAAGGAACTCATCAGTATACTAACTAGTTTAGCATTGTCCATTTCAAGCTTTTTGAGGATGTTCTTAACATATTTTAATTGACTAAGAAATATTATCTCCTCAATTTGTTTAATGCTAAAACTAAGAAATAACTTAAATATCTTATTAAGCTCATCTCAAATTCACTACTCATTATTTTAGAAAAATCATCATAAAGATTTTTATTTGTAAAATAAAAAATGATATCATCAACATAAATTTATACAATGAGTATATTTTCTTCTAATTTCTTCAAAAAGAGAATGGTGTCCACACTTCCTAATAGAAAAGTGCTTAACCTTTCATACCAATCCCTATGTGCATGTTTCAATCCATACAATGCCGTTTTCAATTTATATACATGATTAGGGAATTTCGAACTTTAAAAACTTGGAGGTTGTTCAACATAAACATCCTCTTGAATCACTCCATTCAAAATAGTACTTTTAACATCCATTTGAAATAATTTTAAATCCTCTAAAATAGGTAAAGACTAATAAAATCCTAATTTCTTATAGTCATGCTACAAGGGCAAAAGTCTACTCAAAATCAATTCTTTCAATTTGATTATACCCCTTAGCCACCAATGTAGCCTTATTTCTAACAATAATTCCTGAGTCATTCATTTTATTTTTAAATACTCATTTAGTTCCAACTATACTTTAATCATTTGGTCTTGCAATCAATTCCTAAATATAATTCCTTACAAATTATTCAATTCTTCTTGCATAAGCAAAATCCAAAACTCATCCGAAAGTGCTTGACTTATATTTGTGAGTTCTATTGTAGAAATAAAGACGAAATGATTGACCTCTTTATTAAGTCCACTTCTAGTCCTGACACCCTCACTAGGTTCACATAAAATTAATTCCTTAGGGTGATTTTTAGAAAATTTCAAATATCTAGGCATTGGGTTTTCTATCTCCAACTTTTCTTCCAAATTAATCTTCTCAATTCTTTGGGAGTTATCTTCTAAATCATTTCTTCCAAACTGGACTTTTCTAAAGTACCAGATTCATCAAATATAATATGTTTGGTCTCATCAACTATCAAAGTTTTTTTGTTAAACACTCTAAATGATTTCCCAACACTAGAGTATCAAAAAAAAAAAATTCTTTCATTTGATTTTGGATCACATTTTTCTAAAAAAGATTTTCTATTATTATGTATGAACACCTTACATCCAAAAACATGCAAATAATATAAATTAGGTGTTCTACCTTGAAGAAGCTCATAGGATGTTTTATTCAATTTTGATCTTATGTTCACCCTATTCAAAACATAACATGCAATACTAACTGCTTCAGCACAAAAATATTTAGGAAGTGTATATTCTACCAATATAGCTCTAGCGGCTTCAATTAATGTCCTATTCTTTCTTTCAACATTCACATTCTAATGAGGGGTCCTAGGTACAGAAAAATTAAGATCAATTTCTCGTTCTTTATAAAAATCCTCAAATTTTTTATTTTCAAATTCACCTTTGTGATCACTTTGAATAGTTAAAATTTTACAACCTAGTTTTCTCTAAATTCAAGTAAAAATTAAATCCATATATCTTCCCTCCTAGACTTATAGTGCTAACCAGTCTAAAAAGATCCATATGTATAATCTCCAATAGTTTTCTATTTTTAAGATCCTTATTGGAATGAAATGAGGACTTCAGTTATTTTCCTAGTTGACATGATCGCAAATGTGATCCTTAGTAAAGTCTAGTTTTCGTATACCTCTAATTAGTTCCTTTTGGGTAATTTTCTTAAGGTTTTTCATGATAGCATGACAAAGTCTCTTATGTCATAACCATAACTCATCAAAAATTATTTTTAAATAAAAAGCATTATGAGTTTTAATATAGTTCAAATCTAGCATATAAATATTATTTACCCAAATTCCAGCAAAATATTGTTTCTATTTAGGCTTAATATGCAACTAGTAGAAAAAAATTTAACACTATACCTTTTATCACATAGTTGGATAATACTTAACAAATTGTACTTTAAGCCTTCTACAAGTAGTATATTCTCAATGAAAAATTTTTGCAAGTTTTTGATCATACCTGTCCCAACCACTTTCATAGTGGTGTTATCTCCCAGTGTAACCTTGCCTCCATTCCTGACTTCTAGCGATATGAATTGTGTAATATCTCTAGTCATATGCATAGAGTAATTACTGTCTAGGTACTAAATGCTCTCACAATAACTTGTATGAGAGCGTACCTACAAAACAATTAAATGTTAGACTTGTAAATTAGTTTGGATTCTCCTTTTCGAAAAATAAAACTAGATGCAAATATGATATGACATGGTTTATGTATCCTAGGTCTCCACACTAAATGAATTTTTCTATGTAAAGTATAAGTATATGATATATATCCAATCATCCCACAAGTAAAATATTTAACTCCAGAAAAAGGATTTTTTAATCTCCGATACTGAATATGTCTCTTTCTAAGTTTTAAAATCTTTTACTTTAGAATAGGATTAATAAAATTTTTAATTGTAGGGGGTATTTTATTTTCCTCAAGTGCTTTCACTATCACTATAAGAAATGAGGTTGCATCTTCTGATATAGTTTTATCATATTTTAGATAGTGCTCTCTATTCTCATATTCATCCCAAAAATCATTAAATTCTTTTTTTAATTTATTATAGGATGATTTTAGTAATTCATTTTGCTTATTCAATCATCGAATTCATCAAGTAAGCTTATATGGATGTTGTCTATCTGTGTGTATTTTTCTAAGGATTTTTGCTCTTTTTGTAATTCTTATAATTTTAGATTCAATACAGCATACATTTTCTTAAGTTTTCTATATGTAGCATATATTCTTTCAAAAATTTCAATTAATTCATTATAGGTTAAGTCACAATCCTCTTCTTGATAGGACTGATAAATATTAATGGCCATTAAACACAGGTTGGTGACTTCCTCTCCCTTCTCTATTTCTGACAAATTTGAAGCTGACCACCTAGAAAGCTCTCTGAAATTTCTTATTGCCCTTTCTCCCATTTAGTTTCTCCTCTACCATCTCCTTGATAAGAGTGGCTTTAAGATTAGGGCAAACCAATTTTATATGTCCATATTTCCTACATTCGTAGCAAATAACATCATTAGAAACTTTAATATTTTTGTGGAACTTACCTTTGTTTCACTGCTGGCGTCTCCTCTGCTTCCTTTTAAGAAAGCTCCTGAATTACCTTATCATCAAGTCAATGTCATCCTCATCCTCAAGTATTGACTGATCACTCCCTAAATCATCCACTTCAAGTGCTATGTTCTTCTCCATTCGTTGTTCTCCAACATCAATCTTCCTTTGGCTCACTCCTTACTCGTAAGTAATTAGTGATCAAAGAAGATTATCAATAGAGTAAATATTTATGTCCTTAGACTTTGTAATCAAAGTTATTTTAACATCATACGTAGTAGGCAAACAATGAAGAATTTTATTAACTATTTCAGCATTCATTAGTTCCCTATATAATGCATGCAAATAAGTGACTATTTGAGTGAATCTTATGTACACATCAAAAATGGATTAATTTGGTTCAATGCAAAATAATTCATAGTCATGTAACAAAATAATTAATCTAGATGATTTTACTTCTTTAGTACCTTCATAAGTAATACAAAGTCTATCATAGATGTCCTTTATACTTTTACAAGTGGAAATCTGCATATTAATCTTCTAACTTAAGTGCACATAAGAAATTATTTAGACATTTTGTATTTAATTGTGCTAAATTATATTCTTCTACAGTCCAATCAACAAAATGTGTTTCAACCCTACAACTATCTACTAGTCTAGTTGGCCTAGTATACGCTTCCTGAACTAAAATCTACATGCAATAATCAAGCTATTGAAGAAAGGTTGACAAGCATGTTTTCCAAAAATCAAAAGGGATATTATCAAATAATTGATGTCTATTGATCGAATACCCTTCTAGTGTGTTTTGGTTTCCAAAAGTAATAATTTTTATTTTTCAAAAAGTAGTTTAAACTTATAGTTTTGAAACAAAGCTCTAATACCACTTGTTGATTCTGTATAGGTTGTTAAACCTAAGTTATTGTCCCAAGACTAACAATGAGGGAGGGTGAATTGGTAATTTAAAAATTCTCTTAGATTTTTAAATAGAAAACCATTTAAAATATTATAGTAATTTGATTTTAAATTAAGATTAGCTTTTTAACCCCAGTAAAATAAATTACATAAAATAAATGCGAAAAATTAAAAGGCATAAAGATTAATAGTGGTTCGGTAAAATATGACCTACATTCACTCCCTGAATACCCCCTATTTAGGTATTGCACTATTAATAAGAGTGACTCACCTTTAGCACCCACAACAAGATGGAGAAGCCTTTACAAATTCCCTGTTTTCCACATATCACTAGTGCGGTAGAGTACCCTCATCCTTTCACACACTACAAGTGTCAGCAGAGTACCATCGTCTGTTCACACCCTCCAAGTGCCAGCAAAGTACTATCGTCTATTCACACCCACTAAGTGTCAGTAGAGTACCATCGTCTATTCACACCCTCCAAATGTCGATAAAGTACCATCATCTTACTTGAAAGATCTTTCCTCAAGTAACTAGAAAGAAGAAAATAAGAGTTGTAACCAAAAACATAAATATATCCTTACCTTTGAGTAACCTTATGAACCATTCACACTTCTCTTACAAGAAATCTCTATCAAATACTCTACCAAATGCACTCTTTCACTTGCTCTTGAAAAATTAAGAAGAACTCCTCACACGTCATTTTTAAAGGACCTTTTATATGAAAGACACGAAAAACCATTCAGAAAACTAAAAATAAAAATTATGAGCGTGTATGATTGTACAATATGATCATATGTTCGTACGTACGAACAATTCAAAAATTGTTGTGTATGAACCTTATCTGAATCTATACAAAACGATTTTATACATGATGATCGTCTAGTATGAACCAAGTTTGTATTGTACGAACAGTTAGAAAAATTTTTATCTTTGTCGAGATAAAAAGGGACCCCACATTTTTATTCTCTGTATGACGTACATACAAATGAAATATTGTATAATATGAATCGTTCAGAAAATTGTACTATGTATGATGTTTTTACTTTTTCTTTAAAAAGCTATTGAATTATCTAGTCATCAAGGTAATGCCATCATCATCTTGTCTAGAAGAGTTGCTATTAGAATCATCAACCTTTAATGCTATAAATTTCTCTTTTTTTCTTTCACCTTCATCAATCTGCCTTTGACTCATTCCTTTCTTTTAAGGAATGAGTGATCCGAGTAAGTTATTTATGAAATAAACATTTAGATATTTATATTTAGTAATGATTAATTAATTTTACCTCATAGGAAGATGGTAAATAATGAAGAATTTTTTTAACTTTTTCATAATTTGTAAGCTCTTTTCCTAAGGCATAAAAGGATGTAACAATATATGTAAACATAATATACATTTCATAAATAGATTTGCTAGGTTTCATGCGAAAAAATTTATAATCATGAAGAAGAATATTTAGTCTACATTATTTTACTTCCTTTATACCTTCATATGTAATACAGAGTTTGTCTCAAATCTCTTTACCAGTTGAACAAGTAGAAACACATATATAATCCTCATATTTTAAAGCAAAAAAAAAAAAAAGTTTAAACATTTGGCATTGAGTTAGGCTAAATTAATCTCTATCATTAATAGTCCATTCAGAAAAAAAGGTATTTTAGTTTTATTGTCATTTACTAAATAAAAAGGTGCAGAATAATCATCCTATACTAGCATCTACATACGATAATCAATTGATTATAAAAAAGTGGACGTACAAGTTTTTAAAAAATCAAAAGGAATATTGTTAAATAGATGTGGTTTAGTTATTGAGTATCCTTCCGCAGTTTTATAATTACCTACATTAGCCATATATCTTTTTCAAAAGTTTTTTAAAACTTAATTTATGAATCTCACTCCGATACCACATAAATATTTGTGAGGATTATTAAACATTTGAACTAGCCCAACTTTTTCAAAAATCAAGAGGTGGGTGAACTGGTAATTTAAAAATTTTCTTAATGAAAAAGAAGTATTTTTTAAATCTTTTTAAATATTTTAAAACAAATGATTTATGCAGAAGCAAAACTAATATAACAATAACAAAGATTAGAGATTTTAATAGCAGAACAAATCACAAAATAATACAAAAATTAAATACAAAAAAATAATCATAAAGAGCACACCAGATTTATAGTGGTTCGATCAACTTGACCTATGTCTACTCCCCGGAAACCTCCTTTCCAGGTATTGCACTAAAAGTAGTATCTCTCCTTTTGTTCCCACAATAAGGCGGAGCCCTTACAAAATCTTTCCACCGACCTAGTGAGATAAAGTACCTTGAATCCATTTACGCCCTCCTAGAGTAGGTAGGTAGAGAACCTGAAAATCCTTTTTCACCCACTTGGTGAAGGAAGAGAACCTAGAAATCTTTTTACTCTCTCTTGGAGTAGGCAAAAAATCTTGGAACCATTTTCACCCACCTGATGAATAAAAAGAACATAGATCTAATGCTGATGAAGATCTCCCTCAAAGCCACCAAGGAACCAGAAAAGTAACTTGAAGAAGATGGCAAAAATCTTGCTTGGAGAAACCTTTGTGAATCCCTCACAACTTTCCCTCACAAGGATTTCTCTCTCTCCCAAGCCCTTTTTCTTCCTTCTCTAAGCTCTCTCTCAGATCTCTTCCACAACAAAAGATTGTCTCAAGAAATAATAAGAGATCTTAAATAGAGAGCCTCAAAAGAAGCCCCTAATTTTCAACTTGCCGACAAAGATCATCTAGTACGATCAATAAATTGTCCTATAAGATTAGTGCAAAATAACCTTTCAGCCAGTACGATCAGCATTGCTTTGTACGATCAGTTCAAGCATTTGTACAGATCATCTAGTCCGATTCGATGATCATCCTAGATAATTTGTTCAAGATATTATATTGAACGTCTAATACTATATGGGACAATGGCTGGCGATCTGCATATCATCCCGCAACCCTCTTGGGACGTCCAGTACGATATCCTAGATGATTATAAGAAAAATTATGATTTTGTCTTAGATGATAGGGGATCGTTGTTAAGAGAATTGCTATTTGCATGTTTTATATTCTTGCAACTTGTAAAGTTTTGATGATTCCAAATAATATTATTTTAAAGTTTTATTTTTCTCCTAACACTTTTTAGAAGAATTATTTTTGCTCTTGTGTGGACTAACATTTTAGGATAATCGAACTCCAGACTAATGAAGACTTCAAATCAAAATTCAGCATGAGATAATTTGTAAATTGAAGCTTGTACTTTTCTTTGTATTGAGTTTGAGAGGGAGTGATTGTAATTAAGTAACTTAGCACACACACACTTGGTGAGATCTTTAAAATTCATACTGATCGTACGGAACGAACCATGTTCGTACGGGACGATCAAGTTAGTTATCCTCTCGGAAGAGCAAAGGAACGAATAAGAAGTAATAATTTTTTTTTAAGTTCTGATCGTCCAGACGAATTTTTCTATTCGTCCCAGGATGAAAGGCTCTCTGAAAAATTTTTGTTCAGACAAAATCCTGCTCGTGCAAGGATGAAATGATCACTGTAAAACTTTTGTCCAGACGAACTTCAATTCCTCCCAATACGAAATGCTATCTGGAAAATTTTCGTTCAGACGAAATCTTATATTTGGCCCAGGATGAAATGCTCTCTATAAAAATTTTGTCCCAGGATGAAATGCTCTCTGGAAAATTTTTGTTCAGACGAGGTCCTATTCGGCCCAGGACGAAATGCTCTATGTAAAAATTTCATCCAGACGAACTCTTATTTATCCCAAGATGAAAATGTTTTATCATTTCAAATTTTGATAACTTCTAGCAATTTGTCGAAACCGACCCATGGTATAACTATTCGTACTGGACGAACTTAGTTCGTACTGGACGAACTTAGTTCGTACTGGACGAACTTAGTTCGTACGGGACGATAATCAGGTATGAAGTCAGTTCATATCAATATACATTGGGTTCATATGCAATCGATTTAAGTAAGTTCGTCCAGGATGATTCACGATCGTACGGGACGATCCACTATGTACATACTTGAAAATTAGCAATTTTTGGACGGTTTTTTGTGTCTTTCATATATAAAGTCCAATTAGAATTGCCTCTTAATCTTTTTGACTACTGATCTTTGTGCTTACTGAAAGGAGAGTCAAGGAGAGAGTGTGAGAGAGTGTTTGAAGGAGGATTCTTACTACTGGAGCGTGAAGGTTTCACTTGATACTCAAAAGTAAGAGTCTCTACTTGTGATTTTTTATTACTTCACTTTTTTTCTCTCTTCCTTCTAGATTTCTTATGAGAAGATCTGTCAAGGAGATCCGATTCTCTGTCGACACTTAGAGAGTGTGAACAGCCGTAGGATTCTCTGCCTACACTTGAAGAATGTGAACAGCCGACGGGTCCTCTGCCCACACTTGGAGAGTGTGAAAGGACGAAGGGTTCTCTGCCCACACTTGGAGAGTGTGAAAGGACGAAGAGTTCTCTGTCCACACTTAGAGAGTGTGAAAGGACGAAGGGTTCTCTGCCAACACTTGGAAGAGTGTAAAAGGACGACGGTTCTCTGTCGCACCGGGTAGTTGTGGAAGAGAGTTTTGTAAAGTTTTCCCCGCCTTGCTGTGGGTGCAAAAGGAGAGTCACTAGTAGTTTTTGTGCAATACTAGGAGGGTGCCTCCGGGGAATGGATGTAGGTCATGTTTGACCGAACCACTATAAATCTTGTGTCTTTTTATTTTTTGTTGCCTTTTAATTTTTACTGTTTTAACTTGTGGTTGAAAAATCTCTTTCTATAAAATTCACTAAAGTTAATTCTCGGTTTTAAATTTTTTAAAAGAGGGTAATTTTTTTTTAATTACCAATTCACCCCCCTCTTGGTTAGCCGCTGGGACATAAGCTTAGGTTTAACAACCTAATTCATATTGAACAAGTTTCAACAATCGTTCCATGAAATATAAAGGATGGTTTAGTATGATTTAGGCAGATCATCCTATACGATATGATCGAGCAATCTAACCATAATTATTCCCCTAATCATCATATCAATTTAGGCATGATTGTCATAAATCATCCAGGACGATGCATATCGTCCTGTACGATTAGAATAAAATTTGATAATTAAAATATTACTTAATTTGTGATTGACGGGTATTTTATACAATCTGAACTGATAGTCCTACATAATCTTGAATTGTCCAGTATAGTTAGTTAAGTAAGCTTAATTACCAGGGGTGTTCTAATCAAGATTTTTATTTTTAAATGATCATCCAGTTCGATTTAAATCGTCTTGTACATTTAGGTAAAAAAAAAAAAAAAACTCTAACTCACTAAATCACTCCTTATGAATGTGTGTTTGCAATGTTACTTAGCTTGAGGTCCACCAGATACATAACTTGACTCAAGAAAAGTAAAAAGTATATTGAAAATGAAATTATAGACAGACTAAACCCTAGTCTACCCAATCTTGAGCTGATTTGCATTGCAATTGAACATGTGGACCTGCAAGATTTGTAAGTAGGGAAAATAAAATAGATTTGCAAACTAGCAGTAGTAAAGGAACAATAATGTTTTTTTTAGGAAGAATAATGTTTGTTATCATCAAAATTATAGTTATTGGACCCAAATTTTTAATGCTTCACCTGAGAAATCTTGAATGATGGAAAACTATAACAGATAATTATAGTATAATTAATCTGTATAACATCTCTGATCTCATGATTAATCACATATGACTTGTAGTAACCAATTCGATCATTAAGTTTAACAACAAGTGAAAATCAACAATCACGTATATTTATATCTAACTAACATATTACATCTCACAAGAAGTGAACAAAATGAATGACAATTAACTATTATCACATAAATCTATATAAATCATACATATGAGAAAGAGGAACTCGCTTCCCTCTCCATATGACAAACATTTCCCCTCTACCTTCTAACATGGAGTAGATCCCTCAAACGAAAAAGCGTTCGATCTCATCAGCCTCCACTTTAAAGAACTCCAGCTCTGATAGCTTCATCTTAATTCCAAGCGATTCTCTTTATTTTCGTCGGTAACAACAAGCAGCTCGGCGAAGTTGAATTCAATACACTCTCCCTTATTGTGGTCGTGTTGGATTGATTATCGTCTTCTGTGGCTTCATTTTTGTTGCCTTGGAAGGAAGCGACGAGTGGATGTCGTAGTCGACCGGAGGCAAGAGCAGTTCCAGCGATAATCGTGTTGGCTCTGGTGAAGTCAACATAGTCATGAGCTTTAATGTGAAAGAAGCAGGCTTGCTTGAGAAGATGTGAAGTGAGGAAAGAAGCGGCCTAATATTGCGTCGTGGAACTTCTTGAGGATGATGAAGACGTCGTACTTTTTAGCAAAGAATCAAAATTGAGATTATTTACGTATTTTTGGCACCTTCGAACAACGAGAAGTATGAGAATACATAAGACTTTCTTAAGATACTAAAAGTAATAATGAGACCTAATTTTTTTTTAAAACATAGCTCAGTAACCAATCAACACTACAGTTATGCTTAATAAAGTAAAGTATCAAAATAGTAATCTAAAATTATTACTTTTTTTTTATAATTGCAAAAAATTTCATTAAAGGGAAAAGAAAAAATTATTACAAACTAACTGCAACTCTCAAATTCCTCCTTCAATAAAAGAAATAAGGAAGAAGGAAAATCAGAGGAACTAATGGAATCAAAACAAAAACTGTTTTGTAAAGCAATAAAAGCGCATAAATCTGCAGCTTTGTTACAATTCCTAGAGGTGTGATTAAAGATGACCTTATTGAAGTCGTGGAGGAAAGAAATCTTCTCAGAAATCCAGTTGTTCTTGGAATTCGTCATTGAATCTTGTAAAAATTTGATGACATTGTAGTTATCACCTTCAATTATTAGCCCTTTGTAATCAAACATCCAACCTTTAATAAAGTCTTTTAATGAAAGAACAGCTTCAAGCTCTAGTTGGTTGATGTCCCAATGTATTTTCTGTTTACCAAAGGCAATTAACATTCTGCCCTTATAATCCCGAGCAACACCTCCAACACTAGCTAGATTTGAGTCTAGTAAAGATGCGTCCACATTAATTTTGATCCATTCTAGAGGTGGGGGATGCCATGTAGTTTCAAACTCACGGAGGAGAGGAGCATCCCAGTTGACTAGCAAAGGATATTTACTTGTAGCAGAAAACAATGTGGAAGCAGCAGCCACCGAAACAGGTAAACCGTTCTTGCCATGCTTAACTTCATTTCTACAATTCCAGGAGATGAAAACTGTAGTGCAATAGATCTTAACAATATTCACATTAGAGCTGGCAAGGTTACGGAGCTGATTAAGGCAATCATCAAGAGAGCTAAAGGTTGGAATACAAAACCCCCAAGATCTCAGCATGTTCAAAATTTCAATGAGAAATTTACAGTGGACTACAATATGAGATCCATTTTCTATTTCAGGACAACCACAAGCGCACTTATCACAATTGTAGAGATTTCTAAATTTTAAGAATTCATTAGTAGGGATGGCAAACCTACTAAGTCTCCACCAAAAAAGCTCAACTCTTGGTTTTAGCTTCAGCTTCCACAACCATTTTGCAAAACCAGCATCATCAAAAAAGTTCTGAAATTTAATATGTTCAGAATAAGCTAATGAAGAAATGGATTTATCAGATAGTTGATAAAGCAACTCCATGTTGTCTTCTTCCCCTTCTTTTATTATACAATGGTGTGTTATAAGTTCAATCATGCTGCTATTAAAAAACCGAGAAAGCTCATTCAGATTCCAGTTTCCATCTTCAGTGATAAAGTTTTGCAGCATCTGATTTTTAGTCCATTACAATCGGCTAGAATTGGCCATTTGTTGAAACATTTGTCAAGTAACCAAATGTCCTCCATAACATTAATATTTGCCCCATTAACGATATTCCATTTGACCATTGGATTGAGAGAGAGCATTCCGTTGAGGATTATTGCCCGAGCAGCAGAGTGTCCATATGTAGGTTTGTTGCCATGAATGACAGAGCCATATTTAGCTGACATACATTTGTATAAAAGTGAGGAAGGATTATTAAAAAGCCTCCAAGCCAGTCTTGCATGTAGAGGTCCAACTTTCTTTACAGCTGAATATATACCCAAACCACCATAAGTTCTAGGAGTGCAGAGATTCTCCCAAGCTATGTAATGAAGACTCTTATGTCCTTGAATGTGATGCCATATGAAATCTCTACAAATTCGATCAAGTTCGAGAAGAATACTCTTGGGGATTAAAGAATGAGTAGAAATAAAGGTTGAAAGTGATGATAAAGAAGTCTTTGCTAAAACAATTCTTCCAGCCATTGAAAGAAATTTAGCACCCCAAGAATTAAGCTTGTCAAGTGCATGATCAATCACAAATTGGAAATCTTGTTTGGTTAAAGTTCTGAGTGCAATTTTGGTTCCCAGATAATGAATAAAATACTTGTCGTTACAATTTGTTGAGTATTTATTAAGTATTTGTAAATACTCAAGAAATAAGTAAATACTCAATAAATACTTATAAAATTTATAAATATATTTAATAAATACTCAGTAAATATTCACAACTAACTATTAACTAATTATTTACTAAGAATATTCAACAAATATTTAATAAATATTCAATATCCGAACCGTTAGACTCAGCGATTGATAATTTCTTAAAAAACACGAGAAGTATCTCCCGTATATATATGGGAACTCGTCTTTCTGTTTGTCGGCAATCTTGGACCGCCTTCGCCTTCGCCTTCGCCGGTGACATTACAGGTAAGCATCTTCACCCTATCGTTAAGCATCTGCTTTTATTCTTGCGTGATATCCAGAGATCTTTCAATCTAGGTTGTAGATGTAGATCTTCAAATTTCATTACTTTGTATAACTTATTTTAATTATTTTTGTATATCTCGCCCATTTATTTCTGTATCTGAAGTTTTTCGTGATTGTTATGTTACAATTTCTATTTCCTCGATATTCCCCTTTTTCCGTTTGTCGGCAATCTTGGACCGCCGACGCCTTCGCCGGAGACATTACAGGGAAACATCTCCACCCTATCGTTACGCATATCTCGCTATTCTTTCGTGATCTCCAGATATCTTTCGGATCTAGGGTTTTAGATGTAGATCTTCAATTTTCATTACCAAGTATAACTTATTTCTATCATTTTTATATATCTCCCCATTTATTTCTCCATCTGAAGTTTATCGTGATATTTATGTTACAATTTCTCTTTCCTCGATTCTCCCCCCGGAAGATAGGCGCTGCTTTGACCTCTTTAATCGCCTGTTTAAGATGCAGTGATTATTAGACTCTAGAATATGGTTTTTTGCTCAACAAGTAAGATGGATTAACGCAAGATTGGATATTTTAATTTTAAAGCATCTCGTTACTTGCATGGAGATGAATTCTTAGGTTCATTGGCATGTGAAAGTGCTTTATTTTCTTAAAGCTGCATTCTTGATATATATATATATATATATATATATATATATAGGGGCGGATGCAGCATGGGGGCACGTGCCACCACTGACTTTGTTAATAATCTCTAATTAAGTATATTTATGACTCATTAATTACCTATTAAATCAAAATAGTATAATTACATTTACATAATACTGCTGGACACTCACAACCACCCGCCTCCCTACAGACCATATAACACACTAACTTACCTTGTCAAGGTGTCTTATTATATAAAGCAAAATATTTTTATCTTTCACGGTGTGGGACTAAAAAGGTTTTTTTTTTCTTATGAGTGGAAGACTTAGGCGGGAAGGGGAAACATAGGCGGGAAATAGCGGGAGGACAAGGCTTTTTTTTTAGGCTTAGTCACTTTTTTTTTTCTTCTAAGTTAATAACTCTAATTAATTAGTTATATTACTAAAAATAAAAGTTAGAGATATGTCTAATGTATACTGTTAAAATTAAAAATATTAAATTAGTAAAAAAAATACTAAATTAGTAGATTTAATTGTATTTATTTTTAAAACTCTAATTGAGCTCTAATCGAGCTTCTTAGTCGAGCTCTAATCGAGCTTTTTAGCGAGCCTGTCCACGACGGCTTCTTATTAGAGTAGCGTTAAATTTTTTTTCTCACTTTTATTTTATTTGACTTAGTTGGACATATGATTTTATGGCCTTTAGCCGTCAAAGATTAGATTTTGAATTCTTTACTTGATAAACCCTGTTAATATTATTTTAATTGAAATTAGATATGGAAAGGTATTTCGAAAGAAAATTTTAAGATTGAGGGTTTTTTTTTTACTTCAACGATTTGTGTCCCCACATGAAAAAAATCCTGGCTCCGCCCCTATATATATATATATATATTGCAATTTTCTAGAGGAAACTTGTAATAAAAGTAGTAAAAAATTTGATTAGTCCAAAATCAATCAATAGATCAAATAAACGATACGAAATCTTCCTTATCAAATTTTAATTGGGTTTTGAGGGCTATATGAAATACTACACCCATAATTAGGGGGTTGTAGAGCTCTGATGGTAGTGTCGACTATGTATTGGGCGAGTTCATTATTATCAAATATATACTGATGAGTTCAGTAGTACCAAGTAAGAAGGATGAGTGTGTGAGTGAGAACCAAGCGAAAGGTACTTGATAGCTAAGCATTGCCTCGTAGATGCTAGCGAGACCTTTGCTAATCCTTGTATCGCCTAGAAGAGAAGATAAATGAATTGAGGATGTGGAGAAGATGAACTTCTGTACCTAGATGCAACTTTTTCTCCTCCGCCGATACCTCATTTTCACCTCCCTTCTCAGCTTCCTCGTCATCATAGATGGTGCGAACTTGAAGAGTTTGTTCTTTACACAAATGGCTCGGCATGTATTTCTCATCACATCTGAGTCTGCATCTTTGCCTCTATTAGTCGTTTGAAGTTGCTTCCCTGGGTGTACTCTGCTGCTATTCTCCTTAGGAGCTTCTCTTTGGAAAGACATTGCCTGGGTTCTAGGTGCTAGAGTAGTAGAGGTGCTACGCTAGGCCCCTCCTGTGTTGCTACTTCTGCCGCCCCTTTCCCTTCCAAGTTTTTCCTCCACCCTCTTCGCAAGCTCCATCCGGATGTCCACCCTGATCCCTTTCATGAAATTCCCCTCTTGTCCTTCCTTAGAGATTCCCCTCAATCTCCCTAACAGTAGTTCATACTTCTCTCGATACTCTTGAACGGTCCCCTCCTGAGTTAGGGCATAGAACAGCTTGTGGTCTCATTCCTGGATGGTTTGGAAACGTTCCAACAAGCACTTCTTAAATTCGTCAAATGAGTACATTGGATAACTAGCCTCCCTTCATTGGAACCAGGCTTGTGTTTTTCCTTCCAAACATAGACCTGCCACCATGAGTTTTTCTCCTTTCGTCAGCCTGTTGATGACAAAGTAACGTTTTACCTAGTACACCCACCCCTGAGCATCCTGCCCTTTAAAAGTTTAAAGGCCATCATTTTTAACTTTCTTTCTCTACATCCGCACCCCATTGGTTTCTTCCCTAACCTTGTCCTCTTTCCTTCCACCTCCCTCTGCCTGGTTGTTCTCCCAAAAAATTTAGATTCCCTCCTCCTTACTGTCAGCTCTTAAGAATAACCTGATCCGCCAAAAAATGGGGCTCATCGTGGCGGTCAGTGATGGAAAATACTCTCTACTTCATCGCCATCCTCCTGGATCTCCTTCCCTCGTGGTTCCACCTTATGAATCACTGGCGATGCTTTTGATTGCATCTCCAGCATCTTTTTCATCGTTTCTTTGATGGCCGAGATTCTTCCCTCTGTTATGGAGTATTTTTCCTCTACTCCTGCTTTGAGTTGCTCCATCTCTCCCTCTTAATTCATCCATTTTTTTTGCTGCATTAGATTGGATTTATTTTCCAATTAAAAAATCGCGAAGAAAAAGGAATTTTTGCTCAAGAAAGTTGCTCTGATACCAATTTATACGCCTTGTTATCAAAACAACCCATGAATAGGATGAATTCAACATAAACATATTTTATTGCTTGGAAAAAAAAAAAAACAAGAAGCACGATACAATTGATCCTCGATTTGAGAGGACCGATCTCTCCTAAGTCTTAAGATGCCGCTAGAGACCAAGCACCAAGACACCAAAAAAAATAGAACTCTAACAAAACAATAGCATAATCGCTCATCTTAACCCCTCATACATATTTATAACATACAAAGAACAATCTCAATTACTAATTAGCCTTTCATGGAGTTAAAAAATACCTAAGATAAGTCCCCAATCAGTCGCCCCCTCCTTAAAGCAGCTCCCTCAATCAGTCGCCCCCTCCTTCCTAAAGCAGCTCCCTCAATCCGCCGCCCTCTCTATCATACTTAAAGAAGCTTCCCAATTTCAGCCATGGGTCCCATCAATTAGCTGCCCCCTCCTCTTGCCTAATTCCATTCTTTGTCCTTCACATCGTGGGCCCCACAGGCCCAATTTGCTGGCTGGGTGGAACAGCCGGCCTCCGCCTGTTGTAAACTAGGGGTCGGCCCTAGTTCTGGGCCGGATAGACCGGTCCTTCTTGGACGGGTCTATCAACTATATCCCATATGCTTTGGTTTTGTGTTAATGACTTTGAAAATTTAGTAAATGAATCATCAAGTTAAAATTCATGATATGATATTTCTACTTTGGATCAATGTTTTCAAATTCAGAACGAATGTTGATGGGGTTCTTAATTAAAAAATATATGTGAATTACAGAAAGTTTATTATTAACTATCTCATTCATTCACATCATCATTGGCCCTATTCCAACAGCTTTAGGTTACCTTTCTGAGCTGTTGGCTCTATTTTGCACTAATATTTTTGCCTAGCATCTAATCATGTTATCTTAAGTATATTCTTTTCATTCCTATGTCTTCAAAATTATTATTATCAACCCATCTCTTTGGAGCATTTTATCCATTTTGTTCTACTTGTTCAAAGCACTCATAAAAAATGTTTCTCCCATATGTTCTTTGATATTGACATTTTTTAGTTTGTGTATCGATAGATATCCAATATGGTCATTTTGCAATTTTGCCTGTTTTTGTTTTGCTGTGCATCCATTGTAAGATTCTAATTTTGAAGACACTCAAGCTGGTTATAAGTGACTTCTTTATGGCTCAAATCTCAAGATCTATATTGCATAGCTTAATTACAATTTTCTAAAATTTGCTTTCAAATCTCTTAGCTATTCTCTTATTTATTCCTTGCCTACAACTAAAAAAGATTCATAAATAAATAAGCAAGTAATCTGTTGTAATGCGAGAGCGTGATTGATACTCTTAACATGAAATGATGTTTATATTTAGCATTTCATAGAAAAGTTGGTATAGTTCTAATATGTTTAAATTCTTGTTGAATATTATGGCAATTTAAAGGATTGGTCTTTCTTTCTTCTATTTCAAGTTGAAATGGATGTCTTGTACTTGTGAGATACGCAAGATGGAGACTCAAAACATGATAATTAAGATGACATTTAGTCATTAATTTTGAGGTGGAAGAGCCATCAATGTGCGAAAAGAGGCTTTGGGAGGGTTCATGTCTTTGTGACGCGTGTTCTGTGAATATGCATACTAAGTTGTGTTCTGTGTAATCTTTGTGCTGCGTGTTCTGTGAATTATGTATACTAAGTTGTGTTCTGTGTAATCTTTGTGCTGCGTGTTCGAACTTTAGAAGAGAATATACTTAATAATCCATGTATTCTCTGGAAATTGCAGAAAAAAACCTTAAGGAACACAGGAAAGAAGCTGTGTAAGACCCTTCTTCTCTCGTTCTTTTCAAGGGATTCTATGGCACCTTCTTCTGATTTCTCCGATAGGTATTTTTTTGGGTTTATTTTGCTCCGTTTTCTTGCTCCCAATTTCTTCAAATAATTCAACTTCTTCACATTATAATGGCTATTTATAATAGCCCGGAATTAATTTTTTATTTCTTTTCAGAGAGACCATAGAGATGAGACGAAATAGAGGACCTCCATTTATCTTACTACTTCCTCTTATCTACGCCCCTATTCTTCCCCTCAGTACGTCATTGTCTAAATATTTATTTTGACGTGTATTATTTGTGCTCATTTCGTTGGTGGTGCTTAAGTTCTTTTTATGGTCATCTTACAGTGTCTGTTTCTCATTTGAAATTAACAGTTCGAATTGGTCTGAGGCGCAAGCCAGTGTTAAGGGATAGACTGTTCTATGGGGTACTGGCCGGTGCCTTTGCTCATGGCACTTATTTGATGTATCCTCCTCAATTATCATTGCTGAATTTGAACTTTACCCTTAAAAAGAATTTTCTTGATTCATATATTTCTGTATTCATTGTTGAATTATTGTCTGCATCTTGGAACGTAGATATGCTTATATTCTCTAGGGATATCATGTTATTCGATGGCTGTAGATCCCGATGAGTTTGAACTGAGTTATTATTATGTGTGATGTTCACTATTTCACCCAATCTGCTCCTAGTATGTTTGTTGTTGTGCAAACTTGGATAGAAGTATGTTTTTATCAAGCTTTATGCTATCATGCCACAGTAATTCTTAATGCCTTGGTTTTCCGTTAACATTCTGTTATCATTTATTATTCAACTGCGAATTTTTCATACTGAACTGTCATACATCATATGAATATGTAGTGTTATGGATATATATTCTAAATATTTATATGAATTCATGAAATTCTATTGAATATTTACATGAAATGATTGACGCTCTAAATTAAATATAAAAACAAATATATATTTTGTATTTCAATAGAATTCATGTAAATATAGTCAACATTTCAATAGAATTCTCACTTCATATTAATGGCTGACAAACTTTACTTATATTTTTATGTTTTGTTTTCTTATGCTTATCTTCATGAATTATAAAGGAATGTTCTGAAATACCCCCTCTCAATGATTAGGTCTGATTACTACTATTTTTGAGAGTTTCAATGAGCTGAACATGAATAAGTTGGGCTCATTGACTGTTAATTTGAACAAAAACAAGCCTACCTCCCCCCCCCCCCCCCCCCAAAAAAAAAAAAAAAAAAAAAAAAATCTTGTTCATGTTTGACTTGTTTATTCTCAATTTGCAAATAAACACTTGGGCTAGTTCTCTTGTGCAAGTTTAGTAGTGCCGAGTACATTCAGGCAAGTATACTTGGTTGGTCTATAGGGGTGAGTGTGAGATGAGGGGATCTTCTATTGGCGAGCTGACTAAGGTTGTCAACAACTTGTTGAAGGCCTTAAATTGCCTTCGAAGAGAGAGGTGGGAAGGAGAGATCTCGGTAGAATGGTCTTAGCAAGATGAGATGAACGCCCTGTGAGTAGGTACTTTTCTGTAGTTGAGTTGGATGTGCATAAGTGAGGATGTCTGCTTTGGAAGAGAGCGATTGATCACGACGGTTCTCTTTCATGCAGCTTCCAAGTTGTTTGCTTGGTGAGAAGCCTGAATTGCCCCCTTAAGAAGGATGGCCTCCTTTGATAGACTCAAACGAGTAGCATTTTTGATCATTTTGACGAGTTCTCCTGTATGTTCTAGGCTTGCAGCTCCTCTTGATTGTTGTGCGTGTTCTCCTGTGAACCCTATTAAGTGTGAGATCCTTTATCGCAACCTGTGGACTATCTGATAACACTTGAGAATGTATATGTGAGTAGACATTTAGTTTCTTGATTCACTTGACCATTTAACGGGCGAGTGACGAAAATGACAAATTAATGATAAATGGAGACTATTTCAAAGGGCTAACAAATAGCTAATAAGTAAATGTGAATATTGCTTTGTTTATTGTAGCCTCAGAAATAGCGTTGAATGATGTGACACAATTAATAAGTAAATGTGAATATTGCCTTGTTTATTGTAGCCTCGGTAATAGCGTTGAGTGATGAGACATCACTTTGTTCTCAACCTCTATAAATAGTGGCTTCACATTTAGAGGCTTTTTACTTTTTGAAATCTTCATAGGATGTTGTCTAACCTACAAGTTTCATATAAATTACTCCTTGCGAGTGCTCGTTTAAAATGAAACTATGTATCTAGCTTGGATGAGTGTTAAGCGAGTGAAGAAGACTACATTCCACCATGGTAAGGTTGGAGAGGTTGAGGAGGCATTGAATTATTCCTTGGTGAGCAATGAGGCTGGTGTAGAAGGACAAACTGTCCAAGGATTATCTGAGCCTATTGTTGCCCCTCTTGCAAAGGTTGAGCCTAGGCTGGCAGCGATGACTTAGTGCAGTCTATTAGGGTTGTGACGACTGGTGCACCTACTATTATTGGAGTCAGCGAGGGGCAAGCTGAGAGGGTTGACCACTTTTATGACTCAAATGGGGTCCCTCGTAATATGTGGTTGATGAGGCATCTTGTCTTGTAGCGACCAATGGCGGAGACATTTCAAGAGATTGCCTTTACGGAGATTATGTAGACTACATAAGGAGCTAAGCATATGCCTCCACCTTGTGTAGGTAAGGAATAAAGAGAATTTTAAATACTTGAAGTAAGTCATGTTAGGGAAGAAGATGACTGTTGTGAGAGAGTATAATTTTTGTTTTCTTGAGCAAGTTGTTGGGAGAGTTGCCGAGCGAGTCATAGATGACTTCTTTGAAGAAGTGGGCGCTTGGGTTATACACGAAAGTTGTTGTCTTACGTGATCAGCTCCTCTCACTTTATGCTTTTTTAGATAGAATTTTTCGTTGCTTATTCTTCCATGTCAATCATTGCTGTGTTGTCCGCAAAAGAAGCCCATGCTTTTGAGCCTTCTGTAATGGAGGAACTTGTTGGGGTCGACATTAGGTAGAGGGAGTAGTAGTTGATAGGGGTGCAAACGAGTCAGCTGATTTGTGAGTTTGCTCGAGCTCGACTTGATAACAAGCTTATGAGCCGAGCTTATTGATTTTTGAGCTCGAGCAGATTTAAGAGCTCGTTTTATAATTGCGCTCGAGTTTGACTTGTTGACTCGTTAAGCAGATCGAGTGCGGGACGCGGAAGGAGGAACCATGAACATGACAGCGGAGGCTAAAGGTGAAACCCGAAATTGAATATGAAAGTGGAAGCGAACGTCCACAGGTTGATTTGACCACATCATTCCTCAAGGGTTGACCATGTTAGAGAAGGTGGTAGGGCCATAATTTCAATGACACAAAATGGTGTTATTCATTGGTGCACTACATGGCGCGATGCATATATAGTGTTATTTGCTTGGTGCAGCGCATAAAAATAGCGCACGCTATTTGTGCTATGCATGGGCAGTAGGGTTGTCAAAAGCAGGTTATGAATTGGGTTTGGGTCTAACTCGAATCTAACCCGGCATTGTTTGACCCAACTTGAACCAGACCCTTTTTTATAAACGGGTCAATTTTTTGGACCCAAACTTGACCCGCGCGAGTCCGGGTCAACCCGATACGATTTGATAAAATCGGATATACAATAATATTAGGTTAGAATTGTAGAAAATAGAAATCAATAAATATGAACAAATTGTTTCAGCAAATTTAAATTACTTATTTAATTATTTATAACAAATTTAAAATTACCATATATAAGCTCATTTACAATTTACAAATCACTTAAAACTCAATTGCTTATTTCAATTACAAACTCAACTCATTTACAATTCACTTACATCTTAATTGCTCATTTCAATTACAAACTTAACTCAATTTATAAACTACAAAAGAGTTTACAACAAATCTAAATTTGAAAACAATAAATTATACTAGGATGATTTGATGAAATGCTCCTCGAAATAACTGTTTCAAGTCTTCAATGGCCTGTTTGGCTGTCTTCAATCATGGTATAGATTTAACTACAACAAAACCAGTTATATAGGTTGCAAACTTACAAACTTTAATATTATTGCTCAGATTAAACCCTACGTATATTTAATTACATAATGAGGTCATTGAGGTATAAGTTTAATAAATATTAACATATTACCATCCAAGGTGACAATTTGTATTAACTTAATATATGTTCTTTCAATAAGATTGTTTTCACTCATTCTAAGAGACTACAAATGTCACCTGGTTGTAAATTGTAATAGCACTTACACTAATATGATTCCCACTTTCATTTTAGAAAGTTAATTATGATCGCTTCATAAAACCACGGATAATATATGAGTAAATGACTGCAAGCTTGAGCAATACATCAATCTGCCAATTATAAGGCTCAAATAGTCTAATAACAAAAATCAACTTATCAAAACAACATATCACAAATGATCAAAATAAAGACCACAAATGAGCAAATGAAGATAACAATAGAAGAAAACCCAGAAGTACACTACACAATTTCAAAACAAGAGAAACAAGCCTTCAGAAAAGCAGCAGCCGGACAGCAGAAACAGACCACAGAAGAAAACCCAATAGTCGAATTATACAACATAATTTGAACATCAACTTTACTGAACTAAGGAATAACTCTAACAGCAAGTTAATGTTTCAACAAGTAAAAATGCAAAATGATTCAACAAAATCAAATAGCTAAACCCTAAGACTGCAAAAAAAAACCCAATGGCTACAAAGAAAAGTCTATGACTCATACACTAACAACTGTCCAACACAATAATACTAACAGCAAAAAAGTCAAAGATTACAACTCCATCAAATAGGCCAGATAACCAAAAGAAAAAAACCCCACCCAGACTCTTAATACACAAGCCAGAATAACCACAAATCTCAATGTCCTTATGCAGTAAAAGTATGTTACTCAACAATCAACTCTTAATTAGTTGTCAAACTTCTTATAAACAAAATATTTAACTAGAATCATCTAATAACTGAACTTTCACTCGATTATGCATCAATTTCATTGACATGTAAATCAAGGATATCATTTGTAATAACATCACAAAAAAAAAAGAAAAAGGATTTGAACTCAACTTCTAAATGTACTAAGAACATAAATGAATTACATAAATAGGGGAAGGATGAATAGTAAAGCACCTTGTTCTGCATTCAATCAATCTTTTGAACAAACAAGTGCCTCAACAATGTCATGCTTCAGTGCACTTCGATATTGATATAGAATTCTACCGCTATTGATGAAAACACTTTCAGATGCAACTGTAGTTATATGAATGTACAAAACTTTACGAGCAATAGCAGATACATTAGAAAATCTTTATTGATTGCCCTTCTAGAAATGCAAGATGTCTAAATTAATCTTTGTGTCTAGGTTTGGCTCATCCAAATAAATTTCTAACTATGATTTCCTAGGCATAACAACTTCCTCTAGAAAAGACTCAAAGCCCTGTGTGTGAAACTCATTTAAATTTACGACTTAATAAAAGTACCATTAGTGAAGATATAAGTACTTCTTGATGTACCAACATCTATAGTTTGGGATGCACGTGAATGTTGCTCTGTTAATCCATTACCTCCTGAACTATAGTTTGCAAATAAAGTGAACAACTTCTCTTTAACCTTTGTTAGTTCATAGAGGTAATCACCTTCCTATAGTCGCCTATAACACCACTCAACCAAAGTAAATTTATACCGTAGATCTAAAATGACAGCTATGACCAATATAACACTAAATCCAGACCAATATTTCTCAAATTTGACAATCATTCCTGCAGCTATTCTCTTTATGTAATCATGTCCACTTAACAATTCATATTTCAATGATACATAAGCTATTGAAATGTAAGGAAAGTATAAAATTGCTGTTAGGTACTTTGAGCCCGATATAACACATGTTATCTCGTAGAAAGGAGCCAAGAAAGTGTAAATAGATTCAATTTTTTCCCACTCAACACTACTTGGACAATTCTTATAATTTGAATCATCCAATTCTAAATGCTGAAAAGTCCGTCGATAGCAGATAGCACTATCAAGCATGATGAAAGTGGAGTTCCATCTTGTTGGAACATCCTGACGCAAATCTCTCTTACCATCTAGACAAATATGTTTAATACAATAAAGAAAATTTTGCTTCCTCACTTGAGAGCCTTTAGCGTACTTAATACTCTCCTTGATATTTATTATTGAACCATCAATCTCCTTCAAACCCTTATGAACTATGACATTAACAATAAGGGTTGTATAATGAATATGATAAAACTTACCATAACAAAGCAAAATACCACGTAAACATAAATTGAAAGTTCGTTAGGGATGTTAAGCCCTATAGAACTGGCCCAAGCTTACCAAGAGGGGGGGGGGGGTGAATTGGTATTTTAAAATTTCTTTTCAATAAAAGCAATAAGATCACAAACCAAAACCAAATCACACCACAAGACAAAAACAATGCGGAAATTTAAAGTGCGGAAGCAAGAAATAAGAACACAGAAATTTATAGTGGTTTGGTCAACTCGACCTACGTCCACTCCCCGGAGGCGCCCTTCGAGTATTGCACTACAATCGTGACTCTTCTTTAGCTCCCACAGCTAGGCGGAGAAGCCTTTATAACGAACCTCTTTTTGCCACCCCGGCAAGGCAGAGAATGTAAAGACTGTTTTTCTACCAGGATCGTCCGGGACGAAGTGGATCGTCCCGGGACGATCTGTACAGATTGTGAAGGAATCTGCATATTCGTCTGTACGAACCTAGAAGCGTCGGGATGAACCGTCGGGACGAACCCAGACAGAGAGTTTCGTCCAGGGACGAAAAAATGGAATTTATTTTCGTCTGGACGATTGAGTCCAGAGAAGATCGTCCCGGGACGATTGGGATCATCGTCCGGGACGATCCTGCTTAATAAATTTTCGATTTAAGTCGTTTTGAAGAGAGAGAAAGTCCAAGAGAGAGAAAATCGAAGGGAAAAGAAGAAAAATAGATTTTTGGGCGACTTCCGTCCGTTTTCATCCGTCGTCGTAATTGGAGAAGTTGACCGACTCGAGATAAGGCACATTCCGCCTTTCTCAATTTTAAGAAATGAGATTTTGACGTGTTTTCTGTTTCGAATTTTATTTCTGTTAGCAAATTTCTGGTGTTATTTTCTTCTGACAAAGATTTTACCGCGTAACTTTTGGTAGGTTTCTGAGATGATAATTGTGCACGTTTTGAATATTTTCTGGAAGATTTTTACTGGATATTTTGAATTCTGCGGCGTTTTAATTGAACTGCAAATTATCAGGATGTTGAAAAATGTTGTCTGTACAACGAAAGTCTTATAATGTTATTGTGGATATTATGAGATAATTTGATAAATTTCTGAATCTGTGAATTTTGTGTATATTCTGTATACTGCCGTTATGCCGCTGATTTTTTGTACGAATTCTGCTTTTGTCCAGAATTGTACATTGAATGAATTGATTAATTGTATGCTATCAGAAGGGAGTTATAAGGGGCAGGAATCCTATGTGATTGCGTTGTCTGGGTCCGGGAAGGGAGACATAAGGGGAAGTTCTGAAATCTGAAATTCTGTATATTTATTATGTTATGGTGCTATAAGCACAAAAGGGAGCCATAAGGGGAAGTTCTGGTGCTATAAGCACAAGGGAGATATAAGGGGAAGTTCTGACATCTGGAAGGAAGTTCTGTTCTGAATTTATCTGTTCTGTAAAGCTGTAATGTGATTATTTCTGCTATGACTTTTGTACGTTGTTGGTTATTCTGTATGATCCTATCTGATCTGTGATTTGAAGCTGTATGATCTCTGATTTGAACTTGGATTTAGATATGACTTCAGTTTTTCGTATCCGATGTTGGATTTCTGATTGAGCTATTATTTGTTCTGTCTGTTATATGATTTCTGTACGATTATTCGAATTCTGTATGGATACTTTTCTGATATGCTTTCTAATGTTAGTTTCTGATTATTTTGATTGGTGATTGATGTCTTGTTGAGCTGTTAGCTCATCCTTGTTTTCTGCGTAGTTTTTCAGATTCTGGGAAAAGGAAGGAGGTCTTAGACTAGACGTTCTGAGTCTGATCTGTGATTAGGTACTTGATACTTTTGATTTTTGTGCAGTTATGGCTTTTCTGTTCTGTTCTTTCTGTCTGAAGCCATTGACTGTATTGTATATGATTATTTTGAGGAAAGAAAAGATAAATGAACCGTTCTGCATTTGGATGTTTATAGTAGCTCTGTGTTTTTCTGTCTGCTTAATACTTGAAAAAAAGTCTGAAACAAATTCCAAAGCTAGATCCTGAATTTTCAAAAATTCCATCGCGACCCGATGCGAGCGGGATCCGTCCCGGTCTGGTTGGGTCGTGACAGAGAACCTATCTCCTTTTGGTTCCTCCTGAAGCTGGCAGAGAACCACAATCAGATGCTGACCCCTTAACTCTACCGACCCTTCCACGGACGAGAAACTCTAGACGAAGAAAAGCAGAGCGATCCTTGAACCAACTCTTGTGAATCCCCTCACAAGCTCCCCCTCACACGATCCTCTCCCTCTCCCTCTCTCTCTTTCTCTCCTCAAGGCCTTCTCAGGTCAAGGCAGCAGCAAAAGATTATTCAAAACGTTGAACAAGGGCTCTTAAATAGAAGAGCTTCAAAGGAGCTCATTAATTGCAAGTTGTCGACTATATCGTCCAGGCCGATATGGACATCGGCCAGGCCGATCAGTACAAATCTCAGAAGATCAGCCAGAGCATCGCCCTGAATGCAAACTGGACGATTTAAAATTGGCTTGATCGTCTAGGCCGATCTCACGATCGTCCCGATCGATCAGTTCAAATCAGAGAAAATCGTCCAGAGCATCGCCCTGAATTCGAGCTGGCCGATATTTATCGTCCTAAAGTAACTAAGGTTTTTTGAATCGATCGTCCTGGCCGATCCTGAGATCGTCCAGGACGATATGATCGTATCAATCATCTTTAATTACTCCATTGATTTCCTGATCAATTAAGGCATAATTTGTGAATATCGTCCAGGCCGATCAATGATCGTCCTGGCCGATTATTAAAAAATACAATATACCTTAATTGTCTATGACGGCAACTTTTTTCTGTTTTGAGCTTATCGTTCTGGCCGATACACGTATCGTCCAGGACGATCTATTAATGACGACTGCCTTAATTAAGAATCCTTGTTTAGATTTCTATTTTAAGCCCGATCGTCCAGGACGATGTAAATATCGTCCTGGCCGATATGAGTAAAAATAAAAATTCTAAGTCTCTCAAGTGTGTGTGTGTAGGGTTACTTAGCATCAGTCTCTTTGAACATTACAAATATACTCAAGAAGAGAAAAAACAAAGTACAGACTGATTCAACCCTAAACCTACGCAATCTTGAACTGACTTCGTTTGTTCGTCCGATCTTCGATTCCTGAAAAGTTAGAAGTAACAGGCAGTTCAAGAGAATCAATAGTGTTTGTCAATCATCAAAACATAAGTCATGAAAATAGATTTGCAACAATCCCCCCTTTTTGATGATGACAAACACAAGTAGGAAAAGCTTAGTAAGAATAACAGTTCATTAAAATTTTAAAGTTACAAGCACATCAACTTTTCCTATCACACAACAGAAACTAAAACAAACTAAAAAACAAACTACAGAAAATAGAAAACAAACAACAGAAAACACAGACTATAAAAACGAGGGACCCTGATCATGAGATGGAGGTGGTGGAGGTGGCTGCTGAAAGTAGCTGGCAAGCGTAGTAAACTGAGCATTGAACCAGACGATGTCCTGGTAATGCTGCTGCTGCTGGTGAGTAATGTAGCTGTCAAATCGGGCTAAATCCTCTGTGCGGTGCTGCTCGTAGCGGGCAATGTCCTCAGAATGTTGCTGCTCCTGTGCAGCAACGTAAGCGTCAAAGCGGGTCTCCCATCAATCAAACCTCTCTATCAACTGATCAACCGGTGAGTGCTGGTGGAGAGGAACAGGATCAGGAACGGGAGCCTCCTCCTCTCCAGCCCCCCGAGGTTCCTCATCCCCAGGGTGGAGACGAGTACTATGAAGGGTACTGACGGAATTGTTTGAGTAGAAGAGAGTTAGAAGGTTGGGTGGAATAGGATACTGAAGTTGGTATTTGGTTTCAAGGACATAGGCTATGAGGTGTCCTAAAGCTAGATTGGGTTTTCTCTTATGACCTGGATCGCGGATTGTGGCTAAGTGATCAATGTACCGAAAAATTAAGTCTGCAGTATTGAATTCTCTATGTGCCATGATGTAAAAAGTAGTCAAGGAAAGTAGAGGAGTGATATGGATTCGGTCCCCGGCTTTTGGAATTATGGAGATGCGAAGGACATATTGGATTGTCTTAGCATCTTTGACTAAAGAGCTAGTCTCTCCAACATGAAAAGGTGCATTGGTCTGGCGAAGGAAGTGATTTGCCGTGGACCAGTCAAAGTCAGGATCTGAAGCGATCAAGTGCAGCTTATCCCCAGTGGTGGATAGCTGTAAAAGTTCAATACAATCCTGATATGTGATTTCGACAGGGCGTCGATTCACATAGGAGGTCAGGGCTGTGAAGGTAGGATTTATGTGAAGGTTTGCGAAGAATTCTCGAAGAAGCTCAGTATTAAAGGGGAAAGCAAGAGACATAATGAACAAGGGGAGGTGTGAGCGAAAAGATCCATTACCGGATATGAAATGTGGGCATGATTGATGATTCTGGAGAAAGTTATCCTACATTCTTTGTATCGATGGTAAGCAACTTCATCCTCTGCCTCCCTGACACTTTTGATAATGTGTCAGTGAACAATGTCTCGATTGTCCAATAATAGATCGTTCGGGGCCGAATCCACATCACTCCTCTACTTTCTCTGACTACTTTTTACATCATGGCACATAGAGAATTCAATACTGCAGACTTAATTTTTTGGTATATTGATCACTTAACCACAATCCGCGATCCAGGTCATAAGAGAAAATCCAATCTAGCTTTAGGACACCTCATAGCCTATATCCTTGAAACCAAATACCAACTTCAGTATCCTATTCCACCCAACCTCCCAACTCTCTTCTACTCAAACAATTCCTTCAGTACCCTTCATAGTACTCGTCTCCACCCTGGGGATGAGCAATCTCGGGGGCTGGAGAGGAGGAGGCTCCCGCTCCCGCTCCCGTTCCTGATCCTGTTCCTCTCCACCAGCACTCACCGGTTGATCAGTTGATAGAGAGGTTTGATCGATGGGAGACTCGCTTTGACGCTTAAGTTGCTGCACAGGAGCAGCAACATTCTGAGGATATTGCCCGCTACGAGCAGCACTGCACAGAGGATTTAGCCCGATTTGACAGCTACATTACTCACCAGCAGCAGCAGCATGACCAAGATATCGCCTGGTTCAATGCTTAGTTTACTACGCTTGCCAACTACTTTCAGCAGCCACCTCCACCACCTCCATATGATGATCAGGGTCCCTCGTTTTTCTAGTCTGTGTTTTCTGTTGTTTGTTTTCTATTTTATGTAGTTTGTTTTTTAGTTTGTTTTAGTTTCTGTTATGTTGTTTTCTTTTTCCTTTGTGTCTAAGACCCTCTTTTTGTGATGACAAAAGAGGGAGTAGGATGTGGTAAGAAAAGTTGATGTGCTTGTAACTTTGAAATTTTAATGAACTGCTGTTCTTAATGAGTTTTTTCCTACTTGTGTTTGCCATCATCAAAAAGGGGGAGATTGTTGCAAATCTATTTTCATGACTTATGTTTTGATGATTGACAAACACTATTGATTCTCTTGGACTGCCTGTTACTTCTAACTTTTTAGGAATCAAAGATCGGACGAACAAACGAAGCTAGTTCAAGATTGCGTAGGTTTAGGGTTGAGTCAATCTGTACTTTATTTTTTCTCTTTTTGAGTCTATTTGTAATGTTCAAAAAGACTGATGCTAAGTAACCCTACACACACACTTGAGAGACTTAAAATTTCTGTTTTTACTCATATCGACCAGGACGATATTTACATCGTCCTGGACGATCGGGCTTAAAACAGAAATCTAAATAAGGATTTTTAATTAAGGCAGCCGTCATTAATAGATCGTCCTGGACAATACGTGTATCGGCCAGGACGATAAGCTCAAAACAGAAAGAAGTTGCCGCCATAGACAATTAAGGTATACTGTATTTTTTAATAATTGGCCTGGACGATATTCACAAATTATTCCTTAATTGATCAGGAAATCAAGGGAGTAATTAAGGATGATTGATACGATCTCAGGATCGGCCAGGACGATCTAAGGATCGGTTAGGACGATCGATTCAAAAAAACCTTAGTTACTTCAGGACGATAAATATCGGCCAGCTCGAATTCAGGGCGATGCTCTGGACAATTTTCCTCTGATTTGAACTGATCGGCCGGGACGATCGTGAGATCGGCCTGGACGATCAAGCCAATTTTAAATCGTACAGTTTGCATTCAGGGCGATGCTCTGGCCGATCTTCTGAGATTTGTACTGATCGGCCAGGCCGATGTCCATATCGGCCTGGACGATATAGTCGGCAACTTGCAATTAATGAGCTCCTTTGAAGCTCTTCTATTTAAGAGCCCTTGTTCAACGTTTTGAACAATCTTTTGCTGCTGCCTTGACCTGAGAAGGCCTTGAGGAGAGAAAGAGAGTGAGGGAGAGAGAGAGGATCATGTGAGGGGGAGCTTGTGAGGTGATTCACAAGGGTTGCTTCAAGGATCTGTTTACTTCTTCGTCTAGAGTTTCTCGTCCGTGGAAGGGTCGGTAGAGGTAAGGAATCAGCATTTGATTGTGGTTCTTTGCCAGCTTCAGGAAGAAGCAAAATGAGATAGGTTTTCTGTCTTGCCGGGGTGGCAAAAAAAGGTTCGTTGTAAAGGCTTCTCCGCCTAGCTGTGGGAGCTAAAGGAGAGTCACAATTGTAGTGCAATACTCGGAGGGCGCCTCCGGGGAGTGGACATAGGTCGAGTTGACCGAACCACTATAAATTTCTGTGTTCTTATTTCTTGCTTCCGCACTTTAAATTTCCGCATTGTTTTTGTCTTGTGGTGTGATTTGGTTTTGATTTGTGATCTTATTGCTTTTGTTGAAAAGAAATTTTAAAATATTAATTCACCCCCCTCTTGGTTAGCTTGAGCCAGTTCTATAGGGCTTAACATCCCTAACGAACTTTCAAGTTGGAGAAAAATTTGAGGATTGAAAATGAGGTCTTAAAAAGCACAAATTTGAAGATTCAAAATGAATTAGAAACTTGTAAGAAAACTAGGATGACACCTACTTTTGATCAATTGCCAAAACCTAGGAAGAGACATTATAACTCAAACCACTTAAGAAATCCTTTTCCGCACAATTCACCATAGTACACATTGGGTGTGGAGACCTAAGGTGCATGATCCACAGCATACCACACATGCATTGCATTCTACTCTTCATAAGAAGGAACCCAAACTTGCTTGGGTTCCTAAATCTAACATTTGGTAATTTTGCAGGAAGGCTCTCACAAAAGGCCTCGTGAGAGTATGTGGTACCTGGACAGTGGATGCTCTCGACATATGACTGGTGATGCCAACCAGTTTGTTGTACTAGAGTCCAGAACTGGAGGCAAGGTTACTCTCTGAATAATGAGTAAATCATCTCCAACTCTCCTAAGAAAAAAGGTGGTGTCTACACTCCCCTTGACAAATTCCCTCTCTAGTAAGAATGTGCTAAGCCTCTCATACCAAGCTCTTGGTGTCTGCTTTGAGAAAGAAAGAATTTTGAGTTCAACTATATTTCATGTTGTCTTATTATTGGGATATTTTGATTTCACTTCATATCTTATGCTTTTTTATGTTTTATATTATTCACTCATTAGTATATAAAAAATTTATCATTTTATGTTTACGCAATCTTTTGATTTTGATGCTTACGCCTCAAAACGCCTTGAGGCTTACGCCTTGCCTCACGAATGAAAAACCCCTCAATACCCGAATACGCAATTTTAAACATTACAATAATCAAGTATTCAAGTAATCAACTATGTCAATTAACAAGAAGATGTAAACTTGTAAATTATAATACTTTTTGATGTAAAGGGCCAAATAGCATGATATCATAACTGCTTTACTCATTTTGCAAAATGGGCTAAGCAGAGACGAACCCGACCCATTTTTGAGCACCTTAGTTGATGTTAACTACAAAAAATAACCAATAACCAGATAAAATTTTAGAACAGCCTAGCCAACAACAACCTAACTGGTTACATAAAATTGCAAATTGTGTCATAAATAAGTAAATAACCATGTAAAAACTAAAAATGTCAACACCTTAGCTAATAATAACAACACAAACTCAAGACCTTCAGCTTCTAAAATAACAAAAAAATGGTGATAGAAAGCAGAAACGAGATACAAATCGTGTAATCTTTCTTAAGAGCTGAGCTTATGATCGCACAAAAAAGAAGGAAGCTAGGTGGTAAGCAATGAACGAAATTAGAAGTGGAAGGAAACCATGAAGGGATACGACGGAACGAAAATTTGGATGCCGAGGAGAGCTCCCGCACCGCAGTCTACAAAGAAACCCTAGGGTAGACAGAAGAATGGAGGAAGACAGAACAAGAGTCGAGCGAGCAGCTGCTAGACCACACATGCATAATGCCCTAGCCTAAAATCCTAACTCGCTGCATGCTCGCAGCTTGCTATTAGTATTTTCCCTAATCACTAAAAGATTCAGGTCAATTCGGGTTATTGTCGGGTTGACCCGAACCCGACTTGAAACTATAAACGGGTTGAAAATTCAGACCATAACATCACTCGTTCTTTAAACTTGTCAAGCCTAACCTGAAAATTTCGGGTCTGGTTTATGCGGGTTTTTGGGTCAAATCAAATATTGACACTCCTAATGGGCAGTGTCGCAATGCGGCAAGACACAAATGGCATGCGCTATTTTGTTAAAATGTTATAAATTTCAAAATTTTTATTATAATTAAGTTTTTTAAGATTTATATATTAATATCACAATTAATTATTAATTAATTAAACATCAAATTAATAAATAAAAAAAATAAAGGATTTAATTTTGTTTTAGGATTTAAAGCTATCATATTTGTTATTTTGTGGGATTTAGATTATATTATGCTTAAATTCTACTCCAATATATTGATGTAAGTTTATGTAAGATTTAAAATTATATATATATATATATATATATATATATATATATATATATATATATATATATATATATATATATATATATATATATATATATATATATATATATATATTATTTTACATTGTGCGCTATGTTTAAAATGGCGCGTGCCATGTTGTATGTTATGGCTCCCTGTGGTGCGCCTTTTTCCATTGACAAGTATGGTAGGGCGTTTTAGTGTCTTGGAGAAAGTGATGAACCTCTAAGGCGTGGGCGAGGTTGGTAACTTGAGTGAAGGTATGACCTTAGAGGAGATCACCGAGTTGAGGATGGAGGTTGCCTCTTTGAGGACGGAGATAAGGATTGCCTGTAATTAGGTGAAGATGATTGCCTTCACACTGGGGGAAGATTTGTTTATGATTATTTAGAAAATTTTGGGGATTAACACAAGAGATGGCTAGTGACCCCGTTTGTAAGGCTTTTCATGGTGGCGAGTAGCTTCACATTATTTTTGTTTATGTTGTAATTTTTTTCTTTTTTAGTGGTGAGTCGTATGTAAAATACCATGTGCTTAATAAAATTTTCTTGTTTGGACTACTCTATTTTGTATATGTTTTTTATCTTTATGTAACGAGCACTTTGTTTTTGTCATGTTATGATGAGTACTCTTATTTGTGGTGATTATGACGAGTGTTGTAGCATGGCTATTGCGACGAGTAGCTATGTGTTCTGAGTGACAAGTGAAATAGTTAGGATATTTTTTGTGTTTTATATTATTGCGACATGTTAGTTCCTGCTAGCAGGTGTTCAATTGTATATTTAATTAAGGTGGTTTATCATAGTTTGGTGACCTCATCTTGGGTCAAGTGATGAGTGGAATTTGAGCAAGTCCGCATTTGGGTGTTGTTGGTGACTACTTAAAAGAATGTGTAGATGGACAACCATCAAATTTATAGGTAATGTTGTAAAATACATGATTTGCACAAATAATATAGGTGTGATTGGTTCCTCAATATCCATGTCACGCTTTTTCCCTGTAAATACCCCTAGGTAAGTTCAGAGTCTACGCTTGTGCGATTTTAGTACAAATCTTGGTTTTTATATCCAAATTTCCTAGACTGGTCACTGTAAGCATGGTTGCACTGCGCAAATGTACCTAGTCTTTTGAGGATTATGCCACCACATAATCCTCATGAGTCTCGTAGAAACACATTAACCTCATATACTTTGCCCACAACTTCTCCAATGCTAACCTATCTGTACGGAAGGCCAGTGAGGATGAGAAAATCAATTTGTTTTATAAAGAAGAGCTAGCATCCCCTACAACCACTTCAAATTGGTTTTGTGACTTTATATGGAATCCCACCCTTTTAGATTTTGCCGAATTCCGTGGCGAGTTTGATATCCTTCATTTCATACCTTTGTGAGCAGAAACTACTTTAGTTGCTGAGCCTATTATGCCAAGTCTTTGTCGTCAGAACCTCCAAAGAAGGTTGGGTTCAATTCTCCTCTATTTTTATGAAGACCACAAGGCTAGCGAATAATATTCGTGATCAGAAGGCAAAGTGTGTTTTTGTGAGGAGCCTGGTTAAGTTGGAGGTGCTAATTGTCTTAGTTCCATTCCCTAAGAGCAAGACCATCTGTCCATTGATTGAGGAGCGGGCAACGAATTAGAATCAAGTGGTCAGTTGTTGATATTGTTTTATTATGCGTGCATATGACATCACAATTCTGCCACTATCATGTTTGTGTTAAAGTACTTGAGGGGAGTCATCTGCATTGCCTAAGGAGGCAGGGGGCGACCAAGAGGAGGCGTGATCATCAAAGAGGCCTAATGAAGTCCCTTTGATTGCCATCCTCTAAAAGAATTTGTGTTGATGTGGTGGCTCCCATATGCTTGAAGGTGTCAGTCTCTAAGAAGCTGATAGTGGCGAAGAAGTTGCAGGCGCTAGGTAAGGGGAAGGTTGTGCTCTTAGTATTTAAGACTTTAAAGGCACCTCCTCCCACAACAGACACCACAATAAATGAAGAGGCGACCAAGAAGAAGGCTAAGAGACTTGTCCCTAAATTCTAATATGATTTTGGGATCAAATCAACACCCAAAACAACCACTAGAACAAAATCAACACCACACAACGAAAAAGCAACCACCAAAATCAAGAGAAAATAATAATGTAAGAACAACACTAACAAACCTTAAATAACAATCTTCAATCAAATAAATACAAGATAGAATTGATTCACTGTTTGAGAGATGAATCTGCTCTCCCACATTTTCCTAGTAGTAACTACAAACCCAAAATCACATAAGAAAACTACTCTATAAATTTCTTCATATAAATCCCCCACATACAAACTCCCCCCCCCCCACCACGAAACTAGCCCTGATTCCACCATAAATGCAGCTCACAATTTATCCAATAATCTCCCTTTAATCATTCTCCTCCTATAGTCTTGAAATGTGGTGCTAGGACCCACAGGGGGGGGGGGGGGGGGGGGGCAATGTTCTATGATGGGTGGCGGGGCTAGGGTCCACAGCCGCATCAATAATCCCTCCCAAAAAGTTGTTTTATCCTCAAGGTGGAAAGAAGGGAATTGCCCTTGGATAGTGCTGTAGGCTTCCCATGTCGCCTCATAATCAGGTAAAATTTTCAACTTAATCAACACTTCCTGAATCCCCTTGTCTCCTTGGCGCATACCTTGTACCTCTAGTGGTTCTAATATTACCTCCATAACTTCTTACAGTGTAGTTAATAGTGTGGGTGAGGGTGTATGGTCTCCAATGTCTCGTCTCAGCTGTGACACATAAAATACTGGATGGATGGCTAAAGTTGGTGGCAACTGTAGGCAATATACGACCGTACTAATACGCTCCACAACCTCGTAGGGCCCAAAGTATCGTGGGGATAACTTCTCATTCCACTGTCGAGCTAGAGTTCTCTGTTTGTAAGGTTGGATATTCAGATAAACTCTGTCCCCATTTTCAAATGACACATCTCTCTTGTGTCCATCTACCTCACTCTTCATAATTTTTTGTGCTCACAGAAGATGTCCTTTCAATTCTGCTAACATCCGGTCCCTTTCTCCTAAGTATTGCTCCGTTGATGACACTAATGTGTTGCCATGACCATACTGTAGCAAATGAGGGGGATCCCTCCCATATAGGATTTTAAATGTTGTCTGGGCTACTGTATGATATGAAGTGTTATATCAGTACTATGTCTAGACTAACTATTTGGCCCACATCTTTGGTGTATACAGACAAAATAACGAAGATAATTCTCCACACTATGATTCACCTCCTGTTTGGCCATTTGTTTGAGGGTGGTAAGTTGTACTCCACTCCAGGATAGTCACATGCATCTTGAATAACTCACTCTAGAAATGGCTCAAAAAGGCCTTGCCCCGATTAGACACTATGGACTTGGGTATGCTATGCAAATGATCACCTCTAATGAAAGCGGCTTCTACTGACACTGGTGTATGAGGGGCATAGGGGCATGAAATGAGCGTATTTGTTTAATCTATCCACCACTAGAATCACGGTGAATCCATCTTACTTAGGCAATCTCTCAATGAATTCCATAGTCATCTCTTCCCACACCTTCTTGGGTAAAACTAAAGTCTGTAAAAGACCACCTGGAGCCATTGTCTGGTATTTATGTCTCTGGCATACATCACAATTGGACAGAGTAGCTAAGCACCTAAAAGTATTTTCATAACAACAGTTAACTTACCTCTGCTCATGACTCATATCATACTTTTATAAAACCAAAAATAGTTTTAAAATTTACCTGAGTCTAGTCAACTTCCACCTTATCTCTGCCCTATCTTGTAACAACAACTAGAATAAAATTTGGTGAGTTGTGATGTTCAGAAAGATATGCAATTCTCATACTGTATTCAAGTATATGAAATGCAATACTTGTCTGTGTATTAACAAGTGAAAGTAAGAACTCCATGTAATCATTCAAAAGGGAATACACATAATAAGAAATTATATAACAGGTAAAATAATGTCGCATGTAAGAACTATGCTTATCTGAACCAAACTTTCAACTGTCTCATAATGTCAATATGATCACTACATGTTACATACTGTCGACATCATCAATCATACCAAATGTATTCAATGAGTAATGCATATATCGCAATATATAATCATCCTTATATTTTTCAGTTCATCAAATAACTTACTTTTTCAACCTTAAAAAGTGTTATGCCTATATGATTAGGTCTAGGTCTACAACCTGTAGGCACCTGAGGTTGTATTACCTTTATCGTGCTGCTTCTATTGCCCGTAGGCTTCATATCATAACCCTTAGGCTCTTGAGATCGCATTGTTTCTATCATCCGTAGGCTTCATATCATAGCCCTTAGGCTCCTGAGGCCGCACTGCCTTTATTATTTGTAGGCTTCATATGATAGCCTGTAGGCTCCTGAGATCCCACTATCTTTATTGCTCGTATGCTCATATCATATAGCCCATAGGCTCCTAAGGTTACATTGCCTCTATTGCTTGTAGGCTTCAAATCATAATCTGTGGGCTTCATATCATTCTGAGGTCGCATTGCCTTCACTGGGTCGCACGCTCATTAAGGTTGCATTGCCCTATTCACCTACGACCAAAATGACACATACTCAAGCTTTTTTTATAATTGCATTTCCCTTTCAATTTGTGTGACACTTGTCTATATAAAAACATGCACATGCAGACAATTTAATATAATTGTCAAGTGTATCAGCATATAGCCAAGTATGATTGTATGAATACGGTACAACTTAAAAACCAGATTTTCAAAATCCGGTACAACTTAATAGACTTGCACATGATCACCTAATATAATATGATTATAATATATGGAAAATGCCAAATTATAAAAAAGAGCAAGTTTAATACCTAAATATGCATAAGAATTGTTGAGCAAAAAAAATTTAAAAAGGAGCGAAACCGGACCTTGAAAATCCGGTTTCTATAGAAACCTGAGCATCAAAATCCGGTTTCTATAAAAACCAGATTTTCAGAATACGGTTTCTATAGAAACTCAATTTTTAAAATCTGAATAATATAAATTTTATATTTAAATATAATTAAATCGATTATTTTTTTTAAATAAATTATTTTATTTTAATAATATAAATTTTATAGTAATTTGTTATATGTAAATCATATAATTTAAAAAATATTAATTATAAAAATTATGAAATTGTTATAATAATTATTTTAATTTAAGAAATAATATTAATTTCAATTTATTATTACATTTTTATTTTACATCATATAATTTACTATGAAAATTTATATTTTATATTTGTTATTTCATATGAATATTTGTATTTATAATATAATAAATTTTTTTAAAGTATATTTAGCATAAAATATACAATTTACAATTTTTTTTTAAATAGTAATATACAATTTAAAAATTTTTTGATTATAAAATATACAATTTACAAATTTTTTAAGTATATACAATTTAAATTCGAAAAATAACTACTTAGATCTTTGCTAAAAATTTATAAATTGTATATACTTAAAAATTTGATAATATTAAATTTCTTAAATATTTTAAAAAATGAATTAAAATAAAATGTCTATTAAAATGTTTATATTTGATATATCTTCAAAAAATTATATCGGAGACCATTTTAACTCCGATTTCAGCAAATTTATAGTCGAACTGAACGTCTCAAAAATACGAACACAATGACACCAAATTCGACTTAATCTGAGCCCAAATGTGTCCAAATTAAAAACTCGAAGCACATTTGGAAGGTTCAAACCATAATTTGGATTACCAAACGGTTTCCTAAGGTGACATGGTTATAGTCGAATCGAGCTATGATTTATATTTTAAAATTATAAATAAAATTATATAAATAAAGAAATAAATTATAAAAAATTTATAATTAATATATATTTTTTAAATTAAATGATTTACCTATAAAAGTTATTATTTAATTTAATTATAAAATTTATATAAACCGAATTTTAATATTTAAATTATAAAATTTATATTATTAAACTAAAACAATTTATTTTTTAAAAAATAAAATTAATTAGTTTAATTTTATATAAATAGAAAGTTTATATTATTAAAATAATAATTATCCGGTTTATATAGAAACCATATCATTAAAATCCTATTTTTATAGAAGCCAGATTTTAATATCTACTGAAACTGGATAATTGTGCTCTAGTTTCTTAGAAATTGAATTAGTATTTTCCGGTTACTAATACGTTATTTGGCTGTCCGGTTTCGCTCCTTTTTAAATTTTTTCGTTCCTACGCTCCTGCATATTATCATATAAAATCAGCTTCTTTTTATAATTTTGCCTATGGAAAATTACATATGGCAAGGCTATATAAATCACCATTTTAGGCTAATTACAACTGTGTAATGCAGAGACCAATATTATGCATAACTAATTAAATTTTCTCGTATGCAACTATATACAATCAGTAACCTACTATATTAACAAAATTGTATATCTTACCTTGTCGTCACGTGGACTCATAAAGTTCGACACCTCATGTTTTCTTATGTGTATAGGGCATCTAAACCAAATCAAATAATTAATTACTGCTTCACACATACTTTCCAATTTTTATATCATATATATGAGTATCCATTTCCCTCTCAGTACAATGTCCCAATCAATGATTGAACCCTATTAAATTAGAAATGTTAAATACACTAACCATATAAGTCCTATAGTAAAATTTATTTTTAAATGGTAATCTCATTTTTTTTCTTTAGCTTAGGAAAAAAGAAAATGGGATTTAATTCACTAACTTCCAATTCTTTACAATTTGACCTATAGTTCTATATGTTGAATTGCTCCATTCAACGAGTAGAATACAATGACATTAAAATTGAGGAATTTGGTGAAAGTTGAAATATTGGAGTATTGCTAAATTGATCCGAATGTGGCACACACCTGATCAAATTGGATTTTACATGAGCTCCTAGACCTTTGTCCTTTGGAGCTTCCCTTTGACCGGATACAGTCGACACATTAGGTGCAAGGAAGGTGGTCTTCGTGCGGTAAGAACCTCCATAATTACCCCCTTTGCTACTCCTCTCAAGTGAGTTCTTGTCCTTTATCAATTGGGTTAACTCCATAGGCTATCCCAAGTCACGGGTCTAGTCGCCCGCACAGCGGCCCTCAGCTCTAGTTTGAGCCCCTTCATGAAATTGTGCTCTAGCGCTGTCTCTGGTAGTCTCCCTAAATGTCCTGACAGAAGCTCAAATCTCCCCCAATACTCCATCATCATTCCCACCTGTGTCAAAAGCAAATAACTTCTCATAATAGTCCCCCTCCTTGGTTCGAAAGAGCTTTGATAAACGGTCCTTAAAGTCATCCCATGAACTAATTGGGTACCTCGTCTTCCTCTATTGATACCATGCTAGTGCTTTCCCCTTGAAACATGGAGCCGCTGCCATAAACCTTTGTCCTTTTGTCTACCCATTCACCGCAAAATATTTCTCAATTTTATTGATCCACCCATGCGCATCCTTGCCTTCAAACACGTATATTTATAGCTTCTTGACCTTCGGATTTCCCTCAACCCAATTTTCCCTTCCGCCCCCATGCCTCCCATAAAGCCAGCATTGGGGTCTCTTTTTGGTTCCCTCTCCTCCCATCTCCTTTCATATCCCTTTCTTTCTTCAAATTTAGCCTGCCTGTTCTCTTCTTCCCACTCCCTCCTAGCTCCATATTTCCTATCCATCCCCCTTCTTGGTAGAGGCTCAAGGTGAGTTTTTCCCTCCTCTTCTCCTAAAATTTTTACCTCTCCATCTCCCATCGGCATGCCATTTCTCTAATTCCCCTTGCTTTCGGCGCAGCCGCTTTAGTTTGAAATTCCAACATCCACTTCATTATCTCCCTTATAATCCCAAACCTTACTTACATCTTTGAAAAACACTCATTCAATGATCCCACATCCGTTCGTAGCCGCCCTACTTCTCCCACCAACTTTTCTTCGTACATCTCAACTCTTCTTGACCATCTGTCCCAAAACTTGCTCTTATACCAATTTGATATGATTTGAGGATCAAATCAGCACCTAAAACAACCATTATAACAAAATCAACACCACACGACAAAAAACCACTGCCAAAATTAAGAGAAAACGACAATGGTATGCATGAACAACACTAATAAAGCTGAAATAACAATATTCAATTAAAAAAACACAAGATACAATTGATTTGATGTTTGAGAGGTGAATTGGTTTTCCCCCAATTTCTTAGCAGCAACTATGTCGATCAGAATGTTGTTTTTCTGATAACTGGTGACCAAGGTCGTGATTACGACAACATTAATATGTGCGTTCCCTCTCACGTGTTTAAGCCTCTTTGAAAGTTATGAGAATGATGTCTATTGTTGGAGCGTATCAGGTAGATGTTGAGTTAACTTCTCCATATGTTATCTTATTCGTGATTGTGGGCTCCGAAAATTCGGCCCCGGCCTCCACTCGCTTTTCTTATTCGGCGAGGGAGTTTTAACGAACTAAGTTTCGAGGTAAATTTTGGAAGGCAGATGGGTTTGTAGATAAGACACTACCCAGAGATTTCGCCCTCATTTTGCGAGGACTTTATGATCTGAGTTCTGGTTTCCTATAGGCGCAAGCCCCTATAGTTAATTACCGCTCCCGATCACGAGAGAGAACTTTCGAATAAGGCTAGTCGTCAATCAGATACGTATATAATACATGTTATCTGGCATATAGTAGCTGCAATGGTTTGGATTTGAGAATTGATTGGGTTTGGATATTTGGAAAGGGTTTGATATTTAAAATAGGAAATTTCACCATCTTGTATTTAAAGCGGATGGTGTGGGAATGGATGATGGACCTGATCAAGATCCCATGGTTCCGTCGTCCCAGGCCATCGTGGTCCCTGGTCTACATAGTCAGAGGAGGTAGTCGACCCAACCTGACAGAAGGATCCTTGTCGGCAGCCATGGGTTGCTTCGTCCAAGGGGACCTTGTAGACCTGGGTTGGATGTTTGTCTAAGGGGACAAATTTGAATCCACTTTAGCTGACAGAGGGCTTTGTGCCCTATCGATCATATCCTATTGATTCATATCTCAAGGATTTGATGCCTATAAGGAGTGTATTGGCTCTGGCCATAACCGGTATTTCGTGGTGCCATTTGGCGGCAAAACCACTCGGTTCAGAGGGCCTCGGGTCATAACCGTTTATCCTGCGGTGCCATTTGGCTGCGAACCACCGGTCAGAGGATACGTACCACGTCCTTATCGGCAGGAGACTGAGAATGGATCCTAGTGATATTTTCGACTAGGCATTTGGCTCTTTGTGAGCTAGAGTTTATTTGAATTTGTCCACCCCGGTAAATTGTTGCGGATAGTGGATGGATTTTGCTTTGAGTGATTGATGGTTTTATTTCAAATTTAAATATCTTGGAATTTGGGATTTATAGAATTTTGGGTTTTTGGGTAGAGCTTGGATTTTGAATGGACGTTTGGGAGACATTTAAAAGTATTTGTGAACCCCTCCGGTTGAGATTAGCGTTCAACACGGCCATCATCGAGGTGTTTGGTGTCACTTCCTTTTATTGATTGAACCTTGTCAACTCTGTCGGGCTGTCGACAGAGGATCGGGTTTCATAGGCTTTGAGCAATTTTGTTTATGAATTTTCTTGATTTTTAGGTCTTGAAGGCCTAAAAAGAGTGTATTTAAACAAATACACCGGTCGCTACAACTGTGTATTTTGTTACGTAGTTTGAATCTTGTCGACTTCTATTGATCCGTATAGAAGGATCAGATTCGAACTTGAATTCACTTGTCAACCCGCGTAGCATCCATAGGCGTCACGTGTGTATCAATAACACGCTCGCTAGGGCCCATGCGGGTTGAGATTGTATTTACCCCTTGTGTACCTATGTGTATACAAACTACGGTGTACGTGTAGGAGTATTTTGAAATATTTGTAGTTGTGCATGTATTTGTCATTTGAATGCACAACATTTCCTTGAAAAGCTTATACACGCCTTATGTATGCTTTCATAAGTGTTGCAAATTCGGTGACATGCGTCTTGATGTTGACTCCCCCCTTTCTCATTCACCGGGGAGATCTTTCTGGACTTTGGAGTCAATGACTACTGATTTGGGGAGAACTCCTTTGAGGATCTTCAGTGTAGCAGACTTGTTATTTCTGGTATTTGTGGGTACAAAAGTTATTTTCTTCTTAAATATAGAACTAAGAAGAGACTTTGGAACACCAGGAAGTTTGGTTCTAATTTGTTCAAATATTTCCCCCTTTTTGCTTGGGGGTGTCCTTTTCGTACATAGAGTCGCCTTTGTACTCAACGCACTTGTAGATCTTGGTTACCGTCGTTGTAGGTAATATACGTACTTGTGTCCACAGTGATTCATTGTACTTACAATACACCCACTGTTGTTATCCACAAGTATCCATTTGCAGGGGACTGCTGTATCCACTACGATCTCTTGGAAGTATTTGTAGAAGACCCATTGCTTCTGCATCATATCCACCCTTTCACCAATCTCGGGTGGTTGTTGTACTTGTTTGACCTCGTAGGGATCGTCGCAGGGGATACTTGTACTTGTGCCCATAGTGGTTCGATATGCTTATGATATGCCCACTGTTGTTATCCACAAGTAGCTCGTATTTGTTTGTAAGGATCCGTCGTGTTTGCTACGAGCTCCTAGGGATGTTCGTAGAAGACCCACTGTTCCCACATCATGCCCACATGTCACAAATCTCAGGTGCGCTTGCTAATTGTACTTGTTTACAGGGGACGGTCTTGGACTATTGGTCTCCAGTATTGCCATCTCAATCAACAGATACATGCAGGCATTTGTCGTAGGATTTCATGCATTGAGGTCTTATGTGTTGTTTTTGAAAGTTCGAGTTCTTTATTGCTCATGTTAAATTTGGATCCAACTTGAGTTCAATTTGAGTTCCCTACTCTCCACATCTTGTTCCAGTTTGAGTTGAAGTAGTGAGCTTGAGAGATCTTATTCAATTCATGTTGGAGTACATTTGAGTTTGAGTTCTATGTTCGGGTCCCCTGATGTTGCACAGTTTGAGTTCCAAAAACAAGTTCAAGTGCTTGTTCAAAGTCTTCTTGAATTTTGCAAGTGTAATTGCATGTTCGTATTGATTTGAGTTTGGTTCCAATTTGATTTTATTTTATTTGAATTCGATCCTTATTAATCATTTAGAATTTTGGTCAGATTTAGGTCCACAAGTCCACTGTTCTTCGTATAAGTCCTCTGATCATTCAATTCAAGTTATGTGCATTTTTGTTCAAGTACGGGTCTTCTGTATTGTTGCCCAAGTGAAGTATTTATAATTTTCAAGTCTTGCGCACTTCAGTGAAAATTTCGGCAGCACCCCAGCATATCCCCCGTTTGGGGGAAAATAGGGGAGCTGGGCCTTCCCACCACGCTACTAGAGCGTGTATGGTTGGTGTCCTTAGACACCGCGGTAGTACAAATTTCATCCCACCACGCTACAAGAGTGTGTATGGGGCCTTCAGCAGTACCCGTACAACAGAACACCAGTAGCTGTCCCCACCACGCTACAAGAGCGTGTATAGGGCTTCCCCACCTCGTCGTATGCTTCGCACCGGGCTCCCTCCTACTGAGCGCATATAGGTGGTTCTCTGGTCCGCTGCAAACGTCGAGAATGGGATTTTGGAACATCATACCTCTCGTAGCAGTGCCGGCAGTGTT
This sequence comes from Dendrobium huoshanense, assembly GCA_016618105.1. Lineage (NCBI taxonomy): Eukaryota > Viridiplantae > Streptophyta > Magnoliopsida > Asparagales > Orchidaceae > Dendrobium > Dendrobium huoshanense. Next base: position 62,605,350 of record CM028359.1, on the reverse strand, counting down.
GGTGTCGAGGTCGAGGACCGTCCCCACCACGCTACAAGAGCGTGTATAGGGCTTACCCGCCTCGTCGTATGCTTCGCACCGGGCTCCCTCCTACCGTGTTACAAGAGCGCGTATAGGTGGTTCCCTGATCCGCTGCAAACGTCGAGGACGGGATTTAAGTAAGAAATTATACCTTGAAGTCCGGCGAGGTGTCGTCGACAACTGTCGGCGGTGAAGGGCACGAAAACCGAGGCGGGAGGAGGCATGCTTTTTTTATATGTTGTTTAGACATTAATTAATTATAATTAATTATAATTATCCTTAATTAATCATATTCATTCATAATTAATAATATTAATTAAAATAATTAAATACACTTAATAAATTTAATTAAAACATGATTAATTATAATTAAATTATAATTAATTCATATTAATTAATTTTAATAAATGATAATTAATTAAAATAATTAATAATAATTAAAAATTTATTAATTAAAAATAATTTTAATTAAAAGTAATTATAATTAATTAAAAATTAATTATAATCATTTAATTAAAATCAAATATAATTAATAATAATAAATATAATTAATTAAAAATATTTATAATTAAAAAAGATTAATTAACACTAATTACATCTCTCCCTCCCCTCTCTCTGTAATTCGACAGATCTGCAGGATTTGGCCGGAGAAGTTCGCGAGCAGTGAGAAAGTTACCTTCACTTCCAGCGAGCTCTTCTGCTTGCTTCCGATCAAAAGGTAGTAACTTCCGATCCGAGAGGAAGGGAAGTCGTTCAAGGGAGCAAAGTCGATCGGCTAGGGAGGATGCGGAGAAGCGACGCAAGGGAGAAAGTTATCTTCACTGCAAGCGAGCTCCCCCTTGTTGGTTCCGATCAATATTTCGATCCCGACAGGAAGGGAAAGTCGTGGAATGGAGTGAAATCGAACAGCAATAATGGAGCCGGAGGAGAGGCGAGCTCCGGTCGTTGCTTCCGATCCTAATGTCGTAACTTTCGATTCGCACAGGGAGGAATGTCGGAGGAGCGAAGTCGTCCAGCCACGAAGGATCGAAGAAGCCGTGAAAAGGAGAAAGTTAATTTCACAGCGAGCGACTCCCGTCGTTGCTTCCGATCCTAATGTCGTAACTTCCGATCGCACAGGAAGGAGAGAGAGCGAGAACAGGAGTGAGAGCAGAGAGAGTTGACGCGAGAGAGCGAGAGAGAATGAGAGGGATCGTGGGGAATGAGAGGAAGAGGCCTAAGGCCTCTTTTCCTTGACTCTTTAACGACGTGAATGCGTCGTGGGAGAAATGACGCGTCGCTAGATTTACGGGATTTGAACAGCGACGACGTGCGGAGTTCAGCGCCGAATAGGTACGAGAAATTTTTTTTTTCTTTTTGGCTCATGTATACAGGTCAACAAATGCCCCCCAACAAATGTGGTAGGCGTTTGGAGCGGGCCACGTTTGTTGTATGCTGATTGACCCTGTGGATCTCTAGATTTTTATTTTAGATGTCACACCAGGGTTTCCATTTAGTGGATCTCTAAAATTTATTTGGATGTCACACTGGAATTTTCTTTTAGTGGATCTCCAAAATTTCATTTGGATGTCACATTGGAATTTTCTTTTAGTGGATCTCCAAAATTTCATTTGGATGTCACACTGGAATTTTCTTTTAGTGGATCTCCAAAATTTTTCTTGGATGTCACACTACTCTCTTTTAGTGGATCTCCAAAAATTCGCTTGGATGTCACACTAATCTTCTTTCTCCACTGTGCTTCTAGATGTATCCATAGATGGTTGATATCTTGTTGAAATTTTAAATATTTATTTGAGGATCTCGGCATATAGCACGATGTCAACCCAAATAAATATTTAAAATGCCCCCAGTCTTTAGAGACATTTGTAGATGTCATTCAGGGATGCTCATTCTGCAATTTTAGCTTGAGCCATGAGGTTTTGATTCCTTCTCTTCTGTGCTTTGTGCTGCGGACTTGGTAAAGGGTTGTTTGATTTGTCTTTGCTGATTTGTCAGAAAATTTGTTTTCCTTCTGCCCTTTGCTTCTAGCTTTGGCGGGCTTGATGAAGGAGTAGATGCCGGTGACCTAAATCCTTAGGTTTGTATTAGGTCGATGGCGAAAAGTCATCGGTCCAGAGCTTTGTGCATAACAGACTTGTTGATGACAGAATCCTTTTAGTTCAGCTTATGACCTTTCATGAACTTTGGGATGGTTTTCTTCGGTCCTTTGCTTTGTGCTTTGGCGGACTTGTTGAAGAAAAGTTCCTTCGATCCTCACTTTGTGCTTTACGGATTTGTTGAAGGATTTGCAGGTTTTGGATTTAGCTGATAATACCGAATGTAGGTAGTATATTGATCCTAAACCACTTGAGAAGACTTTAATCTGAATCACTTGAGTTCATCAGATCGGGAGAGCTGGGATTTGACAGCTCTTCATCCTCTGGTTGTTGAGATGGGGGTTCCTCTACTGCGGCCTTTCTTATGACTTGTTGAGTAGATGGAGTTGCCAGCGATCCGGCCATATTTGGGCTTGTTGGATCCGAACTTTTACACCCATTCAGGCTTCAGACTTGAGCTATGAGAATTGCGCTTCCCAATGCTGATTTTGCTGAAGTTGACAGATTTGGAGTCATCCTTCGCGATTTTAGATTTTGGAGCCTACGAACATTCAGTAGTTGCTCGAGACCCATCTTCCACTGGAACTTTGATTCTCCAGTCATTTTGGAGAACTTTGCAGACTACGATCACTCGAACTGGTCGAGTCAAATTTGCCTTCGTGTTTCCTACAGTCCCTACTGACGGGTTGACGAAGTGGGGGTTCCGCTACTACGGCCTTTTTTATGGCTTGTTGAGTAGACGGAGCTGCCAGCGATCCGGCCATATTTGGGCTTGTTGGATCTGACCTCTTACACCCATTCGAACCTTAAGCTTCAGGCTGTTGAAAGACTTTAAGCTTTTCCGGCTCAATTTTATAGGAGTGTGTAGTTTCAAAAGTCTCTTTCTTGACCTTTGAGTCTTGGTTTGTTGGAGAATGTGTCTCTAACTTTTGAAAGATCATCTGCATATACTTTGAAAAAGAAGTCTTTGTATTCTTTAGCACAAAGTAACATTTGAATTGATAATTTTAAATATTTATTCGGGGATCTCGGCGTGCAGCACGATGTCGACCCGAATAAATATTTAAAATGCCCCCAGTCTAACAGGGGAATTTTGAAATGTGTTCTCATGACATAAGAGTTTTTTTTCAAAATATTGAAATGCATGTGCTAACAATAATGTATAAAAACATAATATATTAAGCATAATATTTCTTTGAAAAATTTCATGCGTAGTATTTCTTCAGGTATCGGCCATTGATCGGCGGCATGGGCCTTTGACCATTTAGATCGATGAGTTGATAAGCTCCTCCCTGGTACACCTTCTCGATGACGAAAGGTCCTTCCCAGTTGGATACGAATTTGCCACCGATTTTTCGATTTGGGATGATTGGTCTTCTCTGCACCAGGACCAATTCCCCTTCTTGAAATGATCGAGGGCGTACCATTCGATCAAAAGACTTCGTCATTCTTGCTCGGTAAATCTTCAGGTTCTGCTGAGCTTGTAACCTGATTTCATCGAGTGCATCGAGCTCCTCCATTCTTAGGCGAGCATTCTGTTCCTGAGTCATCTCATTTTGGACAGCAACTCGAAGAGATGGAAGTTCAACTTCTAGTGGCAATACAGCTTCAACTCCGAACACTAAAGAGTAGGGAGTAGCTTTGGTTGGCGTTTTGTAAGTCGTACGATACGCCCATAGCGCTTCTGCCATCTTCGTATGCCATTCCCTTTTGTTTTTGCTAAGGATTTTCTTCAACAATTTCACCAGTGTCTTGTTGAAGGCTTCTGCTAATCCATTTGCTCTTGGATAGTATATAGAGGAATACCGCCAATCAATTTTGTGTCGATCAACGAATTTGTAAACTTTTGTACTTTTGAAAGCAGTTCCGTTGTCTGAGATTATGCGGCATGGTACACCAAATCTATAGACAATATTGTGGGTAAAAAAGTTGATTACATGCTCAGAAGTAACTTCTTTAAATGGAGCCGCTTCTGCCCACTTTGAGAAGTAGTCGGTTGCTGCCAAGATGAAGCGGTGTCCTGCTGATGACGACGGATCTATTGGCCCGATAACATCGGTACCCCAGCATTCAAATGGTCATGATGCTATTGTAGGGTGCAGTGGATTTGGCGGTTGATGTATAACATCACCGTGGATCTGGCACTCGTGGCACCTCTTAGCGTGGTTGATACAATCTCTGACCATGGCCGGCCAATAGTAACCCATTATTTTGATTTTGATTGCCATCTTGGGACCTGATTGGTGTGCTCCACAGAGTCCTTCATGAACTTCTGCCACCACTTTATCAGCTTCTTTGGTCCCTAGGCACCTTAGCCACATTTGATCGAAAGCACGTCGATATAATGTATTGTTGACAAATGCATACCGTAGCGCTCTCTTTCTGATTTGAGCAGCTAGTGATTTGTCTGTTGGCAATTTATTTTCTTTAAAGTAGTCAATGAAAGACAGTCTCCAGTCATCTTCTTCCTCGACATCTAGGCAATGCACCATGATTCTGAAGCTTGACTGGTCTTGCGTCTTTTCTTAGGAACTTCCTGTTCTTCAGACTGATCTTTAGGATCAACTGATTGGGGAGGTTGAGGATCAACTGGAGTTGTATCCTGCTGGCTTGAATTTTGTATTCCCTCTGCCTGCGGGAATTGTAGTAATGCTGGCTCTAGGATCCGTCGATTGTGCACCATAATTATTATAGGCCATTCGTCGTCCATATTCGCGATTTCTTTAGCCAATTTGGCAAGAGAATCGGCTTTGGCGTTTTGACCTCGGGGAACTTGAGTTAGTTTGACAACTGGAATTTGCTTCATAAGCTCAAGAACTCGCCGATGATAATAGGCCAACTCAAACTTGGTGATTTTGTAAACTCCCAACACTTGATTTACAACAAGTTGAAAATTACCGAAGATTTGGAGATTTTGAATTCGGACATCGATTGCAATTTCCAATCCTGCTATTAGGGCTTCATATTCGGCTTCATTGTTTGTCCGAGGTTCAGTTAAACTGAATGAGAATCTCATTATGCCTCCCTCGGGTGCCACGAAAATGAGTCTGATTCCGGCTTGAGCTTTCTCTAGATTTGGAGGCCGAGCACGCTTGATTGACGATGCTCCATCAAAGTACATTTCCCATACTCGTAGCATCTCCTCCTCTTCAATATTCATGATCTGCTCGTCAGGTAGATCGTCGTTAAGCGGAGAATCTGCAGGGATAGGATGTGTAGCGAGAAAATCTGCCAACACCTGCCCTTTCACTGCCTTTTGAGGGACATATGTAATATCAAACTGCAGGAGTATCACTGCCCACCTTGCCAAACGACCTGTCAACGCTGGTCTTGTCATCAAGAACTTCAGTTGATCGATCTTTGATATCAAGATGATTTTATGAGATAGCATATAGTGACGGAGCTTCTGAACTGCGAAAATCAGAACCAAGCAATGCTTCTCGATTGGAGAGTAGTGGATTTCTGCTCCTATCAACCTACGACTGATGTAGTAAAATGCATTATCCTTGCCTTCTTCATTATGTTGGGCCAATAGTGCTCCAAGGGACTCTTCTAGTGCTGCCGTATACAGTATAAGAGGCTTCCCGGAGATTGGCGCCGCGAGAATGGGTGAATTCAACAGATATCTTTTGATGCTGTCAAATGCTTCTTGGCACTCGTCGTCCCATTTGAATCAGACATCTTTTTTCATCAGCTTTGAAAATGGCTGTCACCTACCCGACAAATTCGATATAATTCTGCGAATGAAAGCCAGTTGTCCTTGTAATGAACGGAGTTGACGAAGGTTCTTTGGAGGTGGCATCTCCATGATTGCCTTGATCTTATTGGGATCGACTTCAATTCCTCGATGTCGAACAACGTATCCCAGAAACTTCCCTGAGGATACCCCAAATGCACACTTGAGAGGGTTCATCTTCAGATCGTATTTTCTGATCCTCTCGAACACAATCTTCAAGTCATCAAGATGATCTTTTCGATCAATGCTTTTAATGACCAAGTCATCTACATAGCATTCGACCTTTTGATGGATCAAATCATCAAATATACGAGTCATCTCCCGTTGGTAAGTGGCACCAGCATTCTTCAAGCCGAATGACATAACTGTGTAGCAGAAGATGCCGATGGGTGTTCTGAATGATGTATGCTTTTCATTTTCAGACGCCATTTTGATTTGATTGTAGCCAGACGATCCGTCCATGAAGGAGAACATGTCGTAGTTAGAAGTGTTGTCAACTAGAAGTTCTGATACCGGGAGCGAAAAGTCATCTTTTGGGCATGCCTTATTGAGGTCCCTGAAATCAATGCAGATACGAATCTGGCCATTCTTCTTCTTTACAGGGACTATATTAGCAATCCAGTCAGCATATTTTTCTTCTCGGATGAAGCCTGCTTCTATGAGCTTCTTTGTTTCTGCAATCACCTGCTCTTCAATCTCCAATCTTATTCTCCTTGGAGCTTGCTTGACGGGTAATGCCTCAGGCTTGATTGCTAATCTGTGAACTGCCACTTCAGGGGATAAGCCAGACATCTCAGCATATGTCCAGGCAAAGCAGTCCCTGAATTCACATAGTAGCTCTTTTATTTCTTCTATTTGATCTTCTAATAGAATGACACTGATGAAGGTCAGATAAAGATCTTCCTCAGTCTGAGAATATATAGTTGAAAAGTGATGGGATTTCTTGAAGGATTCTTCAAGATGTCGACCATCAAGAAGATTATCTGTAGGAGCCATCTTTGGGACCCACTTTGATAAATTTCTTTAATGATGGATATCTAGGGGTACACACTAGATGTCACACCATTATTTGAATATATTTTTTTTCTAGAGATGTTAGTCTCTATATTTATTTATTTTTTTTATGCCGGGACCTTTCGGTAGTGGGTTCTTGGATATACATCCAAGTGTCACACCCTAATGCTCACCGTACATATCTTGTTTCTTTCTTTACTTTACCATCATAATAAATGGTTGGCTTTTAGCTCTATCAGCACCTTTCAATGATGGATCTTTGGACATAAGGGCCAAATGTCACATCCTGATGTTCACCGTACACATCTTTATTCTTTCTTTGCTCTACCATTATAAGAGATGGTAGCTTTTAGCTATATCGGGACCTTTCAGTGATGGATCTTTGGGCATATGGATCAAATGTCACATCCTGATGTTCACCGTATAGAACATAGTATTTTAGCTGCTACTATAGCATTGAAATGACTAGCCAAAGATGGAAAGAGAAACCAATCCCCAGTGGAGTCGCCAGAAATCTGTGAGCGACTCCGATTGTTAGCTTTTAGCTCTATCGGGACCTTTCAGTGATGGATCTTTGGACATAAGGACCAAATGTCACATCCTGATGTTCACCGTATAGAATTCAGTATAGATTAGCTGCTACTATAGCGTACAAGTGACTAGCCAGAGATGGAAAGAGAAACCATTCCCCAGCGGAGTCGCCAGAAATCTGTGGGCGACTCCTATTGTTGGCTTTTAGCTCTATCGGGACCTTTCAGTGATGGATTTTTGGACATAAGGACCAAATGTCACATCCTGATGTTCACCGTACATAGCTCAATATCGTCATCATTTTTTTTTACTGCTACTATAGCATCTAAGTGACTAGCCAGAGATGGAAAGAGAAACCAGTCCCCAGCGGAGTCGCCAGAAATCTGTGGACTCCGAAAATTCTGCCCCAGCCTCCACTCGCTTTTCTTATTCGGCGAGGGAGTTTTAACGAACTAAGTTCCGAGGTAAATTTTGGAAGGCAGATGGGTTTGTAGATAAGACACTACCCAGAGATTTCGCCCTCATTTTGCGAAGACTTTATGATCTGAGTTCTGGTTTCCTATAGGCGCAAGCCCCTATAGTAATTACCCCTCTCGATCACGAGAGAGAACTTTCGAATAAGGCTAGTCGTCAATCAGATACGTATATAATACATGTTATCTGGCATATAGTAGCAGCAATGGTTTGGATTTGAGAATTGATTTGGTTTGGATATTTGGAAAGGGTTTGATATTTAAAATAGGAAATTTCACCATCTTGTACTTAAAGCCGATGGTGTGGGAATGGATGATGGACCCGATCAGGATCCCATGGTTCCGTCGTCCCGGGCCATCGTGGTCCATGGTCTACATAGTCAGAGGAGGTAGTCGATCCAACCTGACAGAAGGATCCTTGTCGGCAGCCATGGGTTGCTTCGTCCAAGGGGACCTTGTAGACCTGGGTTGGATGTTTGTCTAAGGGGACAAATTTGAATCCACTTTAGCTGACAGAGGGCTTTGTGCCCTATCGATCATATCCTATTGATTCATATCTCAAGGATTTGATGCCAATAAGGAGCGTATTGGCTCTGGCCATAACCGGTATTTCGTGGTGCCATTTGGCGGCAAAACCACTCGGTTCAGAGGGCCTCGGGTCATAACCGTTTATCCTGCGGTGCCATTTGGCTGCGAACCGCCGGTCAGAGGACACGTACCACGTCCTTATCGGCAGGAGACTGTTTGAGAATGGATCCTAGTGATATTTTTGACTAGGCATTTGGCTCTTTGTGAGCTAGAGTTTATTTGAATTTGTCCACCCGGCAAATTGTTGCGGATAGTGGATGGATTTTGCTTTGAGTGATTGATGGTTTTATTTTAAATTTAAATATCTTGGAATTTGGGATTTATAGAATTTTGGGTTTTTGGGTAGAGCTTGGATTTTGAATGGACGTTTGGGAGACATTTAAAAGTATTTGTGAACCCCTCCGGTTGAGATTAGCGTTCAACACGTCCATCATCGAGGTGTTTGGGGTCACTTCCTTTTATTGATTGAACCTTGTCAACTCTGTCGGGCTGTCGGCAGAGGATCGGGTTTCATAGGCTTTGAGCAATTTTGTTCATGATTTTTCTTGATTTTTAGGTCTTGAAGGCCTAAAAAGAATGTATTTAAACAAATACACCGGTCGCTACAACCGTGTATTTTGTTACGTAATTTGAATCTTGTCGACTTCTATTGATCCGTATAGAAGGATCGGATTCGAACTTGAATTCACTAGTCAACCCGCGTAGCATCCATAGGCGTCACGTGTGTATCAATAACACGCTCGCCAGGGCCCATGCGGGTTGAGATTGTATTTACCCCTTGTGTACCTATGTGTATACAAACTACGGTGTACGTGTAGGAGTATTTTGAAATATTTGTAGTTGTGCATGTATTTGTCATTTGAATGCACAACATTTCCTTGAAAAGCTTATACACGCCTTCTGTCTGCTTTCATAAGTGTTGCAGATTCGGTGACGTGCGTCTTGATGTTGACTCCCCCCTTTCTCATTCACCGGGGAGAGATCTTTCTGGACTTTGGAGTCAATGACTACTGATTTGGGGAGAACTCCTTTGAGGATCTTCAGTGTAGCAGACTTGTTATTTTCGGTATTTGTGGGTACAAGAGTTGTTTTCTTCTTAAATATAGAACTAAGAAGAGACTTTGGAACCCCAGGAAGTTTGGTTCTAATTTGTTCAAATATTTCCCCCTTTCTGCTAGGGGGTGTCCTTTTCGTACATAGAGTCGCCTTTGTACTCAACGCACTTGTAGATCTTGGTTACCGTCGTTGTAGGTAATATACGTACTTGTGTCCACAGTGATTCATTGTACTTACAATACACCCACTGTTGTTATCCACAAGTATCCATTTGCAGGGGACTGCTGTATCCACTACGATCTCTTAGAAGTATTTGTAGAAGACCCATTGCTTCTGCATCATATCCACCCTTTCACCAATCTCGGGTGGTTGTTGTACTTGTTTGACCTCGTAGGGATTGTCGCAGGGGATACTTGTACTTGTGCCCACAGTCGTTCGATATGCTTATGATATGCCCACTGTTGTTATCCACAAGTAGCTCGTATTTGTTTGTAAGGATCCGTCGTGTTTGCTACGAGCTCCTAGGGATGTTCGTAGAAGACCCACTGTTCCCACATCATGCCCACATGTCACCAATCTCAGGTGGGCTTGCTAATTGTACTTGTTTACAGGGGACGGTCTTGGACTGTTGGTCTCCAGTATTGCCATCTCAATCAACAGATACATGCAGGCATTTGTCATAGGATTTCATGCATTGAGGTCTTATGTGTTGTTCTTAAAAGTTCTAGTTCTTTATTGCTCATGTCAAATTTGGATCCAACTTGAGTTCAATTTGAGTTCCCTACTCTCCACATCTTGTTCCAGTTTGAGTTGAAGTAGTGAGCTTGAGAGATCTTATTCAATTCATGTTGGAGTTCATTTGAGTTTGAGTTCTATGTTCGGGTCCCCTGATGTTGCACAGTTTGAGTTCCAAAAACAAGTTCAAGTGCTTGTTCAAAGTCTTCTGGAATTTTGCAAGTGTAATTGCATGTTCGTATTGATTTTAGTTTGGTTCCAATTTGATTTTATTTCATTTGAATTCGATCCTTATTAATCATTTAGAATTTTGTTCAGATTTAGGTCCACAAGTCCACTGTTCTTCGTATAAGTCCTCTGATCATTCAATTTAAGTTCTGTGCATTTTTGTTCAAGTACGGGTCTTCTGTATTGTTGCCCAAGTGAAGTCTTTATATTGTTCAAGTCTTGTGCACTTCAGTGAAAATTTCGGCAGCACCCCAGCATATCCCCCGTTGGGAGAAAATAGGGGAGCTGGGCCTTCCCACCACGCTACTAGAGCTTGTATGGTAGGTGTCCTTAGACACCGCGGCCGTACAAATTTCATCCCACCACGCTACAAGAGCGTGTATGGGGCCTTCAGCAGTACCCGTACAACATAACACCAGTAGCTCTCCCCACCACGCTACAAGAGCGTGTATAGGGCTTCCTCACCTCGTCGTATGCTTCGCACCGGGCTCCCTCCTACCGTGCTACAAGAGCGCGTATAGGTGGTTCTCCGGTCCGCTGCAAACGTCGAGAATGGGATTTTGGAACATCATACCTCTCGTAGCAGTGCCGGCGGTGTCGGTGTCAAGGTCGAGGACCGTCCCCACCACGCTACAAGAGCGTGTATAGGGCTTAACCGCCTCGTTGTATGCTTCGCACCGGGCTCCCTCCTACCGTGCTACAAGAGCGCGTATAGGTGGTTCCCCGATCCGCTGCAAACGTCGAGGACGAGATTTAAGTAATAAATTATACCTTGAAGTCCGGCGAGGTGTCGTCGGCAACTGTCGGAGGTGAAGGGCACGGAAACCGAGGCGAGAGGAGGCATGCTTTTTTTATATGTTGTTTAGACATTAATTAATTATAATTATCCTTAATTAATCATATTCATTCATAATTTATTATATTAATTAAAATAATTAATTACACTTAATAAAATTAATTAAAACATGATTAATTATAATTAAATTATAATTAATTAAAAATATTTATAATTAAAAAAGATTAATTAACACTAATTACATCTCTCCCTCCCCTCTCTCTGTAATTCGACAGATCTGCGGGATTTGGCCGGAGAAGTTCGCGAGCAGGGAGAAAGTTACCTTTACTTCCAGCGAGCTCTTCTGCTTGCTTCCGATCAAAAGGTAGTAACTTTCGATCCGAGATGAAGGGAAGTCGTCTAAGGGAGCAAAGTCGATCGGCTAGGGAGGATGCGGAGAAGCGACGCAAGGGAGAAAGTTATCTTCACTGCAAGCGAGCTCCCCCTTGTTGGTTCCGATCAATATTCCGATCCCGACAGGAAGGGAAAGTCGTGGAATGGAGTGAAATCAAACAGCAATAATGGAGCCGGAGGAGAGGCGAGCTCCGGTCGTTGCTTCCGATCCTAATGTCGTAACTTTCGATTCGCACAGGGAGGAATGTCGGAGGAGCGAAGTCGTCCAGCCACGAAGGATCGAAGAAGCCGTGAAAAGGAGAAAGTTAATTTCACAGCGAGCGACTCCCGTCGTTGCTTCCGATCCTAATGTCGTAACTTCCAATCTCACAGGAAGGAGAGAGAGCGAGAACGGGAGTGAGAGCAGAGAGAGTTGACGCGAGAGAGCGAGAGAGAATGAGAGGGATCGTGGGGAATGAGAGGAAGAGGCCGAAGGCCTCTTTTCCTTGGCTCTTTAACGACGTGAATGCGTCGTGGGAGAAATGACGCGTCGCTAGATTTACAGGATTTGAACAGCGACGACGTGCGGAGTTCGGCGCCGAACAGGTACGAGAATTTTTTTTTCTTTTTGGCTCATGTATACAGGTCAACAGTGATTGCCGGTAAGTTGACTCGTTCTTTGAAAGTTATGAGAACGATGTCTATTTTTGGAGCGAATGACGTAGATGTTGAGTTAACTTCTCCATACGTTATCTTATTCGTGGCTGCCGGCAAGTTGACTCGCTCTCCACCCATGCTGGCGAGTACTGCTCCAGCTATGTGGTTTGAGCGAGCTGGGATAGTCGCATTCCCACTACTCTTCATGTGTGCTTGCCTTGAGCGTCGACTTGGATCAAAGAGCACAAATTCTAATTTTCCATCTTTGATGAACACCAACCCATAGAGGTGGCGTCATTCCTCTAAGTTTTGGCTGTAATTCTTTTGAAAGGTGTAATACCTTCAGGTATCCCTTATGTTTGCATTTTCCTTCATGGGCATTGGCGAAGTGAACTCTTAGGAGAGTGCTTCTGTGAACTTTTAGGAGACATCCTCTTAAATTGTGAGAAGGTGATCACCTTCAACAATAGATTGATTAAGTGTGGTGAAAGACAAGTGACACTTAAGGGCATCATCAATATTCAATAGACAAGTTATTGACTCGAAGGTAACCACATGGTCCACTTGATCAATCCTGCCCTTGTAGGATGCCACGTGGCACCTTAAACTTGGGAGTCAACTTGGCTTCCATGATCTACCTCAGGGAAGCAATGGTTAGTTGGGGTTTGGTACTTCAAAGTCATCGGGCAGCTAGTTATAATCTTCATCACTCATCAACGTGCGAGTGGGATCAAGGACTGGCGTTGAGGTCAGTGCTCTGTCATCTGGTCTCCTGAGATGAACTGTCGAGTTATATGAACTTTTTGGGGTGTTATCCCTCTGTGCTCACCTTGGTAGCCCTTCCAAGGTATCCTCAATCATCGTTGCTCCATCTCCATTAGGTCTCAGCGAGTAGTTTTCTCCATGTTTGCTAATGGCTCAGTGGCAACCTGCCCTTTGAGATGGGCCTATTTTCTTGACATTTGTATCAATATACGCCCTTGGAGAAGCAGTGTATGACCACAAAATGTAGTCGTGGCTCCTTATTGACCATCATATCCCCAAGCAAGCTCATGGACATGCTTTGCCATTCATGGTTTGGCATTGGTAATAGTGTGTACAACCTAAACTTTCAATTTGTAGGATTAATGATTTTGTGAGGTATGTATGCTTTCACGAACTTGACCATGCCTTGCTGTGTTCTTAGTAGACATAGTGTTGCAAGTTTTGTAAAATCTTGTTCACTCCGAAGTGTGCAACTATGCTGGATGAATGTATCTCTTGCATCCATTATACTCGATCAACTGTATCAAGCACACATAACAATACTTCATCGTAAAGGATGCCATCTCTCGAAGTGAACTCTTAGGAGAGTGCTTTCACCAAATATTTTCACTCTTTAAAGAACTTATCCGTCTTATATTGCTTCCAATAGTTTTTTGCATTGTTTGTTCAATCTACACAACAGTATTAAAACAAAAGAGGGTAATGGTGGTCGAATAAGCATGTTGGCCTTGTTATTGGTTATATCATTCATGTATTTTATCACTTGATAGAACTAATGGAGATATATCAACTGCTTTGGCCATCTTGCCTATTGTATTTTTGTTTGGGTTTGCAATAATGAAGTGGTATGTGGTATATTTCACCAAAATCTTGCTCCCCAAGAGGTGAACATGCCAATGCTTGGTGCTAACGATTTTGTCTCCTCATCAAATTCCATTGCAATTTTGCTATCTTATGTCAATATAATTTGTTCTATAGGTTCTTATGGTCTAGGCCTTTTTTTTCGCAGTCCATGTATGAGTTTATGAGTTAGTAATTGAATGAGGAACTGAATAGCATTGAGAAAGTTATTGAGGAGATCAAGAGAATGTAGCACAATTTGGAGTCACAATCATATTTAATGGGTGGTCTGAGGAGCTTGATGAACATTCTAGTTAAAAGTCCTTATAACATTATTTTCTTGAAGTTTGTTGAGGCATTTGATTAGGCGAAAGTTTCATAATATATTTTTAGACTTATTGATAGAGTTCTTGAGGAGATTGGAAAGCATTAAGAGGTTCAACTTGTTGTTGACAATGTTAGTGCTTGTAAGATGATAGGAAATAAGTTAATGGAGAAGAGAGAGCATACTTATTAGATTCTGTATGCCGCGCATTGCATTTAATGGTCCAAGTTGTTTTAGCTTAAGAATACTTTGTCTAAAGCTAATGAGGATTAGCAAGTTCATTTATAAGTATAATTGGGTTTTGGCTTTGATGAGGAAGTTTTCTGAGAAAGAACTCTTATGACTTGTAAAAACTAGATATTGTATCTCATATTTGACTCTACGAAGCTATTGAAAGCAAGCCAATCTTTGGATTCTATGTTTACTGCCACAAAATGGTTTTTTTTTTGGGAAAAAAAACTTGATTGTCAAAAAGTCAGCAAAATTATTTAAACTGATAAGTTTTGATTAGGTGTAACCTATGCTATTATGATAATTAATCCCTTAGTTCATGTTTTAAATATACTTGATACAGAGAAAAAGACTGATATGGGTTTCATTTATAATGTAATGGATTGGGCAAATGAGTTGATAGTAGAGAACATAGGAAATAGTCTGGTTATAAGAAAATTTGGAAAATCATTGATGGAAAGTGAAAGCTTCAGCTTCATCGGCATTTGCTTGCCATATGCTATTATGCAAAATAAAGGATATAATGGATATGGAAACGTTTTAAGATTTTTTCTGGAAGTTTCTTAATGATTATATTAGTCAAACAATGGTATATTAAGTGTTGCTTCTCATAATATAAGCCTTCTATCACCTGATTTTTTCCTCTTGTTCGTTGTTCACAGCAAAACTCTTTCTAGGATTATTCCCTGAAAGCTGTAAACAACTATCAATCTCAGGTTTTCTCTACCTGCTAGTGACAACCAAGCTCTGGTCAGCAGTGGATTGTTTGTTTACTGCTCTATGCTGTTTTTTGTTAGCAATCAGAATCTTTGCTTCCTCTAACTGCAATTCTTGTCCTAGTGTTGTAAAATGCCAGGAATTGGCGATAGTAAGAGGTAATGCTGGCTGTAAGTGCTGGGATTGTAGTAGATGGTGGCAGAAGGCAGCAGGCTGTGGTTTGGGGTGCTTGGTAGGGTTGGATCCTGAGAGTAGAGGGGGAAAAAAAGGAGACTAATTGAATTGATTTCTATTGCATGAATCAATTTTTTAAATGCATAATTACTACAGGAATTGAATCAATTTTTAAATGCATAATTACTACAGGAATCTAAATACATATTATTGAGTTCAAAATTTCTAGGCAAAAAGAGATTTTTAATTTTTGATGACTCAAAATTTGCCAATTTTTACTCTTTTAATGGTAATAAAGAGCTTATATCTTATCCATCCAACCAATTTAATATCTAATCTAACTTATTGTGGGCTCTGAAAATTCGGCCCCGGCCTCACCTGCTACCTTCTTTAGGGGAGTTTTAACGGATTAGGTTACGGGGTAAATTGTGGGAAGACAAATGGGATTGTAGATAAAATATTACCCAAATATTTCGCCCTCATTTTGCAAGGACTTTATGATCTGAGTTCTGGTTTCCTATAGGCGCAAGCCCCTATAGTTAATTACCCCTCTCGATAACGAGAGAGAGCTTTCGATTAAGGCTAGTCATCAATCAGATACATAGAAATATGTGTTATCTGACATATAATAGTAGCATGGGCTTAGGGAATTTGAAGATTGAAGATTTGATATTTAAAAATGATTGAAATTGCACTATCTTGCACTTAAAGCAAATGGTGAGGGAATGGATGATTGTCCCGATCAAGATCCCATGGTTCCGTTGTCCCGGGCCATCGTGATCCTTAGTCTACTTAGTCATAGGAGGTAGTCGACCTGACCTGATAGAAAGATCATTGTCAACAACCATGGGTTGCATTGTCCAAGGGTACCTTGTAAATCTAGGGTGAATGTTTGTCTAAGGGGATAAATTTTAATCCACGTTAGCTGACAGAGGGCTTTGTGCCCTATCAATTATATCCTATTGGTTTATTACTCAATGATTTGATGCCACTGGAGAGCATATGAGCGCTGACCATGACTGTAATATAATGGTGTCATTAGAAGGCGAACCACCCGGTTCAAAGGGTCCTGGTCATAACTATTTATCTATAGTGCCATTTCACGGCAAAACCATAGGTGTGGTACCATATGGCGACGAAACCACTGGTTAGAGGACACGTGCCACGTCCTTATTGGCAAGAGACATTTAGAATGAATCCTAGTGATATTCTCAACTATACATTAGCTCTTTTTGAGCTGAAGTAGTTTTCAAATTTGTCTACCTAGGCAAATTGTTGTGGAGGGTGGATGTATTTATTTTAAGTATTTTATGATTTAATTTTAATTTTAAATATATTGAAATTTGGTATTTTTCAAAAGTTTGGCATATTGGCGTTTGAGGGCATTTTGAATGTTTGATCCCATTCGATTGAGATTTATATTCAACACGCCCATCATTGGGGAGTGTCTTTGAGTCATTTGAAAGTGTTTATGTTTATGAGAATTTGAGGGCGTTTGAAAATATTTGATCCCCTATGGTTGATATTTACATTCAACAAGACCATCATTAGAAAATTTTTGGATTGTTATGCTTTTGTTCATTGAAACTTGTCAGCTCTGTCTACTTGCTAACAGAGGATCAGGTTCGTAAGCTTGCTTTGTGGTTTTGTTAATGAATTTTTTTTGTTGGAATCCTTGAAGGCCTTATATGAAAATATAAAATAGAAATTTCAGTCGACATCTTGACTATTGTGGGCTCCGAAAATTCGGCCCCGGCCTCCGCTCGCTTTTCTTATTCTTCGGCCAGGGAGTTTTAACGAACTAAGTTCCGAGGTAAATTTTGGAAGGCAGATGAGTTTGTAGATAAGACACTACCCAGAGATTTCGCCCTCATTTTGTGAGGACTTTATGATCTGAGTTCTGGTTTCCTATAGGCGCAAGCCCCTATAGTTAATTACCCCTCTCAATCATGAGAGAGAACTTTCATAATTAATTATAACTAATTAATTTTAGTTAATTTTAATAAATTGTAATTAATTAAAATTAATTAATAATAATTAATCTTATTATAATTAATTAAAATTAACTCTAATAAGAATTAATTATAATTAATTAAATTAATTATAATAATTTAATTAGAATTAATTAGAATTAATTATAAAAATTATAATTAATTAATAATAAATTTAATTAATTAAATTTAATTAATTTAATTATAAAATAACAATAATAATAATAAATAAAAATTTCTCTCCCTCCCCAATCTCTCGGTTCGGCGGATTTATGGGATTTGGCCGGAGTAGCGTGCAGAAGGGAGAGAGTTACCTTCACTACCAGCGGGTTCCCGTTGTTGTTCCGATCAAAATGTTGAACTTCCGGTCCAACAAAGAAGGAAAGTCGTTGTAGGAAGCGAGGTCGAACAGCCCTGAAGGAGCCGAGAAGAAGCGAAAGGGATGGAGTTAACTTCACAGCGAGCTGCTCCCGTTGTCGCCTCCGATCAAAAATGCCGAACTTCCGATTCGTTAGGAAAGGAATGTCGTCACAGGAGCGAAGTCGACAGCCACGATCAGAGCCGAAGAAGCACGCGAAATGGAGAGAGTTATCTTCACGGTGAGCGGCTCCCGTCCGTTGCTTCCGATCAAATGGTCGTGACTTCCGATTCGGCAGGGAGAAAAGTCGGAGGAGCGAAGTCGTCCAGCCACGAAAGATCGGAAGAAGCGACGGAAAAGGAGAAAGTTACCGTCCCAGCAAGCGAGCTCCTCTGCTTGCTTCCGATTAAATGTCGAAACTTCCGATCCTACACAAAGGGAAAGTCGTAGAAGGAGCGAGGTTGGGCAGCCGCGAGAGATCGAGGGAGAGAATGAGAGAGTTAGAGCGAGGAATGAGAGAAAGAGGCCTTCGACTTCTTTTCCTTGGTTCTTTAACGACACGAGGTCGTGCGTCGTGGGAAAAATGTCGCGGACGTGTCCGCGACGTGCTGAATTCGGCGCCGGACAGAGGGCATGTGAGGAACATTTTTTTTTCTTTTTTTTGTTTTATACGGCGGCAGGTCAACAAATGCCCCCCAACAAATGTGGTAGGTGTCTGGAGCGGGCCACATTTGTTGCATGCTGATTGACCCTGTGGAATTCTAGATATCTATTCTAAATTTATTATTTTTAATTAATAAAAATTTCTCTCCCTCCCCAATCTCTCGGTTCGGCGGATTTATGGGATTTGGCCGGAGTAGCGTGCAGAAGGGAGAGAGTTACCTTCACTACTAGCGGGTTCCCGTTGTTGTTCCGATCAAAATGTTGAACTTCCGGTCCAACAAAGAAGGAAAGTCGTTGTAGGAAGCGAGGTCGAACAGCCCTGAAGGAGCCGAGAAGAAGCGAAAGGGATGGAGTTAACTTCACAGCGAGCTGCTCCCGTTGTCGCCTCCGATCAAAAATGCCGAACTTCCGATCCGTTAGGAAAGGAATGTCGTCATAGGAGGGAAGTCGACAGCCACGATCAGAGCCGAAGAAGCACGCGAAATGGAGAGAGTTATCTTCACGGTGAGCGGCTCCCGTCCGTTGCTTCCGATCAAATGGTCGTGACTTCCGATTCGGCAGGGAGAAAAGTCGGAGGAGCGAAGTCGTCCAGCCACGAAAGATCGGAAGAAGCGACGGAAAAGGAGAAAGTTACCGTCCCAGCAAGCGAGCTCCTCTGCTTGCTTCCGATTAAATGTCGAAACTTTCGATCCTACATAAAGGGAAAGTCGTAGAAGGAGCGAGGTTGGGCAGCCGCGAGAGATCGAGGGAGAGAATGAGAGAGTTAGAGCGAGGAATGAGAGAAAGAGGCCTTCGGCTTCTTTTCCTTGGTTCTTTAACGACACGAGGTCGTGCGTCGTGGGAAAAATGTCGCGGACGTGTCCGCGACGTGCTGAATTCGGCGCCGGATAAAGGGCATGTGAGGAACATTTTTTTTTCTTTTTTTTGTTTTATACGGCGGCAGGTCAACAAATGCCCCCCAACAAATGTGGTAGGCGTCTGGAGCGGGCCACATTTGTTGCATGCTGATTGACCCTGTGGATTTCTAGATATCTATTCTAAATGTCATACAAGGGTTTTCATTTAGTGGATCTCCAAAATCTGTTTGGATGTCACACTGGAATTTTCGTTTAGTGGATCTCCAAAAGTTGTTTTGGATGTGACACTACTCTCTTTTAGTGGATCTCCAAGATTTTATTTGGATATCACACTAATCTTCTTTCTCCATAACGCTTCTAGATGTATCCATAGATGGTTGATATCTTGTCAAAATTTTAAATATTTATTTGGGGATCTCGGCATATAGCACGATGTCAATCCAAATAAATATTTAAAATGCCCCCAGTCTTTAGAGACATTTGTAGATGTCATCTAGGGTGCTCATTCTGCAGCTTTTGCTAGCGTCCCGAGATTTAGATTCCTTCTGTCCTGTGCTTTATGCTGCAAACTTGGTGAAGGATTGTCTGATTTGTCTTTGTTGACTTGTCAGAAATTTTGTATTCCTTCTGCCCTTTGCTTCTAGCTTTGGCGGGCTTGATGAAGGTGACCTAAACTCTTAGGTTTGTATTCGGTCGATGGCGAAAAGTCATCGGTCCAGAGCTTTGTGCATAGCGGACTTGTTGATGACGGAATCCACTTAGTTCAGCCTAAGGCTTTGTGTGAACTTTAGGATAGTTTTCTTCGGTCCTTTGCTTTGTGCTTTGGTAGATTTGTTGAAGAAAAGTTCCTTCGATCATCGCTTTGTGCTTGACGGATTTGTTGAAGGATTTGCAAGTTTTAGATTCAGTTGATAGTACTGAATGTAGGTAGTATCTTGATCCTTAACCACTTGAGAAGACTTTAATCTGAGTTACTTGAGTTCATCAGATCGGGGGAGCTGGAATTTGACAGCTCTTCGTCCTCTGGTTGCTGAGATAGGAGTTCCTCTACTGCGGCCTTTCTTATGGCTTGTTGAGTAGATGGAGCTGCCAGCGATCTGGCCATATTTAGGCTTGTTGGATCCGACCTTTTACACCCATTCAGACTTCAGACTTGAGCTATGGGAATTGCGCTTCCCAATGCTGATTTTGCAGAAGTTGATAGATTTGAAGTCATCATTCATGGTTTTGGATTTTGGAGCCTACGAACATTCAGTAGTTGCTCGAGACTCATTCTTCCATTGGAACTTTGATTCTCCGGTCATTTTGGAGAACTTTGCAGACTATGATCACTTGGACTTGTCGAGTCAAATTGGCCTTCGTTCTTCCTACAGTCTTTACTGGCGGGTTGACGAAGTGGGGGTTCCGCTACTACGGCCTTTCTTATGGCTTGTTGAGTAGATGGAGCTGCCAGCGATCCGGCCATATTTGGGCGTGTTGGATCCGACCTTTTACACCCATTCGAACCTTAAGCTTCAGGCTGTTGAAAAACTTCAAGCTTTTCCGGCTCAATTTGTAGGAGTGTGTAGCCACAAAAGTCTCTTTCTTGACCTTTGAGTCTTGGTTTTTTTGGAGAAGGTGTTGTCTCGATCTTTGAGAGATCACCTACATAAGCTTTAAAAAAGAAGTCTTTGTATTCTTTAGCACAAAGTAGCATTTGAATTGATAATTTTAAATATTTATTTGGGGATCTCGGCACGCAGCGCGATGTCGACCCGAATAAATATTTAAAATGCCCCCTGTCTCACAGGGACATTTTAGAATGAAATAGAATTGGAATCTTGAAATTTTAAATATTTATTCGGGGATCTCGGCACGCAGCGCGATGTCGACCCGAATAAATATTTAAAATGCCCCCAGCCTAACAGGAGGATTTTGAAATGTATTCTCATAACATAAGAGAGTTTCAAAATATGAAATGTATATGCTAATAAACAGACATGAAAGCATAATACACTAAACATAACATTTCATGCGTAGTATTTCTTCAAGTAACGACCATTGATCGGCGGCATGGGCCTTTGACCATTCAGATCAATGAGTTGATAAGCTCCACCCTGATACACCTTCTTGATGACGAAAGGTCCTTCCCAGTTGGAAACAAATTTGCCACCAATTTTTCTGTGCGGGATGATTGGTCTTCTCTGCACCAGGACCAATTCTCCTTCTTGAAATGATCGAGGACGAACCATTCGATCAAAGGACTTTGTCATTCTTGCTCGGTAGATCTCCAGGTTCTGCTGAGCTTGTAACCTGATTTCATCGAGTGCATCGAGCTCCTCCATTCTTAGACGAGCATTTTGTTCTTGAGTTATCTCATTCTGGATAGCAACTCGAAGGGATGGAAGTTCAACTTCTAGTGGCAGTACAGCTTCAACTCCAAATACTAGAGAGTAAGGAGTGGCTTTGATTGGCGTTTTGTAAGTTGTACGATACGCCCATAGCGCTTCTGCCATCTTTGTATGCCACTCTCTTTTGTTCTTGGAGAGAATCTTTTTTAGCAATTTCACCAACGTTTTGTTGAAGGCTTCAGCTAAGCCATTTGCTCTTGGATAATATATAGAGGAATACCGCCAATCGATTTTATGCCGATCAACGAACTTGTAGATTTTTATACTTTTAAATGCAGTTCCATTGTCTGAGATTATGCGACGCGGCACTCCAAATCTGTAGACAATATTATGGGTAAAGAAATTGATTACATGCTCAGATGTAACTTCTTTGAATGGAACTGCTTCTGCCCACTTAGAAAAATAGTCTGTCGCTGCCAAAATAAAGCGGTGTCCTGCTGATGACGGCGGATCTATCGGCCCGATAACATCAGTACCCCAACATTCAAATGGCCAGGATGCTATTGTTGGATGCAGTGGATTTGGCGGTTGATGTATAACATCACCGTGAATCTGGCACTCATGGCACCTCTTAGCATGATTGATACAATCTCTGACCATGGTCGGCCAATAGTAGCCCATTCTTTTAATTTTGATTGCCATCTTGGGACCTGATTGGTGTGCTCCACAAAGTCCTTCGTGAACTTCTGCCACAACTTTATCAGCTTCTTTGGTCCCTAGGCACCTTAGCAACATTTGATCGAAAGCACGTCGATACAATGTGTTGTTGACAAATGCATATCGTAGCGCTCTCTTCTTGATTTGAGCCGCTAGTGATTTGTCTGTTGGCAATTTACTTTCTTTAAAGTAATCAATGAAAGGCAGTCTCCAGTCATCTTCTTCCTCGACATCTAGACAATGCCACCATGATTCTGAAGCTTGACTGGCCTTGCGCCTTTTCTTAGGAACTTGATGTTCTTCAAGTTGATCTTCGAGATCAACTGGTTGGGGAGGTTGAGGATCAACTGGAGTTGTATCCTGCTGGCTTGAATTTGGTATTCCCTCTGCCTGCGGGAATTGTAATAATGCTGGCTCTAGGATCCGCCGATTATGCACCATAATTATTATAGGCCATTCGTCGTCCATATTCGTCATTTCTTTAGCCAATTTGGCAAGAGAATCGGCTTTGACATTTTGACCTCGGGGAACTTGAGTTAGTTTGACAACTGGAATTTGCTTCATAAGCTCAAGAACTCGCTGGTGATAACAGGCCAACTCAAACTTGGTGATTTTATAAACTCCCAACACTTGATTCACAACCAGTTGAGAATCACCGAAAATTTGGAGATTTTGAATTCGGACATCGATTGCAATCTCCAATCCAGCTATTAGGGCTTCTTATTCGGCTTCATTGTTTGTCCGAGGTTCAGTCAGACTAAATGAGAATCTCATTATGCCTCCCTCGGGCGCCACAAAAATGAGTCCAATTCCGGCTTGAGCTTTCTCTAGATTTGGAGGCCGAGCACGCTTGATTGACGATGCTCCATCAAAATACATTTCCCATACTCGTAGCATCTCATCTTCTTCAACGTTCATGATCTGCTCGTCAGGTAGATCATCGTTGAGCGGTGAATCTGCAGGGATAGGATGTGCAGCGAGAAAATCTGCTAACACCTGCCCTTTCACTGCCTTTTGAGGGACATATGTGATATCAAACTGCAGGAGTATCACTGCCCACCTTGCCAAACGACCTGTCAACGCTGGTCTTGTCATCAAGAACTTCAACGGATCGATCTTTGATATCAAGGTGATTTTGTGAGACAACATATAATGGCGGAGCTTCTGAACTGCGAAGATCAGGGCCAAGCAATGCTTCTCGATTGGAGAGTAGCGGATTTCTGCTCCTATCAACCTCCGACTGTGTAGTAGAGTGCATTCTCCTTGCCTTCTTCATTATGCTGGGCTAATAGTGCTCCGAGGGACTCTTCTAGTGCTGCCGTATACAGTATAAGAGGCTTCCCCGGGATTGGCGCCGCGAGAATAGGAGGATTCAACAGATATCTTTTGATGCTGTCAAATGCTTCTTGGCACTCTGCGTCCCATTGGAAACGGACATCTTTCTTCATTAGTTTTGAAAATGGCTGGCACCTACCTGACAGATTCGATATAAATCGCCGAATGAAAGCCAACTGCCCTTGTAAGGAGCGAAGTTGCCGAAGGTTCTTTGGAGGTGGCATCTCCACGATCGCCTTGATCTTGTTGGGGTCGACTTCGATTCCTCGATGTCGAACAACATATCCCAGAAATTTCCCTGAGGATACCCCAAATGCACACTTGAGAGGGTTCATCTTCAGATCATATTTTCTGATTCTTTCGAACACAATTCTCAAGTCATCTAAATGGTCTTTTCGGTCCATGCTCTTTATGACCAAGTCATCTACATAGCATTCGACCTTTTGATGGATCAAATCATCAAATATACGAGTCATCGCCAGCTGGTAGGTGGCACCAGCGTTCTTCAGGCCGAAGGGCATGACTGTGTAGCAGAATATGCTTATAGGCGTTCTGAATGATGTATGTCTTTCATCTTCATGCGCCATTTTGATTTGATTGTAGCCCGACGATCCGTCCATGAAGGAGAATATATCATAGTTGGATGTATTGTCAACTAGAAGCTCTGATACTGGAAGCGGAAAGTCATCTTTCGGGCATGCCTTATTGAGGTCCCTGAAGTCGATGCAGATACGAATCTGGCCATTCTTCTTCTTTACAGGGACGATATTGGCAATCCAGTCGGCATATTTCTCTTCTCGAATAAAGCCTGCTTCTATGAGCTTCTTCGTTTCTGCAATCACCTGTTCTTCAATCTCCAATCTCATTCTCCTTGGAGCTTGCTTGACAGGTACTGCATCAGGCTTGATTGCTAATTTGTGAACTGCCACATCAGGGGATAGGCCAAGCATCTCAGCATATGTCCAGGCAAAGCAGTCCCTGAATTCACATAGTAGCTCTTTTATTTCTTCTATTTGATCTTCTGGTAGAAGAGAGCTAATGAAGGTTGGGTGAGGATCTTCCTCAGTTCCCAAGTTGACTTCTTTGAGCTCGTCCATCGTAGCAGCTTGTCCACCATCTTCCAGTTCTTCTGGTGCAGGCTCAGCTTCTACGGGTTGATCATCATAAGCATTGGTTTCGTATGTTTCTTCAACACCATCATCATCGGATTTGATTTCTCCACATGTGATCGCCCGACAAATCTCCTTCCGGAGGAATTTTCTTTTGATGAATCCGATGCCTTTATATGCATCTAAATCCTTTCGTCGTAATGGACGCGGACTTCTCCCATACCAGAGGCCTAAGCTTGTACGGAGCTGTCGTTTGGCAGTAGGAATATTGATTTGCTTTCGTAGCATTCTTTGAATATTATTAGTATTGAATTTGGGTAGCCTCGTAGGAAATAATTCCTCGGAGTCGAGGAGCATGCAATCCCAGTCATGATTCTCCTCTTCATGAACTCCTGTGGAATATAACACATTCTTTGGCACAGTCCCTTTTTTACGGGGAGGCAGATAAAGAGTGGAGAGTTCTTTAATTTTATGAACCTCGCGCGAAATGATTTCCTTGAAATGTTGCAAGGGAACACGTGTGACTACGAGTACGCTGTCTGAAATTAACAAACTGTCTATTCTTCTAGAGAACACACTCTGCACTGAGTTCATGTAGATTGAGTCATAGTCATAATCATCATTTGAAAATTCAACCTGCCTACTCCAGTCATCCGTGGACTGGCATACTTTTCGAGATTTGGCAGGAGTAACATCATCTTCATCCGTGTCACTCCCAAGATGAGGTACATTCTTCTTTTCTTTAGGAATGGTTGGTGATTTGGGAAGAGTTGGCGTCGCTTTCTTTCTTCCTACACGCTTCTTCTCATCTTCTTGCTTGGGTTTCTTTGCAGCCTTAGAATTTGATGCTCTAGTCTCAATAGAACTTGACGACTTTTGCTTCTTTGGCATGAAGTACTTAGCATCTTCGTAAATTGTTACTTCATGTACTGCAAAGGGCTGAATATCACCAGAAATTCTGAATTCTTCTCCTTCTCTGAGATACTTCATGCACTGGTGTAATGTTGAAGGGACAACGCCATATTCATGCAGCCAAGGTCGACCAAATAGCGCCTTAAATGAAGTGTCCGCATCAATTACATGAAATTTGGCTTCTGTATGGAGTTCCCCAAATACGAGAGGAAGCATAAACGAACCAAGGGTTTTCTGCCCTTTCTCATTAAAACCATGCACCATCAACTTGTCTTGCCCAAGATGCTCTACGTCGAGGCACATTGATCTCAGTGCTTTAAGGCTCATAAGATTTACGGAAGATCCGGGATCAATCAGAATCCGACTAATCATCATACCGTCACTCTCTGCTGTAACATACAAAGGGCGGTTGTGATCTGCCGTTCCAAGCAGCATATCATCCTCAGCAAAGGTGATGAGGGGCTCATTTCGAGCTTGCAAGACTTCCGTCAAATTGCACTCAGCAAAATATGCCTCATATTTTTCGGGGTCCTTAAGAGCTTGGATCAAAGTTTCTTGAAGGTCTTTAGACATCAAGAGGGCATCATATATGCTGAGTTGTGCTGGGATCTTCCTCAAGTGGGATAAGATATTATAATTTATCCCCTTAGATGAAGTCTCTTTCTTCTTGGAGTCATTTAGGATAATATTATCATTGACAATTATCTCTTTTCCTTTATTTTTGTTAGGAATCCCCTTCTTTGGTGGAGGCGGCAGCACTTTGCCACTCCTCAACTGCACCTGGGCCACCTCATCTGATTCAGACTTGTTTGATGAATCATTCTCTTCAGAGTCAGCCATTGTTGTGTCTGGGGATTCATCTGTAGACTCGGAATCGTCTCCCAACTTCACTTGTTTCATTTGTAATTCTATACTTGGGTCTGAATCTTCATCATCTGGAAAACATAGATCTTCTGAACTGAATTCCATTGATGACACCATCAGACAAAATTCAGGGGCCGCTTCTATAGCGTATTTCTCCCTTTCTGATATTTTTAAAGTCGTTGAGATGACTCGACATATCTCCGTAGGACGAGATTCATCATCAGCTTCTTCCTCCTTTTCATCTATTTTAAGCTCTTTCATAAAATCACCGAGCTTAATAGGCCTCCTGACAGTCTGGTAATATTCACCCAAACTATCAATAGCCTTTTGAGTTGCAGTCTTCTTTACCACAGGCTTCTTCAACTTGGCTTTCTTCCTAGAAGACTTTGGCTTTGCTTTATCAGATTTGGATGAGCTAGCTTGGCCAGGTTGCTGTTTAGAAGTAGATGCTTGTGACATAGGCAACCATTTTAAATTCAGTACTGGCTCAGTAGGGGACTTCCACTTGACACCAGGAACTCTTTCTAACTGTTTCAGCATTTTTGATGTCTTCTTGGAGATCACAGTCTCCCATTGTTCCTCTTGGATAGATTTTTTCATTTTTTCTTTAAGCGGGAGTACGGAAGAGGACGTGACTACCCTGGTGGATTCTTTTCTGGGACGAACCAACACATTATCTGATAATATAAGTTCTCCCCTCTTGTACATCTTTTCTAACCAATCTTTGAAGACATAACAAACTTCAATTGGATGGCTAACTACCCGATGATATGGGCAGTAGTTTGGGTCGCCACTGTGTTTGGACTCTTCAGGTCTTTTGCATTCTGGCAACTCCAGACCATTCTTGAGTGCTTGTCGGAACAATTTGGCAACACTTTCCCTCTTGAATAAATATTCTTTATTCATTTTCTCCTTGAGGGAGGGGAACGTTCTATCACCAGTTCCTGTGATTTGCCTCTGGCGCTCTCCTCCACCAGGAAAGGCTCGAGGCTTGTCATTTCCTCCAAAAACCAGCTTTGGTTGAGGATTAGGATTGTAAGCCTGTTTTGGCTTTTCTTCATATTGCATAGGCTGTTTTCCTTTGTCTACATTATACACTACCCGTTTACCTTTATCAGGTCTGGGAGGAAATGCAGAGTAAACTTCGTTTCTCCTAGCATCAGGAGTTTTAGCCTTTTTGGGTCTGTCAGCGAGATTTTCTGACTTCGACAAATTTAACTTTTCAAACTTTGCCACCCTGTCCAACAGATCTTGAAAGGTGGTAATTGAAGCCATGCATAAGAAGGGTTGCATTTTGTCATCAATGTTTCCCATCAACAATTGAACTGCATGTTCTTCTTCCAGCTGCTGCTCGCACTTCATGCTGAGATTGCGCCAGCGTGTTATATATTTCGTCACTGACTCTTCCTTTCTCCTCTTATCTAGAGCAAGATCAGCGATAGTAGTCTTCTCTGTTGCACTGGCAAACCTTTTCACGAATAAGGCTTCCAGCTCCGCAAACGTCTTTAATGAATCATTTGGCAGTTTGGCGTACCATTCGAAAGCAGTTCCACTCAAGCTGCTCACGAATTGCCTGAATAACAGAGCATCATTGCGTCCTGTATTTCCACAGGTTGCTTTGAACTGCGCTAGGTGTTGTCTGGGATTTTTATTGCCATCGAAGATATTGAACTTCGGTACAGAATATCCCTTTGGATATGGCACCTGATCGTACTCTGCTGGGTACGGGCGACCTTTGCCTACCAGCTTCTCTGCCTGTTCAGCCGCTATAATGGCCTTAATCTTTTCGCTAATTAAGCCATCAAGCTGTGCTGCAGTTACAGGCTCAGAGGCACTCGCCACATTTTGTGGAGTACGCTGGCGGGTTGGATCATTAGTTTCTTTGCCACCTTCAAGTACACCTTTCACTCCTGAGGCTTGAGGCGCTTGAGGGTTTTGAGAATTAGCAGCTTGGTTGACGGGTTGAGCCGGTGCAGGGCCCACAGAAGTGGTCTTCTGCATCATCTCCATCATGGCCGTCATCTGAGTCATCATCTCAGTCATTTTATCATTTAACTGAGAGATTTCTCTGTCTTTCCTTCGCATCTGTCGTCTCATCTGATTTCTCATTTCAGCGAGTGTGATGTCTTCACCTCCGAAGGGATTTTCTCCGACCTCTTCTTCTTCTTCATCTCCTTCTTCTGAGGAGCGAGCACTTCGGCTGGCAATAGATCTAGCCCTGTGGCGACGTCGATAAACACGTACGCGCGGCTGTGATTGTTGGTCTTCTTCGTCATCATCATCATCTTCAACATCAATGTGGCTGACCATACGAACCATTTCGATCTCCATAGTATCATCATCGTCATATTCTTCTTCATCTTTTTGCACCTGAATTTCTGAGCGGCGTCGCCACTGAATTTCAGGCTCTTGACTTGGAATGATTACTTCTTCGATCTGCGGACTACGATCGAAATGAACTTCCTCTTTGGCTGAAGTAGGAGAATGACGGGATCTCCTGGAAGACTCTCCAGGATGTCGACCGTCCATATAATTGTCGTCATTATAGGCCTTCTTTCGAACCAATTTATGACGAGTTCTGTTAGAAGGGGCGGATCTCCGGTAGACAGCTCCGGATGTCACGCTTGACTTATCTTTTTCTTCAAAGACCTTTTCATTTCGAGGCTTCGGCCTCCAAACTTGTTTGCTTTTCCGCTGGGCCCTTTCGGCGACGGATTCTTGGACATGTGGTCCAAGTGTCACGCCCCGATGTGCTTCCCGCGGAACTTGGCGTTGATAATTTTTTTGTTTGGCTATCACAACAGACGATAGCCTCTCTCTTGGAGGAGTTCTTCGGGCCTCAACAATCAGTGGCCTCTGGAACTTCTTTTTCATTAAGCCCTTCTCCTTGACTGTCTTCAGTACACGGTGTACCCGGGCAGACAGACGTTCAGGCTCTCTTATCTTCTGAGGGGCTAGAACTTCAGGTCGACGCTCCCAGAAGGATTGCTTAAGCTCACCAGATGAGCTATTTCTCTTTACCCACTTTAGGTTAGAAAACTTATTTTGAGTGGGAATATTGATCTCTGATTCTGGTGCTGGCAGATTGGAGGGATGGACTGGTACAGGTAACTGCTGAGCTCGCAGCTCTGTATTTCTCTTCCTCCTTTGCCTTCTAGTAAGCCTTCCTCCAGATGAGGAAGCTTCAGTTTCATACCTCCCAGGTGCAACAGGCTCTCTGGGCAGGTTAGTGGTGTTAGCAGTCACCACAGAAACTTTTCTTCCAGTAACAACCCTCTTTGCAGTAAGGGTCTCAAGCTGGGATAGTCTTTCAAATACAGAGGTTCTTCCTTGGGCAGCACCTCTGACAGTAGTCCTTTCAGAGTGGGACCTTCCAGAAGGTTCTTCAGAGTTTACGCCGTACACAGGGACGGTTGCAGCCCTTGCAGTAGCTGCTGAGAATTTGAGCCCACCAAAGTGAATGGTGGCTCCAGCATTTCCAGTTTCAATCACAGCGTTTGCCAGCTGGATCTTGGCTCCTCGTCCCAATTGGACGGTCATTGGAGTGTTCTGCATTTCCATTCTGCACAAATGAAAGGCAGGGGTTAGTGATCAAAATTGATACATCACCCCACACTTTCATAAAACAGAAATAACGCAGAACAAATAATAGAAGCTGGAAAATCAGCATAGAATTAAAAACCCTGCTGATTGAATTTTTGTCGATCTTATTTAAAAGATTCATTTTCAGAAAATTTAAAATTTAATTTTCTTGCTACTATAGCCTTTTAGTGACTAGCCAGAGATGGAAAGAGAAACCATTCCCCAGCGGAGTCGCCAGAAATCTGTGGGCTCCGAAAATTCGGCCCCGGCCTCCGCTCGCTTTTCTTATTCTTCGGCGAGGGAGTTTTAACGAACTAAGTTCCGAGGTAAATTTTGGAAGGCAGATGGGTTTGTAGATAAGACACTACCCAGAGATTTCGCCCTCATTTTGTGAGGACTTTATGATCTGAGTTCTGGTTTCCTATAGGCGCAAGCCCCTATAGTTAATTACCCCTCTCAATCATGAGAGAGAACTTTCGATTAAGGCTAGTCGTCGATCAGATACGTAGAATATACGTGTTATCTGGCATATAGTAGCAGCAAAGGTTTCGGATGTTGGAAAATGGTTGGAAATTGAAGAGTTGAGTTTGGAAATTTGAAAGGTTTGATATTTAAAATAGAAATTTCACCATCGTGCACTTAAAGCGGATGGTGGGGGAATGGATGATGGACCCGATCAAGATCCCATGGTTCCGTCGTCCCGGGTCATCATGTTCCCTGGTCTACTTAGTCAAAGGAGGTAGTCGACCCAACCTGACAGAAGGATCCTTTTCGGCAGCCATGGGTTGCTTCGTCCAAGGGGACCTTGTAGACCGGAGTTGAATGTTTGTCTAAGGGGACAAATTTTAATCCACCTTAGCTAACAGAGGGCTTTGTGCCCTATCGATCATATCCTATTGATTCATATCTCAAGGATTTGATGCCAATAAGGAACGTATTGGCTCTGGCCATAACCGATATTTCGTGGTGCCATTTGGCGGCAAAACCACTCGGTTCAGAGGGCCCCGGGTCGTCGTAACCGTTTATCCTGTGGTGCCATTTGACGGCAGACCGCCGGTTAGAGGACACGTACCACGTCCTTACTGGCAAGAGATTGTTTTGAGAATGGATCCTAGTGATATTTTCGACTAGGCATTTGGCTCTTTGTGAGCTAGAGTAAATTTCAATTTGTCCACCCTGGCAAACGGTTGCGGAGGGTGGATGGATTTTGCTTTAAGTATGGATGAGTAATTTCAATTTTAAATATTTAGAATTTTGGGATTGATTTTGGACCCTGGCAGATCCGGTGGCGTTGAGTTGTAGATCGTAGACGCCTTCTGTCTGCTTGTAACAGTGTTGCAGATCCGGTGGCGTTGAGTTTTGATGTTGAATCCCCCTTTCTCATTCACCGGGGAAGGATTTTCTAGATTCTGGAGTCAAAGAATGCTAATTTGGGAAGAACTCTCTTTTTAGGATCTTCAATGTGGCAGACTTGTTATTTCCGGTATTTGTGGGTACCAGAGCTGTTTTCTTCTTGAGTATAGAACTAAGAAGAGAATTTGGAACACCAGGAAGTTTGATTCTAATTTGTTCGAACATGTCATCTCTTCTGCCAGGGGGTGTCCTTTTTTCGTACATCGGGTTGCCTTTGTACCCGGCATACTTGAAGATCTTGATCACCATTGTCGTAGGTGATATCTGTACTCGTGTCCACAGTGATTCGTTGTTCTTTCAATACACTGTTGTTATCCACAAGAATCCCTTTGCAGGGGACTGTCGTTGTAGGTAATATCCGTACTTGTGTCCACAGTGATTCGTTGTGCCTACGAGGTACTCACTGTTGTTATCCACAAGCTGGTTGTATCCATTTACGAGGACTCGTTGCGTCCGCCACGAGCTCCTGGAACCGTTCGTAGGAGACCCATTGTTTCTTACATTATGCCCACCTGTCACCAATCTCAGGTGGTTTGATTGTACTTGTTTGACCTCATAGGGATCATCGTAGGAGATGTACTTGTGTCCACAGTGGTTCGTTGTACATATGACATACACACTGTTATTATCCACAAGCGGCTTGTACATATTCACGGAACCCATTATAGCCACTACGAGCTCCTGGAACTATTCGTAGGAGACCCATTGTTGCCTACATCATGCCCACCTGTCACCAATCTCAGGTGGTTTAATGTCTAGATTTGTTTATAGAGGACAGGTCTTTGACTATCTAATAGTAGTGTTGCCTTCTCAATCAACAGGCATTGTAGGGATTGCCGTAGGAGTTCGTTGCATTCATCTTTCGTGTGCATTGAAATTTCATCTCCTACTTGCAACTTGTTGTTAGCTTGGATGACTGTGCATTTAGATTCTGATTGGTTCATTCACCCAAAGTCCCAATTCTATGTATTCCATCGGACCTGAGTTCAAAGTTCAACTCATGCTTGAATCTCCCTCGTTGTCCTTGAAAGTGTGGTGCATTTAACCTCGTAGGAACTATTGTAGGAGTTCATTGTATTCAAGGTCTTGTAGTTTGAGTTTCCTGTATGTGATCCAAACTTTGATCTTTGCATGTGTTTTGATCCAAATTCAGTTTCATTCAGACTTGAATTCATCAAGTTTACAAGTCCCCACTTGATGTCGTATAGTCTGAGTTCAAATATGAACTCAAAGCACATATTCAAATTGATAGTTCATGTTCAAATTGTAGATTGAATTTGAGTAGAAGTTCAGGTTCGAGTCCCCTGATATTGCACAGTTTGAGTTCCAAGAACAAATTCAAGTGCTTGTTCAAAGTTTTCTGGGATCTTTTGAGGTACAATTTCTTGTTCAAATGATTTGAATTGGGCTTCAGCTTGATTTTATTTCATTTGAATTTGGTCTTTAGAAATCATTTGAATTTTGGTTCTGATTTAGGTCCACCAGTCTTCTGTTCTTCGTACAAGTCCTCTGCTCATTTAGTTGGAGTTCTGTACAATTTTGTTTGAGTACAGGTCTTCTATAATGTTGCCCAAGAAGGTCTTCAAATTGTTCAAGTCTTTGTACATTTCAGTGAAAATTTTGGCAGCACCCCGGCATATCCCCCGTTTGGGGGAAAATTGGGGAGCTGGGCCTTCCCACCACGCTACTAGAGCGTGTATGGTAAGTGTCCGTAGACACCGCGGCCGTACAAAATTTCATCCCACCACACTACAAGAGCGTGTATGGGGCCTTCAGCAGTACCTGTACCAGAACAGCAGTGACGTACCAGAACAGCAGTGACTCCCCACCACGCTACAAGAGCGTGTATAGGGCTCTCCCACCTCGTCGTATGCTTCGCACCGGGCTCCCTCCTACCGTGCTACAAGAGCGCGTATAGGTGGTTCACCGGTCCGCTGCAAACGTCGAGAATGAGATTGGAGTTAGAAATTTTATACCTTGAAGACCTGGCGGTGGAGGTAGTGTCGGCGGTGTCGGTGTCGAGGTCGAGGACCGTCCCCACCACGCTACAAGAGCGTGTATAGGGCTTACCCGCCTCGTCGTATGCTTCACACCGGGCTCCCTCCTACCGTGCTACAAGAGCGCGTATAGGTGGTTCCTCGGTCCGCTGCAAACGTCGAGGTCGGGATTGGAGTCAAAAATTTATACCTTGGAGTCGTCGACGAGGTAGCAGTGTCGGCTCGAGGATCGAGGCAAGAGAGGCAAACATGCTTCTCTTTTTTTTTTCTTTTTTTTTTTATAATTAATATTAATTAATTATAAATTAATTAATAAATTATTTTTAATTAATTATTTTAATTAATCATAATTAATTAAACTATTTAATTAAAATTTATAAAATTTAATTAAAATTATTAGTTATAATTAATTCATAATTAATTATAACTAATTAATTTTAGTTAATTTTAATAAATTGTAATTAATTAAAATTAATTAATAATAATTAATCTTATTATAATTAATTAAAATTAGCTCTAATAAGAATTAATTATAATTAATTAAATTAATTATAATAATTTAATTAGAATTAATTAGAATTAATTATAAAAATTATAATTAATTAAAAATAATAAATTTAATTAATTAAATTTAATTAATTTAATTATAAAATAACAATAATAATAATAAATAAAAATTTCTCTCCCTCCCCAATCTCTCGGTTCGGCGGATTTATGGGATTTGGCCGGAGTAGCGTGCAGAAGGGAGAGAGTTACCTTCATTACCAGCGGGTTCCCGTTGTTGTTCCGATCAAAATGTTGAACTTCCGGTCCAACAAAGAAGGAAAGTCGTTGTAGGAAGCGAGGTCGAACAGCCCTGAAGGAGCCGAGAAGAAGCGAAAGGGATGGAGTTAACTTCACAGCGAGCTGCTCCCGTTGTCGCCTCCGATCAAAAATGCCGAACTTCCGATCCGTTAGGAAAGGAATGTCGTCACAGGAGCGAAGTCGACAGCCACGATCAGAGCCGAAGAAGCACGCGAAATGGAGAGAGTTATCTTCACGGTGAGCGGCTCCCGTCCGTTGCTTCCGATCAAATGGTCGTGACTTCCGATTCGGCAGGGAGAAAAGTCGGAGGAGCGAAGTCGTCCAGCCACGAAAGATCGGAAGAAGCGACGGAAAAGGAGAAAGTTACCGTCCCAGCAAGCGAGCTCCTCTGCTTGCTTCCGATTAAATGTCGAAACTTCCGATCCTACACAAAGGGAAAGTCGTAGAAGGAGCGAGGTTGGGCAGCCGCGAGAGATCGAGGGAGAGAATGAGAGAGTTAGAGCGAGGAATGAGAGAAAGAGGCCTTCGGCTTCTTTTCCTTGGTTCTTTAACGACACGAGGTCGTGCGTCGTGGGAAAAATGTCGCGGACGTGTCCGCGACGTGCTGAATTCGGCGCCAGACAGAGGGCATGTGAGGAACATTTTTTTTTTCTTTTTTTTGTTTTATACGGCGGCAGGTCAACAACTATATACCTATCTGATAATTCGAGCCGTGTCGATTCCTATCTATCCATATAGAAGGATCGGGCTAGAACAGTGGTTCATTTATTGGCGCGCACAGCATCCCTAGGTGTCACGTGTGTACCTTTAACACGCTCATCGGGGTGTTTGGTGGATATTTTATACTTATTTGTTGAACCTTATCGACTCCTGTTTACCTGTTTAGGAAGATTGAGTTCAAATTTATTGACCCGCATAACATCCCTAGACGTCACATGTGCTCCTACTACACATTTGCTGGGGTCCATGCGGGTTGTGTGATTACACATGCACTTCTGTGTACCTATGTGCATGCACATTACAGTGCATGTGCAGGAGCATTATAAGATGTTTGCATGCAATGCGAAGGGGTGTTCGGCTGCATAGGTGACTATCGCTGTCAAATGCACGAGGTTTTATTTTGGGCTTTGTTGATGTCTTTTGTCTGCTTGTACAAGTGGTGTGGCGTCGTATTATATTGCCCGTGGTTTTTCATTACTGATTCTATGCTTTTGCTTACAGGCAAATTATGACATCACCTGATTGCCACGAGATACCTCTTTGCTATGATGTAGACTTCCTTTTCCCATTCATCAGGAGCTCTGATCTATGAATCTGTCGGCCCTTATTTCGATTGGGTAAGTGTTAGACCGGTCT
Organism: Dendrobium huoshanense; assembly: GCA_016618105.1. NCBI lineage: Eukaryota > Viridiplantae > Streptophyta > Magnoliopsida > Asparagales > Orchidaceae > Dendrobium > Dendrobium huoshanense. The sequence goes on along the minus strand of CM028359.1, from coordinate 62,569,707 downwards.
AGCCGGTCCACGCGGGATCGGCCGAGACACGAAACGGCGGAAATCTTTTGCCTGGGCGGAGGCCGCGCAAGCCACTCGGCCTGCGGGAGCGTTTTAGGAAGGAAATTTGAGGAAGTTTATGAGGGAAATTGATTGCAGGGACTGTTTAGGGAATTCCTTTTGAATTATATGCATTAAATAGTTGATTTTTCTAGGGTTTGATCATCTTGAATTTGGCTGAAATTTGAGATCTCTTAGATTCAGGTTTTCTTTGGGCTCTAGCGGCGTCTAGAGATTTGGGAGAGATCGATCCTCCTCTCGAATTGAGGATCAATTGTATCTTTGCTGTTTTATTCATATACTAGTGAAATACAAGGGTTTTGTTTGGTTTTTCTTTCTCAGATTTCTCGTGTAAAACTCTTGTTTTTCTCTGTTTGTGGGCTGTTTCCTGCTGTGGACAGCAATATCATCGCTGCAGTTTACTGATTTTGGCTAGGAACACTTGTGAATTCAAGTGTTTCCTATCAAATTGATATCAGAGCGTCGTTTTTGGGACCTTAGGCGGCTGAAATCCTGAATTTTCAGCGAGCTTTTGGCTTCCGAAAGTGATTTTTTTGAAGATCCGTTGGGAAAGAAAGATGGCCGGAAAGGTTGACGTCTTGGAAGGCGAAGTCGGCCAATTGAAAGCCGATTTGTAGGAAAGATTCTTCAACTTTCAAAACCAACTCACCTCCAACAATGAAAGGTTGGAGGGGAACTTCACTGCAATGGAAGAAATGATGAAGAAACTACTTGAGATGAAAACCAATCCGGCGACATCGGAAGTAAGAGAGACCACCGACGGCCATGGCATGGGAGGAAATCTGAACCCCTTGTGGCGGAGGAGAAATTCGGAGGTGGAGATCCTAGAGGAAGAGAATGACATGTCTCCTCTAGAGCCTCTTTCGAGGGAAGAGATGAGCATGGGATATGAAAGAAGGTGGGCTGATTTTAGTGGGAGGAGAGAGGGATCTAATCACCGAGGTGCTGAATTCGAAAGAATTCAGCGTCGAGGGGGAGATTTTGAAGGAAGAAGGGAGGAACGTCATCGTCAAGGTGCTGAATTTGAAGGTATTCAGCGTCGAGGTGATGATGTTGAAGGGAGGAGAGGAGAGTATGAATATGGGTTCGAGTATAATCGTCGGAGGGACGATCGGGACAATTGGGGAGCGCCTCCTCTTAGAGGAATGGGAGGCTATGGAGGATACCGGGGAGATCCCAAGGTGAGGAAATTGAAGATGCCCATTTTCGAGGGGGAAGACGACCATGGCTGGATCTAAAAGGTGGAGTAATATTTTGTTGTCAATGGGTTGACAAAGGAAGAGAAATTGACAGCGGCGGGAATGTGCTTGGAAGGGAAAGCCTTAGCCTGGTATCAATGGCGTGACAGACGGGAGCCCATCCGGAGTTGGCAAGAGTTCAAAGAATGTTTACTATAGCGTTTCCGAGCCGATGGGGAAGGAGACTTTTATGAGCAATTCTTTGCCCTTATCCAGGAAGGCACAGTGGCAGATTATCGTGAGAGGTTTGAGTATCTGGCTAGTAGGCTGGATCATATCTCGGAGTCAGCCCTGGAAGGGAATTTCATGAAGGGCTGAAACCAGAGATAAGAACAACAGTCAGAGTGTTGGAGCCAAGGAGTCTCGACAAGGCCATGGAGTTGGCCCAGTTGATGGAGGACCAGAAGAAGTCTGAAAGAGGGAATCGGGGAAACCAATCAGAAGGCTCTTACAGGACGACAACCACTCTTCTAGCACCCAAGGTGCCTGCATCAAGCAACATTAATGAGACCACCCGGGAGAAGCCAGTAAGAGGAGGGAGTGGGGAAAATTTCAAGAGGCTGACAGAGAAGGAGATGTAGGAGAAGAGGGCAAAGGGGTTGTGCTTCAGATGTGATGAGAAGTACATGCCGGGGCATAGGTGCAAGGACCGAACTCTTCAGGTTCTCTTTGTCTGTGAAGACAAGGAAGACGAGGAGGGAGATGAGAGCAGATCTGAAGCGGAGGAAAAGTTGCACCTGGATGTGGCAGAAGTCTCTTTGAACTTTGTAGTGAGATTCACTCCGAGTCACACTATGAAATTGAAAGGAGAGATAGCTGACCGTGAGGTGGTGGTGCTAATTGATAGTGGGGCTACCCACAATTTCATTTCCACTCAGGTCATCAACCAACTGAGAGTGAAATTGGTGAACACCGGTTGTTATGGGGTGATGATGAGTACAGGGAAGGTGGAGAAAGGCCAAGGAATTTGTAAAGTAGTGGTGTTGACCATCCAGGGGATTCAAGTAAGAGAGGACTTTCTCCCACTAGAGTTAGGAAGCACTGACGTCATCCTGGGGATGAAGTGGTTGCAAACCTTGGGGGAAACCAAGGTCAACTGGGGAGCACTCACGATGTAATTAATGGTGGATGGGAGAAGGGTGGTCATAAGGGGAGATGCAGGGCTATCCAAAGCCATCACATCACTTAAGACCATGGTTAGGGACGTACAAGAGGTGGGGGAAGATTATCTAGTGGGACTACATAGGCTGGATGCGATCAGATTGGAAGAGGGAGGGGATGTTCCTCCTTCCGTGCAGCCCTTGGTTCAGCAATACAATAAGGATTTTCAGTCATCTCAAGGATGGCCACCTCCACCGGAACACGAGCATATCTCCACCTTGAGGACAAGGTGAATTTTTGGGAGGGGAGTATTGTTAGACCGGTCCAGTGGACCGGTCTAGCCGGTCCACGCTGGACCGGCCGAGACACGAAACGGCGAAAATCTTTCGCCTGGGCGGAGGCCGTGCGAGCCGCTCGGCTTGCAGGAGCGTTTCAGGAAGGAAATTTGAGGAAGTTTATGAGGGAAATTGATTGCAGGGACTGTTTAGGGAATTCCTTTTGAATTGTATGCATTAAATAGTTGATTTTTCTAGGGTTTGATCATCTTGAATTTGGCTGAAATTTGAGATCTCTTAGATTCAGGTTTTCTTTGGGCTCTAGCGACGTCTAAAGATTTGGGAGAGATCGATCCTCCTCTCGAATTGAGGATCAATTGTATCTTTGCTGTTTTATTCATCTACTAGTGAAATACAAGGGTTTTGTTTGGTTTTTTTTTTCTCAGATTTCTCGTGTAAAACTTCTGTTTTTCTCTGTTTGTGGGTTGTTTCCTGCTGTGGACAGCAATATCATCACTGCAGTTTACTGATTTTGGCTAGGAACACTTGTGAATCCAAGTGTTCCTATCAGTAAGCATATCTAAACGACATGAGGTCGTTTGTGATAGATGACGTATCACAAGTTGTCGAGGCCAACATGTCGGTTAGTGCATCGCTATGCTGCTTTCCCCTCTGACCCTTCACGAAGGTGGGACATAGAGTGGAAGGACTTGATCTCCATGCCCCCACTTGAATGTCGCGGCATGGCTTTCGGGAGCTTTGTTACTTCTAAGGAGATGGTAGAATGAGATATTTTATCTCTTCTCTTTCTCCTTTTTCTTTTAAGTGCTCAGTCTTTAACTTTCTTTAGTGCGTCGAGTTGTTTTTATACCCAATATAATCGCAACATCTAAATCACCGTTGTTGTAAGTGTTTGTGAGGAGAACTGTTGTGTGCATTCATCACTGGTCATCAATCACTTTACTGTAGGCAAATTCATAAACTCATCTATGTACTAATATTTGATTGTCAAAGAATCAGTGTAGCAACTTGACTATTGGATGGCTGTTGATTGTAAGGAGGATCTGACTTTTGTTACAAATTAGTTGTCATCATTCGTAGATGGATTACTATATGCAGTATATTCCCATATGGATGTTTGTAGATGTTGTGTATTTGTGTCCACAAGGAGGGTTCTCTATACTTGCGGTATACCGTTGTTGTTATCCACAAGTGCGTTGTATCAACGATCATTGATTGCATTCGAATCAACATATTCATTTGATGTTGTGTTTATGTTGATCGGTGACTTTGAGGCGTTGCTACATTCAGTGTCTTTTGTCTATTATTACTTTTGTCTGATCTCCCACATGCATAATAGGCCTTATGTTATTGCTGGTGTGCATCATTATGTCAATCTACCAATTGACTGTTGCTTGCGTTAAGGCTCTCATTAATGCATGTAGGGGACACTTATGTATTCTTCAGTCGGTTGACGTTGCTTACAAGTACATTGTATCCAACTACATAGGGATTGTTGTAGGAGTTTATTGCATATGCATCATGTCCACCTTCACCATTCGCATGTGGTCGTTGACTGTACTTGTTTGCAGTGATGGGTCTTCCACTGTTAATTGTCAGTTTTGTCATCTCAATTTACAGGCGCTGTTGCTTGTGTTAGAGATTTTAATAATGCATATAGGAGACACCTATGCATTCTGGAACTATCTATTGTCCTTGCAAGTACAGTGCATTTGACCTCATTGGAACTATTGTAGGAGTCCACTACAAATGATGCTACAACTGATAGCATCATTTGTTGTGTATTGTATATTCAGGTATTGATGATTGACCCCCGTTTGTAGTTGCTCATATTGATAATCATCCATTGTCCGTATGCCTTGGGGTCTTTATTCATCAATTGCCAATGTCACCTTCTCAATCTATAGGCTACCTGTTATTTGCATGATGGGTCTTTAATTGCTGCATGTGGGTAATACTTGTGCATTTTGTAGTTGACTGATGTTGATTTTAAGTCAGCTGCATTCGAAAGTTTCCCACTGCGAGTCCCCTGTTTGTTTGCTTGTATTTGTTTGAATACATTAAATTGTTATTTGACATTTGCATTTTTATCTTGATTGTGCATTTTAGGATTTAGGGTTCAACTTCTTGTAGTTTAGTTCAAATGCACAAATATGATGAGTATATAAATTTCTTTTAATGGATTAGCAGCAAAAATTGATAGATTAAAGGGAACAATGCTAGAAATCATTCAAAAAGATTTTTAGAAACTTATGTATTACTAAGCAAAAATGAATGTTGGGAAGATGATGACTAATGTCAACGAGGGAACACCAGCGGTAACCATATGTCTTTGAACGAGCCATCATGCTGGGTTCCTTTCAACTTCCCATCAACAATTTATCGATGTTAAATGAAACTACCTTGTTGAGACAACTTAGGCCCAATTTACACCTATATTATCATTCTGAGTTTTCTAGGCTTCTGTTTATACTTGCATGTGATATCCTCTTTATTTTGCAAATGTTCAATTACCAATGCGCACAATCTGTATTGATTATCTTGCTTTTTCTTGATCATAATCTAGAACTGATTTATATGATGTGGAGAGAAAGTGAAACGCAGGCAATTTCATGGATAACTCTACAGCTTCTTGTTAAGCCTCAAAATAGCCGTTTTATGTCTTTATGTCTATATAATTTTTTTTCCCACCATCCTTTCGAGTTGGTTGAACTGTACTGACAAGAACATTGTAACACCCGCTTTTGGTCTGGCATTGACGATAATCTTATGAATTAAAATAAGTTTGTTACATTAAATTATTGTTGTATTGGATTAATTTTTTCCTGGGTATATGACCATGTCTTATTATTAGCACTCCTGTCAATAGAGAAATGCGATTTAATTTTGGTAGAATCGCTTAATGAGAAAATTACGATTCTATTAAGTGCTACTCAAAAGTGAAGGACGGTCTTGGAGCCAAATTTGAGATTTGTGTTTTCATGTTGGGTATGTAAGGGATCATCGTATCTTTCTCATGCAGAACGAATTCCAAGCAGTTCAAGATTTTATTTTATTTTATTTTTTTAATTTTTTCTGAGGAAGATACCAAGCAGTTCAAGATTCTCTCGTTAAAATTTTTAGCTTATGGTATAGTTTCTAATGATTATATTTGAAAGTTTTTTATGTTTTCATTTTTACGGCAACATTGAATTATGATGTAACCAGATTAGTGGTAAATGAGACCTGAGATTTCCATAGGTAACGATGTTATTACAAATAGTAGTTAATGTGGTATATTTTTATCTGGCTGATGTTCTGTTCTCTGCTTGCCTTAATCAAAATACCAAAGACAATATATGATGAGCTAGAAATGCAAATTTTTTTTTTAACAATGATTTTCTTCATTCAAGTTAATTAGCATATTATCAAGATGGTAACTGCGATGACAGTTTATTGTGTTATGAAATCGTAGTAAGTTGACTAATAAATAAATCAAGGTCTGAAATTTGAGCACTGAGAATAAAAGATAACGAAAAGCCTCAGTTCACTGCCCATACGATTAAAGTGCTTGGATTTTATTCAAAAGAAATTAGGTCTAATTAAATTTTTATCATTAGAAACTTAAAAATTATTAAGTTCATTTTGAAATAAAGATTATACAAATATTAATTGATTTTTATTTATTTATAATAAATTTTATTAATTAATTTATTCTAATTAAATTTTAATCATGTACTAAAATTTTCATTTTCAAGTTATAACGAGGATTATACCCGAGTGTGCTACTTCTCCATAGGTATATCTCAACGGAAGAAAACAAATTATGAAATATTGTAGTTAGGAAAATAATATAAAATATTGTAGTTAAAAAAAAAAGAGATAAATTGTTATTTATATGATTGGCACTATTATACCCTAACCCTTTCATTCCTTTTCTTTGAGTTAATTATTCTTTTGAAGGAGAATCTACCTCTTGAATCCAATATGATTGGACTCGCATTTGAAAGCAAATTTTTGGTGTTCCGGTCATCCTTAGATGAAGGATGACCGGCCACCTTCTTCCATCTCCAACAATGGCACTCGAATTCTTCAAAATCTTCTTCCAATTCCTTAATTTGTGGAGCTTCTCTCTCTTTCTCCTCTAGTCATAAAAGAGGGAGGTTTAAATGCTATGAAGAAACCTTTGCCGATTTCAGGCAAAGGGAAGGAAATAATTTCATTTTTGAATGATAAGCCAAAACCTTTGTTGGCTATCATTGCTGGAGCAAATGATAAGGAAGCATCTTCATCAGGAGGAAGTTTTGCTGATATTTTGAAGAAGGATCCAATTACTTCTTCAAAATGTGATATCCCTAATGTGTGGATTAAAAAACCTCACAATAAAATAAATTTTAGTGAAATACATGATGATATTGGAGATGAAAATGTTGTCATTCTTGACAAGGATAAGGAAAAGTCTAATGTTCAAACTTTGAACAATTCCTTGGTTGTTAAAATTCTTAGAAAAAACTATCCTTTTTCTAAGTGTTCATTTGAATTATGAAAGCAATGGTCGAAATTTGGAGGATTTCATATTACATTGCTTGGTCTAGATTGACTCCTTTGTTCATTTCAATCTCATGAAGCCATGGAGGAAGTCCTTAACGGGGTTCCTTGGCTTGTAGGGGGTTTTGTGGTAGGCTTAGACAAATGGTCTCCTACCTTCTCTCCTTATTCTTTGAATGGAATTTCTTCTCCAATTTGGGTTCGTCTTCCTCATTTTCCATTACATTGTTGGGATGAATCCAATATCACTAGAATTGTTTCTAGAATTGGAACTCCACTATTATTGGATGGTAACATGTTTAGATGGGGGAGAAGGGAATTTGCTAGAGCTTGCATTCGAGTAAATTTGAATTCTAAACTCCCCTCTGGAATTTGGGTGGAAGGGATTCATGGTAGATTTTTTTCAAAAGTTTGAGTATGAAAATCTATCATCTTTTTGCTTCATATGTGGGAAAATAGGCCATATTGATTATGTGTGTTCTAATTCAACACATAATCAAAATCCTATTGTTAAAGAGGTCCCTTTCATTCAATCTGATAATACTTTGGGGTCTTGGATGCATGTTAAGTTCAAAACTAAAATAAGATTTATTCCTAAGAAAAAGCTTTTTAATGATGTCTCAACCATGGATAAATCAAATGATGTTTGTGTTAAAATCATAAATGCTGCCTTGGAAGATGTTAAAGGAGACGGGAATACAGGTTCTGAATTTTCTGATGTTCATTTCACAACTAGGGATGTTGCTGAAAACAAGGAAGAAGAAGGAAAAGTAATTAGACAAAGAGTTGAATCTTCCACCATCCATCATGTTATTTCTGAAAATTTACAAATTCAAATCCCACAAATGGAGGAGAATTTTCCTGCGGAACAAATTCAAGAAATTCATAATTTAAATTCTTAATTTCGTTTGGCTGTTCCTATGGAAGTAGAATGCAATAATTTGAATCTCAACAGCAATTTGAATTCAAATTATGAATTCAAAATAGGAGCTGATGCTGTCGATTCAACTCTAGATGCTGAAAATCAGGGAGCAAACATTTTGGCTGATCCCATGAGAGTGAACTGCTCCATTCCTTTTATAGAAAATATATTATTAGGAGCATATGGATCAGTTATTAATTTGAATTCAAATCCTGAATTCAAAATCCCTGAAAGTGTGGAAGTTATTAAGGAAGGTGCTGTCCCAACTGATCTAGATCAGGTTGCTGAAATTTAGGGAGCTAACAAACCAGAATTTGAATTCAAATATTCAGATTCTCAGGAGGAAGTTTTGACGGCTATTTCCAGTAGTAGTGATGATTTTATTTCAGCTACTAAACCTGAATTAAAGAACAATATTGGCTTATTAATAGATTCTTCTCAACTGTCGGCTGTTAGTTTGAATTTTAAGAAAACTTCCCTTAAAAAAGTTGCCAAGGAGTGCAAGTCCCCGGGATCTAAGCACACATTGTTCAAAGAACTTCAAGCATTAGGACCGGTGAAAGATCTACCTAGAAGGAAGATGGCTAAACTCAAAGTGAAGAACGGTATAAGAGGTTCTTCCCTTTTATCTCATTAATATGCATGATGGTTATCCCGCTGACAACAACAAAGTGGATAGTTACTTGAAGTTGAAGCAAATTATCAAAAGGTTTGGATTAATGATATCATCAATTTCTGGCTTTGGAAGTTGGAAAAAGCTTATGGAATATTTATCAAAGATATTCTTAAGTGATTTTTGGAATTCACTGTTATAATGTACTTTCCTTTTTAGCTTTTGTTGCTTCTTTTTTCTTCAAATTTGTCATTTTAAACTTCTTCTAATTGATTGTGGGATCTTTACTAAGTTTTATTCAATATTTGGATGGGAACTCTGGGATACTAATCAACTCTCGGGTTGTTTATTTCTTTGGTATCCCCTGCATCTCAACAGTTTCAAAATAGGAAATAGTGGTTTTAATATCATTTATAATAAGTTTAAATTAACAAATTTATGTTCAATAAGGTCCCTTTTTTATGTTAAAAAAAGGAATCATTAGTTTGTTTTACCTAGTTTGTATTAGGTTGTCCTTTCTTTTATAATTAATGCAATTTTACATTTTCTCAAAAAAAGAGTTAATTATTCTTTTTATTGTTTTGACATTTCTTAGGGCATATTTAAAATTTGATTTGCTTGATTAGATTAAGGAAACATTGCTTAATATTTAAATTATTTAGTTTATTACTAAAGTCATAAAAATTGTATTCCTATTTTGTTATGCTAATTAAATATGAAACATTTATATAAAAATTTTAATGAAACATTTTTAATTATATATTTTAAAGGTAAGTAGAGTAATTGATAATTAATTTTAGATCACTAAGGTTTTTGTATGATCTTTAATTATAAAAAAGCGCAAAGATAAAAAGTTGGCTAACATAAAGTTAATTAAAATTTCATTTAAGCTTAGTATTTTTCGTTAATATTAATTTTAATAATTAGGTATGAAAGCATTAATAAACTTATAAATGATTAAAATTAGTTAGAGTGATCAATAATTAATTATATGTATATGTTAATTAATAAAATTCACAATTATTTCAAAATTGTTTAAACCTTAATAGTGCTACTCGTATATGTCTTCTCAGTTGTTTCATAAGTGCTTATTAAGTTTCACTAGAACCTAGACTTCACAAACCCTAATAGTACAGATTTGACTAAGAATAGTCTCCCTCAACCAAAAGTACCTGATAGCACTGTAGTTAAGATCAACTCGGCAAAGAAAATCGAGAAGATCATTCACAAGGGTAATTCCAGGGACTCATATAAAACTCTCCAAAACCTATCTTCTCATCACAAAAACTCTCCATCACTCTAGTCGATAAGTCATTAGTGACAATAATCAATACAATTAAAAGGAATGTTTGACTCTAGGAAGGCATACATATGCCTCCTCATGCTTAGGTAATTGTGAATTCACAACCACAATAGGTCAGGTGGACTTGTACCTCACACTAGAATGACAAAAAAACATTACACAAGAGGTCAGGTGGACTTTTACTGTTGAGATAGTTGCAACTTAGTTTTTCGATTGTTTATATTCTTGCAATATTTATACTTTTTGATGATTCCAAAATATTATTATTTTGATTACAATTTCTCCTAACATATTTTGAAAGTATTATTTTGTTGTTTGTATGTACTAACATTCAGGAAAATCATATTTCAGATTGTTGAAGACTTCCAATTAGATCAGATTAGGATTTATTATAAATGGAGTCTGAATTTTTTCATTTTATTGAGTCTGAGAGAGTGTGATTGTAATTGAGTAATTATGCACGCACACACTAGAGGAGTATTTAAAATTATAATTTTTTAAACTGATCGTACTGCACAAAGTCATGTCGTATGAGACAATTTGTTCAATTATTTCCCCCTTCTAGCAATCAAACAAACTACAGGTAGAAATTTTTTCTAAATACATATCATAATGTACAAAGCTTCGTTCATACATACGCCATCCAAAGTACGAAAATATGTGGTCCCTTTCATCCCGATGAATTGAACATTTTTCTGAACTGTTCATACCATACGATGTCGTCTTCATACGTACATCGTCCAGAGTATGAATTGGGCGGGTTTCTTTTCGTCCAGATGAACTTGAAAATTTTCTAAACGGATCATATTGTACGATGTCATCTTTGTACGTATGCGATCCAGAGTACGAATTGGACGGGTCCCTTTTCATCCCGACGAAGTCTAAAATTTTCTAAACTGATCATACTATACGATGTTGTCTTCCGTACAGACATCGTCCAGAGTATGAAAATATGGGGTCCCTCTTCGTCCCGATGAAGATGAAAATTTTTATAACTGTTCGTATAGTACAAACTTGGTTGTACTAGACGATCATCGTGTATGAAGTCATTTCGTACAAATTCACAAAAGGTTTGTACATAAAATTTTGAAATATTCGTACGTACCAACTTACAATTATACTGTACGATTATACATGCTCAAAATTTAAAATTTTAGTTTACTTGATGGTTTTTTGTGTCTTTCATATAAAATATCCTTTAAAATTGACGTAAAATGTGTTGTTCTTCATGATTGTTCAAGGGCAAGTGAAAAAGAGAGTGTGTGAGAGTGTTTGAGAGAGATTTCTTGCAAGTGGAGTTTGAAATGTTTACAAGGTTACTCAACGGTAAGGTTCTCTTTGTGTTTTTGGTTATCACTCTTCTTTTCTTCTTTCTAATTGCTCGTGAGAAGATCTTTGAAGAAGATCTGGTACTCTGCCGACACTTGGAGAGTGTGAACAGATGATAGTACTCTGCTGACACTTAGAAAGTATGAAAGGATGACGGTTCTCTGCTGACACTTGGAGAGTGTAAACAGACGACGATTCTCTGCCAACAGTTGGAGAGAGTGAAAGGATGACGGTTCTCTACCGCACCGAGGATTGGGTGGAAGAGAGGATTTGTAAAGGTTTCTTTGCCTTACTATGGGGGAAAAAGGAGTGTCACTTTGTTAAAAGTGCAATACCTGAAGAGGGAGTCTTTAAGGAGTAAATGTAGGTCGTATTTGACCGAACAACGATAAACCTTTGTGTCATTTTTAATTTTCACATTTTGCTTTATTTTTTGCACTTTGATATTTGTGGTTGAAAAGCTTTTTTAAAAAGGATAATTAAAGTTGGAAAATTATTAAAATTTGTTTTCTATTAAAAATCCAAGAGAATTTTTAAATTACCAATTCACCCCCTTCTTGGTTAGCCCATGGACAAGTTAGCTTAGGTTTTATAACCTATATGGAATCAACATTTACCACTAAGGACAAGTTAGCACAAACATTCCTAACTCGATTCATCATTAGGACTTGCATTCAATATCTGCTGGCCCATGAACACTTAGTAAAAGGTAACTTGCTGTAAAATTAAGAATCGGGTTGAACGAGAATAATTATGGTGAGTATTGATTAGATAATGACACATGTCTTAAGAAATTTGTATTAGGTCTCATTTATTGGTATACTTTTTATATTTTTAGTGCAACCTTCCATGTATCCCTTTGAATGTTATAAATAAAAGGTGGAGTAACATATTTGAATCTTTTTGATATCCTTTTGAATCCCTATTGAGCTAGTGAATTATTTCCTCTAAAATTCTCTTAACCTTCTTTCCAAACTTCCTAAATCTTTTTTTGTTCCTCCATAATCATCATAAGCTCTCAAGTTCATTCCTTATATGTCTGGTTGTTAGTAGGATTGGGTATCATTCATGAATAAATTTTGATCCAACATTTCTAAACGTTTACTATGCATGCATTCATGCTAATAATCAAAAGAGGCACAACTCGATAAATAATTGGAACTTGAGCCATTAGTGAACAAAAATATTTCTAACTACAACATTCATTGTGATCTTATGAAGACTGAGGAAATACTCATAAAGATGAATCAAGATGCTTAATGGAGTTATAAAGGCACATGCATCAAGAAAGTACACCTAAAGGATTTGATGCAGCACCAAGATAAAGGGTAATGAAAATATTACAAACTAAAGCCCATCACAAGAATTTGGGTTAATTATCATGCAAAACTCACTATACAAGCCTATGAACATCTCATAATACTTTTAAAATCATGGGATAAAGATTTAAAATCTTAATTAAGGCCTCTTGAAGGGTAGGTGGGCCATATAAGTAAAAAAAGCAAAGATAATCATAAATTGATTGATTTCAAGAACACTCTACTTGACATTTATAACCAATATGAATTTTCTTATATTTTGGAAGCTTTTAATTTAATTTTATTTCTTTTAATATCATAACATGTCATCAATCTATGTAATAGTATTTTATTTTCTCGTAAGGCTTTACAAAATTCATTAAGTTTGAAAAAGGCCCATAAATAAGACCTTGCTTTATACTTTTAATTCATTGTAACAGAATTATTTTTGCTTGTGCAAATTTCATGTGAAAAGGATTGGTGGATGTTCTACTCATTGCTGAAGCTTTGTGGCTAGTCCTCTAGGGATTTGTTGAGTTCTTAGTTATCTCTTCTTATCATTATTCCTCATCTTTCCCGACATAATTTTCATCTCCTCTACTTAGCCTCAAGATTAGCCTCCCTTAACCCTAAACATATCCAAACTCTCCAAAACCCTCCTGCATAACCCTACACATCTCCCATAACCTTCCAATTAAACAACTCCCTAAAACCCTTTATACCATAGTTAAAAATTTAATATAGAGGGGCAATTTTCTACAACAAGAAGCTAAATTAAAAATTTTATAACTTCTCAACCACTAATCCAAAATCTATAAAATATCACCATTAGTTTTATAACATCCCAAACCTTTGATATATAGATTCTCATTATTTTTCCCAAAGAAAAACTCATCTCTTTGGACCATAAAAGTTTTAGACCCAAATTTGTCCAAAAACTTAAATTTCAGCTTCACCACCATCCAAATAGCCATTCCATCACCACCATAAGAGGCCACTAGTAAAGTTTGTACCTTCATAATAAAGATCCCATTAACACTACATCATTTTGATATAAGAGATAAGGACATTGAATAAGTCAAAATCAACAAGCTTAATGGCACACACCACTTATTATAGAAGCCAAACATTTTTGTGACAAAATTTTATTTTTTCAGGAATTCAAGATTTTGAAAAATGGCCACCACCACATTATATTGAAAGTTTTGCAGTGCATTAGGGGGTGGGGGAGGGGAGATGAATTGGTATTTAAAAAGCTTTCTTACTAAAAACAAATTAGGAAAACATGTTGAAGCTTCAAGAAATAAATTCAAATAAAAATAAGAAGCAAATTTTTTTTTCAAACTTTTAGAAAATATTCAATTTTTATTTTATTTTTATCTTTCAACCAAGATTTTAATTAGAGAAATACTCAGTCACAACTTTCTAAATGGTCAGCCAAATAAACGAATGTTCAGGAAAGTATGAATACAGAAATTGAATTTATAGTGGTTTAATTATATCGATCTAAATTTACTCCTTAAAGGTCCTCCTCTTTAGGTATTGCATGAACTCATGATCCTTTGGCACTCTACCAGGTGGAGAAACCCTTCTTCATTATAATGTGGAGAATGATATTTACAGACTCTTTTAACCTTGAAGAATCTACCTCTTTTAGCCTCCCAATCTATCGATGATGTCGCTCCATTCTTATTCTTCTCTCTTGGCAGAGATGCCATACACTTCTTCAACTACTCTTTATGGAAAAAGTGTCATCTCTCCAGCTCCTCAGTATGACAGAGATGTCATTCCTCCTTCCACCTCCTGGCCCAACAGAGAAGTTGTTCTATAGCCTCATCATTTAGTGAGTATTTCAGCCATAGATTTTCCAAAAGTTCTTCTCCAAGAGCTCCACAACCATAATATGGAGCATCCAAGGTGCAGGCTGATCGGAACAACCATATGAATCTCCTCGCACCACTTAACACTCTCAAAGAAGAACTCCCTCAACCTCAACTTCTCACTATCTTAAGTGGTTTGGACTCTAATACGAGTAAGGACACTCCCCTCCCTTCTCTCAAGCTTTCTCTTTGGAAAATAACTTTTATTACTAAATTTTAAACCCTCAAGCCTTTATTAAAAGAATTATAGTGGGATATTTAAGTGAAAATCGTAATTTTAATTTTAATTTCTTTGATTGTATAGTATAATACTCAGTTCATACTATCTGATTAGTTTAATTTTCATCTCTAATCTTCCTGTATGATGAACAATAATACAATATATTTCGTTCAGCTCCCATATATATGTTGCGAATCTAGTTTCAGGAATTATAATTTTGATGATAACAAACATTTTTGTTACTTCTCTTTTTCTATGACTGCCTTGCCTATTAATGTTTTAGGTCCACAAGATCAAATTACAAATCGAACCAGCTCAAGATTGGGTAGATTAATACTGAGTCAGCTTGTAATGTACGTCAAGCGTCTTTTTCCTTTTCTTGAGTCCATTGTAATAATATGGGCCCTGATGCTAAGTAACCTTGCACACACATTTGGGGAAAAAATTATGTTTGTTTTAGACTTTTTTTGATCATATCATTCAGAATGATCCAAATTCTTCCTGGATGATTAGTTAAAAATAGAAACCCTAATTAGGGCATCCTAGTTAAGGAAGCTGCAATTAAGCAAATCATCATACATGATATTATCATCATCTAAAATGATAGGATCAAATTAGAAAGAATCAGCCGTCAAATCCTTTTAGTCATGTTTTAATTTTGGACATCATCCATGACATCGTCCTAGATGATGCACTACAATTATGCATAAATTAGTTTGATAATTATAAAAAGCAATTAAGGTTTGATTGCTCGATCATATCATCCTGGACGATCGTAGGATCATACATGACGATCAGTTAAACAAACCTTATTTATTCATGGACGATCCATAATCGATCTGGCTCCATCCAGGGCGATGTTCTGGCTGATATGTGATGTTTTGTACTAATTATCCTGGACGATCGTGAGATCGGCCTAGACGATCTAATTAATTTTTCTTCATCTAAACATCCAGCCAGGGTGATGTTCTAAATGATATATGATGTTTTGTACTAACCGGTCCAGATGATCAAGTTACTTTTTCATCATCGATAGTCTGGATGATATTTGACTACTTGAACAAAATGTATAGAATGATATATTATGGTCATGGATGATCTGAATAAATGAACCTTCTAATTATCCAGACTCTCTCAAATCATCCTGACTGATTGAGCTGAATTTGAACTGATCGTACAAGATGATCGGTCGATCATCATAGATGATCTTTGATGATTAGTTACAAATTAGGGCAAATTTGAATCCCTTATTTAAAAGATCTCTTATTTTCTCAAGAGGAGATCTTTTGCTGCTATCCTGACCTGAGAGAGCTAAGAGGAGAGGGAGAACAAGGGAGAGAGAGAGAGAGTGGATCTTATGAGGGAGAGTTTGTGAGGGGTTTCATAAAGGTTGCTCTAAGTAAGGATCCAAGTCATCTTCTTCGGTCATCATCCCTGGTTCCTTGGAGATCCGAGAGAGGTCTACTTCAGCAATTGATCAAGGTTCTCTATCTGCTTCAGGAGGAAGCAAAAAGAGTTGGGTTCTCTGCCTGTTTTAGGAGGAAGTAAAAGGAGTTGGGTTCTCTACCTGCTTCAGGAGGAAACAAAAGGAGTTGGGTTCTCTGCCTCACCGAGGTCGATGGAAAGGAGTTTTTGTATGGGCTTCTCCGCCTTGCTGTGGGGGCAAAAGGAAAGACACTGAGTTTAGTGCAATACCTAGAGGAGAGGCTCCGGGGAGTGGACGTAGGCCAAGTTAATCGAACTACTATAAAATATGGTGTGTTCTTTCTTATTATTCTTCCGCATTTAATTTTTGCATTTTAATTTTTATGGTAATTATTTGGTTGTGGATGAGTTTTTATTTGGAGAAATTTTTTAAATACCAATTCACCCCCCACTTGGTTAGCCTTGGGACGAGTTCATAAGGGCTTTACATCTCTGACGAACTCTAAGTGGTATCAAAGCACCTTCAATATAATCATCCTTTATGACGAAGAGTAGTATAATATGATTAGTTATATCAAATCACTGACCATCTAGGATAAACCAAGGTTCATTTCTCTATTTGATCGTTTTGTATGATGGTGATCATACAATATTATTATCAGTTAAGATTTGATTGTAATTTAATTTCTTAATCCTCAAAATTAATTTTGGAAATCTTAATTAATGTTAGTATAATATGAAATACTTTATACAGTATGATCATTTTAAATTTTCCTTATTTTGATATCAAGTATTTGACGACAAGGTTTAATAAAAATAGCTGATCTTCTTGTACGATTAGAGGTTGAATATTATGATTAGTTATAATTTATTTTATATTAATTTAATTTAATTAAATAAATTAAATATTTGAATTAATTTTTAGTTTAACTAATCATTTAATATGATTTTAATCATATAATATAATAATTAAAAAAATTTAAGTATGTAACTTTTATGTCCCCTTGTGAGTTTGTGCATGGTTATTTTATCAATATATACCTAATATATAATGACTCTTTTTTTTTTTTTTTAAGAAAGCATAAATGCTATATTAAAAAACTAAAAGCACATTACAACTTTCTAATATCCGACTCCTCCTCTAACAATTTAATAAAGGAGGGAGGGATATAATTCCAAGTTTCATCATTCCAAAGAAAAGAGTTAAAACAAGCATAATTAGCACAAAGATTAGCTAGCTTATTTCTCTCCCTATCAACACAATTAAAGATAACATAATCAAAATTATTTATAAAAGAAAGATCTATTGTATTATTATTACCTGCATCCATTTCTTCCTTGATAAGATTAATTACGTTCTTGCTATCTCCTTCAATAATCAAGCCTTTGTACTCCAACATCCATTCTTTGATCATATGTTTTAAAGAAGTGATGGCTTAAAGTTCTAATGCAGCTGAATCCCAATGAATGAGTTTATTACCAAAAGCCAATAGTAATCTACCATGATGATCTCTAAATACTCTTTCTATGTTTGCCTTATAGGATTTATATAGTGCAGCATCTATGTTGACTTTGATCCAATCAGGTGGAGGAGGGTGCCAAGAATTAAACAACCTAGATGGTTGATTAGCATCCTTGAAGCTTGAGCTTGAGTAGGTATAGAATTTGAAACTTGCTATATAGCTAACAACCTCAGAAGCTATTATTAATGAACTGGGAGCCTTCATCTCATGTACAAACTGATTCCTTGCTTTCCATGATAGATAAATCGTATTAAAAAAATAAATTTATCATCAATAAGCATTGTTTATCAAGACATCTATAGAAACTTTCCAAGGAACAGAAGCTAGGGATTGCAAATCCCCATTTGTTCAGAATTTCAACCACCTCAAGTAAATTCCTTCAACCATGCACTATGTGGTTTAGAACTTCTACCACTTCACAACCTCTAGGACATTTGTCGAATCCTAGTAATCTTCTATAGCAAAGAAAGTTGTTTGTTGGTAATGCATTATTGAATATCCTCCACCAAAATAATTTTACTCTAGGATTTAGTTTAGCCTTACTGAACCAAATCAGAGTATTACATCCAGAATTTTCTGGTTCCATAGCTTTTGAAGCTAATGCTGCTATCATTTTCCCTGAGATATTGTGAATGAGCTCTATTCTGTCTTCTCCAATATCAGTATGAATCTTCATTGAGGAGATTAGATTCACCATTTCATCCCTGAAAATTTTCTTCAGCTCCAATATGTTCCAATTCCCATTGATGATAAATCTGTTTACTAAGATGCTGCTATCAATTAAAGGATTTATAAATGTAGGCCAGTTCAGCAAACATTTATCCAGAATCCAAGTGTCTTTAACAACACTAATAGATTTGCCGTTGCATATTCTCCATCTGATTATTGGTTTCAAAAATTTCCCTCCATTGCAAATCAGTTTCCAAGAATTCGAACCTCTATTTTTAATTGAAGCTTCATCCGGAATTTGACCTTATTTTGGATAGAGAATCCTGTGCATGATGGACTCTTTTTCATGAATATATCTCCAAGATAGTTTGGCTCTAAGTGGACCAACTTTCTTACTACAGGAATTGATACCAAGTCCTCCCCATTTCATTGGTTTGCACATCAATTCCCAATTAGCATAATGGAGACTTGCTCCACCATCACTTTTTTTCCAAATGAAATTTCTGCAAATCCTGTCAACTTCATGCAACACCTTCTTAGGAACAAAAGAAAGAGTAGAATGAAAGGTTGGAAAAGAAAGTAAAATAGATTTGACCAAAGTGATTCTTCTGGCTAATGAGATATGCTTCCCTCCCCAAACATTCAACATGCTTAAAGCCTTATCTATTATGAACTGGAAATCTGATTTTGTCCATCTTCTCAAGGCTATTTTAGTTCCCAAGTAAGAGAACTCTTGAACATCTTTAAATTGCATGATCTTACATATTTTCTTCCTTCTCCTTGTCTTCACTGATTTCCCAAAAAGAATTCCAGATTTTAGCAAATTTATCCTTTGCCCCGTCCATCCACAATAATCCTTGAGGATGCCATTAACATCTTTTACTAATTTAAGATTGGCTTCAGAGAAAATAAGTATATCGTCGGCATACAAAAGATAAGAAACCTTGGAACCATTAGTAGAAATACCAATTCCTATCGTTCTTCCTTCAGGTAAAAAGGCATTAGAAAGAAGTTGAGCACACATGACAAATAAAAAGGGAGAAAGTGGGCAACCTTGCCGAAAATGACAATGAGCTTCTATCCATTTAGAATAGAAACCATTAAAAAAAAGAGAAAATTTAGGACCAGTAACACATTCCATAATAAGATTTGCATAAATGTTAGGGAATTCAAAGTATTCCAGAATTTTGATCATTGTAGGCCAACCCATGGAATCATAAGCTTGTTTCATATCTATCTTGAATGATACTAATCCCTTGGATGTTTTGGAATGTCTAAGTTTGTGAAAAACTTCTTGAGCTACTAGAACATGGTCCGATGTAGATCTTTCTCTCATGAATGCTACTTGCTCCTCCGTTATTAATTTAGGAATAACTAACAAGAGTCTGTTAAGAAGAATCTTTGCCACTATCTTATAGACCGAATTACAAAGGCTTATAGGTCTATAGTTGGAAGGATTTAAAGGATTTTTTTATTTTGGGAATCAAGACTATGTTAGTATACTTCCAATTCTCATTCATTTTTCCAAATTTGAAAAAATGTTCTATAGCTTTCTGTAAATCATTCTTGATGATATGCCAATAGTGCTTAAAAAGGGAGTAAGACAAACCATCATGTCCCAGTGCAATATTACATCCAAGCTCCTTTATGACTTTCTCCAATTCTTCATAAGAGAATTCCTTGCTCAGTAAAAATTTATCTTCTTCCTTTAAAGCCTTCACAGGACTCGGCCATCCTTCCAAAATACAGTTTTTGGAATCCCATTTTTTGCAGAAATATCAAAACAGAACATCTTCTACCTCCTTTTAATCTTCAACTATCATTCCATGTTCATCTTTCAATTTGTGGATGTAGTTTGTGTTTCTCCTAGCACAAGCATATGCATGGAAAAATCTGGAATTTAAATCTCCTTCCACCATCCATTTTACCTTTGCTCTTTGTTTCCACCATGAGTTAATTCTAGCAAAAACAGAATTTAGTTAATCTATTTTGGCTTTCAGGATCCATTGATCTTCCATACTAAGAATACTAACCTCATCCTCCAATTCCTGTACTCTCAGGATTTCAGTTTCTAAATCTTCTTTAGATATGTTTAAAGCATTAAACTTAGCTTTGCTCCAATAGTATAGATCCCTTAAGGACCTTTTTAATTTTTGATTTAGAGCTTGTGCTGGATCAACTTGAGCCTTCCTCTTCCAGGATTCCCTGACAATTGCTGTAGAGGCCAGAAATGAAGTCCAAACCTCTTCAAATCTGATATCTTTCTTACTTGGGTGATTGAACTCCAACAAATTTAACAAAATTGGACAGTGGTCCGATGCCAACCTTGCCAAGTGTCTCACCAGTAACCTGTGAGATGTATTGAAAGTGGCTGAATTCATTAGGCACCTATCCGGTGTTTCAAGAATTTTTTATGGTCCTTTTTTATTATTACTCCATGTAAACTTAGGACTAGCACAAGCTACTTCTTGTAAATCATTGTTATAGATGAAAGCCTTCATCTCCATAGGACCCAAACTATAAACATATTTCCTTCCACCTTTTTATTCCTCTCTAGTCAATAAGAAATTAAAGTCCCTCCCATGATCATAGGGAAGTCTTTAATCATATGCATCTCAAGCCTTTCCCATAAAGTTCTTCTTTTATAAACATCTTTGTTGTTGTAAACCGTAGCAATTCTCCAATTTCCTTTGTTGATCACACTAAGATCCCTAATAACCATTTGGGAAGAAGCTTCCAACATGTTGAAAGTAGCCAAGCTTTGTTTCCACAACACCATAATTCCTCCAGAGAGACCTTCAGAGGGATAATGAAAGTAATCCCACCCTTCACCAACCATCAGACTGATTAATTTCATATCAACTTCAGTCATTTTTGTTTCAATTAAACCTAGAAAAAACAAACCATTGACTTCAGTGAACTCCCTTACATAAAGAGAAGCTTTTAATTTCCTAGCTCCTCTATAATTCCAAAATCCAATAGAAGACATTTATTGATCAAAGGGGAAATGATTCCCTGCCCTTCCTTTGTCTCACCTTCCAATTTTCTACTTCTTAGATTAAATTTTATTGACATAAACTTTTTAATTGCTTAGTCCCTTTTTTCTTCACTTTGCTAGAACCAACTTCTTGCTACAAAGTTCTGTCTTCCAAATCTTCACTATATATTGTTTCTTCATTATCTCTACAACCCGAGATATTTTCTGATTTGTCTTTTAGATTATGAGCCTCTTCAATGTTGCTGATTATTTCACCTTCCTCCTCCATACATTTTAAGGCTTCAAACTGGTTGGAGTTGCATAGATTTTTCTCTATAACCATAACATCTGTCTTCTTATTGACTTCTGAATTAATAGCTAATGATTTATTGCCTTTTTCAACATAAACTTCCTTCTAATTATTTACACAACCGATGGTGTCTGGATTATCCCGAACAGTTTTATCATTGCCATCAATACCTCCTTTAACTTCAATCTGTTTATCTAGCTACCTCATTAATAACATTCTTTGCATTGTCTGATTGCCGAACCCATTTGTTTTGAAATCTAAAAATTTTCCTCTTTTTCTCCCATAGTCCACATGTATACATGGACCATAACTATCTTCTTTGCCTTTGTTTGAATCTTCTTTTAAAACTGAATATTTTGGAATCTTTTTGAGTTTGCTGTTCCATCTTCCATAGAGATAACTTTTTTCCCCTTCTGAACCAGGGAAGATTCCATCACCATTTCTGGGCAAAATTTGTCAAAATGACCAATTTTCCCACATTTGAAGCATTTTGGCATTTTTTCACAAGTGATTTTATGGTAGAATTTTCCAATGGCTCCTTCTACCCATACACCCAATGGTAGCTTACCATCTAGCCTGACTTTGACACAAATTCTAGCAAATTCGTGCCTTCCCCACTGGAACATGTTATCGTTGATCAGAAAAGGAGATCCTACCTTCGATGAAATTCGACAAACATTGATTTTATCCTAGCTTTGTAATGGGAGGTTGGGTAGTCTAATCTAGACCAGAGTTGTTAAACCTCTAAATGAAGATGGATGGATGTTTGGGGACCATTTATCTAATCCGAGTGCAACCACTCACATACCAAGGTCCATTGTTTAGGACAGAATTCATTGCCTCCATATCTTCAAATGTACACAAGGACCATCCTCCTCATATAAATGTCATATGAAACCTGCCATAAAGGTTCCATTGTCTTCTCAACTCTGTTCCTATGACATGATACGGGATCCCATCTCCAAATACTTTAACTACTAGAGACTTCAGTAGTTTTTTTGTATCCTCTATTTCACTTTGCTGATGACGTTTCACCACTCATTCCTCTTCAAAATTCTTTATGTAATCAAAATTGATAATGTTCAATTTCCCAGTTTTGCTTCATGTTCCAAGCAGAGGTCGATGCTCTGTTATATGGCTGAGGTATTACAGTATTCAAATCTTCCACTGTTTTGTAATTTCCCAGTACTACTGAGTCACAAACTCAAACATTTTCCCAATCTCCTTTTGCTTGATTTGCTTCAACTTCTGTTGAACTGACTTTCTGTAAATCTGAATCAAGAAGTCCTTCTACTGGCGAGATCTCCTTCATTGTCATCATCTTGATAAAATCAGATTTTGAAATCTCAACAGCTAATGATATTTCTTCAGAGTTCTCCCTTCCAAGAATATCTCGTGATACTCTCTCTATCATTGGATAGATTTCTACATCACGATCTTCAGTTTCATCTTCTATAATTTTTTTTACCTTTGCCAATACATTCTTTTTTGCTTCATCGGGGAGTGCCAGCCTCCCTCTTTTATCACCAAAGGTCTAGCAGATTTAAACCTTAGCCTTGGATCTTGATCGAATGTTTTGTTTGCATTACCAAAAGCAGGAGGCAAAAAGCCCTGACTACTTCATTGAAGAATCCTTACTGATGCCACCGAAGAGATACGACTATCTCCAACGCCAGATGGTGGAGGCCAGCGACCCTCCAACGTCATCAGAGAAGACAAAGATTAGTGGGAAATCAGGAAAAAAAACTCGTTATCTTCTCTCACTAGAACCAAAGCTTCTCTCCATATATAAAATGACTCAAGAAATAATAAAAGTACATATTCTATCAAATGTAGACTTACTTAGAACTTGATACTACATTATCTTAAGTCTTGATTCTTAAATTCTTCTCAGTGTATGTAGTACCTTAAATGGTTGGTGACACAAAAGAAAAACATGTAATGTATAGAGTAGGAATAATATATTGATCATCTAATAATATTTATATTTATCAAAATACTAGGTCAGACTCCAAGATTGGAATTTTAAATTTGTAAGTTATGTTTTTTTTTTTTAATTTTCCACTAAGTTCTTCCTCTAACTAAATGGCTTCTTTTAAAAATAGGAAAAATATTTTATTTTCAATTTTTATTTTTTATTTTTTAATTTTTAATTACTCTTTTTTTTTTTAAAATTTTTAAGAGATATATTTTAATTTTTTTAAAACAAAATGAAATATAACAAATACTGAAAAGAAAAATACACT
Organism: Dendrobium huoshanense; assembly: GCA_016618105.1. Lineage (NCBI taxonomy): Eukaryota > Viridiplantae > Streptophyta > Magnoliopsida > Asparagales > Orchidaceae > Dendrobium > Dendrobium huoshanense. Next base: position 62,545,770 of record CM028359.1, on the reverse strand, counting down.
AATCAAGTGGAAAATAACACAACCATCATGACTAATAATTTCACCTTTTAACATCACAAAAAATAAAAACATAAAAATAGAACTATAATGAGAGAAAAAGAAAAAAAGATAGTATGATAAAATAAATTACAAATAGGATAACTAAAACATAAATAAAATGACATAACAACAAATGTGTCATGCAATGATCTTAATTTTCTAAGCACTTAGATCAATAACACCCAATCTAGTCCTAAGTATTCTTAATGAATCATAATTTAGGGGTTAGATAAAAATGTCAGCTAGCTAATTTTTTGTTTCCATATACTATATCTTTATATCTCCCTTGACAACATGATCCCTAATGAAGTGATATCTAACATCTATATGTTTAGTGCAAGATTGTTGAATAGGATTTTTTAGTGATGTAGATCACATTCATATTATCACACATGATATGGATAGTTTCTATAGCTTGTCTAAATTTAGAAAGCTAATACTTCAACTAAAAGACTTGTGTTGCATATCTATTTTTAGAAATAGAATTTTGATGATTGCAAACGCTTCTGTTTTACTTCGATTGCCTTGCCTACTAACATTTCAGGCCCACAGGAACAAGTATGTAATTTGAACTAGCTCAAGATTGGGTAGATTTGGTTTGAGTCAGTTTATAATATATTTTTTCCCATTTCTTGAATCAATTGTAACCTTTGTGGTGCCTGATGCTAAGTAACCCTGCACACACACACTTGAATGATTTTTTCTGTCTGAATTAGAGTTTTTTTATTTTGCTCACATCATTTTGAACGATCCGAAAATCATCCTAGACGATCGGTTAAAAATAGAAATCCTAATTAGGGCATCCTGGTTTAGGTAGCCGTCATTAAATATATCATCATAGATGATTTTTGTATAGTCCTGGACAATAGGCTAAAATTAGAAAGAATCAGCCGCCAGATCAATTAAGGAATCTTTATGTTTTAATTATCATCCAGGACATCGACCTAGATAATGCAGAACAATTATGCCTAAACTAATCTAGAGATTAAGGAAAGTAATTAAGATTGATTTATATGATCATATCATCCTGGACGATCACAGGATCAGCCAGGATGATCAGTTCAAAAACCTTGATTTCTCTTGGATGACCAACTCCTGTTCAGAGTGATGTTCTGGACGATTTGGGTAGATTCTGAACTAATCGACCAGGATGATCTAGAGATTAGCATGGATGATCAAGTCATTTTGTTTTCTTCCAGACTCCCATTCATGGCGATAGTCTGGACGATATTCCTCGATTTGAACTAATCATACATGATGATATAATATCGTCCTGGACGATATAAATAAAAATCTTCTAATCATCCTAAGTCATCCAGACTGATTGAGCATAATTTGTACTGATCGTACAGGATGATAGGAATTTTATCTTGTACGATAAAGTCAGTTCTTGAAAATCTATTTAAATGACTCATGTTTTCTCAAGTCTAAGAATCTTTTGCTACTATCTTGACCTAAGAGAGCCAAGAGGAGAGGGAAAGAGAGGGAGAGAGAGGGAGGAACTTGTGAGGGGGAGTTTATGAAATTACTAAATGACAAATTGAAATTACTAGATGCTCCAAGAGGGTGGTGAATTGGATGATTAAAAACTTCTTTAATGAAAAGAAATATCTTTTTATGACTTTATGCGGAAGCGAATTTCATTCATAATAAAAAGATATGTAATAAATTTCATCCACGCAATTAATCACAATAAAAATAAATGCGGAAATAAAGTGCAGAAAAAATAAAGGAAAGAACACACCAATTTATAGTGGTTCGGTCAAACCATGACCTACGTCCACTCCCCGGAGGCACCCTCCGAGTATTACACTAAACCTTTAGTGATTCTCCTTTAGCCCCCACAGCTAGGCGGAGAAGCCCTTACACAATCACTTCCACCTTCCCCGGTGCGGCGGAGGAGCCGGGTCCTTTGACACCAATGAGATCTTCTTCTTCCCAAAACTTCCTTCAAGATGAACCTTGAATCCGATGGTACTGAGGTGCAAGCTCGCCGGAGCAACCGTGTGATTTCCTTCACACTCCCTTGAAACCCCCTCCAAGGATCTTCTCCCTCTCTCAAACTTCACCCTTTCCTCTCTCCCTTTCAAGTCCTCTCTTCAAGTTTTCACCAAAAGAATGAAGACACAATGGCTGCCAAAGACTCTTACAAAGTCTTATGAGAGTGCTTAAATAGAGGGCTCAAAAAACCCTAAAAATACTCAATTTAGTCGTCAAATATCGTACCGTACGATCTCAAGATCGTCCAGTACGATGTGCAGAAATTGACCTGTTAGTACTGTACGATCCAGTTCGTACAGTACGATCCAGTTCGTACAGTACGATCCAAATGACAAATTTCAGCCGTTTTGATTGCATAATCTCAGGATTAACATAGGCAATATTTCAAACATCGTACCGTACGATTATGATCGTACAGTACGATTATACAACTGTTCAAATTCAAATTTTTTGCCTAATTTAATGGACGTCGGTCTTTCTAATTATAACATATCGTATAATACGATGTGGTGATCGTATAGTACGATTAGTTATATTCAAGATTAATTTTTTCAGAAAAAATAAATATTTTAATTTATTTTTGTTACACCAGATCGTACAGTACGAAATAAATTCGTACAGTACGATGAACAGAAAAGTTAAAATATTCATAATCATTTTTTCCTCCCTCTGTGTGTGTGCATGATCAACAAACTATCATACTTCATTATAAGACTTGACTCAATAAATGAAAATTACAGACTCATTTAATACGACCAATTCTATGCAATCTTGAGCCTTGAATCTTCAAAGAACGGTGCATGATGTACCTGAAATATTAGTTAACATAGAAAGAAATATGCACTGCAAATACCAGAAGAAATAAAAGAATAATAAATATTATTTGTTATCATCAAAATCATAAACTCGGAAGCCCGAGTTGCAACAGTTTATGAGAGGGTTCACAAGGGTTGCTCCAAGCAAGGTCCCAAGTCATCTTCTTCGATCGTCGTCCCTTGTCCTTGGGGGTTTCTAGGGAGGTCTACTTCAACAATTGGTCTAGGTTCTCTTCCTACTTCAAGAGGAAGCAAAAGGAGTCGGTTCTCTACCGCACCGAGGTTGGTAAAAAGGAGTGTTTTTGTAAGGGCTTCTTCGCCTAGCTATGGGGGCTTAAGGAGAGACATAAGTTAGTGCAATACTCGGAGGGTGCCTCCAAGGAGTGGACGTAGGTCAAGGTTTGACTGAACAACTATAAATTCGGTGTGTTCTTTATTTGATTTTTACTTACGCATTTAATTTCTACACTCTAGTTTTATTATGGTGAATTATGTTTTGATTTAAGATTCGTGATTTATTTGAAAAGTTTTTAAAATACTAATTCACCCCCCTCTTGGTTAGCCTCAGGACTAGTTTATAAGAGCATAACATCATCCCTTATGAACTTTCATGTGGTATCAGAGTGGGATTCATAAAAATAAGTTTTTGAAAGCTTTTGAATTTCGATCCATGAACTTGATGGCGTTGAAACTTGATATGGAGCAGGCATATGATAGTATGGGGTGGCAAACATTGAATCAAATTCTCCAATGGTATGGATTTCCTGCTACCTTTTCAAAGCTTCTAATGGAATGTGTGGTAAATGCTAAATTTGCTATTATTATGAATGGAAAGTACATAAGATGGATTGATGCTCATTGTGGATTCAGGCAAGGTTGCCCTCTCTCACCTTACCTTTTTATTATGTGCGCTTAATTGTTGTCTAGTGCTATTGAACGAAGAGGTCAGAGTTTGGGCATTCAAGTGTCTTCTGGAGGTCCTTGTATCTCACATCTTCTGTATGCGAATGATGTATTTCTCTTTTTCAGGGTTTCAACTCCCATAGCTCGGTTGATTAGATGCATTATGAAGGATTTTTGTAAATGGACAGGGCAAAGAGTAAATGTTAATAAATCCCAAGTTATTTTTTGTAGGATTGTTAACAGATAATGCATGAATAAGGTGGCCAGAATTCTTGGCTTCAAGGTGGTTAAGGAATTACACTATTTATGAATTAAGATTTCTTTACAAAGGTTGGGTGTTGCTGATTTTCAGGACTAATTAAGCCATGTTACTGATAGGCTTAATGTGTGGGGGAAGAAATCACTTTCTTTGGGAGGAAAAATTAATCTTATCAAGACCTCTTTGATGTCCTTGCTAAGCTATGCTATAACTCATTCTCTTGTTCCTAGGAGGGTGATTCTGGAGGTGGAGAAGCTGTGTAGGAGGTTTATGTGGCATAAGCAAGATGGGAAATATGGATTACATTACGTTTCATGGGAGGAAGTTTGTAATCTACAGAATGTTGGTGGTTTGGGAGTGCAATCTTTTACAACCAAGTCTGGAGCTCTTTGGGCTAGATTAACTTGGAATTTTATACAGAAACCTGAAACGCTTTTGCACCGAACGTTGTTGGCCAAATATGTTAATAATGTGCTGAATGACAATAGTTCAAAATGTTCTTCTAATGTATGGAAAATCTTAAAGGATGGAGGAAAATTTCTAAAGCCTATTATTAGATGGAGAGTGGGAAGAGGAGATAAAATTCAGGTTCTTAATGATGTTTGATTGATGGATAGAAGTTTAAATGAATGGCCTACTTTTATTGATTGTGGTGCTTTGGAAAATAATAAACTTCCAGTGCATGCATTTCATAACTTTAAAAAGAAGCACCACTACCTGAATAGATTAAGAAATCTTTTTCCTTGTGTTAGATATTTTTCATGTGGCATGCTAGGACACATCTCACACACTTGCATCATTCACCATAGTACACATTGGGTGTGGAGACCCAAATTGTATGATTCACAGCATAACACACATGCATTGCATTCTTCTTTTCATAATCCCTAAATTTGAGGCTTGATGATTTTACAGGCTTTCTCTCACAAAAGGCCTTGTGAGAGCATATAATACCTGGACAGCGGAGGCTCTTGACTCATAATTGCTTAAACTTACTGCTTAATAAAATTTGGATTGCTTATTTACTAATATGTTGATTATTGTTACTTTCCTTTTCTTTGTTTGTTTGTTGATTTTATAGTTGTTTCATCTTTAATGTTTTGTTTTGAAATAATATTTTGTCTTGGTTTTTAGTTTTTGAAATTTGAATAATCAATGTCTAAATATCCCTAAATTAGTTAAAGGGAGAAACATCGTTGACTGTTTGCCTCCCTCTAACCTCTTTTAGTGGTGTAATTTTTTTTTAAACAAAAGTCAATCTCAAATAAATAATTGGACTTTGCAATTAAGATCTTTTCTATCTTGCTACAGTAATCTACCTTATATATATAATATTAAAAAGTCTTTATATTACTTTCAAGTTTTATGATATCTTCTTGTTGTGTTTATCATATGAATTTGATTTTGTTTTGTGGTTTATTCTTCTCTTTATTAGAGAGTGAGGTTTTTCTTCTCTAATAACTAGAAGATATACTCACAGCTGAGAATATTTAAGAGTTTTGAAAAGAGAACTAGCTTGGAAAAATAACAAAAAAGTGGCCAATGAGGCTAAAACAAAAGATGCACAATGATCACCAAAAATTAAAAATACACAAAGTGCATCAAAAATCAAAAGATGCATAAAGTGTGCCAACCAAATTGACAAAAGGCATACAATGATCCCACAAAAAGAAACGCTTCACTCTCTTTCAAACTTTTAAATCTTAGAAGAATTCATGTGTCACTTGATATTTTCAAAGGCTTGATTTCAAATTTCATGATTTTGAAAAATCACTTTGGTATATTATTCTATAAGATATTTTTCTGGAAACAAGTTTTGAACATATATTTTTTTTCTTATCCAATTGGTTTATTTTGAGTTAGGTATCTTATTTTCAAAAGGCGATTTTGCCCTAATAGAAGTCCGAGCAAGGGTTAGCAGAATCAGATATTCTACCATTTTTTTGATTTCATCGATGTTAACACATTTGTCTTACAAGTCCCTAAATTCAATCGCTTGGAAATTTTATTATGTTCATGTTGACCTCATCTTTGTATGAGGTCACTAAGACCCTTCCAGAAGCCAGATTTAATCCTAGACCCTAGGATCCACTCTAGACCTTAGGATCCTTCTAGATCCAAGACCTTAGAGCCTATTCTAGAGCCTAGGATTCCCTTAAATCCTAGATCTTAGAATTCTTCTAGATCTTAGGATCACTCCAACTTCAAATCAACCTCCACCTTTGATCAACCTCAATTTTAAATCAATTCCTATATTTAATCCACTCCAATTTCAATTTGATTCCTACCTGTGATCAATTTGAATCTCAAACTCCATCCAATTCAAGTCCAAATTAATTCAAACTTCAAACCAAATCCAAACCCAGAATTCAAACTCAAATCCAAACTCTAGAGGCCCTGTCCTAAACACCCTTTTCAGAGATTTTTCAAACATTTCGAAACCCAGTCAAATGACCTCTGATTCAGGGTCTACCACTTGCAAAGTGATAAGACATGTCTCTAGAGGATATCCTCCAACTTTGAGTTCATTCTGAGGTCTCTAACCCCAGAATCTGAATTAAAATTCAAAGGCTGTAAAACCTTCAAATATTTACAGCCTATGCCACTGAGCCTGACCCCTTTGAGATCTTGACCTTGAAACCCTTATCCAAGCCTCCAATCACTTCCAGACCCTTGATTTTAACCCATTGAGCAGTAAACTGCATTTTTCAGACCCATTTTTGACCATAGTTGACCAATAGGTCAAAATTAACCAAAATATCCCTATGGGGCTCAAATAGGGATTTCAAACCAAATGAGCTCCAAATGGGATGCAACCACCTTTAACAAATTTCAAATGTCATTTCAAATCTTTTGAACCTATTTCCAACCCTTGAGTCAACCTGATTGACCAAGTCAACTGGTTTGACCCAAGAGGCCCTTTAAGGGTCCAAATAGGTGTTTTGACCCAAATCACCTCTTTAGGCCAACCAAACAACTCCATTGGTCTTAAAATATCATTTCAGACCTGTTGAGCCCAAACCCAGACCCTGGGTCAACCTGGTTGACCAAGTCAACCCAGGTTGACCAAACAGGCCCTTAGGGGCTCAAATAGGGATTTTGATCAAATTGACCTCCCCATACTTGGGTACCACCTCCAATGATTTTCAAATATCATTTCAAATTTGTCCAGCCATGACTCACCCCTTGGGTCAACCTGGTTGACCCAGTCAACATGGTTTGACCCAATGAACCCTTAAGGTTTCAAATGAACCATTCCAACCCGTTTAACCACATCAATATCTTCAAACTCTTAAAATCATTCTATTCAAAGCCTTGAATATTTCTAAACTTATTTTGAGTTCAACCCAACTTGGTTTGACTAAGTCAACCCTCAATTCTAGGTCAAAGCTTGGTGGTGTTTGCTCCTATTCCTACCAAGCCTTGACTTTGACCTTTGACCCTTGATTGAATTACTCCAAATATCCCTCTTTTTCCTCAAGTGCCACATCATCAATTTTGACCTGGTTGACTGGTCAAACCAAGTCAACAAAGCCCTAAATCCCTCCTTGAATTGGTCAAACCTTCTATTTAACTTTAAGGAGTGTGAGATTAGGCTTGGAAGCTCTCCCATTGGCTGCTCCTACTTCCCTTCATGCCACATCACCAGCCTTGACCTGTTGACTGGTCAACCTGGTCAAACTCAAGCCTAAACCCCTTCTAGAAGGCTTTATCACATGCTAAGCCCCTTTCCCTTGATTTAAGCTGCTTTAGGCTGACCTATTAGTGCCATAAAGCTCCCTAATAGGCTCCCTAACCGAGCTCCACCCTTTGTTTAGCCATAAGTGGCAATGTCTCCTCCACTCATCCCAAGTCCACCCAATGGGAATGAGGCATGTCCAGCCCTTTCCGCAGCCTTCCAGCTTTCCCAGGGACACGTGGCACCATCTAGGGAGCCCCTGCATCAATCCTAGCCATCCAATCTAGCCCAGGTCGTTTGAATAGGGAGAAAGGTGTTTTTTGAGCCATATTGATCAAAACATCTTCTCTCACTAACCCTAGCCTCCCAGAGCGAGTTCTCAATTCGTTTTGGATCTCCAGAGCTTCCTCTACATCCCCACTACAAAATCCAAGTGGTTGCACGTCACCGGCGGCGAGTTCTCCGGCGAGCCCACCACCTAGACAGTCCCAAGCCTATAGCAGTCGATCCAAACGTGTTCGAGCTCGGATTTCTGCTGGGGATCTTCACTTGGACAGTCTACAAGCTCATCCATCCAGAAATTTCGAAGATCTAACGGTATAACTCCCTAAAACCCTAGATCTAGTTCACATTAGTTAGATCTAAATAGCTTTATGCTTTTAGGGTTTTAGCTAAAACAAATTATTCCCCATTATTTCTGTTCATGCCTACCCTTTGTGTTTAAAATTTCAAGTGATTTGGTCCACCCGATCGGAAGAACGAACCAAAAAACGGATCCTAGGGCGTCATTCGCAGTTCGCTGCAGATGTACGTTTTCTAGACCGTTGATCGCGCGATCAACGGCCTAGATCGCGCTGTTCCGCGCTTTGGTTCGACCGTGTATTCGGTTTAGTGTTCGATCGATCGACCGGCGAGATCAGGGCCGTCCATTCGGAACAGCGGGATCAAATCTCCACCGTTTGATCTTCTCCTGGTGAGATCAAACCGCGGGATCTGATCTCAGCCGTTAGATCGAACCCGCGGTTAATCCAACGGCTGTCAAGAGCCGCTGACGTGGTTAAGTGGAAACCGCGTGAAGCGGCCCGCGGCCGACGCGTGTCCCCGCCGTCACGCGGTTTCGATCCTGTCAATCCGAGCGTGCCGCGTGTCCGACCGCCGCCATTTAATTAAGAAAAATGTGTTTTAATTACAGAAACTTAAAAAAATTATAGTAAATTAAATACACAACAAAAAAATGAGTATAATATATCATTTTCTTCAGTTTTTCATCTAGTTTATTTTAAAAATAAAATCAAACCCTTTTGGTTATTATTTTATTAGTAATTTATGAAATACAGAAATATGTATTTTATTTTTAATTAATTATGTATAAATTATTTTTATCTAAAATTTGGTGACATAATTAAGGACAATAATTAAGGACTAATGTATAGAAAACTTAGAAAAGTTTCAATAATTAGGATTCACTTCCCCTTGAGTTGAAACTTTGAACATTTGAACTTAGTGACACCCTCAGCCCCTAGAGAAATTTTCACTGATTTTTGAGGTCATTAGGTCTCCTTAATTAATTTTCTAAGTCTTAAACCCGTAATTAAGCCTTTAAAACTTCTAAAAAATGTAATAAATTCAATTTAAATCCAAAAATTACATATAAACCCTCAAACTGACCAGAATCCAATCCTTAATCTATGATAATTAAAAGCCCCTTGATTTGACAGCAATTTAAACCCTAATTTAATTTTAAGTGAAAATTAATATTTAATTAAGATAATTAATTAATAATAATTAAAAAAAATCCCAAAACTTCCCAAACACTTGGGGATCCCTCCTTAGGTGATTCCTGACCTTTGGAGGTGTTTTCAAGAGATTGGGAACTTGTTTGAAGCAAAATCACAAAAGAGGCCTTCTAATTAAGAAATTCCTAAAATTCATTAAATTGCCCAAGCTTCGATAATCCATAACTAATTCTAAAAAAATCCAAATTACCCAAACTCACTTGCATTCAACTCCTAATCAGCTCTAATTTTTATTAAAAATGTTAAATTCCAGAAATTTGCAATATTTCAAAAAGTCAACAAATCGGTCAACTTTAAGTCAAAATTAGTTCAAAACTTCAAACCTTTGTAATAAAATGTAGAAAAATCCAATTTCAACGTACTTACCTTCTAACTGATCGTAGTAAGGTCTAGTATTTTAATAAAATACAAACATTCCAGAATTTGAGCTTAATCAAAAAGTCAATTTTCAACCCTTTAATCAATTCATTAAAATATTCTAAAAAATTCATAAGAGCTCAAAATCATTTTAAAACTCAGAAAATATTGGTTTAATGCTTAAAACACTTAACAAATCCTTTAAAACACAACAACCACCCTAAAGTTGAAGTTTATTGGCTGGACTACTCCGGGCTGCGGGGCTAAGTGTCCTAAGGAGGCTGGTTCCTCGAGCCTGGTGGCACAACGCCACGAATGGATTCTAAGGGGTGTTAAATCTTAAAATAGATTAATCTTTAATTATTTAACATTTTAAAAATCTCTAATTCAATTACATTAATTTGGTTTATCAGCTGGACTACTCCGGGCAGCGGGGCTAAGTGTCCTAAGGAGGCTGGTTCCTCGAGCCTGGTGGCACAACGCCACGAATCAATTAATGGTAAACTTAAATTAATCAACTTTAAAAATCAGTAACTAACCCATTTTAATATTAAGCCACTCTTTTAATTCCAACCAATTTAAATAACTTAATCAACCCCGATTGCTACTGGGTAACCCAGGCCTACGAGGCTATTAGCTTAGCCCCAAGGAAGGTGAAATAAATTTCACGGCCTCGGTGTGAAACAAAGGTAGCAATCAATTAACTTCTAAAATATTTCCAATTAAAATTCTTAATTCATTAATATTTAAATTTTAATCTAAACCCCCCCTTTCTAAGCCTTAACAAATCCAAACTTTTAGACAACTTCAATTAATAACCCACTTTAGGATCTACCCCAGCCACACGACCTTTCTCACACACTTTAGATGATGTGCTAGGACAACCAACTCTAGATCTAGGTTAGGCTGGTGTTTACTTTACTGCTGTGTGCCGGGTTTTTCGTAGTTTTCACTGCATGTTGTGGATGAAATTGCTTTGCTGTGTTTGCTTACTTTTTCCGTACTCTGTGGATGGATTGATGTGTTTGGCGACTAGATTACCCTTAGGTTAGGTACGATCTGGATGTTGACACAGTTTTCTGCAGGTGGCCACGCTCATGCAGGGCAATATAAAAAGGGGGCAAATAAAAAAAAATGCATAAATATTATAAACTCTTTGCACAGGTGCTTCAGCTGCTAAAACCCCCAAATCATAAAAAGAGCGTGGACAGTGTGTTTACTTTCTTTTCCGCTCATATACAACTTCTTGGGAATAACTGCTTTTTTTTATATATTAATTGCTTAGGATAACCCTGCAGGTGAGTCTAGATTTTTATTTTGATATTAATGTAATTTGTGCAAGTGTCAAGTGTTGTGAAAGTTTATTTTGAGTTGGGATACATAGATCCAAAGCTTGGATTCCAAAGAGGAAAGGACACCCCTTTGGGGAACACTCCTTTTCCATTTGGAAATCCAAATTTGGATCATACCTCTTCCTTACCCAAAGAGGAAAGAGTGGCCTTCCCCTTAGAGGGAAGTGCCCTCTTGTCCATTTGGGTAATCCACTACGAAGATTCCAAGAAGATTGAAGAAAAGAAGTCCAAAGAAGAATGAAATTGAAGATTTGAAGACTTGAAGATTGAGAGTATCCCACTCAAAATAACTTGCGTCATTACTAGGCTTAGAATCCGGGTTGTTGTCAGTGGTGCCCGGCCACTTTACTTTCTGTAATATTCTGGTTTGTAATAAGCAGGGCAATTCTGCCTATGGACATTTATTAATTAATTTGTATTTGATTTGATGATTTGATTGCATTTAGGATTACTTATTTTTACTAGTTTTTTTTGGCGATTGCATGCCGCTCTTTGTTTTCGCCTGGATACGTGAGGCTCATGAGGGTGTGAAAGTTTTATACTCATAATCTTAAAAGTCTAAAATTTTAGTGAGTCTAAATAACATAGAAAGATAACGAATCTAGGGAATTAGCCGGGAATCGACCCCGGGGTCGCATGCATATTTCTGCATTACTCTTTCCTTGCTTTAGACCCTTCCCCGCCTGCGGGTAGAGTCCGGATAGTCTGACCTATGAGGACGAGGTGCCGGACCTGGGGAAGTCCAGTCTTCTAAAAAATTATTTTATAAGCCTGTTTTTAAAAATTTAAAGCATATTTGATTTGAGGTTGTTAACCAGCACGCATTGCATTAGATACAAATTAAAGAGTCAAAATTTTAATTTCATAGTCCTTAGCATTTTAGCACCCAACATAAGTCAAAGGGGCCAATTAGAAAAATCTCTAGATGTCGGCCCCGCCTCCCCAAAACTTTAATTATAGCGTCCCTACCACTCTTTCATAAAAGACCGGATTCATCTCTTTTAAATCGGTTAGGTGGTTAGCTGGCTCCCCAATCCAGGCCGGGGTAAGTCCAGGTTTTGCACTGCATTAGTTAGGATCGGACGACTGTGATCCAGTGTCCAAAATAGATTTAGGATCCGGGGCAGATCTTTGATTATAAGACCCCAAACTTCGGGAATCTAATCCCAAATTTCTAATAAAATGCTCAACTCTAATTAAACATCATTCCAAGTCCAAAACATAAAGCCCAACACTTAGATTAAGTTGGGACATTTCCGGATGGTTCTGGAATCTCAAGGTGTCCCCTACCTCTCCTCCTTTAACTCCGTTAATAACTGTTCAATTTTGATCCATTCCCTTTTGATTTTCCAATAATTCTATTCATACTTTGATATCACTCCTAGAAACTCTAAACAAAATTTTGCCACTATTTTAATCGAGAGTTTTCGTAGGGGGATTTTATCTCCCTACGATGTAATTAACTACGAGGGCTTGCGCTCGTAGGAGATTTAGAACCACACACACCTGATTTTAAAATTGATTTTTCAAAGTTCAATTAGATTTCTTTGGGAAAAGTTAAATAATGATCATCATGGTCGCATTAGAAGAATTATCGTAGAATGGTGTCATTTTCCTTTGGGGAGATACATCCTTCTTCGATAAGGCTTTGGATGCGAATACGATGATCATATTCCTTGAATATTGTAATTGGGTACTCAGTTGAACTATATTTTGTCCCCTCGGGGCCATATAAAGTTCTTCTTAGAACCCGATCATAGTATTCAAGATGAGTTTCATAATTCTAAGTCTGAACACCGTTATGAAAGTTTATTTTCATCCTTCGGGGTGATATACCCTTTCTAACGAGTCGATTCGATCTTAGAATTAGAACTTAACCTTAATCTTAAAATCCCCAAAGAAAACTAATATTTTTCAAAACCTGTTTTCCAAAATTCCACCAACAAAAAATGGCACGCCCGGTGGGACAAATCTCTCTCTCCATCTTTAATAATGGCAAAATTTTGTTTCATCGGTAGTTTTAACTATCATTTCTTCCATTGGTCCCTTTGCTCATTTCTTCCTTGGGTGAGTGTGGCCAACATCTAAAATAATAACAAAATGTTAAAAGAGAGGTTCCACCTCTAAATTTGGCTTTTCGTTCTGATTTTGACCTTCTGCCCCAGCACAGCCTGTGAGGCGACAGTGTCAAATCAGATCTCTGGATATCCTTTTTAATTTTTGGATTTATGGTCGATAAATTTCTCGTTCAACACATAAATCCTTAAAATTAAAGAGAATTCAAATTTTTGATTTCATTCCAAAACTTCTTAGTTTTAACCCCCTCACTTCCCCTTTGACTTCTAAGGGTGGGGAGGGTTAAACTATTCCTTTTTACTTGGGCTTTCTCACAATTCCATAAGCCTTCGGGCAAGGGGAAACTCTGTCCGTTGTGTTTTAGAACCTGTAAGAAAACCCCTTTCAAATTCTCAAAATTTTCAAAAAAAATTATTTCTCAAACTCCAAGTTGTCATGTGTTACCCCATACGATTCTTTCGTGGGCCAACATATGTCATACTTTCAAAAAATAACAATGAAATACTTTTTTTACCATTCTTTTAAAAAAAAAATCTAATTTCAATCATTTTCTTTAACTTTCAGAAAATTTCAAATGGCTGGCCAACTGATTTTCTCTTTTGACCGAGAGTTGTCCTCAACTGTTAATGACCAAGGGAGCACTATCATTTTTGGAATGGGATTCACTACTCTTGAGCTCTCCATGGATGGACATCAGATTGTTAGCCTGGATGCCAGTAAGGAAACTCCCCCAGTAGTTGAGTTAATTGTGGGATCTGCACCCACCTTGCCAGTAGTCAGTGGTGATCAGGAACAGTCTGAACCGGTTGTTGAGCCTCCCACTAAAATTAAGTCTGTTTTTGGAGAAGGGTCTAGTTCTGGACTTAGATTCACCACTAAGAATCAAAAGAAGAACTATTTAAGAAGACTTAGAAAGAAAATCTCTAAGGCTAAGAGAGTTCTACCCTTTAAGGCCTTGGCTCAAGTAGAACCTGAGGCTGTTGAGGAGCTACCTATTCCTGCTTCCTCTCCCCTCCTAAAGGGAAGTCGCTTTTACCCCCTGGCTTCAGCTCAAGGGGAGGAGAGGATAGCTAGGATAGCCCGTTCTCCACCGTGCCCGGTTGACTACTCGATCAAGAAAACTCAGAAAGAAAAACATCTTCAAAAGACAAGGACTCTGAGAAATATAATTCATACCTGTGCTGCACAGACTGGTCAGACTAAAGAAGAATATGTGAAACAATTGAAGGGAGTGATCTCACATCGCTTCCAAAAAGAAGTGTTGAAGGAAGAAGTATATGAGGCAAAGAATTTAACCCCTCAATTTGTTAGAAAGAATAAGAAGTATGCTAGACAGCCCGCTACTTCAGTACTGGTTGATGGATATCACTGGGTGCCACGCCCTCTGTCCTCTCAAACAGAGGGTATTGTGTTGACTGGGTCCGAGAGAGGCCGCCACTCTACTGGTAGACCCCCGGTACCCCCACATAAACCTGTAAGATTGGCCTCTGTGATTGTTAAACCAAAGGGGGTTGAAGTTCAAAAGTCTGTGGACTTTAAAGGAAAAAGACCTAAATCTCCTGAAAGGAGATATGTGCCAAAGAGAACTAAGTTGGAGAGTCTGCCACCACCTCCTAGAACTTCTAAGTTCATTCTGCAGCTCCAACGAGTTTCAGCCAACCCTACTCCGAGTTCAGTTGAATTGATGGATGTTCAGGCTAGTACTCCAGTTGTTACAGTTGATAGTCCTGCCACAGCCAGTTTGACTCCGGATCCAATAGTCACCGTTCCTGCTACCCCAGTTGATGATCCCCAAAGTTCGAGTGTCATTCCTAGGCCCCTTAGTCAGGTGTCTGAGGACCTTACCTTACCAGATGTGGGAACTATCACCTTACAAACTCCTACTTCTCCTGAGGAATATGTCCCTCTCCCTGTAGAGGATGCCACTCTTCTGACTACCAGCTCTGGGATAGTCGAAGAGGAGAGAATTGACCAGGATTTAGAAATGGAAGATGAACCGGATACAAAATCTCAACCAGATCCTAATCCAAAACTTACAGAAATCATCGCCCTTATGGATTCTGAAGAGTTGTTTGATATGGCTGAGTATAAAGGATACTTACCCCTTGACCCTAAATCAATTGGGGATAGACCGGTCGAGGAGGTAGTCCAGGAAATAAGAAACATCTTGTTGAACAGAGAAGGAACGGCGTCTTTTGACCCTGATATGGATGATCTCCTTGGAGATGAAGATGATTATGTTGGGGGAATTCATGTGGTTGAAACTAGAGGATCTAATAAAGAAGCTGAGCCCAGCAAGCGCCGATTTGTTAAGGATGATGATCCGCATGCTGTCGAGTCAGAGTCAGATGAGTCTGTGAAAGATAGAGATGAAGAACATATAAAAAACTTGGAGACTCAGCTTGCTAGCATGATGTCACAAGTTAGAGAAATGCAAGAGAAGTTGGACAAATCACAGCAAGAGTCTTTTATGATCCATCAGTCAGCTAGAGAGCTCACAGAAAAGGCCAAAAGGGCGGAACTTAATTCCAGACCTCTCGAGTCACCACCTGTGACTCTTTCTTGTCTAGTAGAGACACCTCAAGTTCACCCTGCAGTCTCCACCATTCCTCCGATCCCACCTCAGAAGGATATCAAGCAATTAATTGAGGACCAGGTGAGGGAGGCCTTAGCCCATGCTCAAGGGACTGTGTCTATTTCAAAGGGTAGACCCTACCCCGAGGAATATGACTTAGTTCCTTACCCAAAGGGCTTTGTGCCACCAACTTTTAAAGTTTTCACTGGAATCGAAAACCCGAGACAGCATCTGGCCCACTTCCGAGCAAGCTGTTGCAACGCAGGAGGGTCAGATGCTCTACTATTTCGCCAATTTGTAAGTAGTCTATCTGGCATTGCTTTTGAATGGTACGCCGATCTGCCCAACGGTTCAGTAAGAACCTTTAGCGACCTAGAAAACCTCTTTCTTAAGAGATTTTCTGGAGCACAACAACGCACCACCGTGGGCGATCTCGTGGTTGAAAAGCAAAAGCCGGGAGAGTCTCTAGTTGAGTACATCTTGAGGTGGCGAAACCTCTCGATGAAGTGTGAACCCCAGTTGCAAGAACAACATGCTGTGGAGATTCTTTTGAAGAATATCCACGGTCCTGTTGCTTTTCTCCTGAAGGGTTTCACTATTAAAACCTTTGAGAAACTTCTTTATAAGGCTAGCAATTTGCAGGAAGAGGCTCCTAGGATGCCATTCTTACGAGAGCAGTCTGAAGAAAGGAAGGGTCCAAAACTGGTGAAGACATTTGAAAAGAAAGCTGTGGTCTCAGCAGTAGATAAAGGAAAGAGGCCAGTGATTAGTCAGCCTAGCACTCCACTTCCACCACAGCCGCCTCAGAAGCAGCCCTTTCAGATAGTTCCTCAACATACTAGAGATCCTTCTTTCATCCCTTTTAGAGAGAGATTGGCAAAGCCTTATCCATTTAAAAGGGAGTCAGTTAAGAAGATCTTCAGGAGTCTGTTAAAGAAACCGGATTTTCAGTTGCCAGAGGCTAGAAGGCCTGAGGATGAGAGCAAGAAAGATGATCCCAAGTATTGCCCGTACCACAGGATGCTTAGTCACCCTCTTGAGGACTGCGTTGTGTTCAAAGATTGGCTTGAGAGGAACTACACCCAAGGTAACATCATAATACCTAAGGAATACTTGGTCGATCCAGAAAAGGCTTCAATTAAGACCATTTCAGGTAATCCTCTTAACTCTTCTTGTTTTGTTGAAGATGGTTGGGACATTGCTTTGTCCCGGGCACTTAAAAAGTCGATTAACAAGTCTTTTCATCTTTCTCAACAGCTGACTACGATAGCCCAGGCCCCGGTGTGGAAGGTTGACCTGGACGCTTCGCAGAAGGATGTTGAGCCACTTCCCTCTCCAGTAGTCTTAGGAACTACTGAGAAAAATGTAAAAGAAGAAAAATTTGATTTTGTAGAGAGGAAGTGTGTAGATGAGAGATGTATTAGAATGGCGGATGGTGGTGTTAAAACCCTTTCCCCTCTTTTGTTATCTGACTTTTACTTTGCCCCATCAAAGGCGAAGGGTCAAAAGATGAATAAAAAACATCCTTCTACTTCTGTCTTGATGATTAACCATGAATCTCAAATGCAAATTGATGACTCTCCTGTTTCAAATCAAACTCCTAATGAACTAAATATCGAGGTTAGTCAAACCAACCTCACTGAATCGACTATTCAAGAAGAGGTCGAATGTGAAGCTTTATCAGAAAGTAATTTCCCTTAAATCAATTTCCAAGGAAATCCTATCTTGATAGAACTTTCAGATTCTGACTCGCTTTCAGGAAATGATGATCCAACACCTATGGTGTGTGTAGACACTGCCCTAGTTTGCCCGCCCGAAGACGTCGAGCAGGTGCAACTCCGTGGCGGTAAAGTCTTACCCCCTAGGTTGCCCCCTCAGGATAAAGGCAAGCAACCTTCATTCAAAAATTTAAGTCCGGATTCCCCTCAACAACCAGAATTCCCTTTAATTCCTCCGGGTTTCGAGTCTGTCGTTCCTAAGGTTGATTACAATGTTCTAGCCCACCTTAGGAAGTTGCCAGCAAAATTAAGTATTTATGACGCCCTCCTTCTTTCCAAAGAAATAAGGGAGTCTCTAATTAAAGCACTTCTCGATCCCGAGATTTGCTTAACACAGTTGGCTGCAACTTCAGAAGGTGAGGCTCTCTACTTCAAAGAGGTCCCTGGGGTTACCTTTTCAGACGAAGATTTACTCTTGGGAACTGCTGACCACAATCGTCCCCTCTACATTACTGTAGATGTGGGAAATTTCAAGTTATCAAGAGTCCTTGTTGATCCGGGTGCATCGGTCAACGTGATGAACATAAAGACCCTTGCTTATCTCAGAGTTGATACTAGCAAGCTTTCAACCGACAGGTTGGTGCTTCGTGGGTTCAACGAGAAGGGCGAGAGAGCTTTAGGTTCGATCACTCTACTCCTAGAAATAGGAGGTTTAAAAACTGAAGCTAAATTTCATATAATTGATTCAACTACGTCCTTTAACGCACTTCTAGGTAGACATTGGATTCACGAATATAGAATGGTTCCATCTACCCTGCACCAATGCGTTAAGTATCAACGAGACGGCATTGAACATGTGATTAAGGGTGATTTGCAACCGTTCTCGATTCAAGAAATTGGGATCTACGAAGATGCTGCATATTTAGTACCAAAAGGGTCCTCGTCCCGTTCTAAATTAGAGATCAAATTTGAGGAGAAAATGGTTGGACAAAAATTCAACCAAAGAAAGAAAAAGATAAAAATATCAATCAAGAAATGATTCAATCGAGTAGTGAAGACGACTCTGATATCGTTGTCCTTAGACCTCCAAGCACATTACCTCAAAGAGGTGGGAGGATGGCTTTAAGGGCACGAGGTCGAGGCCGCGCTTCATTAGATAGGAGAGCAGCACCTGTGTACATTGATTTGGAATCAGATTTCGATGGTGAACTAGAAAATCAAGGTGCTGCCCTCTCTCTCGATTATCAAAACATAAATACTCCTCCAAAATTTGATCTCACCTTAGACCAGGACAGTGACCCTGAGGTAGATATTTCAAAAGTTAAAAGTGACGAGCCTGAATTAACAATGTATGAAAAGCTCACTAGAAGGATTGAGGCCCTTTCTCTGACCCCACTGTCGGCAGGCAGGGTTGTAGGGTTGGAAGTCAAAGTGGCCCCCAACTTGGATGGTGAAGTTAAGAAAGTCCAGAAATTCTTTCCTGGCTCCTCCTCCGCAAGGGACGAAGGTGATGTAACCCTTGAGGAGGCAGATTTTAATGAATTAATGGAATTACCTTTCGGCTACTTCCCTGTTTGTGTAAAAAATACTTTTTCTAAAGGTTCTATACCATACCGATGGACTAAGGGTCAAGCTAGATACCACGAGAATATTTGGCGAACAAAAATAAATAAAAATCCAACAAGTGGTATTGGCTTTGGAACAGTTAGTTCATTCGATGATGATGAGTATTGCCTAATGATAACTTACCATCTCGATTCTCCAAATGTCCCTACAGATCCTCCTTGTCCTTTGGATGGACTCTGTTTGGAGACTTTAGACGATCCCGATGATCTTCAAGTTCGGGATGCACCCCCTGAATTTGAAGAGGAAATTAAGTCGACAGTCGATGAGTTGAGAGAAATTAACTTGGGAAACGATGATGACCCCCGTCCGATTTTCATAAGTACTTTGTTGAGCGAGGGTGAAACTCAAGACTTAATCCAGTTGTTATTCGAGTTTAGGGATTGCTTTGCCTGGACATATGACGAAATGCCAGGTTTGCCTGCTGAGGTAGCAGTTCACAAACTTGGAGTTCGGCATGATGCCATCCCTGTTAAACAAGCTCCTCGACGCATGCGCTTAGAGATTGAGCAACAAGTCGTTTCTGAAGTTAAGAAATTGGCAGAAGCCGGATTCATTCGAGAGGAACAATACCCCTCTTGGGTGGCCAGCGTCGTGCCAGTTCGAAAGAAAAATGGTCAGATTCGGATTTGTGTCGACTATAGGGATCTGAATAAGGCATGCCCTAAGGATGAGTTCCCCCTACCAATACCAGAACTCATGGTGGACATTGCCTCCTCACATGCTATTTTCTCCTTCATGGATGGCTCGTCGGGTTATAACCAAATCAAGATGGCCCCTGAAGATGAGAGAAATACGGCGTTCAGAACCCCTATTGGAATCTTTTGTTATAAGGTAATGCCATTCGGCTTAAAGAATGCCGGAGCAACCTACCAACGGGCCATGACCCGTATCTTTGACGACTTAATTCATAATCAAGTTGAATGTTATATTGATGATTTAGTTGTCAAGAGCAAGGTTAAAGAGGCTCACCTGTATGACTTAAGAGTTGTTTTCGAACGGTTGCGCCGCTACGATTTGAAAATGAACCCTTGAAGTGCGCCTTCGGCGTCGCTTCGGGAAAATTCTTAGGATTCGTAGTGAGGCACCGCGGAATCGAGATAGATCCTGCTAAAATTGAAGCCATCTTAGATATGCCATCCCCTAAGAGCCTTACTCAGTTAAGGTCTCTACAAGGTAGATTGGCATATATAAGGAGGTTTATTTCTAATCTTTCCGGGAGATGTCAACCCTTTTCTGTCCTTGCGAAAAAGGATACTAAATTCGTATGGGGCGAGAAGTGTCAGAATGCTTTTGACGATATCAAACAATACCTTTCTAACCCGCCAGTCTTGGCAGCTCCGATTCCGGGAAAGCCATTAATCCTCTACACCGCAGCTCTAGATGAATCTTTAGGTGCCCTGTTGGCTCAAGTTAACGACGAAGGAAAAGAGAATGCTCTCTACTACCTTAGTCGAAGACTCCTTCCTACTGAAATTCGATACCCGTCAATTGAGAAGCATTGTCTTGCCTTAGTTTTTGCAGCTCAGAAACTGAGGCATTACATGCTCTCTCACTCAATCAGTCTGATTTCGAGAGTTAATCCTTTGCAATATCTTATGACCCGACCTACGTTGTCAGGACTTTTAGCTCGTTGGTCTATGATATTGTTGCAATTTGAGATTACTTTCACTCCCCTTCGTGCTGTGAAGGGACAGGCTGTCGCCGATTTTCTGGCAGCACACCCGCTGCCGGCAGATTCTCCTCTGAACGATGACTTACCCGACGAACAAATCATGAGTTTGGGGGAATTTGGAGAGGCCATCTTGGAATTATATTTTGATGGGGCAGCATCCTCTCGTAGGATTGCGACCCAACAATCTGTAATTCCTGGAAAGGCTGGAGTCGGTCTAATTTTTATTACACCAGAAAAAGGAATGATGCATTTTTCCTACCACTTATCGGAGCCTTGCACAAACAACGAAGCTGAATACGAAGCTCTGATAACTGGCTTGGAACTTGCAATTCTAATGGAGATTAAAGAGATTAAGATCTTTGGAGATTCCCAACTAGTTATTAACCAAGTCGCCGGAACTTATAAAGTCTTGAATCCGAATCTCCTAAAATATCACCAGTATACACTTCACTTGCTGGAACAAATCCCCATTGCTACTTTGTATAGGGTTCCCCGTGGAAGCAATTCTGCGGCGGATGCCCTAGCAAAACTTGCAAAGGAATTTGCATGTCCTGAGGAGGATTCCATCCCTTTAGAGATACAGGGTCGTAAGACTCTCTCTCTTATAGATTTGGAACACATTAGTAAGACTCCCCTTCAGATCCTTTCTGCCTCTTCGACAACTGACGAAGAAGGCGATTGGAGACGACCCTTAGTCGATTACCTTAAAGGAAGGGAAGCTTCCCCAGGATAAATCACTCTCCAACCAGATTAAGAAACGTGCCCTATCATATGCACTAGTTAACGATCGGTTGTACCGTCGGTCTTTCGATCACATGTGGCTGCGCTGTCTGAACAAGCGAGAAGCCCAGAAAATTGTTAATGAGGTTCATTCAGGACTGTGCGGTGCACATCAATCGGGTCTAAAAATAAAATTAAAGATTAAAAGACTTGGATACTATTGGCCTACAATGATTGACGATTGCATGAATACGGCAAAGCATTGTCATCAATGTCAGGTCCATGGTGTGGTTTTACATCAGCCGCCTAATGTGTTACACCCTACGATAGCCTCGTGGCCCTTTGAAAGTTGGGGCACGGATATCATTGGGCCGATTGACCCTCCCTCCGCGAGAGGTCATCGTTTCATATTAGCAGCAACTGATTACTTTTCAAAATGGGCGGAAGCAATTCCCCTACGAAACGTAACATCACACCATGTCTTAAAATTCTTTCGTGACCATATTGTATATCGATTCGGCGTACCTCGCAGAATCATATCCGATAATGGGTCCGCATTCAAGTCTACAAAAATCAATAGTTTTGTAAGGCGCCATAATATTGATTGGAGATATTCGACGATCTATTACCCTCGGGCGAATGGATTGGCCGAGGCCTTCAACAAAACCTTGGTGCAAATTGTCAAAAAGACCCTTGATGATAACAAACGGCAGTGGGATGAGCGGTTGGTGGAAGCTTTGTGGGCTTATCGTACCACTTATAGAACCCCGACCCAATCCACCCCGTTTGCACTAGTGTATGGATCTGAGGCTGTTCTACCCTTGGAAATACAAATCCCTTCGCTTAGAATTGCAGTTCAGAATCAAATTACCAATGAACAAAATGCAAAACTACGATTGGAAGAACTCGAAGGCCTTGAAGAGCGACGTCTCCAAGCTCAACAAAGTTTAGAGTTGTATAAATCCCGTATGGTTCAAGCCCATGACAAGTTAGTGCGACCTAGGACCTTCCAAGCGGGAGACTTGGTATTGGTCCTTCGGAGACCTATCTTGGCCCATCGAAAGCTGGGAGGCAAATTTGAACCTACATGGGAAGGACCCTTCGTTATAGAGACTGTCTACGAAGGAGGCTCATATCAGTTAGTAGATTGTAAAGGGAACCACCCGATGCTACCTGTCAATGGGCGTTTCCTTAAGAAATACTATGCTTGATGTAGCTCATTTTATCAATTAATAAAACTTCCTTTTCTTGATTTACAACTTGATTCTACCTTTTATTTTTAAGTTTTTTTTTAACACTCTTCGCCTTCTCCTTAAGGTTAGGTCTTTCCTTCCCTTAGGATTAGACCCGCTAGTGGTGGAGTACGCCCTCTGTGGCACCACCCTGGCATTTCACCCGGGGATTAGTGGTGGAGTACGCCCTTCGTGGCACCATCCTGATTCCCATTCGCTAGTGATGTAGTACGCCCTTCGTGGCACCATCCTAGTTTGCCAGTTAATCTGCCTATTAGGAGTAAGTCTTCTATCAGCATCCTATAGGCCTAAGGTTGGGTGATGCCCTTCCTTAGACCCAAGGCTAGGTATTCCCTACCTTGGTTTCCAGTTGATCCGTCTACTAGGAGTAAGTCTTCTATCAGCATCCTGTAGACCTAAGGTTGGGTGATGCCCTTCCTTAGACCCAAAGCTAGGTAATCCCTACTTTGGTTTCCAGTTGATCCGTCTACTAGGAGTAAGTCTTCTATCAGCATCCTGTAGACCTAAGGTTGGGTGATGCCCTTCCTTAGACCCAAAGCTAGGTATTCCCTACTTTGGTTTCCAGTTAATCTGCCTATTAGGAGTAAGTCTTCTATCAGCATCCTATAGGCCTAAGGTTGGGTGATGCCCTTCCTTAGACCCAAAGCTAGGTATTCCCTACTTTGGTTTCCAGTTGATCCGTCTACTAGGAGTAAGTCTTCTATCAGCATCCTGTAGACCTAAGGTTGGGTGATGCCCTTCCTTAGACCCAAAGCTAGGTATTTCCTACTTTGGTTTCCAGTTAATCTGCCTATTAGGAGTAAGTCTTCTATCAGCATCCTATAGGCCTAAGGTTTGGTGATGCCCTTCCTTAGACCCAAGGTCAGGTATTCCCTACCTTGGTTTCCAGTTGATCCGTCTACTAGGAGTAAGTCTTCTATCAGCATCCTGTAGACCTAAGGTTGGGTGATGCCCTTCCTTAGACCCAAAGCTAGGTATTCCCTACTTTGGTTTCCAGTTAATCTGCCTATTAGGAGTAAGTCTTCTATCAGCATCCTATAGGCCTAAGGTTGGGTGATGCCCTTCCTTAGACCCAAGGCTAGGTATTCTCTACCTTGGTTTCTCCAGTTTCCTTGTCTACTAGGAGTAAGTCTTCTATCAGCATCCTGTAGACCTAAGGTTGGGTGATGCCCTTCCTTAGACCCAAGGTTAGGTATTCCCTACCTTGGTTTTACCAGTTTTCCTATCCAATAGGTGTAAGCCTTCCATTAGCATCCTATAGGCTTGAGGTTGGGAGATGATCTCCCTTTCACTCTCAAAATTCTACTTCCATTCGGTCAACGCCAATGTGTGCAGCAGAAGTTCCTTCTACTACACGCATTGGGGGTCCATTTGTTGACCTCATTTTTGTATGAGGTCACTAAGACCCTTCCAGAAGCCAGATTTAATCCTAGACCCTAGGATCCACTCTAGACCTTAGGATCCTTCTAGATCCAAGACGTTAGAGCCTATTCTAGAGCCTAGGATTCCCTTAAATCCCAGATCTTAGAATTCTTCTAGATCTTAGGATCACTCCAACTTCAAATCAACCTCCACCTTTGATCAACCTCAATTTTAAATCAATTCCTATATTTAATCCACTCTAATTTCAATTTGATTCCTACCTGTGATCAATTTGAATCTCAAACTCCATCCAATTCAAGTCCAAATTAATTCAAACTTCAAACCAAATCCAAACCCAGAATTCAAACTCAAATCCAAACTCTAGAGGCCCTTTCCTAAACACCCTTTTCAGAGATTTTTCAAACATTTTGAAACCCAGTCAAATGACCTCTGATTCAGGGTTTACCACTTGCAAAGTGATAAGACATGTCTCTAGAGGATATCCTCCAACTTTGAGTTCATTCTGAGGTCTCTAACCCCAGAATCTGAATTAAAATTCAAAGGCTGTAAAACCTTCAAATATTTACAGCCTATGCCACTGAGCCTGACCCCTTTGAGATCTTGACCTTGGAACCCTTATCCAAGCCTCCAATCACTTCCAGACCCTTGATTTTAACCCATTGAGCAGTAAACTGCATTTTTCAGACCCATTTTTGACCATAGTTGACCAATAGGTCAAAATTGACCAAAATATCCCTATGGGGCTCAAATAGGGATTTCAAACCAAATGAGCTCCAAATGGGATGCAACCACCTTTAACAAATTTCAAATGTCATTTCAAATCTTTTGAACCTATTTCCAACCCTTGAGTCAACCTGGTTGACCAAGTCAACTGGTTTGACCCAAGAGGCCCTTTAAGGGTCCAAATAGGTGTTTTGACCCAAATCACCTCTTTAGGCCAACCAACCACCTCCATTGGTCTTAAAATATCATTTCAAACCTGTTGAGCCCAAACCCAGACCCTGGGTCAACCTGGTTGACCAAGTCAACCCAGGTTGACCAAACAGGCCCTTAGGGGCTCAAATAGGGATTTTGATCAAATTGACCTCCCCATACTTGGGTACCACCTCCAATGATTTTCAAATATCATTTCAAATTTGTCCAGCCATGACTCACCCCTTGGGTCAACCTGGTTGACCTAGTCAACATGGTTTGACCCAATGAACCCTTAAGGTTTCAAATGAACCATTCCAACCCGTTTAACCACATCAATATCTTCAAACTCTTAAAATCATTCTATTCAAAGCCTTGAATATTTCTAAACCTATTTTGAGCTCAACCCAACTTGGTTTGACTAAGTCAACCCTCAATTCTAGCTCAAAGCTTGGTGGTGTTTGCTCCTATTCCTACCAAGCCTTGACTTTGACCTTTGACCCTTGATTGAATTACTCCAAATATCCCTCTTTTTCCTCAAGTGCCACATCATCAATTTTGACCTGGTTGACTGGTCAAACCAAGTCAACAAAGCCCTAAATCCCTCCTTGAATTGGTCAAACCTTCTATTTAACTTTAAGGAGTGTGAGATTAGGCTTGGAAGCTCTCCCATTGGCTGTTCCTACTTCCCTTCATGCCACATCACCAGCCTTGACCTGTTGACTGGTCAACCTGGTCAAACTCAAGCCTAAACCCCTTCTAGAAGGCTTTATCACATGCTAAGCCCCTTTCCCTTGATTTAAGCTGCTTTAGGCTGACCTATTAGTGCCCTAAAGCTCCCTAATAGGCTCCCTAACCGAGCTCCACCCTTTGTTTAGCCATAAGTGGCAATGTCTCCTCCACTCATCCCAAGTCCACCCAATGGGAATGAGGCATGTCCAGCCCTTTCCACAGCCTTCCAGCTTTCCCAGGGACACGTGGCACCATCTAGGGAGCCCCTGCATCAATCCTAGCCATCCAATCTAGCCCAGGTCGTTTGAATAGGGAGAAAGGTGTTTTTTGAGCCATATTGATCAAAACATCTTCTCTCACTAACCCTAGCCTCCCAGAACGAGTTCTCAATTCGTTTTGGATCTCCAGAGCTTCCTCTACATCCCCACTACAAAATCTAAGTGGTTGCACGTCACCGGCGGCGAGTTCTCCGGCGAGCCCACCACCTAGACCGTCCCAAGCCTATAGCAGTCGATCCAGACGTGTTCGAGCTCGAATTTCTACTGGGGATCTTCACTTGGACAGTCTACAAGCTCATCCATCCAGAAATTTCGAAAATCTAACGGTATAACTCCCTAAAACCCTAGATCTAGTTCACATTAGTTAGATCTAAATAGCTTTATGCTTTTAGGGTTTTAGCTAAAACAAATTATTCCCCATTATTTCTGTTCATGCCTACCCTTTGTGTTTAAAATTTCAAGTGATTTGGTCCACCCGATCGGAAGAACGAACCAAAAAATAGATCCTAGGGCGTCATTCGCAGTTCGCTGCAGATGTACGTTTTCTAGACCGTTGATCGCGCGATCAACGGCCTAGATCGCGTCGTTCCGCGCTTTGGTTCGACCGTGTATTCGGTTTAGTGTTCGATCGATTGACCGGCGATCCATTCGGAACAGCGGGATCAAATCTCCACCGTTTGATCTCCTCCTGGTGAGATCAAACCGCGGGATCTGATCTCAGCCGTCAGATCGAACCCGCGGTTAATCCAACGGCTGTCAAGAGCCGCTGACGTGGTTAAGTGGAAACCGCGTGAAGCGGCCCGCGGCCGACGCGTGTCCCTGCCGTCACGCGGTTTCGATCCCGCCAATCCGAGCGTGCCGCGTGTCCGACCGCCGCCATTTAATTAAGAAAAATGTGTTTTAATTTGTTTTAATTACAGAAACTTAAAAAAATTATAGTAAATTAAATACACAACAAAAAAATGAGTATAATATATCATTTTCTTCAGTTTTTCATCTAGTTTATTTTAAAAATAAAATCAAACCCTTTTGGTTATTATTTTATTAGTAATTTAAGAAATACCGAAATATGTATTTTATTTTTAATTAATTATGTATAAATTATTTTTATCTAAAATTTGACATGCATGTTTTTGAGTGCATGGCTGATCTCCAAAAAATTTTTAATATTATTTGAGTGGATTTTGATGGTATTTAGAATTATTGGAGCATATTAACCTTTTTTTATATTTAATTAAATACTAAGTATTTTGAAAAATACAAGGAAAATCTTTTATTATTTTCAAACTTCCCTAGAGATCAGTGGATCTTTCAATTCATCAACATGTATTTTAATAATATTTTTAATTATTTTATAATATATATTTATATATATATATATATATCCATTTATATTTATATGTTTTAAAATATATTTTGAAACTATATATATGTAAATCTTTAAGTGTTTAAGAAGTCACTTGAGATCTTAAATGTTGATTGAGCATATTTGAATAGAAATAAAGGGGATGATTAGTGGATAATCATTCCTTGATTATTCACTAATTTTGTCTTAATTATGTTAATTAGTTAATTGCATGCTTAAGGTGCACACACCACTTAGTCTAAGGCTCTCCTAGATTTATGTATTGAATGTGTTTATGTGGTTCATGCATGCCTTGTGTATTGAGTATGAGGGTTAGTTCAAACATTGATTCAAGTCCATCAAGATTAGTGACATAATTAAGGACAATAATTAAGGACTCATGTATAGAAAACTTAGAAAAGTTTCAATAATTAGGATTCACTTCCCCTTGAGTTGAAACTTTGAACATTTGAACTTAGTGACACCCTCAGCCCCTAGAGAAATTTTCACTGATTTTTGAGGTCATTAGGTCTCCTTAATTAATTTTCTAAGTCTTAAACCCTTAATTAAGCCTTTAAAACTTCTAAAAAATGTAATAAATTCAATTTAAATCCAAAAATTACATATAAACCCTCAAACTGACCAGAATCTAATCCTTAATCTATGATAATTAAAAGCCCCTTGATTTGACAGCAATTTAAACCCTAATTTAATTTTAAGTGAAAATTAATATTTAATTAAGATAATTAATTAATAATAATTAAAAAAATCCCAAAACTTCCCAAACACTTGGGGATCCCTCCTTAGGTGATTCCTGACCTTTGGAGGTGTTTTCAAGAGATTGGGAACTTGTTTGAAGCAAAATCACAAAAGAGGCCTTCTAATTAAGAAATTCCTAAAATTCATTAAATTGCCCAAGCTTCGATAATCCATAACTAATTCTAAAAAAATCCAAATTACCCAAACTCACTTGCATTCAACTCCTAATCAGCTCTAATTTTTATTAAAAATGTTAAATTCCAGAAATTTGCAATATTTCAAAAAGTCAACAAATCGGTCAACTTTAAGTCAAAATTAGTTCAAAACTTCAAACCTTTGTAATAAAATGTAGCAAAATCCAATTTCAACGTACTTACCTTCTAACTGATCGTAGTAAGGTCTAGTATTTTAATAAAATACAAACATTCCAGAATTTGAGCTTAATCAAAAAGTCAATTTTCAACCCTTTAATCAATTCATTAAAATATTCTAAAAAATTCATAAGAGCTCAAAATCATTTTAAAACTCAGAAAATATTGGTTTAATGCTTAAAACACTTAACAAATCCTTTAAAACACAACAACCACCCTAAAGTTGAAGTTTATTGGCTGGACTACTCCGGGCTGCGGGGCTAAGTGTTCTAAGGAGGCTGGTTCCTCGAGCCTGGTGGCACAACGCCACGAATGGATTCTAAGGGGTGTTAAATCTTAAAATAGATTAATCTTTAATTATTTAACATTTTAAAAATCTCTAATTCAATTACATTAATTTGGTTTATCGGCTGGACTACTCCGGGCTGCGGGGCTAAGTGTCCTAAGGAGGCTGGTTCCTCGAGCCTGGTGGCACAACGCCACGAATCAATTAATGGCAAACTTAAATTAATCAACTTTAAAAATCAGTAACTAACCCATTTTAATATTAAGCCACTCTTTTAACTCCAACCAATTTAAATAACTTAATCAACCCCGATTGCTACTGGGTAACCCAGGCCTACGAGGCTATTAGCTTAGCCCCAAGGAAGGTGAAATAAACTTCACGGCCTCGGTGTGAAACAAAGGTAGCAATCAATTAACTTCTAAAATATTTTCAATTAAAATTCTTAATTCATTAATATTTAAATTTTAATCTAACCCCCCCCCCCCCCCCTTTCTAAGCCTTAACAAATCCAAACTTTTAGACAACTTCAATTAATAACCCACTTTAGGATCTACCCCAGCCACACGACCTTTCTCACACACTTTAGATGATGTGCTAGGACAACCAACTCTAGATCTAGGTTAGGCCGGTGTTTACTTTACTGCTGTGTGCCGGGTTTTTCGTAGTTTTCACTGCATGTTGTGGATGAAATTGCTTTGCTGTGTTTGCTTACTTTTTCCGTACTCTGTGGATGGATTGATGTGTTTGGCGACTAGATTACCCTTAGGTTAGGTACGATCTGGATGTTGACACAGTTTTCTGCAGGTGGCCACGCTCATGCAGGGCAATATAAAAAGGGGGCAAATAAAAAAAAATGCATAAATATTATAAACTCTTTGCACAGGTGCTTCAGCTGCTAAAACCCCCAAATCATAAAAAGAGCGTGGCCAGTGTGTTTACTTTCTTTTCCGCTCATATACAACTGCTTGGGAATAACTGCTTTTTTTTATATATTAATTGCTTAGGATAACCCTGCAGGTGAGTCTAAATTTTTATTTTGATATTAATGTAATTTGTGCAAGTGTCAAGTGTTGTGAAAGTTTATTTTGAGTTGGGATACATAGATCCAAAGCTTGGATTCCAAAGAGGAAAGGATACCCCTTTGGGGAACACTCCTTTTCCATTTG
The DNA here is from genome assembly GCA_016618105.1 of Dendrobium huoshanense. Lineage (NCBI taxonomy): Eukaryota > Viridiplantae > Streptophyta > Magnoliopsida > Asparagales > Orchidaceae > Dendrobium > Dendrobium huoshanense. The sequence goes on along the minus strand of CM028359.1, from coordinate 62,515,697 downwards.
GAAATCCAAATTTGGATCATACCTCTTCCTTACCCAAAGAGGAAAGAGTGGCCTTCCCCTTAGAGGGAAGTGCCCTCTTGTCCATTTGGGTAATCCACTACGAAGATTCCAAGAAGATTGAAGAAAAGAAGTCCAAAGAAGAATGAAATTGAAGATTTGAAGACTTGAAGATTGAGAGTATCCCACTCAAAATAACTTGCGTCATTACTAGGCTTAGAATCCGGGTTGTTGTCAGTGGTGCCCGGCCACTTTACTTTCTGTAATATTCTGGTTTGTAATAAGCAGGGCAATTCTGCCTATGGACATTTATTAATTAATTTGTATTTGATTTGATGATTTGATTGCCTTTAGGATTACTTGTTTTTACTAGTTTTTTTTGGCGATTGCATGCCGCTCTTTGTTTTCGCCTGGATACGTGAGGCTCGTGAGGGTGTGAAAGTTTTATACTCATAATCTTAAAAGTCTAAAATTTTAGTGAGTCTAAATAACATAGAAAGATAACGAATCTAGGGAATTAGCCGGGGATCGACCCCGGGGTCGCATGCATATTTCTGCATTACTCTTTCCTTGCTTTAGACCCTTCCCCGCCTGCGGGTAGAGTCCGGATAGTCTGACCTATGAGGATGAGGTGCCGGACCTGGGGAAGTCCAGTCTTCTAAAAAATTATTTTATAAGCCTGTTTTTAAAAATTTCAAGCATATTTGATTTGAGGTTGTTAACCAACACGCATTGCATTAGATACAAATTAAAGAGTCAAAATTTTAATTTCATAGTCCTTAGCATTTTAGCACCCAACATAAGTCAAAGGGGCCAATTAGGAAAATCTCTAGATGTCGGCCCCGCCTCCCCAAAACTTTAATTATAGCGTCCCTACCACTCTTTCATAAAAGACCGGATTCATCTCTTTTAAATCGGTTAGGTGGTTAGCTGGCTCCCCAATCCAGGCCGGGGTAAGTCCAGGTTTTGCACTGCATTAGTTAGGATCGGACGACTGTGATCCAGTGTCCAAAATAGATTTAGGATCCGGGGCAGATCTTTGATTATAAGACCCCAAACTTCGGGAATCTAATCCCAAATTTCTAATAAAATGCTCAACTCTAATTAAACATCATTCCAAGTCCAAAACATAAAGCCCAACACTTAGATTAAGTTGGGACATTTCCGGATGGTTCTGGAATCTCAAGGTGTCCCCTACCTCTCCTCCTTTAACTCCGTTAATAACTGTTCAATTTTGATCCATTCCCTTTTGATTTTCCAATAATTCTATTCATACTTTGATATCACTCCTAGAAACTCTAAACAAAATTTTGCCACTATTTTAATCGAGAGTTTTCGTAGGGGGATTTTATCTCCCTACGATGTAATTAACTACGAGGGCTTGCGCTCGTAGGAGATTTAGAACCACACACACCTGATTTTAAAATTGATTTTTCAAAGTTCAATTAGATTTCTTTGGGAAAAGTTAAATAATGATCATCATGGTCGCATTAGAAGAATTATCGTAGAATGGTGTCATTTTCCTTTGGGGAGATACATCCTTCTTCGATAAGGCTTTGGATGCGAATACGATGATCATATTCCTTGAATATTGTAATTGGGTACTCAGTTGAACTATATTTTGTCCCCTCGGGGCCATATAAAGTTCTTCTTAGAACCCGATCATAGTATTCAAGATGAGTTTCATAATTCTAAGTCTGAACACCGTTATGAAAGTTTATTTTCATCCTTCGGGGTGATATACCCTTTCTAACGAGTCGATTCGACCTTAGAATTAGAACTTAACCTTAATCTTAAAATCCCCAAAGAAAACTAATATTTTTCAAAACCTGTTTTCCAAAATTCCACCAACAGTTCATACCCTATTTTTTTTTAAAACAAAAAAAAAAAAAAAACTTTATTTTTGTTCATTTTTATGTCTTTTTTGTATCTTCTTTCTATAATTTTTACTTGATTTTAATGTTTTTGGGCCTTATTTGATCATCTCCATCCATCCTATATTTTCCACTTTTTATCACATCATCCTGAATGATATTCATATCGTCCTGGACGATCGATTCTATTCTCTTCAAAAAATCGATATGCTGATTATTCTAACCCTTCTGCTCTTCATCGTCCTGGATGATTCATTATTGTCTTGGACGATCTGATTGATATCTGATTCAATCATCTGTGATCGTCCTAGACTACCCTTTTTGCATCCTGAACGATGCTTTATGTAATGGTAGTCATCCTGTATGATCCACTGTTTGTCCTGGATGATACACGTGGACATATGTTTAATAAGCCTTAAATTCGGCGGGTACGATCCATTATTGGAGAATCATCTCGAATGATCCACCTGTTCATCTTGGATGATACACATGGCAATGCATTTAAATATTTTAAATTTAGCTGGTATGATCCATTATTGATCATCATCATGGACGATCCACCTCTTCATCCTAGACGATCTACTTTTTTAACGGTCATCCGAATTGTCGCCTCAAGACAATCTCCTGTGTCTAATCATCCCGAATGATATGATCGCCTTTTTAACCAATCATCCAACCATAATTATTGCACCAGATCGTACTAGATGATCCTGCGATCATCCTTGATGATTCGGCCAGTTCTATAAATTCATAGCATTGACAGCCTATTTTCTCTCACAATTTCCCTCTTCCAGCTTCATACTTCCTATTTTCTGGCTTTTTAGTGATCATGGCAGGTGGAAAATGCTCTCATCAGGTGTCGGGCAGTTCTTTGAGGGCCACTTTAGACCCTCAATTCTTGGAGGAAGATGATCAAGCCGCCTATCAACGCTATAAATGGCTGGCATCACTATTTCTCGGTCAATCAATCCAAATCATCTTTCCTATCAGATACTCGACCTTTTCTTTGACACCTCTTTATGTTTCCTTCTAACGCTTGCAATCCCTTTTAACTCCAAGCTTTTGTTTGAATTTTTTGAAAGCCTTGGAATAAATTCTGCATTCACTTCTCTTGCCTCGTATGTGAATCGACGCCCCATTGAGATCACATACCAAGACTGTGCAAAATTGTTACAACTCTCCACCATAGGGGATAAGCTTCACACCCTCTATTCTGATCCTTATTTTGATTGGGCTTCAGCCAATCACTTCCTACGCAACACCAATGCCCAATTTTATGTTGGAAAGACTAGCTCTTTGCTTAAAGATGCTAGGACTGTCAAACATGTCCTTTGTACATCCATAATTCTAACATTACTCCTCTTCTTTCGCTCACCACCTTTTATATTTTAGCCCATCGAGAATTCAATGCAACCGACATGATTTTTTGCTACATCGAACACTTGACCATAATTCATAATCTAGGTTATAGGAGAAAGCCAAATCTTCCCTAGGACATATCATTGCTTATATCCTAGAATCTAAATACAATACAATCTCTAATATCCAGCTCCTCCAAATTTCTAGCTTGCCTTCTACTCCAATAATTCTTTCAATGTCCATCTTAGTACTCATCTCCATACAAGGGACAAGGAACCTCAGGGGGTCGAGGAGGAGGCTCCCGCACCTATTCCTGCACCTAATCCGTTCTGCCAGCACTATTAGCTGGATCAGCTAGTGGAGCTCATTGACCTACGGGAGGCTCATTTTGACACATATGTTGCTGCATAAGAGCAGCAACATGCTGAAAACTTAGCCTGTTTTGACGCCTATGTTGCACACTAGCAGAGCAGCACGACCATGATATTACCTGGTTTGATTCACAGTTTGCTACACAATAGAACTACTTTCAGCAGCCACCTCCACCACCACCTCCTCCTTCTAATGATCAGTGGACATCATTTTACTAGTTGTTTTTTATGCTATTTCTTTGTTGTAATTTGTTTCTATTTTTTTATTGTTTAGTTTTCTACTTTGTTTATATTATACTTTTCTCCTCCTTTTTGAGATCCCAAAAGGGGGAGTAAAGTGTTGTACTTGTACTGTTCTGTTCTGAAATTTGATTATATTATGTTTTTTATGATTGCACTGCTTCCAGTACACTATTTCCTTAACTGCTTAGATTTATTCTTTGTGTGTTTACCATCATCAAAAAGGGGGCGATTATTACATATCTATTTTCAGAAATAGAATTTTGATGATTGCAAACACTTCTATTTTACTTCGACTGCCTTGCCTACTAACATTTCGGGTCTACAAGATCAAGAATGTAATTTGAACTAGCTCAAGAATAGATAGATTTGTTCTAAGTCAGTTTGAAATATATTTTTTCCCCTTTCTTGAGTCAATTATAATTATTGTGGTGCCTGATGCTAAGTAACCCTGCACACACACTTGAGTGATTTTTTCTGTCTAAATTAGAGTTTTTTTATTTTGCTCACATCGTCCGGGATGATCCAAAAATCATCCTGGATGATCGGTCAAAAATAAAATCCCTAATTAGGGCATCTTGGATAACGCAGCCATTATTAAGCATATCGTCATGGAGGATTTTTGTATCATTCTGGATGATAGGCTCAAATAGGAAAGAATCAGTCGTGAGATCAATTTAGGAAGCTTTATTTTTTAATTATCATCTAGGACATCGGCCTGGATTATGCATCACAATTATGCCTAAATTGACCTAGAGATTAAGGAAAGTAATTAAGGTTGATTGATACAATCATATCATCTTGACGATCGCATGATCAGTGAGGATGATCAGTTCAAAAACCTTGATTTCTCCTTGATGACCAACGCATATTCTGAGCAATGTTCTGGATGATTTAGGCAGATTTTTAACTAATCAGCCATGATGATCAAGATATCGGCCTTGACAATCAAGTCATTTTGTTTTTGTCTAGACTCCCATTGAGAGCGATGGTCTGGATGATAATCCTCAATTTAAACTAATCGTACAGGATGATATAATAATTTCCTAGACGATATGAACAAAAATCTTTTAATCATTGTAAGTCGTATGGGCTGATTGAGCTTAATTTATAGTCATCATACATGACGACAGGAATATTGTCCTGGATGATAAAGTCGGTTCTTGAAATTCTATTTAAAGGACTTGTATTTTCTCAAGTCCAAGAATCTTTTGCCGCTGTCTTCACCTGAGAGAGCTAAGAGGAGAGGGAAAGAGAGGGAGAGAGAGGGAGGAACTTGTATGGCGAAGTTTGTGAGAGGGTTCACAAGGGTTACTCCAAGCAAGGTTCCAAGTCATATTCTCTGATCGTTAACCCTTGTCCTTGGGGGGTTCTAGGGAGGTCTACTTTAGCAATTGGTCTAGGTTCTCTGCCTGCTTCAAGAGGAAGCAAAAGGAGTCGGTTCACTGCCGCACTGGGGTTGGTGAAAAGGAGTATTTTTGTAAGGGCTTCTCTGCCTAGCTATGGGGGCTAAAGGAGAGACCCAAGTTAGTGTAATACTCGAAGGGTGCCTTCGAGTAGTGGATGTAGGTCAAGGTTTGACCGAACCACTATAAATCCGATGTGTTCTTTCTTTATTTTTTTACTTACGCATTTAACTTTTACACTCTGGTTTTATTGTGGTGAATTATGTTTTGATTTAATATTCATGATTTGTTTGAAAAGTTTTTAAAATACCAATTCACCCTCCCTCTTGGTTAGCCTCGAGACTAGTTCATAATGGCTTAACATCTTTAACGAATTTTCAACTTGGGCATCATAACTTTCGATAACTACATAATGAGTTTATGTGCTAGACAGGGCTACAAAATTTTTCTTCCTACTGCACCAAGAAATTAGAGATTTTCTTATGAATTGGCTTGTCCTGAGGTACTCTTCCTTTCTATCATATATCCAATAAAATCCAAATTTGAGTGTCCAACAAAGTTAAAGATTTATTTATAGGATTCAAGATATCTAAGTTTTGAGTACTAATCCTTTAAATTTCTCCCAATCAATTGATTTACTATCCTAATGCTTATTTAATTTGATGGTCTAACTCATCAGTATATTCATACATTTATAACATTCCATATCAAATGTTTTTAAAATTTCTTTAATATACTTTGTTTGATTAAAAAAGGTACCATCCTTTCTTTGCTTAAGATTAAAACCAAGGAAATATGTTAACATGCCCATTATAGTCATTTCAAATTCACTACTCATGGTGGAAGTAAATTCCTTGAATAAATCATTATTGATGGAACAAAAAAAGAATATAATCAATATATATTTGAATAATATGTATATTATTTACAGTTCTCATAATATATAGGGTAGTATCTAAGGTTCCCTTAATAAAAACTTTTCATAATAAAAAATGCTAAGACCATCATACCACACTTTAGGTGCTTGTTTAAGCCCATACAATACTTTCTTAAATTTTTATTCATGATTGAAAAATGTTGAGTTTTCAAAATTGGGGGCTATTCATCATAGACATCTTCTTTAACCACTCCATTTAAAAAGGTACTTTTCACATCCATTTGGTATAATTTAAAATCATTAAAATATGTAAATACTAATAGTACCCTAATGACTTCTAATATATCTACTAGAGAAATGATCTCAAAGTTTATCCCTTCTATTTGGTTATATCCCTTATCTCAAATCTCACTTTATTCCTAACAATTGATCTAGAGTAATTTAATTTATTTTTAAAAACTCATTTAGTTCAAAAACATTGTAATAAGTGTATCCATTAAGTAGTTCCCACACAACATTTCTAACAAATTGATTTAACTCTTCTTACATCATAATAATCTAAAATTCATCTTCTAAGGCATGTTCTACACTAGTGGGCTCAATCATATAGATGAAGGCTCTGGGGTTAACTTTCTTTTTAAGACCATGCATCATACTTACCTATATGGATGAGTCTCTTAAGATAAGTTTTCTAAGGTGATTTGATGCATATCTCCATTCTCTAGGCAATAGATCCCAAGCTTCTTCTCTATCATCTAATCTAAATTTTTTAACTCTATAAGTGACACCTTCTTTTTCATCATCTTCATCCATTTTTGTAACTTTAGAAACCTTATCAGATTCATCAAATGTATTATGGGTTGACACCTCAACAATTATAATTATTTTTATTAAATAATCTATAAGCCTAGCCTAGCCAGGAATAACATAAAAATTCTGCTTCATCTCCCTTTACATGAAATTTCCCTAAATTCTTCATCTACCTTTACATCAAATTTCCCTAAATGAGATTTTTCATTATTTAAAATAAAGCACTTACACCGAAATACATATAGATGAGATAATTCAAATATTCTACCCGTAAGCATTTCATAAGGTATCATGTTTATTCTACTTAAAATATAACAAGTAGTATTAACTACCTCTACCCAAAAGTACTTGGCTAGACTATACTCACCATGCATCACCCTAAAATCCTTTACTAGTGTCCTATTTTTTCTTTTTTTTCTATACCATTTTGTAGTGGTGTTTTAGGGGCTAAAAAATTATATTCTAACCTTGATTCCTAAAAAAATATAGTTCAAGGCTCTCATTCTAAAAGTCCCCTCCATGATTGCTATGAATTATAAAGACCAAAAATATGTTTTTCTTTGAATCCTTAGATTGTTCTAAATTTCTCAAAATAGTCATTTTTATTAGCAAGGATTTTTACCAAGTGAACGTACAATAATTATTAATAATTATGAATCCAAAAGATTTCCCTCCTAGAATCATTATACTAATTGCTATAAATATATCTATGTAAATAACTTCTAATAGTTTAGTGCTGATTATATCCTTGATGAAATTAAATGAAGATTTAGTTTGCTTTTCTGATTGGCACACATCACAAAGATATTCTTTAGAAAATTCTAACTTAAGAATGCCTCGAACCAATGATTTTCCTAAATGTCCTCATGCTTGTATAACATTATCTCTTATGCCACTACCATCATTCGTCAATAGTTAACATCAAACAACAAACAAATTCATATATATATTCAAGCAATAAAGATCAATCATGTCTATATTATTAATCCTTAACCCTTCTAATACGATTTTACCATTTAACATTAACTTGCATTTTATAGAAAGAATTTTTATATTGAATCCTTTATCACATTACTGACTAATGCTTAATTAGAAACTTCTATTAGCAAAATATCAATAGAAAAACTATCATATATATCTATTATACCAGCTCCCACTACATTTCTAATAGTGTTGTCATCAAGTGTTATTTTTTCCTTCACTCTTTGTTTCTAATGTGATGAATTATTTTAAGTCTCTAATTATATGTCATGATCATTCACTATCCAGGTACCACATGCTCTCACTGGACCTCTTGTGAGAGCACACATGACAAATCAATTAAGGTTTAATTTGGGAAAATTAAGCATTTTTAGTTCTTATCTTATATTACAACGAATATATGTTATATTGTTCAGATGATATCCTAGGCCTCCAGACCAAATGTGATATACAATGGATTCTATGTGTGCAAATGGGTACAATATGCCCTAATATGCCACAAGAAAAATATTTCACTCCTAGAAATGGATGCATTAGTCTAGATGAAGAGTGATGTATATTTTTAAAGGATGGTGGCACATGTTGTGTTCTAACGCGTGGCTTAGCAATGTGTGTAGGCCTTAATGCATTTTCTCTCTATGTTCTTAGCAATGTTTTTATTTCTTTTCTTAGAAGTTTATTAGCACTTTTATATATGCCTACTTCTGCTTTTAATTCAAGTTTGTCTTCTTGAAAATGAAATGCATCTCTTTATAACTCCTTAAATGCTTCTTCTAACTCCTTAAATGCTTTTTGTAATTCAAGATACTATTTTTTTAAAAGCTCATGCTTTTGTTCTAATACAACAAAAATAATATTTAAGCATATATAATTATAAATAACATTAGTATGTTGTTCTTGCATCGTGGAATATTTTGTTTTAAGATTTGAATAATTCTTTTTAAAATATTTATGATTATAATGCTATAGGTCTAGAAGAGAAAGCAATTCATCATAAGTTAGATCATTGTTAGAGACCAATGCTACTCTTAGCCATAAGGTACAAGTTTATCACCTCTTATTTAGCTTTTATTTCTGATGATTTGGGTTTGAGTTTTTGCAAAGAGCCTTTTATGTTCATCGCTTTTCTCCTTTTAGTGATTCCTTTCTCCTCATCCTTTTCGTTTTCCCGGTGATTCTTTAAGTTTGGGTAATTAGATCGGATGTGTCCAAACTTTTTACACTCATAACCAGCAACATTAGCATATAACTTATTTGATTTTGCACTTTTACCTCTATATTTATTAAAGTGGTTTTCTTGTAATTAAAAAATATTTTAAATTATTAGGTCATCAGGGTAATATCCATATTTCCATTAATTCTAGAATTGCTTCTTTCTGTTTCATCAGCTTTTAGAGATATTGTCTTCTCATTTTTCCTTTCAAAAATTTCTTTATTTCTTTGACTAACATTTTACTTGTAGGCAATCTAAGAACCAAAAAGGTTCTAAATAGAATAAAAATTTAAATATTTTGACTTAAAAATTACAATAACCTTGGCATCCCAAGATTTAGATAAATATAAAAGTTTATTTACTTTTTCAACATTAGGTATATCTTTTCATAAAGCATGTAGAGAAATAATAATTTTCATAAACCTAATGTACATATCATAAATATATTTGCTAGGTTTCATGTAGAATAGTTTGTATTTATGCAAAATTAAGTTTATGAGAGATTATTTTACTTCATTAGTTCCTTTATAGATTATGCAAAGCCTATCCCAAATATCTTTAACACTAGTACAAGTTGAAACCTACATGTAATCTTCATATTTTAAGCACAGAAAAAATGTTTTAGGCATTTTACATTTAATTAAGCTAGATCACAATCTTGTAAGGACCATTCAGTAAAAGGAATTTTTTACTTTAACCCCATTAACAATTCTAAAAGGAAAATATAACTAGTTTGAATCATATGCCACATACAGAAATCCTAGATTGAGAAAAAGTGGACATACACATCTTCCAGAAATTAAAAGGAATATTATCAAATAAAGATGGTCAGAAAATAGAGTATCCTTCTAAGGTATTATGATTTCTAAAGTGTGTCATGTGGATCTTTATACCTAACAAAGTGTGAACCTTGCTTTGATACCCCTTAAAAGTGTTATGTCACATCAAAGGGGTGGGTTTGATTTGGGTTTGTTGGGTGAATTGATATTTCAAAAACTATTCTTAATAAAAATAAATCAAAGAAATGTGTAGAAGCTTTAAGAAAAATTTCAAATAAAAAATAAGAAACAAATATTTTTGTTTTTCAAAGATTAAAATAATATTTAAAATTTTTATTTTCATCTTTCAACAAGGATTTCAATAAAAAATTTTAATCGATTATAACTTTCCAAAAAGATTTACCGAATAGGGTAAATTGTAGGAAAGTAAATGAAAGAGAGTTAGTGCAAAAAAGTAGGAATACACAAATCAAATTGATAGTAGTTCGATCAAACTGACCTACATCCACTCCCCAAATATCCTCCTCTTCGGGTATTATACTAACTCACATGCTTTGTCACTCAGCTAGGTAGAAAAATTCTTCTCCATTACTAGGTGGAGAATAACCATTACGGTTTTTCCTGAATCGAAAGAATGTCCCTCATTCCACCTTCCAACCTAGTTGAGATGCTTCTCTCTTCTTCAACTCCTCGCATGGTGGTGATGCCAAACCCTCTTTTATATCCTAACTATAGTAGAAATGTCATCCCTTCTTTAGCTCCTCGCTACGACAAAATGCCATCCCTTCTTTAGCTCATCGCTATAATGGAGATGTCATCCCTCCTTTTGCCTCCTAGCTTGATGGAGATGTCATCCCCTAGCTTCCTCATATAGTAAGTATTTTCCCCAAACACTTTTCCTCGAGCTCTTCTCCAAAAGGTCGACAACCATAACATGGAGATCCAACTTGCAGGTTGTTTAGAATAATCATGTGAATCCCCTCTCATCCCTTGATACCCTTAAGGAAGAACTCCCTTAATCTAACCTTCTCTCTTTTTTTAAGTGATTTGGATTATCATATGATCAAGGAGACTCCCCTTTCCTTCTCTCATATTCTATCCCTACAAATTGTCTTCTACTAATTAACTTTAGAATTTTAGGCCTTTGTTAAAAGAATTATAGTGGGCTATTTAAATTAAAACTCTAATTTTAATTTTAATTACTTTGATTATTTAGTATGATACTCGAATCATATTGTCCAATTTGTTTAATTCCCACCTCTAATCTTCCTATATGATGAATACTAATATATTATGACTAGTTCAATTCCCATTTCTTATCATCATGTATGATTAATAGTAAGATAATATGATTAGCTATATTGAATCACATATCATCCAGGATGAACCAAGTTTTGACTAACATGCTCTCTATTTGATCATTATGTATGATGGTGATCATACAATATGATTATTAATGAAGATTTAATCCTAAATTGATTCCTTAATCCTTATAAATAAATTAAGTAATATTAATTAGTATTTTTACAATATTATCAGTTTAAATTTTAAATTAAAAAATTTCCTTATTTTGTTAACAATAATTCAATGGTGGGGTTTAAGCGAAACATCTAATCATCCTGCATAATTGGAGGTCATACAATATAATTAGTTATAATTCAACCATAAATAATTTGATTTAAAATTTTTAATTAATTTTTAGTTTAATAGATCTTATAATACAATTAGAATCATATAGTATGATGAATTGTTTTTCAAATATTTAATTTTTATCCCACCTTATGCGTGTATGCTCAGTTGTTTTTCTTATGCACACCTAATACATAAAAATCTCAAGAAAAATAAAAAAAGTATAGACTCTATCAAACACAAATTAACTTAAACCTTGTTGCTACACTATCTTGAGTCTTAATTCTTTAATTCTACTAAGTATTTATTGTTCCTGAAATGATTAGTGACACATAATAAAACATGCAATGTGTAAGGTAAGAATAACTAAAAGATCATCCCATAATATTTGTAATAATCAAAATATCATATTTGGCTCTCGGATTGCAACACATATCAATATCAAATATATGGTGAAGAATTGAGTTATTTCAAGTTGCTTGCATTGGTGTTGGTTTATCTTTTTAATGTCTTGGTGGCCCTTTCTTTTGTGATAGCTTCGTAGATAGTTCCCGATAAAATAATAATTAGACCCATGTAAAAACTACCATATTTGGACAATCACGGGTTTTCCCCTTCCATCCCATCACATTCTCCATCATACTAGTATGAGCAAAGAAGATACCAATATGTAAATGTGATAATGGATTTGATGATAAATTAATCTCGTTGGAAAAACTTTGGTGAGTTTGCCTAAACTTGCATTATTGTGTTCTTTTCTTATTCTTTTTGGCTTCTTTATTGACATAAATAAAGAAGAGCCTTTTGTGTGCATGGGATAATGGATTTGGTGATACATTAATCTTGTTGAAATAACTTTGGTGAGTTCTCCAAAACTTGTATTATGGATTTATTTTCTTATTCTTTTTGGTTTTTTTAAACTATAATGAAAAATTCTTTTTTCAACTCCATTTATTTTGTGTGCTATGTTGGTTTGGTGACTCATTTTACATTTTTTAATAGGATCAATTTACTTAGATTTTTTCTTTTATTTTACAAAGAAGTGGTTATCAATATACTATTGTATTATATTATTTAGTTATATAAATTATTTATTTATTTTTATATAGTTGCATTTATATTTTTCCCCATTAGTATTCTTTTACTCTTTAGGAGAAGAGTTGATTCAATACCAACATAAATGACATTTACAAGGCCACAAACTAAGGCCCATCATCAGAATGTAGGATAGTCATCATACAAAACTATATATGAAAGGCCACGAACATCCCATAATAATTTTAAAATCATGGTATAGTAATTTGAGAGATTAATTTAAGGCCCCTTGAAAGGTAGGTGAGTCATAAGCATAAAAAAAGACAAAGATCTTCATAAATTGATTGATTCCAAGTCCACTCTACTTGCCATTTATGGCCAATCCAAATTTTCAAGTATTTAGAAGCTTTTAAATTAATTTTATTTCTTTTGTTCTTTTCCTTTTAATAATAAGAGATGTCATCAATGATTGTTATAGTATTTATTAGATCCTAAGTATGGACAAACAACTGTATGATGTGCCATATGATTCACTTTAATGTTTCTTTAGTCAACAACATATAACTTAACATCTATTGCCTTAAAAGACAAAATGATGCTTAACTATTGATTTTAAAAAAGAAACTATTTAATTTCATATCCAAACTCCGAATAAGAGATGTTTAATTCATCCTAAAGGATAAAATGATCATTTACAAATCATTTTGAATGCAAATGTATAAATTAATGTATAAAGCCAGTATGCATTCATAGGATTCTTTCTCTACCTTAGATGGAAACTAAATGGGGTTTATTTTTTTATCATGTTCTAGACTTACTATAGAGGCAAGCCCCTATGGTTAATTACATCCCAAGACATAACTTAAGAATAATTTTCATTAAATTAGGGACTTGACTATTTAAATTTATAAAAGTTTGATAAAAGATTTGAGCATAAAAAGTCTAATGATTGATTTAGATTTCGATTGAGATTTAGAGTTTATTTAAGAATAGGATAACACTCTTGGGATGAAAAATTTAGAGAGATGTGCATAAAATCTAGACTTTTGCCTATCTAGAGTTAGCTGCCGGCTAACATCATAAAAATAATCAACCACCTTATGAGTGCAAGATATATTAGCTCTATATCTTAGAAATTAAGGAATTTTTTAGTTTAGAAAATTTTAATAAGGACTCTTTGATATATAAATGCACCTATGAAGTGCAATTATGCTAAAAGACAACATAAACTCTAATTTTTTTTAGTTAACTATAAATTTCAATTTTTTTAAAGTCTAAAATTTTTTGGAAAATTTTGGGAGCATAATGGCCCAAACTTATAGGAAAACTATGACAGATCTAACTCTTAGGCTCCACATTCCTTACCGTTGGCTTATGTGCTAGGCTAGTGTACATTGTAGGAATTTAAAATACATGTATATAAGCAAGTCACGGTGAAGGTGTTTGTGTATATGCTACCACTACTATATCATCCTAGAACTAGTGTATATGTTCATACAAAGTTTGAAACATGCACACAGAATGAAATGTGTAAAAGGCTACCCTCTAATATAAATATACAACCCATATGAATGCAGTTCATGTAATGTGAAACCATATATGGAGTAGTGTATAAATAAAAATGTTATTCATTTTTTTTGGTTCAAACCCACTTACGGGCTTACATGTTAATATAAATCAAAATTACAAGTCCATAAAAAAGATCGAAAGTTTGCTAATGCTCAGAAGAGCAACATCAAAAAGAAAAGAAAACTTAATAGTTAATGCTCCTATTTAAGTACAAGAAAGTAAAATAACCTAAGAAAAATCTAGGGTGGCCAGGTGCCTGCACCAAAAAAAAGGAAACCCATAATAGAGCTTTCAGCATAACCATCCTGCAAAAATTTAGAATCTAAAAAAGGCAAAGGATAAGTAATAACCTACAATAGAAATACACCTAGATGGTACAAGTCCAAATAGACATAATAATACACCATTCTAATCAGATAATAATAAATCTAATGCCACATTAGATAAGGCATAGACCTCATTTGACCGAGAAGAATATTCAGCATAGCTAGACAAACAAGATTAATGACAACATATAAAGGAAAAAACCTACATGCCCTAAACTCAAAACTAGAAGTAACCAAAGATAAGCCCTAGAAGAAAAAAATAGAACCAACAAACTCCTAGTAAAGTGGCTAATACCTCTCAAACAAAGGAAAAAAAAAAACCACCTAGGGAATGGAAACCCTCCCCCCCCCCCCCCCACCCCCCCCCCCCCCCCCAAAAAAAAAAAAAAAAAAAAAAAAAAAAAGTAAAATATCCAACAAAACCCTCAAAATAGAGGCTAATAACCTTACAAACATAAAAGAAAACCACAAAGGAAATGACAACTTAGACCAAACAAAATCTATATAGACAATCACAGAGAAAAGGCAATAGTTAAGGGAAGAAGCCATATAATAGGACCAACCAATAATACTAATGATACAAATAAAACCACCACCAAAAGAAAAATAACTACAAACCCAAAGAGAGAGCATACAATATCAGGAATAAAGGAAATCCACAAGGAAGCAAGAAAAGTAATATGCTACAATAGGAAAGTACATACCAATAAACATTATCTAAAGAACCAAGAAATAACAATCCAAAAAGGAGAAACAAATCAAAATCTAACATATGACAAGCCAAATTTTTCCCACCTAGTTAAAAGAACAAGATGCTTAAGAAGGTTATAACCCAAGAATCCCTTAAAGATATTAAGGGAAATACCAACATCAGTTAACCAGTCAACATAACTATTAGCTTCATGCTACACATGAGATAAATGATAATTAAAATTGAGTAAGATTATTCTAATGTCCTAATTAAATAAAATAGATATAGATTACAAAACTGAGAACCATTCTCTTATAAAATTTGAATCATAAGTAAAGCATCCACTTCAATCCAAATATAAGTAATATTCAAGGCTAAATAAAGATGGTGACCATAACAAAAATCTTTGAACTGAACATAAATAATATAGCATGTTTGAATAGGCCCATCAAATGAAAGAATAACATCCCCTAAGGTATATTTGATGATGCCACCATAGCCATAAGAGTCCAGTTTTATCGTGCTTAACAATAATGACTCTTAGGCTTGAACCAAATTTGAAATATAGATATATGAGGATTAGCCCCAAATGCAAACTTTAAACCAAAAGTTGAAGCGACTTTATACCAGCCTTTGAAAATTTTAAATCTTAAAAGCTTGACATTAAAAAGGTGGCATACTTTATTCTTAATCCTATAAACCACTCTACTATGATTCATGCTTTGATTATAATGAATTTCCTCATTATACTCCAACCATACAAACCAAAGAGAAAGAACATGAATAACAATCATAATATTCCATTTATAATTACAAATCAAGGATCTCAATATAGAAGAAATATTAGCATCCTGCTTGAAACAAAATTATGTTAAAGACATCATCAAAATACATCAACCATT
Source organism: Dendrobium huoshanense (assembly GCA_016618105.1). NCBI lineage: Eukaryota > Viridiplantae > Streptophyta > Magnoliopsida > Asparagales > Orchidaceae > Dendrobium > Dendrobium huoshanense. The sequence goes on along the minus strand of CM028359.1, from coordinate 62,499,638 downwards.
CGCAAAGCATGATTCATAGTTTCCAAATGGAAATAAAACTAGAATTTAGAAAGAAGGGCAAAGCCTTCAGTTTATAGGTTATCATTAGTCAGAATGCTTTTATGTAGACGACTTTTAAATTAAAATAGCAATAGTGGGAGGGATACTCTTATGCCAAATCATAGCAAAAATAGGAGACACGTTTTTCTTATATTTAATGTGATTTCAAGTATCTTTAAGATAAAATTTACCATTAACAAAAATGTTAAATAAAATGCAATCCTCAACCTCAATGTTCAAAGGAATTTTAGAAATTTGATCAGCAATCTAAGAAGGCATAATATCCAAGAGCTTAGGGGAATTCCACTTATTTTGATAAATAAAAATTTGGACTTCAATAGAAGAGGTGGAATGAGTATGAAACATATTATCAAAATAAATAGAACCTATCCAATGATCTTATCAAAAGAAAACATTACTGGCCCTAATGCAGCATTGGATAAAATTTTTAGCTTCCCACTTAATATTGTAGAGCCTTTTCCAAACCATAGAGCCATCATTATTAAAAAAATTAATTGGTAGGATGTTTACCTAAACAATATTTCCAGTTCATGAATTTAGCCCAAAGACTAAACTTGGCCCTAAAAGCATATCAAAGTTTAATAGAGAAAGCATGGGCTAAATCCAGCACCATTATACAACCCAAACCACCTTACACTACCACCCCATAGTATTTGTCCCAAGATTTTTAATGAATTTTAGAATTATTGGGGGTAGATCACATAAAAAACCTATTGAATAATCTTTTAATATGAGTACACATATCACAAATGAGTTGAATAGGTTAGAGCATATAAATGGGTAAAGAAAATAAAACACTTTTAATGATGACAATTCTACCACCAAAAAAGAAAAAAATTAAATTCTAAGGAAGAGTGCTTCATTTGAATAACAGAGATAATATCATAAAAAATAAAACACATTTTCTTGACCTTATAATAAGGAATGCAAAGATAATTAAGGAGGCAATTTAGTCCTCAATATTATAAGTAACCCCATTTTGAATAGAAATTTTGTGAATAAATTTTTTACATATTTTCTTCTATATAGAGGCTTGGAAATACTTATTATTCTTATCACCTCCACTTAAATGTTTATTAGCACTTTTTGGGTACAAAAAATTTCTTCTTGAGAATGAAGAAGGTTGAGGAGATTTTTGGACTCTTGAAGCAAATTTAAATTAAGATCATTGGGCTCATTCATATAAGTACTATCCATAAACATAACCTTTTCCTCAACAGCTAAGATATCAGAAAAGTTATTCTTGAAAACATTTTAATTAAATTAATTTTGTTTTTCAATCTTTTAAGTTAAAGCCAAAGCCTTAAGATACCCCGATAAGAATTATTAGGGTAAAGAAGAGCATTCCAATTATCCCGGCCAACAATGAGAAATATAAAATCTAGAAAATATATATTTCGTAATATAAACTTAGAAGGAGAATGCATAATTTTAATTCAACTACATATAAAAAAGGGGATGTGTTAAAAAAGGGTTCATCTCAGATGTTTTACATGAGTGAAAGGAAAAAAAAATAATCCCTTGATTATTAAAAGGAACATGATCAAGTCTTCTCCAAAGATTACCATGATTCCAAGTAAATTTACTACTAGAGAAACCAATATCAACTAAACTACAATCAAGAACCACTGAATTAGGGATGCCACCCCTCACTAATCTCTCAGTAGGAAAAGATATAGAGTTAAACTTACCACCAAAAAAACACGACAAATCATTTATAGAATAGAAACGTGGAAGTTGATCCCAAAGTCTCTTTTTAGAAAACCAACACAAAGACTTATATACAAAGGAAGCAACACATTTGAAATTAAACATCTCAATAGTCGAATGCATGGATTGCTCAAAATCATAAATAAAATCAATTTTGACAAGGCTATTCCAAAGAACCCAAATTTTGTTAGAACAATTACCACAACCAAATTTAAAACCCAAAGCTTTAGCAATACACATAGGAATATTTGCATAATTAAAAGGTTCAATTAAAACTAACAAAAAATGTTATGGATCCTACAATGCTCTTGACCCTAATACTTGTAGTGGGGCAATCAATACCCCTAACATTTTAAATAAGAGATTTAAACATTCAAAGAGAACTAGAAATTTTGAGATTTAATATTCCTTGGGGATTGGAGAGAAACATTTTTGAATTATTTGTATTTCTTCTTAGAAACCTTTTAAAAACCCATTTTTTTTTAAAAATAATCTTCATCAATTTTTTCCCAATAGAAGAAGAACCTGTTGTTGAAACAGAAGTGTCATCAGTATAAGTGATCAATTTATTACCCAAGCTTGTGTTTTCCATATATTATCCTTCCTATTTGATGAAGGCTAGGGAATGAAATCAAAATAGAGACAATGGGCATTCCTCTTTGAAATCAAAGAATGGAGTCCATTTCAAGATCCTCATTTGATAAGCATTTATATAATAAGATCTCATTGAAAAAATCTAGCTATAATTAAGGTCAATAGCTAACTAAATAGCCTTATACCTTGGATCCAAAAGACCAGTATAATAAGAGCAAAATAGTTAAAATTAAAAAAATCATGAGTCAAGTCATGGTTAGGGTGACTCAAACCAAACTTTCCCACAAGAGTAAACTCAAAAGAGGTAGTCAATTTATAAATAACATCTTCATAAAAAATTATTATAGGAATACCTCTAAATGATGTATACACAAAAAATTGAGGGAAATGAAGAAGTACTTACTTCAAAAATAGTATCACAAAAAGATTTCAATTTGTTTTCATTCCTAACAAATCTAGATAACTTACTATTAGAACTTGGTTTGTTAGAACCTCAAGGGTTAGTAGATGGAGGAACCGCCATGATACCATAAGCACAACAAAAAAACTAAAAAATGAGCTAGAAAGAAATGAAAAGATCATATATGGGAAAAAAATACCAAGGGCCAAAGAGGCATCAGGCCATGATGTGAATGAACTGAAATAAAATGAGAAAGTACAAACAAAAGAGAAGAGCTAAAGACTATGCACTAGCAAAACCCTTAGAATCACCAGAGTAGGCGAGTTCAAAGAGATGGGAGAAAATAAATATCTTTAATGTAAAGCACAAGCTAGGATTTACTAATAATAAACATTGATTTCTACATCCTATAAAATGTAGATTTAATTATCATTGATTATTTTAGTCTTTATCTTAAAGCTTTAGGATCTTCTTTATTATTCCAAAAGATAATTATCTTCGAAGGAAGAAGAATCATTTTCTTTTGGAATTATATATATATATATATATATAAGTAATTATCTTTAAAATTTTTAGAACTCTTGACATTGTACAACTAAATCTAACTATACATGATTCTAAAACTTTATATTTGTATCTAGACATTTACATCGGGTCTTAAGTACATCCTATTGCAATGCAGGTGTGTACAACCTAATGCATCAAATGCAACATAGAAAAGCATATGGTGTAGCAACAAGAATATAAATATGACATCCATAGTGTAGGTAAGTAAGTAAATAAATAAAAGGCACCCTCCAAGCAAGGCATCTGCATTACAAAAAATTACACCACTCGCCTAGCTTAGACTAGAGTTAGAAGCCCTATCAAACCATCTAAAGTATGTTTAACAAGCTATGTGGTTTGGATAGGCCTAGGTTTATTATTATTTAATGTTATATAGCATTTTATTTTTGATTTCTTTCAGGTCAAAGGGGTTTTATTTTAATTTAAATTTAATTTTAAGAATCAATTTTAAGTATTGAATAATTTATTTTAAGTTTGAGGATTCATTGATTAGGAAGACCTAGGATCATATTTGTAATCCATTGAACTTCCCTAAGGGATCCAATCTAATGCATAAAGTCCTTTTTTTAGGAGTATTAATGATTTATGGTTTGAAAACTCTAGTCAACTTATCACTTCAAGAACTTCAGTCTTTTAATTAAAAGACACTAGGCCCATAATTGTAATGCATTTGGTTATGCAAGGTGCATTAGGGATAACGAATTTCTAAGTACATTCTACTTTCTATAAGAAAGTAAAAGAGAGATATATATATATATATATATATATATATATATATATATATATATATAGCTTGAATTTTTGCAATGTTTCCCTCTAACCATTAAAAATTAATGCCCTAAGAAAATACCCTCGACCACCATGAATTAAAATTTCTCCTAATTTAGCACTAAATTTTTCTTTACACGTCTTTTTAATACTGAAGTTAAATGCTCAAAACTAAAATCAAATGTAGTGCTAAAATAGAGAAGTTATCAATGAAGATTTCAATGACCCTACTTAATTATCATTTAAAAAATTGGCATCATGCATCTTTTAGTAGGAGCATTACAAAGATCGAAAGGCATCCTTGTAAAGATAAATGTCCCATAAGGACTAGTGATGGTAGTCTTATCTTGATCCATAGGTGTTATTGGAATTTAGTTATATTCTGAATAACCATCTAAAAAATAGTAGAGTGAATGTCCTGCTAGAAAATCTAACATGAAATTAAGGAAAGATAAAGTAAAATGGTTTTTTCTAGTAGCCTTTTTTTGTTTCCTATAATATATATAGATTATCTAAACAGTGATAATCCTAGTATGGATAAGTTAATTGTGTTAATTACATATTACAGTCAAACCACCCTTCTTTGGAGCACTATGAATGGAACTCACCCAAGCACTATCTGAAATGGGATAGAAAATTTTATCATCAAGCCATTTAAGTAGTTCCTTTATGACAACTTATTTCATTGACTTTTTTTTATTCTTCTTTGAGGATAAGCTTTTAGTATAGAGTTAGCTTCCATTAAAATTCTATGTATACAAATTAAGGGGCTAATTCCTTTAATATTAGTAATAGACCACCAAAAATATTTCTTAAAATCTCCTAAAACCCTAATCAACTTGCCTTCCTATTCCTTTCCAATCATGTAGAAATAATCATAGGCAAAGTTAAATTTTACCTAAAAAGGCATACTTAAGATGACCAGGTAAAGCCTTAACTGCTAAATTAGGAGCTAAATCTATCAAAGGTCTTAAGGTTCTACCCATAAAAGAAGTATTTAAAGTCTCAAATATCTCACTAAACATTCTAGTAGTATCTCTAATATATTGAACATATTATCCTAACTCCTCTAAATATTTTTCCAATTATTTCCTTCTAAAAAATTTTCCTTAAATCTTTCCACTACATTGTCTTCCAAATCCACATTAAAATAATCTCTATTCATTTCATTAGGGAACTTCATAAATTTAAGAATATTAATGGTCACTACTTAATCTTGAAGCTTCATAGTCAATTCTCTTTTAAGAACATCAATCATATCCTTCCTAATAGCTATGAAAGGTCTCTCAAAGATAAGAGAGATCTACCTATCTTATTCAATGTTAAGCATAATAAAATTAATAAGGAAAATAAACTTATCAAACTTAATAATGTTATCTTTAACCAACCCCCTAGGTTAAGTGAAAGATCTATCAGCAAGCTGAAGAGTGATAGTGATAGGTTGAACCTTTCCTATATCTAATCTTTTGAAAATGTATAAGGGCATAAAATTGATGCTAGTTCTTAAATAACATAAAGCTATACGAAAAAATTATAACCTATTTTTATGGGAATGGTGACGCTATTAGGATCTTTAAATTTTTTAGGAAGTTTCTTTTGAATGCTAGCATTACACTTTTAGTTTTGGCTACAATTTTGAATTCTCCTAATTTTATTTTCTTATTCAAAATATTCTTAATGAATTTAGTATAGGTGGACATCTGCTCTAGGGATATAAAGAAAGTTATACTGATTGTCAACTTTTTAAACCCTTACTAGAACCTAAAGAATTGCGTATCCAAATTCTATTTAATCAGCCTCTAAGAAAAGGGTGGTGGTGGTCTCTTTACAAACTACCTAATTGGTCTCTCAATTTCTTTATTGGGTTCAGGTTGATTAGTAAAGGGTTAACTCTTTAAAGGTTCTTCTACACCACTATCCTTTTATGGTTGATCTCTATCCTTATAAGGGTATGCTAAGTCTCTCCCACTCCTAAGCTTTATATTATTACATTACTTTTCCCATTTCAGATTATTGATCAGCCATGCAAGATTCCTTATCTATTTTTTTATTTTTTTAAGGGCTTTATATTAATACTATATTTGAATTCCTAATTCTAATGGTACCTCTTACAATGGTGTCTTTTGATTCCCAAATTGATTGTTTTGATCATATCCTATGGGGTAACATTATGGTGTTGCAATGTAGGGCACTGCGATAGTTATGAGTCTATAATCAACTATAATGTTTGAGTAATTATTATGCTTATATGGTATTTCTATAACTCCCATTATTTCTAATTTCATAGAAAATGTAGTTATTTGAGTAGTAAGAATTGACAAAGCATGAAATTTATAAATTCCAACTACTCTTTTAATGTTCATCTTATTAGTAGGCCACTAGAAATTATTTATAGCCATTTTCTCTATTAGTTCATATGCTTCCTCAAATGTCATAGACACTAAAGATTCTCCAGCTACAACATCTATGAATTCTCTAAGGGTTCCTACAAATCAATTATAAAAAGTCTGAATAACCAATCTGGAAAAAATTGATGAGTTCATTTCCTAAGAATTTTTATAAATCTCTCTAAACATTCATAAATTGAATCTCCTTCAAACTGGGAAAAAGATATGATATCATATCTAAGTTTGATAATTTTTCAAGGTGGGAAATACTTGGCTAGGAATGTATGAGCCATCTTATTCCAATTGGTTATAGAGCCTAGGGAGAACAATATCTTAACTTTGTACCTTAGCGAAATTGGAAAATGTCCAATTCTAATTGCATTTTCTCTTACACCATTATACTTAAATATTGCACATATTTCTAAGAAAGTAGCAAATTATAATTTAGGATCTTAGATAAGAGTTTCTCAAAATTGAGAATTTTTAACCATTTGAATTTTGATAGGTTTTAGTTTAGATTTTTTAGCCTATATAGTTGGTCTGTTAATACTATAATGGATTCCTTTTACTTTGGGGTTAACTTACTCTCTATGAGGTCTAGATTGGTCTTAATCTTATACTGGTTTATATATCTCTAAAATCTTTTTTATTTTTTGAATTTTCGTATGGGTCCATTTTATGTCAGGATCAAATAATAAGGGCTCCTTATTAGATCTACCAAGCATGTAATAATGATGAAAAAACTAAAATAAAAATCATAAGGTAAATAATAAAAAAATACTTATTTAGATTTTCAAAATTTTATCAAATAGAATAAAGATATTGGATATAAGTATGTCAATGTATACACTTATTTCAGTAATATAGTTAAGATTATAATACACATGTTACTTCTCTAATAATGGCACAAAAAATGTAATACAATTTTTGAATTAGAGCTAGCTTTGAATTGATATGAAAATATTCTTAGGTTTTATTTGATATGAAAATCATTAAATCTCACTAAATACATAAGTATATGCACTGATAAAGTAATAAAGTGTTAGAGTAGAGTGTCGATCCCAAGAGAAGTTATTCTGCTTAATTGTAAATAAACTGCTACTACTTACTTCAAATGCATAATTTATCACAAATAAAATTTGCAAGAAGATCTGATACCATAAAAGATAAAATATTTTAGTCTAATGAATGCAATAATAGAGTTTTCCTTATTAGACTTAATTTTAGATTGGGATTTGAGCATATGCATCCCAAGATCTTTGTTAAGCTTGTAGGGTTGAAAGAAAGGTTTATGGCTTTCCTACAGCTTTACTATTTTTATAGAACCTAAAATATTTAAATGTCGTATGTTTAGGCATGACAAAAATCTATTTCAATGCTCCTATTTATCAAAGCATTACTCCATTGAGGAATTACATCACTAGATATAAACTATACTTATGACCACTATATACATGAATAAAGATGAAGATATTAAAAACATCTATGTATTCAGTAAAGGCATATGAGTCTTCATTAGTAGTTGCTATACTTTTATTTCAATAGGCCACAACTAGAGAATTAGTTATGCATGGAAGATATAATAAGGAAACTCAATTTTATTTTATTCATTCAAAGAAGAGATAGAAGAGAAGTAATAAGAAAATTGTCACCTAAAAGGATCAATGAATCTACTTTACAATCCTTTTTATAATAATAGAGTTACTCTCACAAGATAAGCTAAGATCTCCTAATATAAGTATCTTATATTCCCCAAGCCTCCCTTAGACTTTAATGGGGCACTAAAGAAACGCACTATGAATTATAAATTTTTGCTCAAGTGATAAAACACTTTGAATAATAAAACTAAAAAACTATTTATAATTAGAACAACTATGAGCTCTAGTGTTATAGTATTTAAAAGGTGGCACTATGACAATATAAAATAAACTAGCATATTAGCACTGTAATGATTTCTCCTCTATTAGACTAAATGACCTTAAATGGTTAATGGCTAAATCAATAAGTCTTTTGGCTGAGTTAGCTTGACTTTTCATCATAACAACTCCATTATGATGCACCAAAATTTGAGCATTGTAGTGTTTGAATGTAGCTTTTGGTGTAGAGCAATTGCAAGGCTTGGTGCTCTAACTCTCATTTTTTTTAGGCTCAATGCTACGATGCTCAATTTGGGTATAACATCACTATGTTAAGCTGCGACGCTAACCTTAGTGTCACTTAAAAATGAAGAATAAATAAAATAGTATAGCAATGTTTAAATTTGGCACCTCAACATTGATGATCAAAACACTGATGTACCTTGCATGATGGCACTGTGTTGTTGTTTAGCACTTGTAGTTTTTTTCCTTTTCCTATACATGTCTTATACAAACACAACTAAAATAATTCTTTTTTATTGAATTTAAAGACAATAAATAGTACATAATTTACACTTAATAATAGATAACCATTGATTGATTGATAGTGATTGAGTGGCTAATCAAGTAAACCTCAAGGGTTATTATCAATGATTGATTTAGAGTCTGATGAATGAATCACATGACAAAATAATGGGGAATTGGATATAAGCTCTGAAGTGGAATACAAGTAATTAATAAATTAGACTAAAGCTTTGATTTTGAGTTCTAATCATAAATAAAAAATAGGTCAACACTATGACTTTCCAAAGTTGTCTAAGCTTAAAAAAGGTCTATAAATAGGACATTGTTTTGTCCTTTTAATTGATTGAATATGAATTGTTTTTTTTTTCTTGTGCAAATTTTATGTAAAAATACTTGGTGACTATTATATTCATCGGTGAAGCTTGATGATATATTATCCAGGGATTTGGTAAGTCCTTAGTTATATCTTCTTACAATTATTCCTCCTCTTTCTCGACATAATTTTCATCTCCTCTACTTAGTCTCAAGCATAGCATAGCCTAACCCCAAACATAACCAAACTCTCTAAACCCTCATAAATATCCCCATAAATTTCTCATAACCTTCCAAGGCCTCTAATACCTAAAACAATAATATTCCATAGCCAAAATTCAAAATAGAAAGATAATTTCTTATCATGAGAAACCAAATTAAAAGTTTTATAACATGTCAATCACTAATCCAAAATATATAAAAAACATCACCATTAGTTTTTGACATCCTAGACCTTTGATCTTAAGTTTTTTATCATTTTTTTCCAAGAAAAATAGATTATTTTGGAGCTTAAAAGTTTAAGACCCAAATCTAAAAAAACCTAAATTCTAACTTCACCACCACCCAATAAACCATTCCATCACCACCCAAGGGGTCACCAATCAAGTTTCTACCATCATCATAGAGATCCCATTTCCATTACACTAGGATCTTCTAACTAGTCTATTCATAGTAGAAGGCTAGAGAATAGAGCATTTAGATTGATGCCCAAATATTGATCACACTTGTATAATGATAAGTGATGATGAATACAACCTTCCTTAATGAATAAGAAGAGCAAAACTTGAATTAATAGATGCCTTTTCCTGGGATATGGTTAAGGTATGAAAACATTTAAAATTTAAGATGCTTAATCTAGAGTACTATATTTGGAGGATTAACATGGAAAATCATGTCGCTATCTTTGAATCCATGACATCATTATTCAATATTAATGACACTTTATAGTGTTGATTATTCTTTACAACTCTCAAGATGTTGGACCTTAAGAGGTTCTATTTCTTTCTCATGGGAATACTCACCTCATTTATAAAGTTTAGTAGAATTTGATCTCCTAATTTTCCAAAAGTCATAGAAGAACTCCTATGCTCTCCTTATGATGTGCCAAGAGCCAAGTAAGTTACTGTATCATTTTACTATAACATTCTAGTAGAAAATAGTTATGAAGAAATTTGTTAAGTCTAAATTATATTTATTATGATATTTATACTTTTATACTTATATTTTTTATATAAGAAATAAGTTTAAATTATGAAAATTAAACCAACATCATAATTCTAAAGATTACCCCAGCATTACAATATGACCCTTTCAACACCGAAGTAGAGAGACCTATAAAAATTTGATGGAGAGCTTAACATTGAGGCCCTATCCAGGAGATGCTGTCATGCCTGATATAAAACCACAATGCTAAATTTCCCAACACTATGTTGGGAGATGGCTGAACCAATGAACAAAAGTTATGAATAGTAAATTGACATTTTGGTCTTATAGTGTCACAAAGGTACCAAGCCAACACTATAAAGCAAATTCAATTTTAAAAAAATATATTAATAGTAGCTATAGTGGTCGTGTAAGGGGTTTGATATATTATGGAGTCATGTGTGTGTGTGTGTGTGTGTGTGTATGAGTGTGACGAGTTAATCTTGGTAGGGAGTGGATCTTGTATACTTTTTTGGAGCATTATATTAATGTTGATAAAAATATAAAAGTGAAAAGGAGTCTATACCTTGGATATAGATCATTTCTAACCTTTCTTGTGTTAATTATCCTTTGTTTTATAGTTGTAACATGTTGTTTTGTTAAGTGAAATAAAAAAGTTTATGTTGAATAAAATTATCTCCATGTGTAGCTAAACTTTTATTTTGAATCAAGGAGTAGGTTTAATCTTTTTAATGTAATACTAGTATTTTTAATTCATCCAAGTTTCATTTAGTTTATATTTAGGTGATAAGGGTTGTGGAGTTAACTTTTAAATTGTATAAAAACCTAGGGCTCTATCACCCCTATATAAAGTTTAGTTTTTCTTTGATATAAGCAATAATAAATCTACATTTAATATATGCATGTATACATGCCAAATCAAGTAATAAAGTGATAGTGAAGAATATCAAACCTATGAGAAAGTAAGCATACTTGCAATAAACAACTATTGTTTACTCTAATTGTAAGAATTATCCTACCGAAATAAAAAAAAATAATTTTTAGAGATTATATCAATGAATAAAATAGTAAAAATATTGGATACATTATTTAATTAAAGTATTTTGGATTAATGAATTTAAATTGCATATTTTTCCTAATGAGACTCTTCATAGTAATCTGATTCAGAGCATATGATATTACAAATCTAGATTCAGGGATTATAATTTTTATTATAGCAAATATTTCTAACACTTCTATTTTTCTACTATTGCCCTATCTACTAATGTTTCAGGTCCACAAGTTTATTGCATATCAAGCCAGCTCAAGATTAGGTAAATTAGGATTAAATTAGTTTGTAATTGTACATTAAATGTTTTTAACTTTTCTTGAGTCAAATGTAACAATGTGGGTCCTGATGCTAAGTAACCTTACACACACACACACTCCAGGAAAAAATATCTATCTGTTTTAGTGTTTTTTATTTTTGATCATATCATCCGGGATGATCATAAATTTTTTTGGGACAATTAGTTAAAAATTGAAATCTTAATTAGGGCATCCTAGTTGAGGCAGCTAAAATTAAGCAAATCATCCTAGACGATATTAGTATCATCCTGGATGATATGCTCAAATAAGAAATAATTAGCCACCAACTCTTTTAGGCATGTTATTATTTTTTGACATCATCCAGGATATCATCCTGGATAATGAATTATAATTATGCCTAAATTAGTCTAATGATTAAGGAAGGCAATTAAGGTTTGATTGATCGATCATATAGTCCTGGATTGTTGCATGATCATCTGATATGAATAGTTAAACAAACCTTTGTTTCTTCCTGGATGACTAGATCAATGTTTTGGATGATATGTATTCATTTGAACTAATCATAGTAGATGATCCAAAAGTTATGTTGGACGATCAGTCATTTTTTCATCATCCAACATGAAAAGTTTGGCTGAACAGATCAATGGTCTGGATGATTCTTTACATTTTTTAACTAAACATATAGGATGATGTCCCATCATCCTGGATAATCAGAACAAATAAATCTTCTAATCGTCGAGCCCCCCTAAATCATCCTGGCTGATTGAACAGAATTTATACTAATCGTACAGGCTGGACGATCTTTATCGATTTGTTATAATTTTGGACAAATTTGAAGCCATTCTATATAAGCTATCTTATTTAATCAAGATGTGATCTTTGTTACTGTGTTGACCTGAGAGAGCCAAGAGGAGAAGGAGAGCTTGAGAGAGAGAGAGAGAGAGAGAGTATCTTGTAAGGGGGAGTTTATGAGTGTTTCATAAAGGTTGCTCCAAGCAAGGATCTAAGTCATCTTTTCCAATCTTTATCCCTGGTTCCTTAGAGGTTTTATAGAGGTATACTTCTATGATTTATCGAGGTTCTCTACCTACTTTAGGAGAAAGTGAAAGGAGTTGGATTCTCTTCCTGCTTCAAGAGGAAGCAGAAGGAGTTGGGTTCTCTGCCTTATCAGGGTTAGTGGAAAGGAGTTTTGTACAGGCTTCACCGCCTTGCTATGTGAGTAAAAGGATATACACTAAGTTTAGTGCAATACCTAGAGGAGAGGCTCTAGGGAGTGGACGTAGGTCAGGTTGATCAAACCACTATAAAATTTGGCGTGTTCTTTCTTATTGCATTTTATGCATTTAATTTCCACACATTATTTTTTGGTGAATGATTATTTGGTTTAGATCATAATTTTTGTTCGAGAATTTTTAAAACACCAATCCCCCCTCTCTTGGTTAGCCTTGGGCTAGTTCATAAGGGCTTAACATCTCTAATGAACTTTCATATGCATCCTAGGTCTCTCTCGAGATAGTAGGGGTGAAAAGGATATATTCTAACCTCGTACAATTATAGTATCTCCTTAAGAACTTAGAACATTAAACATTATATGTCTTGGCATGCAAATATCCTATCTCAATAATCCTGGTTATTATTGCATTCCTTCATCATTGTTATAAATCAAACTAAATTTTAACTACACATATGACCACTATGTTCATTAAATAAAGATCAGGATAGCATTGAAAACATCTTTTAACATTTATAGAACAAGAGTTTTCCTTAGTACTCCACATGCATTTTATATCATCAATCCAAAATATGAGAATTAGTAAGATATAAGATGAATAATTAGCAAGCTCATTTTCATTAAACTAATAAAAGAATGAAATACATAAGAGTTATATCATCAAGAAGGATTAAATTATCTCCTCTACACTCTTTCTCTCTTAACTTATAGAGGTACTTCAAGAAACACAGGCTAAGCACACCAGATGATTGTACCTTGTACTTTCTTCATCTCCCTTATAACGATGTTGACATTCGAGAATTATGGCGCCTAAGTAACAAAATATTATGCTAAGGTGTAAGAAATTATGGCACCGTGGCATTTTAAAATATAAAATTCGATGCTTCCAAGATGACTTTCTGACATTGCAATGTTGATAATGCTGCAACACTGTCTGTGTTGTCATTATATTGCTTGCAAGTAGAGAACTCAATGCTGCAATGTTAGAATTGGGTCTCATTGTAGCACCACAATAGTATTAAAAAAAGAGCGGTGGTGCTGTTTTGCAAGTTGATGTGGTGCTATTTACTATTTAGAATTTTCTACTATTTTAAGTTTTTCCTGCACAAAAATAACTAAAATTATACTTTTTCATTAAAAATAAAAACACATTAAACAATATGTAATTTACACATTTCTAGTTCTCTCCAACTTTAATTCTTGCTTGTCCTCATGAAAATAAAGAAATCTATAATTATGATTAGTCAAATAATCTAAATAAAAAATGATAATTTAAAATAACTATAATATAGGATATTATATCACGGTCTAGAAATAGTTGAAATAAACAAAGTTATAATCCTATTTTGGAAAATACTAACAATCATCCTAACCAATCATCCTTATTATTGCTTAATTTGAATTTACAAGTCTTTAATATAATAATTGAATTTTGAATTCTGAATTGAATAATGTAGCTTAAAATTAGATGTATTTATAGTTAAAATTGAAATTTCATAAGTTTACCAGTATTTGTACTAGTTTTTTCATATTATCCTTTATGAATTTAAATATAAGATTGTAGTTAAACTCTAAGAGTTTTACCTGATACAGTACCAATTTTTGGCTATACTCACTTTCTTTTTTTTTTCTATTATATTCTTTTCTTTTTAAAACTCTTTTGACTTTATTTTTCATAGAGTACATAGTTAATGATTTTGAAAATCAATTTTACTTAAAATCTTCTTATAATCTTAATGAGTTTAATGCAAGGATTTAATAAGATTGCTAATTCCAAATTCAGGTTGCTTATAATTTTTCATTTTAATCTACTCATATATATTCTTTAACCTTAAATATTCATCTTCAATTCAAAGGTTAATGTACAAATGTATAACTTATAAATTCAAGTTATATAAATAATATAAATGATCTAAATTAGTTAATTATTAATTTTTCTAATCTATGTATTATAAAGCAATATTCATTTGAGCTGTGATCTAAAGTTTTATTCTCATCCTAATTTTTCATAATTTTTAATTAGCATTTTATTAGGGTTAATTAAATAATAAAATGCAGAGATGTTAATGGAAGACAATATAAAAATTTAAGCATAAGAGGAATTTAATCAAATGTATATAACAACATATATAAAATTTAAAAAAAAATACATGTTTTCAAAGAATGATAGAAAAGTACAAAACATGTGATACAATATAAACTAATACTACATAAATGTAACTAATGTTATAAGTACCATCACACATTTAGTGGCTATCAAAGCCATAACTAATCATTTGACTAGCAGAATACTATCACTTCATCATGTTACTAGGATCCCACCAAAGCAATGAAATAAAAAAGAAATAAAATAAAAGTATGTTATGTAATAAAAGTAGCATGCAATATCTCTCTCTCTCTCTCTCTCTCTCTCTCTCTCTCTCTCTCTCTCTCTCTCTCTCTCATTAAGACAAGAAAAAACTCCTAACTAGTAGAGTTTGGGTCTTCCTTCTCCTCCTCCTCCTCCTCCTCATCATCATGGCCTCTCTCAACAAGATACCATACAAATGGATCATAAAATAGTGTAGATGGAAACTAAAGTTGATCAGGATGCTTCACAACTACTTCTAAATATTCCTACAAGAGCATCATTAAAGTTAGCAGTGTATCTGTAATGCTTTTTCTTATTATCCATACTATGGGACATTCTCATCGACATCAATTTTTGAAAGGATTCTTTCTATTTAAGCGTAAAATAATAAATGTTCCTTTTATGTCTTTAAAGCATGCAACCATGAATATGTATTCAACAAATAAAATTAAACAAAAGGAAAGATACCCCTAAACTATGCTTAGGTTTTATTTGATATTAATAATAATAAAACCCCAATTAATATATGCAAGTATACATGTTGAATAAAGTAATAGAGTGTCAAACCAATGAGGAAGTATGCTTACCTGCAACAAAGTAACATTATTTATTATAATTATAAAATTTATCCTAACAAAATAAAATAAATAATTTCTGGAGATTCTATCAGTAAAAAAAATAATAAAAATATTGGATATAATATTTAACTAAAGTATTTTGGATTAATGAATTTAAATTGTATAGCTTTCATAATGATACTCTTTGTGATAATGTGATTCAGAGCATATGTATCCCTAAATCTCTGTTGAGCCTATAGGGGTGAAAAGGATATCTACAAACTTTCTACAATTATAGTATCTCATTAAAAACATAAAATATTATACATTCTATGTATAGGCATGCAAACATCTTTTCTCAATACTCATGGTTGTTTCTATATTCCTTCGTCCAGACTATATATCACACTAAATTATAACTACACATATAAATACTATGTACATTTAATAAATAGTGGGATAATACTGAAAAATCATTTAATAATTATAGAATAAGAGTTTTCATTAGCACTCCATATGCATTTTACATCACCAATCCAAAAAGATGAATAACTAATACACTCATTTTAATTAAACTCATGGATGAATAAAAATATATGAGAGTAACATCATGAGGAAGGATAATTTCTTCTCTACACTCATCTCTTAACTTATAGAGTTTCTTTAAGAAACAAATGCCACAAACTCTAAATTATTGTATCTTACACTTCAATTGTCTCCCTTAGATTTTACTCTATGAGCGAACTAGAGAAGTACTTTTAAAAGCACTAAAATTTACACAAGTAATGGAACTGCCCTACCAATATGACATCATAAGTATTTATAAAAAAACATAAAAAGGCATCTAGCACTGTGGTACTTGAAATATTGGGACCACGGTGCTCTGAAAGTGAACTACTGCCTCGGTGTTTGAACTTCTACATCTCTATGGTGCTTGCTGATTTGGATTAGTTATTTTCGTGAATATCCATATCTTTTCACTGAGAGATTGTGGCCTAAAAATTTATAATTGTAATGTTGTGGCATTGTTTACATTCAAACAATGTTGTGCCCAAGTTGCAAAAAATGTTATTAAGGAAAGAGAAATTGTAGCATCGTAGCATTTAAAAATATAGAATTTAGTGCTTCCAAAGCTAATTTTCTAACATCACGCCACTGCTAATGCTACTACATCATTTATGTTATTTCCATAGCACTTCTAAAAAGAGAACTCAGTGCTGTAATGTTAGAATTAGGGTGCCTTGGTGATATTGAAAGAAGCCAAGAGACATTATTTCATCTGACACTGCGATGTTGTTGAATAATTTGAATTTTCTAACATTTTTTATTTTTCATGCACTAAAATAACTAAAAAAATACATTTTTATTTAAAATAAAAAAAATAAAATAATATGTAGTTTAAACTTATCATTAAGCCAACATAAATATAAAACCTTGTGTGATTTAGACCATCAACATAGGAGTAAAAGAATAACTAGTGGTTTTAAAACATTATCTTGCCATAATAGAGATGTATGATGGTTAGGATTATGGGATCTTTAATAAATACTAAAACTATAATTATAAGGAACCTGAGTTAATACTCAAATATGCTTGATAGAGATGTGGAATTCTTATGCTCTAATTCATAGTATCAATTGGTAGAAAACCATTTTTATTTAATAATGTATTCCTAAATATTATATTAAATAGGTTTTTAATTAATTGAGTCAACGCCTTCAATAAATTTAAGCAAACAATACAAATTTTTTGGCATAATTCTACATATATTGAAAGAAATTTATTTTTAAAAATTTTAGGTCAAACAATGACCTATGACTTTAAAAAATCAATTACATAACTCAAAAGTTTCACTAGGCCCAAAAAACATTAGAGGAATTAGGGAACATCCCCTAGTTTACCTTGTTCAATTTGTTCCTAACATGACACATGGTTAAGGAGTAATTAATGAAAATTAATGGGGATTAAAAAATAAATTACTCCCAAATGATCCATCAAATAGCTCTAATTGTATTTTAAAAATATAGATCTCATCTCTCTTCTTCTATAGAGCCCAAGATTAAAAAATATCATACAAAAATGATTTTTAATGAATTTTAGAAAGGTTTTAGTAATTAATTTAATATAAAACATATTTTCTAATGATTAAAAAGTGATGCAGTGGCAATTAGCTGGGTCAGCAAGCTATTACCACGCATCATAATTGGACTGGTGACTTAAACATGTTAGATATATTGTGGCCCATTCAATCCATAAAGTTTGGATCGACGACTCACATAAGATCTAGTTCATCCTACTATTTAAAATTGGCAGATCAGATGATTTGTCCAACGATATGTAGTCTATCAATATTAAATATACCATCCAAATTTTATCTTCTTCATTAGAGTATAATTTCTTAATGATTTTTTTTTTACTTTCTATGAAAGATTTAATAAACCAAACTTAAAAAAAATTTTAATAATTATTTCTAATCACATGAAGCTCCACTATATGAAATTTGAGGGTTTCATATGACATATTTTGAAAGTTATTTAAAACCATAGTTTTAGGAATAGGGTTTGCTGATAATATTTGTCGGCCCAAGAATTTTGTCAAGACTTGGATGTTAGGGTAAGAGGTAGCAACTTAATTTAAAAACTTAATATTTCTAAGGCTTATGAAAACATTGATTGGAACTTTCTTTATAATATTTTGCAGCTTTTTGGTTTTGATTTAATTTTTATCAATCTTATTAGAAATTAATTTGAAGGCACTTATTTCTCTATTATTAATTATGATAAAATTATTGTTTTTTTTTTTAAATCCTCTCATAGCTTAAGATAGGGTGACCTGGTCGCCCTGGCATATTCATTATTACAACTGATTACTTATCTAGAGGCCTTACCAACCTCTTTGAAAATTATCCTAGCCTTTACTTTAGAAATTTGGGTGGATATCCTATCTCTCACTTAGGTTTTGCTGATGATTTATTATTTTTACGAGTGCTCTGTTAACATGATTAATAAACTTATAGATTTTTTTCATCAATTTAAAATGGTTAGTGGTCTTTCTCTGAATAAACATGTGTTGCTTTATTGCCTCTAAGAAAGTTCCTATCAATCGTATTATGGCTATTAAAGATTTAACTAGTTTTGTGCATGGTCATTTACCTATTAAGTACCTTGGGGTGCCTCTTTATAAAGGTAGAAAGAAAACTTTTCTTTTTAATGATTTAATTACTTCTGTGCAGAATAAGCTTTTGTCTTGGGATTTTAATTTTCTAAGTTTTGGGGGTAGATTAATTATCATACACTTGGTGGTTTTCCTATCTCACATTTATGTTTTGCTGATGATGTCATTATTTTCTCCAATGGCTCTTTGAATATGATTAATGTTCTTATCCTATTTTGGAATAATTTTGAGATTAGAAGTGGTCTTACTTTGAATAAAAAAAGTGTTATTTTATTTGTCCAAAGAACTTGCCTGCTAATCGCATGAATGTTGTTAAAGATCTTACTAGTTTTATGCAAGGCTCCCTTCCTTAAAGTATCATGGGTTCCCTTTGTTAAGGGTTATAAATGATCTTTCCTTTGATTTCCTCTATGTAAAAAAGACTCAACTCCTGGGAGTTCAATTTTCATAGTTTTGGTGGGAGATTGATTTTGATCAAGTGTGTCTTATGCTCTCTTCCTACATGTATTTTCCAAACTATTCAACCTTCTATCACGGTGTGTAATAGGCTTGAAAATTTTTTTAATAACTCTTTTTTGGAAATATAATCATTTCAATTAAAAAATCATCTAGGCTACTTGGAGTAACTACTATGGTATTTTAGATGAAGGGGCGTTGGGGTGTAATAATATGGCTGACTTAGCTCATTCTTTCTCTACTACTTTATGGTTTAATTTTCATGTTAAAGCTAGTCTTTGGGCAAAGTACATGACTACCAAATATTGTGTGGGCAAGCACCCTTCCTTATGTACTTTCAAAAATGGTGACTCTAGAGTTTGGAGAAGACTTTGTAACATCAAATGAGAAGTAAAACCTCATATTAAACTGGGTGTTAGAGCTAATTTAATTTTTTGGTATGATCATTGGTGGGGTAATACTTCTATTGATCAAATGCTCAATTCTTTTACTACTGCTGCTATTAAGGTGAACTCTTTTATTTCTGATAATTGTTGGGATTTTAACAAATTGGATGAGGTTATTTTTATGTCTAACATTAATCTATTATGCAAACCCCTTTAAATATGAATGATGATGATTTGTTATTATGTAACTTGTCTAGCAATGGCCTCTTTAAACTTAAGGATGGTTGGAACGTTATTAGATTTAAAAGTAATGTTTCTAAAATCTTCTCTATGAAATGGCATAAGAGTATCTCTACCACTATTGCTACTTTTCTTTGGAGACTTTTGCATAATTATGTGCTGACTGATGATAACTTTATTAAAAGAGGTTTTGTTTTACTGTCTCATTGCCAGTGTTTATATCATGTGAAAAATATGCATCATGTTTTCATTTCTGGTCCTATTTCTTCTAAAATTTGGATCCACTTTGATGCTATTTTATGTTGAATCATTTCTAAGGTAATATTAGCATCAAAGGCATCTTAAATCATTAGTTTACTACTTTGAGGGATTATATTAAGAGTCTCGTTCCTTCTCTTAGTATTTGGTATCTTTGGTTTTCTAGGAATAATTCTTTTTTCAATAATATTATCATGGATCACCATTGTATTATTAGGAATATTAAAGATAAAATTATGAAGCTTTTTAATTGTCATCTTTTGACTCTAAGAACTTTACTAGTTTTTCTTTGTTGCTAATGATTTTGGGATTTCCCTTCAAGACATGTATGGTATTGATGGAACTAAGCTTATTTGCTGGTATGAACCTCCTGATAACATTTGTGGCCCTGAGCTTTTTTATCTCCAAAGAGAAATTAAATAAATGATGACCCTTTATAATGTCAACTATTCCCATGTGTTTTGTGAGGGGAATGCTTGCACTGATTGGTTAGCTAGTTTTTGTTATAACCTTTAATTCATTACTGAATTATTTGATACTAATTCACCGCCTTTTTAAAAGGCCTTAGAAAACGTGATAAACTTGGTTTACCTTATGTTAATAATTAATTTTTTGGTTTCGTTTGCTTCTTCCCTTCTTTTGGTTCTTAATTGTGGTGGTTTTATTATGTCTCCTTCTAGCTATGATTGTAATGCACTTTCTGATGGCTGATTTGCCAACTGTTGCTCATCTATTCTGAGGGGAGACTACCAGTTTGTGTTTCTACTTATAATTTTGGGTTGGCATATTCAAAACTATTATAAGTATTTGTTATCTTGGGTGAATAAGGAGTGCATTATGTGCCTGATCAATCTATTTTATTTTTTTATGGGAGTTTGATTCAGAGTCATTTTAGGTATGCTGGGGTTATTGTGAGTTTTATTGGAGCTAATTATCAATTTATCTTTTGGTATTGCATCAACTATCTAAGAATTTGGTCTAATAATTATTCCAATTTGGATTAGACTTGGATAAGATTTGGGTGGCAGTGGTATCTTTAGCTTCATGATGATAATTTTCACCTGAGTTGGGAGAAGACTCACTATTATCTTAATCATCTTGTAACCCTTGAGCATTACTTTATTCATTTTGGTTTTCTCTTAGGTATGATTATGTGGTTAAATAATGTTTTATGTGGGTTTAGCAACTTTAGTAGCTACCATTTTCTTATTTTTCTATAATTGGTTCATTTCTTTATGTTAATATTTGTTGCTGGTCCTTTTATGACCCTATAAGGTGAAATTCTATTTCCTTACTATTTGTTTAGCTGCATCTTTGGAGGAGATGGTTTTATATTATTGTTGGTTTAAACTAGTGCTTTTCTCTCATCCTGGTTATATTCTTAGTCAATGTTGATATCTTATTTGATTAAGTTTGGTTGTTTTTTGAAGAATTTTACAACTTTATTGAATATCATAAGGAACTATAATGCTTATTATGACTATTTTGATAGGCTCAGATAGCGAGCTCGTTGGAGGTTTTTTGGGAAAATTATTTCTAACTGTTACTTGCTGCTCTATCTTTTTTATATGTGGCAGAGGATAATTCACATTTGCTTATGTTTTTTCTTCTTATATGGGTCTAGGGATCTCCATAAAGCTACTATATCTATTTGTCTTTACCATTCTAAGCTTGGATGGAATTGGTTTTTAGCCAACTATTAGAATAAGTTCCTTTGGTTTGATTATGGTAAGTCTTGGATGATTTCCACTTGCTCTAATCAGTTATGTTTCACTGGGGTTCTGTTCAATTTCCTTCTAGGGTACAATATTATTAGGGGCCATTTATTAGCTGAATTCATGGTTCGTAGTAAGTGCTTTCACAACTGCAAAATCTTTAAAATTTTTTATTGGGTTTTGTGCATCTTTAATATTTATAATTCTAATTAGCTTCAAGTTTTAACTAGATATAAAATTCTTTGTTATTATTATGTTTTGTTGTATTTTACTCTCTTTTGTAGTCTTTCCTTACAGGCTCCTTGGACTGAGGATTCTATGGTATAGCTGAGATTTTTTTTTGTAGGAAGACTGAGCATAAAGTTTTGATTTTTATCTTCCTTTTTGGGTTTTATTTTCTTACATCCCTAGAATGTTATTAGGTTTTCTTGTAATTTTAAGTATAGGGGACCATCAGCACTTATATTTTCTTTTAATTTTTTGTGTAGCTCTATCGAGCATTAGCAAGCTGAAGTTTTCTTTTAAGGACCGTGTAACCTTTTTTTTTTATTAACACGTAAGCCCTACTGTGGGCTTTCAAATAAAAATATTACCACTGTAGTTTGAGTCTCAGAGCTTGATCTTGGGCTTGTTCTCTTCCTTAGCTCCTTAGAAAGAATGTTAGGAAAAATAAAATTTTGAAGGAGGACTGTATGTAGAGTTTAAAAACCTTAAAGGATGAAGCTATTAGTCATCCCCATAGATATCTTCACCAGTAAACTTTCTAAGCTTGGAAAGAGTGGGGGAGTGAAGAGGGATTCTCTAGGAGTAAAATAAAAGCAACTATAGCTCTAGGGAGGTTTTGGATAGGGAGTATTTCTTGAATCATTATTTTTGGTAGTTTGCCCTATTTCAAGTCATAAATGATAATCTAAGGGTTAGGATGGATTTGGGTTTTTCTTTGAATGATTACCAAGCTATCCAAGTAGTTAGGAGAGTAGGTGTTGGCTAGGGAAGGATAATCCAATATAAAAATTGATTATTGGAATTTTGTGCATGTAGGGACCACTTGAACTAACATGTGATAAATAAGGCGTTGAGAGCTAGTTAGTACTTACTTATGAATATTCTAGAATGCTTTTAGTGGATAAATGGGATATGTTTAGCTACTAAATAAAAAGGTTTATATGGGTTTGACCAGATTTGACCATTTGTCCATTTTTTAATGAATTTAACCAAATTGTCTGGTCAAACTTGGTCAAGCCACCTAAGATAGACCATTTAGAGTCTTTAGTGACAGATTGGGTTGAATACATGAGGTTTGAAGCATTGGGTTTGGATTTTGATGGGAGGAGATATATTTATGAAGGATTTTGACTAGATTAACGTAGTTAACTTGGTCAAAGGGGATCTCCCATGGTCTTGACTCATAAAAAGCATGATGATGTTTAGATTTGATAGTTTGATGGAATTGATTTGTTGGAATTTAGATGTTTGACCTAAACTAGTTAGGCTTGACCAATTTTAGGTGGAGTTAACCGAGTCAACATTTGACTAGGATAGTTTGACCAAACATATTCAATCCATAAGGAGTTATGTTTAAAATGATTTAATGAAGTTTAGATATAAATTAAGGTATATAGTAGTTCAATCTAGGTGTTTGAATAATTGTGTTGTGTTGAGCTAGCTCAACAGTGTCAAATGGGCTAGACATAGAATTAGAGAACTATTATTCATATGTTTAATATATGAAGCTCCAAATGGTGAGGGTTTAATTATGATTGAAGTCAAAGAGTGAATTTATTATAGACAACAACACACTGAGCATGTTGATTGTGATTTAGGGTTTTTATATTTAATTGATCTAAAAAAAATGAGGTTAACATTTGCAACTCAATCTATATAAGAAAATCTGCAACTTTATATTTACATTTGAAATTTATATTTATATTTGCAACTAGGTAAATTCTACTTTGACTATGATAATGAAAGTAAAAAAAGCTAAATATACATATGAATGGTTGTAAAGCAGGTGTATACAACCAAGTAAAAAAAAATACTAAGGTGCATTAATAGGTAAAGTAATCAGGTGTATATAATATTATGAAAAATAGAAAGTAAAAAATCAAAAGAGAATACCCTCCCAGCAAGGGGTACTCACATCAAACTAAAAGTTCATTAGGGATGTTAAGCCCTATAGAACTGGCCCAAGGCTAACCAAGAGGGGGGGGGGGGGTGAATTGGTATTTAAAAAATTTCTCTAAGTAAAGCACGAATACAAACTAAATCACCAAAAAAAATAAGTGCGGAAGATAATAAATGTGGAAGCAATAAAAAACAAGAACACAAGGGTTTATAGTGGTTCGGTCAACTCGAACTACGTCCACTCCCCGAAGGCGCCCTCCGAGTATTGCACTACAATCGTGACTCTTCTTTAGCCCCCATAGCTAGGTGGAGAAGCCTTTACAAACACTTCTTTTTTCCACACCCGGCAAGGTAGAGAACCTTCCTCCTTTTGCTTCCTCCTGAAGCAGGCAGAGAACCTCGATCGCTTGCTGGAACTTACCTCTCCCAACCCTTCCAAGGACAAGAGACTCTAGGGAAGAAGAAGTGGAACAATGCTTGGAGCAACCCTTGTGAATCCCCTCACAAGCTCCCCCTCACATGATCCTCTCTCTCTCTCTCTCTCTCTCTCTCTCTCTCTCTCTCTCTCTCTCTCTCTCTCTCTCTCTCTCTCTCTCTCTCTCTCTCTCTCTCTCTCTCTTTCTCTCTCTCTCCTTTAGGTTTTCTCAGGTCAAGACAGCAGCCAAGGATTTTCAAAAATGTTGAACAAGAGCTCTTAAATAGAAGAGCTTCAAAGGAGCTCAATAATTTCAAGTTGCTGACTTTATCATCTAGGACGATATATAAATCGTCCTATCTGATCAATACAAATCCCATGAGATCGGCCAGAGCATCGCCCTTAATGCAAACTGGATGATTAAAAATTGGCTTGATCATCCAGGATGATCTCACAATTGTCCCAGCTAATCAGTTCAAATCAGAGGAAAATTGTCCAGAGCATTGCCCTGAATTCAAGTTGTCCGATCCAGATCTCCAGCACAACGCCCTGAATTTGTACTGGCCGATATTTGTCGTCCTGGAGCAACTAAGGATTTTAGAATAGATCATCCCGGCCGATCTTGCGATCATCCAGGATGATATGATTGTATCAATCATCCTTAATTACCTCCTTAATTGTCTGATCAATTAAGGCATAATTGTGAATATCGTCCAGGCCGATCAAAGATCGTCCTAGCCGATTACCAAAAGTATATATTACCTTAATTATTTATGGTAACAATTTCTTTCTGTTTTGAGCCTATCATCCTGGCCGATACAAGTATCATCCAGGCCGATCGGTTAATTACGGCTGCCTTAACAAGAAATCCTGTTTAGAACTTCTATTTTAAACTCGATCGTCTAGGCTGATAATTATATCGTCCTGGCCGATGAGAATAAAAACAAAGATTCTAAATTTCTCAAGTGTGTGTGTAGGGTTACTTAACATCAGTCAGTTCAAACAATTATAATTGACTCAAGAAAAGGAAAAAAGAAGATTACATACTGACTCAACCCTAATCTACCCAATCTATAGCTGATTCTGATTTTCGTCCGATCTTTGGGTCTTGAAAAGTCAATAGAGAAAATGGCAGTTGTAGTGAAACAAGATTTGTTTGCTATCATCAAAATCAGAATCCAAAAATAATATACCAAAGTTATTTGTCTCTATCATGGAATTTGAAATCAAGCAATTGAAAATATCAAATAACCCATGAGTCCTTCTAAGTTTTAAAAGTTTTGAAAAGAGAGGATAGCTTACATTTAGTGGGCTCATTTTATGCCTCTTGTCACTTTGATTGGATCTTTGAGCATCTTTTGATTTTTGATACACTTTTGTGTATATAGTTTTCTTTTCAATTTTGCGTCATTGGCCTCTTCCCTTTTTATTTTTTGCAAGCTAAAAACTCTTTAACAAACCATTAAAAAAGTTCTTAGTTGTGATTATATCTTCTAGATATTAGAGAAGAGAGGCTCTCTTTCTAACATAGAGAAGAACACTCCACAAAGTGAAAATCAAAATTATATGATAAGTGCAATGGCAAGATTTCAATTAACTTGAAGGATATATAAGAACTTTGGATCATATATATAAGATAGACTATTGTAACAAGAAGAAAAAAAAGATCTTAATTTCAAAAACCATTTGTTAAAATGAGTTATACTTTAGAGGTTAGAGGGAGGGAAACCATCAACGGTGTTTTCTCCCTTTAACCAATTTAGAAATGCTAATCATTGGTCATAAATCTCCAAAGTTTAAGAACAAGAAAAAATCATCATAAAGAAAACAAAAGTAAAAATGACTAGAACAAATAAACTAAAACTTATCACAAAAACAAGACATAACAATACTCAAAATGCAATTCAAGGATTTGTTTAAGCAGCAAATTTAACCAGTTATGAGTTGCGAGCCTCCGTTTGTCCAAGTATCATATGCTCTCACGAGGTATTTGGTGAGAGCAATCCTGCAAAAATCAATAGCTGTCAGACTTAGGAACCCAAATAGGTTTGGGTCCCTTCTCAAAAAAATTAGATTGTAATGCATGTGTGTTATGCTGTGAATTATATAATTTTGGTCTCCACACCCAATGTGTACTATGGTGAACAATGCAAGTATGTGAGATGTGTCCTAGCATGCCACATGAAAAACATCGAACTCCAGGAAAAGAATTTCTTAATTGACTTGGGTTATAATGCCTCTTCCTAGGTCTTGGCTTTGAATTCAAAGTGGGAGTCTTCCAATTTGCCTTAAGTGAGTCCAAATCATTTTTAAGCCTCAAGTTATTATTTTTTAAGATATCATTATCAACCCTCAAATCTTTTTCTATCTATTTAGATTTCTTAAAATCAGATTTAACTGAGGTGTGTGAAACTTTTAATGCATCATGCTCATCAATTAATTCCAAATGCTTTTTGTTTAAATCATCAAGTAGAGTCATGTGATTTGAATCAATCGTAGAATGATCTTTGAGAATAATTTCATATTCTTTTTGTAAATTCAAAAGCTCTAACTTTAAACTAGCATGAGTCTTCTTGAGTTTTTTGTATGATGCATGAATTTTCTCACAAATTTTAAAAAATTGATCATAAGTTGGTTTACATACCTCTTCATAATCACTTTGCTCAAGATGATCTTGCCCCATTAAGCACAAGTTTGTTGTCTCTTCCTCCGGTTCAGTCTCAGAGGAATCTGATGCAGATTTTGCCCAGAATGCTTTTTGAACTTTTTTCTTGTCCTTCCTGAACTTGGATTTCTCCTCACCCTTTTCCTTTTCTTTGCTTGAGTGATCTTGAAGTGTAGGACAATCAGCTTTCACATGTCTAGGCTTCCTGCATTCATAACAAATAACATCAGAAGATCCTTTAGAATATTTGTTATCCTTACCTTTTCTCCAATGATGCTTTTGCTTCTTCCTTAGAAAGTTTTTGAATTGCCTTGAGATGAAGGCAACTTCATTGCTCTTAGACCCGAAAGAATCGGAGTCAGATTTGTGTGCCTTTAGTGCCACCATTTTTTCTTTCTTTCTCTCACCTACATCAAGATTTCTTTGATTCACCCCTTGCTTGTAAGCAATGAGTGAGCCAAGTAAGTTGTCAATCAAATAAGTGTTCAAATCCTTAGATTCAGTTATAGCAGTGATTTTAGCATCAAAAGAGGAAAGCAAACATTGTAAAATCTTGTTTACTTTTTCAAAGTTTGAAAGTTCTCTTCCTAAGGCATGCAAAGAAGGAACAATCTGAGTAAATCTTATATACAATTCAGAAATTGATTCATGAGGTTTCATATGAAAAAGTTCGTAGTCATGCAATAGAATGTTCAAACGGGATTGTTTAACTTCATTAGTGCCTTCATAAGTGATACACAATTTATCCCAAATTTCTTTACTAGTTTTACAAGTGGAAACACGCGGTAGTCTTCTGATTTTAAAGCATAGAAAAAACAATTAAGATATTTTGCATTTAATTGAGCCAAATCCCTATCATCTAAAGTCCATTCAGTAAAAGGAAGTGGAACAGTAATGCCGTTAAGTTTACCAATTGGAGGTGTGTAACCATCCTTAACAAGCATCCACATGCGATAATCAGTAGATTGTAAAAACGTAGACATGCGAGTTTTCCAAAAATCAAATGGGATATTATCAAACAGAGGTGGTCGGGTAATAGAGTACCCTTCCGGTGTATTATGATTCCCAAAGTTAGCCATGGATCAAAATTCAAAAAGTTTTCAAACTTAGTTTTTATGAATCCCACTCTGATACCACTTGAAAATTCATTAGGGATGTTAAGCCCTATAGAACTAGCCCAAGGCTAACCAAGAGGGGGGGGGGGGTGAATTGGTATTTAAAAAATTTCTCTAAGTAAAGAATGCATACAAACCAAATCACTACAAAAAAATAAGTGCGAAAGATAATAAATGTGGAAGTAGTAAAAAATAAGAACACAAGGGTTTATAGTGGTTCGGTCAACTCGACCTACGTCCACTCCCCAGAGGAGCCCTCCTAGTATTGCACTACAATTGTGACTCTCCTTTAGCTCCCACAGCTGGGTGGAGAAGCCTTTACAAACACTTCTTTTTGCCACACCGACAAGGCAGAGAACCTTCTTCCTTTTGCTTCCTCCTGAAGCAGACAGAGAACCTCGATCGCTTGCTGGAACTTACCTCTCCCAACCCTTCCAAGGATAAGAGACTCTAGGGAAGAAGAAGTGGAACAATGCTTGGAGCAACACTTGTGAATCCCCTCACAAGCTCCACCTCACAAGATCCTCTCTCTCTCTCTCTCTCTCTCTCTCTCTCTCTCTCTCTCTCTCTCTCTCTCTCTCTCTCTCTCTCTCTCTTTCCTTTAGGTTTTCTCAGGTCAAGACAGCAGCCAAAGATTTTCAAAAATATTGAACAAGAGGTCTTAAATAGAAGAGCTTCAAAGGAGCTCATTAATTGAAAGTTGCTGACTTTATCGTCCAGTACGATATGTAAATCGTCCTGACTGATCAGTACAAATCACATGAGATCGGCCAGAGCATCGCTCTGAATGCAAACTGGATGATTGAAAGTTGGCTTGATCATCCATGATGATCTCACGATCGTCCCGGTCGATCAGTTCAAATTAGAGGAAAATTATCCAGAGGATCGCCCTGAATTCAAGCTGTCCGATCCAGATCGTCCAGCACATCGCCCTGAATTTGTACTAGCCGATATTTATCATCCAGGAGTAACTAAGGATTTTATAATAGATTGTCCCGGCCAATCTTGCGATCATCCAGGATGATATGATTGTATCAATCATCCTTAATTACCTCCTTGATTGTCTGATCAATTAAGGCATAATTGTGAATATCGTACAGGCTGATCAGAGATCGTCCTGGACGATTACCAAAAGTATAGAATACCTTTATTGTTTATGGCGAAAAAATCTTTCTATATTGAGCATATCGTTCTGGCCGATACAAGTATCGTCTAGGCCGATCAGTTAATTACAGCTACCTTAACAAGAAATCATGTGTAGAACTTCTATTTTAAACTCGATCGTCCATGTCGATAATTATATCGTCCTGGCCGATGTGAGTAAAAACAAAGATTCTAAATCTCTCAACTGTGTGTGTAGGGTTACTTAACATCAGTCACTTCAAATATTTACAATTAACTCAAGAAAAAGAAAAAAGAAGATTACAGACTGAGTCAATCATGATCTACCCAATCTGTAGCTGATTCTGATTTTTGTCCGATCTTTGGGTCTTGAAAAGTCAATAGAGAAAATGATAGTTGTAGTGAAACAAGATTTGTTTGCTGTCATCAAAATCATAATCCAAAAATAGGTTTGTAACACAAACCACACCAATCCACCAGCCTAGCCTAGGGTAGAGTTAGTTGTTGTAGCAAACAATCTACTGTTTGTGTAAAAGTTATGTGGCTTGGATAGTTCTTAGGTTTATTTATTTATTTTTTAAAGTTGTCCATGACTTATATTTATTTATTTTAAGGGTCAAATCATGCTTAATTTAAATTTAAGTTTTAATGTTTTAATATTTTATGTCTTATTAAAAAATGTTTTATTTGTTGAAGTTACTTTATTTTTAGCTTTAAAAAACTTTATTAATTAACGACTCGAAACTGTATAAGTTATAAATTAAAAAGGCCTAAGGCTTATAATTGTAATGCATTCCTTCTCCTATATATGATATAATAATTGAATAGAGTCCATTCATTTTATTTACATTTCATTTAATGATTTATTTCTATATTAAATAACTTTATTAATTAATAGCCTCAAATAAATTTGAAGTTATTAATTAGCAAAGTTCTAAGATTTTTGAAATCAAATTCCTTTACTCCCTCCAAAGAGATAAAAAAAAATCAAAATAGCCTTTAATTTATTAGAGTTGTTTATTTTAATGAATCAATTTTATTTAATTCATTTAATTCAATTTCATTTGTTTAAGTTTGATTTGATTTGTTATACAAATTTAATTCTTTTTAAATTTATTTAATTCTATTTATTGTTCTCTATTTTTTTTTTTTTTGTTTTTTTTTTTGTGTGAAAATGTTGGAGTAGCTTCAATGGAAGATAAGATTGGAGAGAGTTACCTTAGATGGTTTGGTCATGTAAAAAGGCAGCCTTTTGATGACCCAATTAGGAAAGTAGATGCAATAGATTTGTCTTATGTTAAGAAATGTAGAGGTTGTCCTAAGTTATATTAGTTTAGAAAATTTTAGAAATGGCCTTTCTTTTTTAAATTTAGATGAGTATTTGACTCTTAATTGGACACGATGGCGAAAAATGATTCGTACAGTTGACTCTACATAGTGGGATAAAGGATTGTTGTTGTTATTATTATTTTTTCCATTTTAAAATTTTATTTGGATATTAAATGAATTTTCTTAATTATTTAAGCTTGAAATATTTAATTAATTTTTGTTTATTTTTTCAATTTTAATTTTAATTATTTTTTTATTCATTTATGTCTTTTTATTTATTGATTTTATTTTAATTTTTTTTTTATTATTATAATTTTTTTCTTTTAGGTATTTTTGTTTTGATTTGATTTTTATTTAGTTTTGTTTACAAATGTTATACATTTAATTCCATTAATTTTTTTTGAAATTTATAAATTTTAGTGAATTCTATATTTAATTTAGAGTTGAATGCGATTTACTTTATATTATTTATTTTTTTATTCATTATCTTTATAAAATTAGTCTAATTACATGAATTAAGTAATTCAAGTAACTAAGAAATTTTAATTTCTCAACCAAATTAACTCCAATCAACTTGAAAGCATAACCAGAGATTATGAGTGACCTTTTATGATGATTAAATGAGTTTGAGGCTATATGGTAATTTTTTTTATTTTTAATTATTTATTTATTAAATTTCATCTAAATTTTCCACTTTTTTATTTTTAAGTTTCTAAGAGGGATTTTTTTTCTTAAAGTATATTAAATTTAAATTGAAGGCTATTTTGTTTGTATGTTTTATTTAATTTAAATTTACAATAATTTATTGAAAATCCTTTTTTTAGTTAAAATCCATAGAAGTGCCTAGGCTTTAATAGAAAAAAAATGCAAGTCTTTAAACAATTCAAATGCTCACAAATGCTCAAAGAGCTATAATAAAAAAGGGAAAAAAACTAATTGAGCTAATGAGCCCTACTACTTATAATATATTAAAAAATAGAAAAGAAAAAGAATTCTCTATTCAACAATATTAGCATGAACCATCTTAAGATTACTAGAAATATTAAAGATAAGGTTTTGAAGCTTTACTCTACTCATCTCCAATCCTTCAAAAACCTTAGAGGCTACTCATTCATGGCTCATGATTTTGGTATTCTCTTCAGGTTAATCATTTAAATGATGATCCTAAGTTGGTTTATTGGACTAAACCCCTCATAATACTTTTAAACTTAATGTTGATTGTTTGGTTAAAGATTCTGCATACAATTATGATGGTATTACTAAAGATGTTCATGGGAATAACATCATAGCGTATGTTGTTCCTTTGCAAAGGTGTTCTGTCAAATTTGTTGCGCTTTCTTCTATTTTATATGGGTTTAATTTTTGTCTTAATCTTTAAATTATTAATATTTGGATTGAAGTGGATGCTTCTTATAGCCTTTATTATTTGAAAGACACTGATGATAATATTTGTAATCCAAAATTGATTTATCTTTTTAGGGAGATTAAGCAAAATTTATTTTTTTATTAAATTCATTATATGTCATATTTTTATGGAAGGAAATGCGTATGCATATTGGTTAACTAATCAATGGTCTAATTTGGAGTTTCTTACCAATTTCACTTACAATAATTTGTCTACCTCCTTGAAAGGCCTCATTATATTTGAAAAATTGGTTTACCCTATATTAGAATTTAAGGTTTTATCTTGTATGAGTTTTTGGGGGTCGCTCCATCTAGGGTTTATGTTCATATCCTTTTGGTCTTCCTCCATAATCTTGGTTGCAATGTCAATTTTGATTTTATAGCCCTATTGCTTTAGGGTGATTTTTGTTGTGGTTGGGCTGCTTTAAGCATTTATTACAATTTTTCTACTTTTGATCTAAATCCTAACTACTACTCATCTATTCCTTATGTGCTATTTTTTGGGTTATTCAATTATATTACTGTTTGGATTTTGTTCTATAGGTTTTGCTTCCTTAAGAGCTTCCTGAGGATTATTGAGAACATATGTGGGACCATTTTATTTTTGTCTATGACAAATAATATCAGCATTTTTTGAATGGAGAGTTGTTGGTGTTTCCTTTCTACTGGCTTTACTTATTGAGCAGGTGGGTGAGGAACTCTGGTAATGATCTGCTTGTAATTTTTTTAACCTATTGACTTTCAATCTACTCTAATCCATTCATTTTTTGCAGGGTTTGTGTGAGATGTTTTGGTTCGTATTGGTTTAGATTTGAGTGACAATTAGTTCTTTTTTTAATGATGGCGTTATAGATATTATACTGCTGAGTTTGTTTGGCCTATCCCTCTTTAGTTTTTGTTTCTATCTAGTTTGATTTTTTTTGTCTATGTTCAGTGGTGAATGTTTGGTTTTGGGGTTACTATTGGATTTGACTTTTTTCCTTTCAAGCCTAGTTATGTGATTTATGGGTTTTTCATGTGGTGCTCCAAGTTTTTTTCTATGGAATTTTTGCGTGCTAAAGGGTTTTGTTGTGAGGATGCTGTTTATTTCTTATTTTCCCTTAGTAGGTCATATGTTGAGTTTTCTTATCTCGGGTGGTTTATGATGTTGGTCTTATAGATGCTGCTCTTAGGGATTATTTATTTTTTATTGCCTTAAGATGCTGGCCTTGGTCTTTTCTAGT
The DNA here is from genome assembly GCA_016618105.1 of Dendrobium huoshanense. Lineage (NCBI taxonomy): Eukaryota > Viridiplantae > Streptophyta > Magnoliopsida > Asparagales > Orchidaceae > Dendrobium > Dendrobium huoshanense. The sequence continues at coordinate 62,466,223 of CM028359.1, read as the reverse complement.
CGTTGGATATGTTGGTGGCTTTTGGTGTTTATTGTGTTGAACTTGGTGGTTCAGTGTTGTCTCTCTTGGCAGGTTTTGTTGGGTCACTTAATTTGGAATAAAAAAGCTAGTAACAATTATTATTATCTTAGGTTTTGGAATGGGCACTATGTCTTTTTGCCCTGTTGTCATGTGGTTAATTATGTCTGCCTTCTTCGTTATAGTCGTAATGTTTTTATTTATAATTGGCTGCATTCTTCCTAGGAGCTTACGTCTGATTCATTATCCTTTCCATGGAATTCTATTATTCTTTGTGATTTGAATTGTTAGAACTAATTTTTCTATGTTGCTTCTTTGATTATATCAGTTCAGGCACATAACCCAAAGTATATCAAGTATTTGGCTATCTATGGGATCAATAGTTACCCCCTCTACTATCTAAACTTCTTTCACCATTTGTACTACTCTAATTTTAATATTTACTTATGCATGTACAATTACTATGTTTTTTGCTTTATATTTATGCAATTCCTCTCCTTTTTCTCACTTTGTTTTGCAGGTTATATTTAGTGCATGTTTAGGGTATCCTCATTCTTTTTGTTAAAAGAGTGCGCTTAAAGTCATCCTTTAGATCTTCCTCCTTTTTTGGGTGTTGGCTCCTAGCCACCCTAGAATGTCTCTAGGGTATTTTTGTACTTACGCTTAGCAGGGACTAAAGCTCTTAGGTTTTATTTTAACTTTTTTTTGTTTCTCTTTTGAGATGTAGTGAGCTTAAGGTCCCCTTTAAGGACATCATAATTTCTATTTTAATAAATGTGTAGGCCCCTTTGTGGGTTTTAACAAAATAATAATATTTATTAAAAAAGCAAATCGGTGGACTAGAAGCCACCACCCAAAAAAGGTCCACTCAAATCAAACATAGAAGCTCACTATGCACTAAGTGTTAGACCTGCAAAACTAATCCAAATAATAATAATGAACTCGCCCAAACACTAACTAAGGAGCCTCAATAGATCCATACTTAACATGCCACCTACAAAAGACAAGGCCCAAAAAAAAAAAAAAACTACATAATAATATGATTATAACAGGAGCAATAAAAGAGTATAGAATTCTACTAACCAGCAGTTCAAAATTAGAATAATGACATTTACATAACTTATAGAGTAAGAAGTGCATATATGTTGAACATTGAAGTCCCTAAAAACATAGCACCCCAGCAAATCACTCAATGAAACCCAATTAGATAAGAATTTATGGAAAATAACCACTAGTTATCCCCAGCAAAATAGAATGCAACCCTAACTCCTTGGCAAAACAACTTAACCAATAGAACCCCCGTTAGCTCCAACCAATAATAGAAAAAAGAAATCCCCCAGCCAACCAAGCCCAGTGAAAACTAGCTAACTGAAGAAAAATTTGGACCAACCAAGTCAACCCAACCAAAACCACCAAAACATAAAAAGGGCCCAGCATAATAGAAAAAATATAGAACCTAGTGACCCTAAACAAAACCCACTAACACATAAGCTTTAACAAATTCAGACTACAGGTGATCATAAACACAATAAAAAATAACTCCATAAGCTTAGTATAGATACAAAACCAGTAATAAGAGTATAACAAATAATACATGGATAACCTAGCCAAGACATGTAAAGAGAGGAAAATAAAATTGGAAAATATTACAATAAAATTACCTGTTAAAGCTAAGGAAATAAAAAAAAAACAATATCCCACAGGCTAAATAATAGGCTACCACTTAGAATAATGGCCAAAATCAATAAGCAATTAATAAGACTATCACTACAAGAAATAAAAAATGAAAGAAATATCCACCATAGTGCAGCAAAACAAAATTAAGACACAACAAGCCTAGAAAAACCATCAAACAACATAACCAACAAAGGAATCAGAGCTTCCTAAACTAAACCAGTGCATTCAAAACAAGTTAAACCTTTCAATATATGAGAAAAAATTGGTAGAGAAAATTTAGAAAAGCCCACCTGTTGCAGTCCATGACCCCTAGCCAGAGATTTTGATGATGACAAATAATGTCAATTTGAATTACTTCATTATTAATGAAATATTTTTAATTTTTCTCTTGTTTGTGACTACTAACACTTCAGGGAGATTACATATTACTCAAGACAACAAGAAGACTCAAGACTGGGTAGAGTAGAATGTGAAGGTTAAAACTATGTAATTTTTATTTATTTTGTAATTTTTTCTTTTCTTGAGTATGGCCACAAAGTGTATGCAAACTAAGTAACCAAGCACACACACAGGGGGAGAGCTTTATTTTAAGTAAAAAAATTCTTTTTTTAACTTTGTAGATTATAATGTATGAGTTTAAATCGTACTATATGAACTACTACAGCTCAATGGTTACCTATGAACAAATCATACTATATGAATCATATCGTATTGTACGATGTGTTTTAATTAAAAACCCTAGCCTTCAGATTAATTTAAGTAAGTTCTTAAATCATAAATTTTAAACTGATTGTACTACATGATCAAATAATATAGTACAAAAATTTAAATTCTTACTTAATTAACCCCTGTGATTAGTTAGTAAATCAAGGATTAATTTCTAATTGGTTATCATACTATATGATATGGTTTATACTGTACGATCAACTGAGGCTATTTTCAAGCATCTAGAACATCATACCAGATGATCCCTTAATTTTTTAACTAATCATACTAGACAATGTAAGCATCATACTGGACGACCTTAAGCTTTTAAAATTATAGTGTACGAAGTGGACCGTACCAGACGATGAATAGAGATGAGTTTTGGTCATCCCATCATTCATATTATATAAATAGAAGGAAAATAATATATCGTACTAGATGATGTTGTATCATACTGTATGATATTGTCCATAAAAGAATTGCCTGTTTGTATTCCTTCATACTAGGACAATGGCTATTTTGAACTGATCGTACTGTACAATCATGGTTTATACTATTCAAACATAATGTATATACTAAAAATTTAGGGTTTCTTAGAGCCTTATTAAAATATCTAAACTTCTATCTTTTAAGTGATGTGTGTGAGATAGGAACGTGACTAGAAGGGGATTCCTTGAGAGAGATAGAGTTCTTGAGAAGATTTAGGGTTTGTGAGAGGAGGGAGGAGTATGAAGGAGATCACACGGTTGCTCCTAGCTTACTACACGTTGCTCCTCCTATGGCCCGAGAAGTTCTTGTGGGAAGCTTTCTAAGGGAAGATCCTTCAAGGTCTGTATCCTCTATGGTACTCTGCCTTCTCTAGGAGGGAGAAAAATGAGATGGTACATCGCTATCACTAGGAGGGTGACATAGCGTTTGGTACTCCGCCACACTGAGAGGGTAAAAGTGGAGTTTGTAAAGGCTTCTTTGCCTTGCTATGTGGGAAAAAGGAGAATTACTATTTAGTCGTGAAATTCCCAAGGTGGAGGACTTTGGGGAGTGTATGTAGGTCAAGTGACTGAACCACCATAAATCTTTTGGTGTGCTTTTTCCCTTACTGTACTTTATTAACGTTTGCATTTTTACATTTATTAAAATTGCTTGGTGAAAATCATAGTCTAATTCCTTATTGAGCAAGTTAAAATTTCACCACCTTTTCGTGCAATCGTGTTTTACTAATTCGCTTCCGCATCAATTTAATTTTCATGTTTAAAAATTAAAAAACACAAAAAATTAGAACTCCTATTTAGGATTGTTATTTTATTACAACAAATTTCCAATTCACCCCCCCTCTTAATCCATCTCATACTTTTAATTGGTATCAGAGCGGGGTTTCAAAAATAGTGTTTTAGAAAATCTTAAAAAATCGATCATGGCACATTTTGTAATTGTAATACTGCGAAGAGTTATTCTATAACCCGTCCACCCATGTTTAACAATATTTCGTTTGATTTCTGGAAATTTAGATTATCTACAATTTTATAGTCCATAGACTATCGTATGTGGATGTTGGTTCAAGAAGGATATGATGCACCGTTTAAACTTGTGAATGGAATGAAATCTCAAGTACTATTTAGTGAATGGAGCAATGAGGATAGGGATCTAGTATAATTAAATGCAAAGTGCTTAAACTGTTTCTTTTGTGCATTAAAATGTAAGGACTACATGAGAGTATCTACCTGTGCCCTTGGTAAGGAGATTTAGGATAGACTATGTATCACGTATAAAGGAACTGGTGAGGTTAAATAGTTTAGGTTAAATATCTTATTACATGATTATGAACTCTTCTGTATGAAACCTAGTGAAACTATATCTAACATGTACCATAGGTTCACCTAAATAGTGACATCCTTGCATGCTCTAGGTAAAGAAATTTCTAATTCTAAAAAAGTCAATAAGATTTTGAGATGCTTACTAAGTTCCTATGATGTTAAAATTACTGCAATTACTAAAGCAAAAGACTTAAACCTTTATATAATTGATAATTTTCTTGGGTCACTCATTTCTTATGAGCAAGGAGTGAGTAAAGGCAAAATGATGCAGGAGAAAAGAAGGAGCGGATGGTGGCTTTGAAAGCGAATAACTCAAAAAGAAAAAGTTTTGCAATAGAGGAAGACGACGATATAGCCTTGATGACCCGACTGTTCACGAATTTTCTAAAAAGAAAGCAGAGGTGCCATCAAAATAACTAGAACAAAGGTAAAAGCTCAAGACCTACTAAAGTTTCATCTAACATGATTTATTTTGAGTGCAGGAAACTAGGTCACGTCTGTGCTGATTGTCCCAACATAAAGAACCAGCCAACTAAGGAAAAAGGCGAGGAGAAGGAGAAATATAAGAAAGCGAAGATGAAGATATAAAAGGCATTTTAGGCTGACTCTGCCTCAGAATCATCAAAATAAGAAGCAGAGGAGGAGGTAATGAATTTGTGTATAATGGCTAATGATAATCTTGATCAATCAGATCAAGACGAGGTATGTCAACTTTTATATGAAGATTTGTTGGTTATTTCTAAGAAAATCCATGATTCTTATATTAGGTTAAAAAAAATGCATGCTAGTATTAACATTGAATTTAGTACTTTACAAACTGAGCATGATAACTTAGTTAAAGAACACTCTAATTTAGATAGAGATCATATGTTACTTCTTGATGAGTTTGATGCATTAAACAAGAAGCATATTGAATTATCCAATGCACATGAATCCTTGAAAACAACGCATATTGAATTAAAAAAGGTGTTTGATAAATTAGAGAAAGTTGCATGGGAAATAGATCATATGAACATCTTTAAAAGTGGAAATTGCAGAATATGAATATCAAAATAATGCATTGAAAAAAAAAATCATAGCATTAAAAAAAGAATAAGACATCACAACATTAACCCAACCAAGCAAACTCCTGGCATTGCATGCTTCACACAACTTTAGGAAGAGGCATCACCACCCAGTGTTAGGTGGTTCTCTTGTGGCATGCTAAGTCACTTAGCCCGCACGTACACAATTCATCGTAGGACTCACCTAGTATGGAGATTTAAATTGCATTCATCACAGCATAGCATGCATACATCACACTCATGCAAGCATAAGGAGGAACCCAAACTCATTTGGGTTCCCAAATCTAACCCTTGAATGACCTTTTAGGGGTGCTCTCACAAAAGACCTTGTGAGAGCATGTGGTACCTAGACAGTGGCCACTCAAGACATATGACCAGAGACATGAAGAAGTTCATAATTCTAGAGACTAGGATAGGAGGCAAAGTAACGTTAGGAGACAACACCACCAAGAAAGTGGTGGGCTTAGGTATGGTTGGAAATGCTAATTTTTTTTTAATTGAAAATATTTTATTAGTTGATGATTTAATGCATAATTTATTAAGCATTATTTAATTATTTGATAAATGTTTTGACATAAAATTTCTTTCAAACAAATGTCTGATTAGCTTAAATGACAAACTTGTATTAGAAGGAAAATGAATAAATAAGGTTTATATGTTAGATCTTGATTGTATTGAAAATTCAAATTCACTTTGTTTAAAAACTATAATAGATGACTCATGGCTATAACATATGAGACTATGACATGCTAGTATGAAAATACTTAGAAATATTACAAAAAAAAGAGTTAGATTTCGCTAAGGACAATCTATGCGATGCCTGCCAACTAGGAAAATAAATAAAATAATCATTTCACTCTATCAAGGATGAGAGTACATCTAGGCCACTAAAAATCCTTCACATGGTCCTATTTGGACCGTTAGCATAGTTAGCCTAGGTGGAAGGAATTATGGATTTGTAATTATAGATGACTTCACTAGATTCACTTGGGTAAGATTCCTAGGACACAAGAATGAGTTGTTTGAGGAATTTAAGACTTTCTCCACTTGGATTCAATGAAAGTTAGGATGAAAAATCTCAATAATCCATAGTGATCATGGTGGAGAGTTTTAAAATGAAAAATTTGAATCATTCTATCAAGAGATAGGAAAAGAGCATAACTTCTCTATCCTTAGAAATACTCAGCAAAATGGAATAGTAGAAAGAAAGAATAGAACCTTAGTAGAAGCTGCTAGAGCAATGTTAGCTTAGTATACTCTTTCTAGATATTTTTGGGAAGAAGTGTTAACACGACATGTTATGTCTTAAATAGGGTGAACATCAAGATGAAGCTGAATAAACTCCTTATAAACTCGTTAAGGGTTGGAAATCAAATCTTTCCCACTTATATATGTTTGGTTGCATATGTTTTATCTTAATTAATGGAAAACTTCCCTTAGGAAAATTTGATCCTAAGGCTGATGTGAGTGTCTTTTTAGGTTATTCATCTGTAGGTAAGGCCTATAGAATCTTTAATAAGAGAATCCTAGACGTAGAAGATTCCACCCATGTAGTGTTTAATGAATCAGATAAGCCCTCTAAACCTAAATTTGAAAAAGATGAAGTTGAGGAAATTTAGGGAGTAGAAACTATGACTATAGGAGAAAGGGGAGAAACTTTGGAAGATTTGCCTAAAGAATGGAAATACTCTTTTGAGTCATCTTAAATAATTAATTTTAGGAGACCCATCGGAAGGTGTGAGAACTAGGCACAGTCTTAGGAAGGAGGTTGGTTATTTCGCATTCATCTTTATGATAGAACCCACAAGTATAGATCAAGCTTTAGGAGATGAATTTTGGATCCTAGCAATGTAAGAGGAATTGAACCAATTTACTAGGAATGATGTTTGGGAATTAGTCAAGAGACCTAAAGGTCATAGTGTACTTGGAAAAAAATGAATCTTTAAAAATAAGGTGAATGACTCTGAGATCATAGTAAGAAATAAGGCCAGACTAGTATCTAAGGGGTATAATCAGATTGAAGGCATATACTTTGAAGAAACCTTTGCCTTAGTAGCTAGACTAGAAGCCATAGGGGTGCTCTGAGCATTTTCTTGCTTCAAAGGTTTTAAATTATAACAAATGGATGTAAAGAGTGATTTTAAAAATGGGGTAATCAAAAAGGTGAAAGTTCATTAGGGATGTTAAGCCCTTATGATCTAGCCCCAAGGCTAACCAAGAGAGAGGTGAATTGGTATTTTAAAAATCTTTCACAAATAAAAAACACATTCACATAACTCAAAACAAAATCACCAAAAAGAAAACCAAAGTGTGAAAATTAAATACAAAAATAATAATGGAAAGAACACACCAGATTTGTAGTAGTTTAGTCAAATCTTGACCTACGTCCACTCCTCAGAGGTACCCTCCGAGTATTACACTAAACTCAGTGTCTCTTCTTTAGCCCCCACAACTAGGATAAGAAGCCCTTATAATATCAGTTCCACCTTCCCCGGTGCGGCGGAATAGCCGGGTCCTTTGACACTAAAGAGATCTTCTTCTTCCTAGAGCTTCCCTCAAGACAAGCCTTGAATTCGATGGTACTAAGCAACTGTGTGGAATCCCCCTCTACCCTCCCTTAAAACCCCCTATAAGGATCTTCTCCCTCTTTCAAACTCCACCCTTTCCTCTCTCCCTTTCAAGCTCTCTCTTCAAGTTCCCTTCAAAAGAATAAAGCTACAATGGCTGCCAAAGACACTTACTAAGTGCCTTGTTAAAGCTTAAATAGAAGAGCTCAAGATGAGATCATTAATTAGAACTTTCTTACTTTATCATCCAAGCCGATATGTATATCATCCTGGCCGATCAGTATAAATTAAGCATAATCAACCAGGGTAATTTAGGACAATCAGAAGAATTTTGTTCATATCATCCAGGATGATAATATATCATCCTAGTCGATCAGTATATATCATGGAATATCATCCTGAACATCACCCTAAATAAGATCTATTCGATGTCCAATCATCCAGTTGATTATCCCGGCTAATCCTGCGATCATCCAGGATGATGTGATCGTGTAATTAAATCTTAATAACTTTCCTTAAATACTAGATTAATTTAGGAAAAATTGTACTGGATCGGCCAGGATGATGCCCGGGACGATGTCTAAAAATAAGTTATACCTAAATAGATCTGCCAGGTGATTCTTTCTAATTTGAGCCTATCGTCCTGACCGAGATAAAATCGTCCAGAATGATGTGCTTAATGACAGCTGCCTTAATAAGGATTTCTTGATTATGGTTTCTATTTTAGAAGTGATCATCTATGCTAAAATAAATATCATTCTGGACGATGTTATCAAAAATAGTAAACTCTAAGAACCAGTTAAAATTTCTTCCAAAGTATATGTGTGCAAGGTTACTTAGCATCATGAGCCATACCAATTATAATAGACTCATGAAAGGGAAAAGGTACAAACTGACTCAGACCTAGTCTACCCAATCTTGACCTGGTTCCAATTGAAGTCTAATCTTGTGGACCTAAAATGTTAGTAGGCATGACAGTCGTAGAGAAAAAAGAGTGTTTGCTATCGTCAAAATCATAATATATAAATTCAAATTCACAATAATCTTCCCCTTTTTGATGATTGTAAACATTACTAGTTAAATTTGCAAAAATGAAAACATTTTCTCTTGATCTCCCCTTTACTAAAATAAAACATTAAAAATAGGGGAAATCAAAAAATTTTGTTGTTTAAAAAGATAAAGATACAAATAAAATAGTATGTTCTCCCCCTTTGACATTATCAAAAAGAGAAGGGGCACAAAAAAGTCTTAAAAAAATGAGAATGTTACCTGTTGATTTTATTCGAAAACTAAGTATCAAATGGATTGAAAACGCATAATCCAGAAAAGGTAAGAAATTTAGAAATTGTTAATCCAAGCTCAAGTTCTTTTAAAGGCTAAATTTTTTTTTAATCCAATATCTAAATCAAGGAATAAATTAGAAAAAGAAACACTATTTTTTCAAAACTCTTTTCATAAAATATATCTAATTAAAGATTAATGAAAAAATGGTGAATCAGGATTCATGATCAAGCTCAAGTACCAAAAATATCAAGGGTTTTCTTAAGCTTTAATTAAACACATAAACAGTAAGCATACTCTTTGTGAGCTCATTTTATGCCTCTTGTTAGTTTTTTGGCACACTTTGCGCATTTTTTGATTTGGCCTCATTGGCCACTTTTTTTTAGTTTGCGTCATTGACCATTTGTTTTAAAGCAAATATGTTACCTTTTTGAAAATTTAAAAACTAAAGCATACCCATACTATTGACAAAATGAACTAATTGATTAAGAAAATAATGAGGTGGATTCAACAACTTGCAAAAAATTCCAATGCGATAAATAAAATATAGGGAGATAAAAAAAAGTTCAGTTTCAAAATCCAATTTAAATATGATGAAGATTTTAATTCAAAAGTAGAATAACTTTTTTTAGGAAATAGAGATTGAGAGTCAAAATCATGAGTTTTCTTCCTTTGATTGTTTTTAGAGAAGTCAACCACAACTTATATAAGAATTCAAGAAAAGTAGGAGGTAGAATTTTCATTTTTAAATTTTTAAATTTTTTAAATATAGAAAACAATACATAAAAAAAAGTAAAAACAAAATTAAAATTTTTAATGAAAACTAAAAGAAAGAAAAAAGAAGAGTGAAAAAGAATAAATAAATAAAAAAGGAAAATACACAAAAACAAACAAAACACATTAAAAAATAAAACACATGAATAACGGTTTTCACATCATTTTGCTCCTAGTCTGATGATTCAGAAGCTAGGTCTGCACAGGAAATTTTTTACTTTTTATTATTTGCCATTTTTATAATTTGCTTAGCTTTATCATTTTCTTTTGTAGGAAGAGTTCTCAAATTTGGGCACTGATTTTTCATATGTCCAGGCTTCCTACATCCAAAGAAAACAACATCACAAGAAATCTTAACATTCTTACCATTTTTATCTTTATTCCACTTTTCTTAATTCTTATGCTTTGGTGAGTTTTTTAAATTGCTTGACAAGTCATCGCTTTCGTCACCAACTAAGCCACTTTTCTCCATGTTTTTAGCGTTTAACACTATCCTCTCTCCTGCATCCAAAAGTCTTTGGCCCAAACTTTACTCATAGGCAATGCATGAGACAATCAAATTATCAATAGAATATTCATTCAAATTTTTTTATTCATAAATAGTAGCAACTTTAGCATCAAACTTATCAAGTACACAACATAGAATTTTATTAACTTTTTCAAAGTTTGAAAACTCTTTACCTAAAGCATGTAATGATGTCATAATTTGAATAAATCTAGTATATATATTTAAGATCGTCTCATAAGGTTTCATGTAAAATAGTTCAAAATCATAACTTGGATTGCTTGATTTTACTAGTGCCTTCGTATATGGAGTATAATTTATCCCAAATTTCCTTACCAGTAGTGCACGTGGAAACAAACATAAAGTCTTCGGAATTTAAAGAAAAAACAAATAGTTTAATGATTTTGCATTCAATTGAGCATTGATTTATTCTTCCTTACTCTATTGATTAAAAGGAATATCAGTTTTAATTCCATCTAGAATACGAGACAATATAGAATAACTAATTAAAATCATTTGTCACATTCGAAAATCAATTGATTGCAAGAAAGTAGACATGCAAATTTTCCAAAAATCATAAGTAATATTTTGAAATAAAGGTGGTCAAGTGATTGAATAACCTTCCGCAATATTATGATTACAAAAATTAGCCATGGATAAAAATTCAAAAGTTTTCAAAAACTCATTTTTATGAATCCTGCTCTAATACCACTTGAAAGTTTGTTAGGGATGTTAAGCCCTTATGAACTAGTCCCAAGGCTAACCAAGAGAGAGGTGAATTGATATTTTAAAAATCTTTCACAATAAAAAATACAATAACAAAATTCAAACCAAAATCACCACAAAGAAAATCAAAGTGCAGAAATTAAATGTGGAAATAATATATGAAAGAACACACCAGATTTATAATGGTTCGATCAAACCTCGACCTACATCTACTCCTCAAAGGCACCCTCTGAGTATTGCACTAAACTCAGGGTCTCTCCTTTAGCCCCCACAGCTAGGCGGAGAAGCCCTTACAAAATCACTTCCATCCTTGGTGCGGAGGAGTAGCCGGGTCCTTTGACACCAAAGAGATCTTCTTCTTCCTAGAACTTCCCTCAAGACAAGCCTTGAATCTGATGGTACTAAGGCGCAAGCTCAGCGGAGCAACCGTGTGGAATCCCCCTCCACACTCCCTTGAAACCCCCTCCATGGATCTTCTCCCTCTCTCAAACTCCACCCTTTCCTCTCTCCCTTTCAATCTCTTTCTTCAATTTCCCTCTAAAAGAAAAAAGCTACAATGGCTGCCAAAGACATTTACTAAGTACCTTATCAAAGCTTAAATAGAAGAGCTCAAAATAAGCTCATTAATTATAACTTGACGACTTTATCATCCAGGCTGATATGTATATCATCCTGGATGATCGATATAAATTAAGCCCAATTAGCAAGGATGATTTGGGACAATAAAAAAAAATTTGTTCATATCATCCAGGATGATAATATATTGTCATGGCCGATCAATACAAATCATGGAATATCATCCAGAACATCACCCTGAATAAGTGTTATCCGATGTACAATCGTCTAGCTGATCATCCCGACTGATACTGTAATCGTCTAGGATGATGTGATCATGTAATTAAATCTTAATTGCTTTCCTTAAATACCAGATTAATTTAGGAAAAATTATGCTGGATCGGCCAGGCTGATGCCCGGGATGATGTCAAAAAATAAGTAATACCTAAATAGATCTGATGGCTGATTCTTTCTGATTTGAGCCTACCATCCTGGATGATATAAAATCATATAGGATGATGTGCTTAATGAGAGCTGCCTTAATAAGGATGCCCTTATTAGGATTTCTATTTTTGAATCGATCATCCAGGCCGATATAAATATCATCCCGGACGATGTTACCAAAAATAATAAACTCTAAGATCCAACTAGAAATTCTTCCAAAGTGTGTGTGTGAAAGGTTACTTAGCATCAGGAGCCACACCAATTATAATAGACTCAAAAAAAGGAAAAGGTACAACTAACTCAGACCTAGTTTACCCAATCTTGAGTTGGTTCTAATTACAGTCTGATCTTGTGGACCTGAAATGTCAGTAGGCAAGGTAGTCGTAGAGAAACAAGAGTGTTTGCTATCATCAAAATCATCATCCATGAATTCAAATTCATAACAAATGGATGTTTATGTTGAGCAACCCCTGGGATTTGAAAGTTCACAATTTCAAAATCATGTATTGAAATAAAAAAAAATGCACAATATGGATTAAAGTAAGCACCTAGAGCCTGGTATGAAAGACTTAGCTCATTCTTACTAGATAGAGGTTTTGTTAATGAGAGTGTGGACACCACTCTCTTTTTATAAAAAGTAAAAGATGAAATTCTCAATGTTCATATTATGTAGATGACATTTTATTTGGATCTTCAGATAAAACATTATGTGATGAATTCAAAAAAATAATGAGTTTGAAATGAGCATGATGGGATAGCTTAATTATTTTATTATCTTTAGTGTAAATAAAATAGAAAATGGAACATTTCTTATCCAAATGAAATATATCAAGGATATTTTGAAGAAATATGAAATGGATAGTGCTAAGCCCATGAACACTCCAATGAGCTCTACGATTCAACTTGACAAAAACCTGAATGGAAAATCAGTATACCAGAAAAAATATAAAGGAATAATCAGATCTCGCCTCTACTTAGCTGCCACTAGATCGGACATAATATTTAGTGTGTAGCTATATGTCCGTTATCAAGCTGATCCTAAAGAGTCACACTTAACTGTGGTCAAGAGAATCCTTAGATATCTACTAGGCACCCTGAACTTAGGAATTTGGTATCCTAGGCACAGCTCTTCCTTTAAATTCTTAGGGTATTCAAATTCTAATTTTGAAGGATATAGAATAGATAAAAAAAGCACCTCTGGTACCTGCCAATTTATTGGATAATCTTTAATTTCTTTGTCTAGAAGAAAGCAAAATTTGGTAGCCCTCTCCATGGCCGAGGCAAAATATATTGTAGTAGGAAGTTGTGCTGCATAAGTACTATGATTGAAACAATAACTTCTTGATCTTGGATTACCCATAGGAACCATCCCAATCATGTGCAACAATATGAGTGCAATCTATATTTCTAAAAATCCAATTCAACACTGTAGAACAAAACACATATACATTAGACATCACTTCATAAGAGATCTTGTAGCTAAAAGAGACATAGAATTACAACATATTATTACAGGAGATCAATTGGCAGATATTTTCATGAAACCACTAGTACTTTGAGGACAAGACTTGGTGTCATAGACATTCATGCGTAATGAAAAAAAAAAAACTAGTCTAAGGTGTTTCTTGATTATCACACACTCACCACACTAAGCTCAAAAAATTTTTTTTTCATCAGACTATACGATCCACTTTCGTACTGTACTATCAAATCATAACCCTCTGTAAAACTAATGGCTCAGCTTCAAATTCTTCTCTACACATCAAACTATATGATTCTCATCATCTTGTACGATACACATGGCTATGCATTCAAGTCATTTGGTAAGATATAATTTTACCTCATATTGTATGATATATCATCTTCATATTGTATGATCCACATCAATAAATGGATTGGGATGAATAACAGTCGATTGGTTTGATATAATTCTGATTCATACTGTATGAACACCCATTCGTTCTGCACTAACTCGTTCATCAGTGATTATACCGATGACTCCTCGGCATGATCGAAATTCCTTTAGATCGTAATATACGATACTGATCATATTGTATGATTTGACCATCTTTTTCCAACTGTCTTCCTGATGAAATAATTGCCCATCATATTACACAATCCTCGATCATACTGTAAGATATCCCAAAAACTCTAAAAATTTAAGTGCACCTATCACTTCGCTCATTCCTTAGCCACCTCACTCACTCATACCTATTCTCACTCAATGGAAAGCTCCATCAAGAGCGGTTGACTCATCATTGGAAGCTCATCTTCCTCATACCATCACAATGACCATTTCTTATCCTCCAAAGATGAGGAAGCCTACCACAAATTCAAGGCATGCAAAATTACCCTGTCTCAAATGTTGAATCAAGCTGCCTTAAATTTTGAGGTGATAAGCTTATTCGCTTCTACTACCTTGCAATTTCTCCTTACCCTAGCCTTTCCTTATAATTCTAAACTTCTTTTTTAATTCTTGGTGAACCTCATTATGAATGTAGAAAACCTAACCCTCACCTCCTTGGTCTGCCAACAAAATGTCGAAATCACTAAGGCAAACCTCGCCCAATACATTGGGCTTTCTACTGAAATTCCTAGAGCTCATTCCTTCATTACAAATGAATTTAACTGGAGTGCCGCAAATCTATTTCTTAGGATTGTTTCTTTTTACCAACACCAACCACTTGTCTAGTCATTAACCCGAAATGCCAGAATTATTCAACATGTTCCTCGAACTTCAATCATACCCAAAGCTGGTGATAGAATTTGCCTGACCCAATCTTATCCAATTTTAACTACCTCATTATGTTAAACACCAAATTTCATGAAGTTCAATTAATTATTAATTATATCCAAAACATGACTTTAGTTTGCCTCCCTACCACCGGTAGAAAACTCAACCTAGTCCTTGGACACCTCATAGGTTACATTCTTCACCATAAATATCAATTAACATATCCTAGTGAACCCAACAATCTACCCATTTGCTATATGGATGCCTCCTTTTGTATTTTGTTTCATCGGGGGCAAGAGAAGGATGAGCTAGATTTTGATGAAGAAGAAGGAGAGGCTGCTCTAACATGAGCTCATGTTCCACTAAGACAACATGCACCACCCTGAGGACCTGCACTAGCCAATCCTAACGATGACCTAGTCGAATGATTTGACAAACTCCAAAGCTTCCTTGATGCTCACATCCAAGAACAACACCAATAACACGAGGAGGACATGCGATGGTTTGGGAAATGATTCTTTTCAATTGATCAGCAATTTGTGTCCATCCACCACTACATTCAGCCACCTCCACCTGATCAGGATCTTACTTTTTAACTTGTCTTTATTATGTTTTTTGTTAAGTGTTGTTTGCTACTCCTCTTTTTGGTGATGTCAGAAGGGGGAGAAGTTTGTTATGTGCTTTAATTAGTATGTCTTATTTATCATGTTATTTTTAATTCCAATGAAATGCATTTTTTTATCTATTTCTATTTCTATTCATGATGTTTTATTTAATTAAAAAATAATAACAACAAAAATTTTCTCTAATTTGCTAATCAACATCATTACTTGACCTCATCAAAAGGGGGAGATTATTGCAGTCCATGACCCCTATTTTGAGATTTAGATGATGATAAATAATGTTGATTTGAATTACCTCATTATTCAAGGAATATTTTTAATTTTGCTCTTATCAATGAGTACTAACATTTCAGGGAGATTATATATTACTCAAGACAACAAGAAGGCTTAAGACTGGGTAAAGTAGGATGTGAAGGTTGAAACCATTTAATTTTCATTTATTTTATCTTTTTTTCTTTTCTTGAGTCTGGCCACAAAGTGTATGTAAACTGATCAACCAAGCCCACACACGGGGGGAGAGCTTTATTTTAAGTAAAAAATTCTTTTTAACTTTATGCATATCATACTATACGAGTTTAAATCGTATTATATAAACTACTGCTGCTCAACAGCTAACTAGAACAAATTGTACTGTACGAAGTGTATCATACTATACAATGTGTTTTTAATTGAAAACTCTATCATTAAGATTAGTTTAAGTAAGTTCTTAAATCATAAATTTTGAACTGATCATAATGTACAATCAAATCGTATATTAGAATAAATTGAATACTTACTTAAATTAACCCACATGATTAGTTAGTAAATCAAGGATTAATTTTTGATTGGTTATCGTACTATACAATGTGGTTCATATTATGCTATCAATCGAGTCTATTTTTGATTGTCCCGAACATGGATGATCCCTTGATTTTTTAACTAATCATACTAGATGATGTAAACATCATACTGGATGACCTTAAGCTTTTAACATATCATACTGTATGAAGTGGATTGTACTAGATGATGAATAGAGAAGAGTTTTTGTCATCCCAGCATTCATCCTATACAAACATAAGAAAAATAACATATCGTACTGGACTATTTTGTATCGTACTATATGATATTGTTAAAAAAAATTGTCTGTTCGTCCTTCATACCAAGACGAAGGCTATTTTGAACTGTTCATACTATATAATCTAATATATATAGTACTAGACGATGAATAGAGAAGATTTTTTGTTATCCCAACATTCATACTATACAAACATAAGAAAAATAACATATCGTACTGGACTATTTTGTATCGTACTATATGATATTGTTCAAAAAAATTGTCTGTTAGTATTCCTTCATACCAAGATGAAGGCTATTTTGAACTGTTCATACTATTAGATCATATAGTATTAGATCATATAGTATGAACAGTTCAAAATAGCATCAGTCAGCTTTGCGATAAGGGCTTCATCATAAAATTTTTGGTAAATTCATGCATTATGAGCTTAAATAATAACACTGTTTTGCAGGGAAAGCAGATCAACAACATGTACATGCTTGATTTAAATAACATTGAATGTGCTGCTTCTTTTTGCATAAAAAATTGTTATTGATGATTCATGGTTATGGCACAGGAGATTATGTCACATCAGTATGAAAATCCTTAGGAAAGTGATCAAAAAAGACCTAGTTAGAGGTGTCCCAAAGCTTAAGTTTTCAAAAGACCACCTTTGTGATGCCTGCCAATTAGGAAAGCAAATCCACTCCACTTCTCACTCCATTAAGGAGATTAGCACCTCTAGACCTTTAGAAGTCCTTCACATGGATTTGTTTGGACCAGTTAGCACTACCAGCTCGGGAAGGAAAGTCTATGATTTTGTGATTATCGATGACTACTCAAGGTTTACTTGGATTAAATATTCTATCACACAAAAATGAGTCCTTTGATAAGTTTAGAGCCATCTTCACTTGGATTTAGAAAAAACTAGGTTGTGAGATCTTGACTATCCATAGTGACCAAGGGGGAGAGTTTGAAAATGAGTGAGTTGAAGATTTTTGTGAGGATAAGGGGATTTGCCACAACTTCTCAGCTCCTAGGACCCCGCAGTAGAACGTGGTAGCTGAAAGGAAGAACTAGACCTTATTGGAAGCTGCTAGAGACATGCTTGCTGAGTATTCACTTCCAAAATACTTTTGGGCTGAAGTAGTTAACACAACTTGTTATGTGTTGAATAGGGTGAATGTTAGAGCCAAATTAGATAAGTCTCCCTATGAGATCCTTAAGGGTAGAAAACCCAATCTTTCCCACCTTCATGTCTTTGGTTGTAATGTTTTCATTCACAATAATGGGAAGTCTCACTTAGGAAAATTTGACCCAAAATCTGATGGAGTGTTTTTAGGATATTCTAGTGTTGGGAAGCCTTTTAGGGTGTTTAATAAGAGGACTTTAGTGGTGAAAGAGACTACACATGTAGTGTTTGATGAGTATGATCCTAGAAAGCCTAGAGTTGAGGATGATGATGATGTTGGAGAGATTATTATTGAAGTAAAAAATTTAGAAAAGTGGGTAGAGCACCAGAACACTGAAGGAGTAGGAGAGGTTACCCAAGGAGTATAAAATTTAGATCTAGAAGAAAGGGTTGAACCTTCACATACTTTTCCTAGATATTGGAGATAGTCTTTGAGTCACCCTAAAGATCTGATCTTAGGAGAACCTTCTTTTGGAGTTAGGACTAGATATGGACTTAGGAAGAAAGTGAACACTCTGCCTTTATCTCGACGAGTAAACCCACCAACATAAACCAAGCCCTTTATAATGAGTTTTAGATCTTAGCCATATAGGAAGAGTTGAACCAATTTATTAGGAATGATGTTTGGGAGCTTATAAAAAGACCTAAGGGACAAAGTGTAGTTGGAACCAAGTGGGTCTTTAAGAATAAGGTGAATAATTCTAGAGTGGTGGTTAGGAATAAGGCAAGATTAGTGGATAAGGGGTATAACCAAATAGAAGGGATACAGTTTGAGGAGACTTTTACCCCTGTAGCTAGATTGGAAGCCATTAGAGTGCTATTAGCCTTTGCCTGTTATAAGGGATTTAAGCTTTTTCAAATGGATGTTAAGAGTGCCTTTTTAAATGGGGAAATAAAAGAGGATGTGTTTGTAGAACAACCCCCAGGTTTTTAGAGTTTCCAATTTCCAAATCACATTTTCAAATTAAAAAAGGTCTTATGGATTAAAGCTGGCACCTAGAGCTTGGTATGAGAGGCTTAGCACATTCTTACTAGAAAGGGAGTTTGTTAAAGGGAGTGTAGACACCACCCTTTTCCTGAGGAAAGTAGGAGATGAATTACTCATTGTTTAGATCTATGTCGATGATATAATTTTTGGATCTTCTGATAAAAGGCTATGTGATGATTTTTCTAAAGCAATGAGTAAGAAGTTTGAGACTAGTATGATGGGACAATTGTCCTACTTTTTAAGGTTAAGCATTAGACAATTAAATGATGGAACTTTTTTGAGCCAAATAAAGTACAAAAAGGACATCTTGAAGAAATATGAAATGGATAAAACCAAGCCAATTAATACTCTCATGACCTCATGAATTTAGTTAGACAAGGACCCAAATGGAAAATTAGTTGATTAGAACAAGTACAGAGGGATGATTGGATCTTTACTTTGCTTGACTACTAGCTTACCTGATATAATGTTTAGTGTCTTGTGCTAGATTTCAAGCTGACCCTAAGGAATCCCACCTGACTGTTGTTAAGAGAATTCTTAAATACCTTTTAGGGACCTAAAACCTAGGAATCTGGTATCCTAGGCACAACACTTCTTTCGAGATTATTGGATTTTTTTATTCTGATTTTGCAGGATGTAAGGTGGATAGAAAAAGCACTTCTGGAACTTGCCAATTAATAGGATAGTCTTTAGTCTCCTGGTCTAGTAGAAAGTAGAACTCTATTGCTCTTTCCACTGCTGAAGCTGAGTATATTGTTTTAGGGAGTTGTGTGGCCCAAGTCCTTTGGCCAAAATTAAAATAGCAAGTACTGGATTTAGGATTACTTGTAGGCACCATGTCAATTCTTTTTGACAACACTAGTGTCATTTGCATTTCTAAGAATCCTATCCAACATTCAGGGACTAAGCACATTGACATTAGGCATCACTTTATTAGAGACTATGTAACTAAGGGAGACATTGAGTTACATCATGTGGCGACTGAGAATCAACTAGCTGACATTTTACTAAACCACTGGCCTTTGACAATTTCAGCAATTTTAGGAGCAGATTGGGTGTGATTGACATTAATGCATGAACTTGATTTCTTATGATGTTTTATCTGTTGATTACTTTGCTGTATTTTTCTAGTTTTTGTTGTTTATTTGTTTTGGGTTAGTTGTTTTTTTTGTACTTTATTTTTCCATATGCCTTGCTTTGTTTTTCCTTTTCAAATCATTGCTGAATTGATATCTTATACCTTGTCTTTTATTTTAAAAATTTGGAGTTAATGTTTTACATCTCTTAATCTGCTAAAGGGTAAAAACACCGTTGATTGTGTCTCTTTCTCTGACCTATTTTGGTGGTAAAATTTTCTTTTCTAACCAAAAGTCTATCTCAAATTAACAACTGGATTTTGCAATTGAGATTTTTTCTACCTTGCTATAGTAATCTAACCTATACCATAATAGTCAAAGTTTTTTATGTTACTTTAAGATTTCTTGTTATCCTGTCAATGCATCTCCCACATGATTTGTTATTCTCTTTTATGGGTTGTTCTTCCCTATATTTGAGAGTGAGTTTTTCTTCTCTAATATCTAGAGGATATACTCACAACTAAGAATATTTAAGAGTTTTTAGAAAAGAATCTAGCTTGCAAAAATAATGAAAAACAAAGTGGTGGCCAATGATGTAAAAACAAAAGATGCGCAATGACGCCAAATTGAGAAAAAATATACACAAAGTGTATCAAAAATCAAAAGATGCATAAAGTGCATTATTCAATGGACAAGAGGCATAAAATGAGCCCATAAAAAATCAAGCTATCTTCCTTTCTTCTAACTTTTAAAACTTAAAAATTTTATATATCAACTGGGATTTTCAATTTAACAAACTACTTTGATATATTATTTTATAAGATATTTTTCTGAAACCAAGTCTTGATTGAATCTCTTTTTCTTATCCAAATGTTTATTCTGAGTTAGGCCTTTTGATTTCAAAAAAAGATTTTGCCCTAAAAGAAGTCCAAGTTTAGGGTTAATATGATCAAATATTTTTAACGTTTTTTGGATTTTTGAAGTTGTTAACTCATAAACTTACAAATTTTTAAAATCAATCACATGGAGACTATATCATGCTCATGCCTTGATTAAAACAATTTTTTTTTTCTTTTGTTTTATCATTGTTATTTTTTGTTGATCTTGTTGTTTTTGGGCCTTCTCTGATCATCTCCATCCCTCCTTTGATTTGAAATTTTTTGTCACATCATCATAGCCGATATTTATATCATCCTGGACGATCGGTTTTCATGCTTCAAGAACTCCATCTGTTGAATATTCTAACTTTTCTTCTCGTATCATCCTAGACAATCCCTTATCGTCTTAGACGATATGATCGTCTTCACTACAATCATCTTGATCATCCTGGCCGATACCATTTTTGACCTAGATGATGCATTTAATGTAATCGTCCTATGCGATACACTTGTTTGACCTGGATGATACACGTTTCAGTACATTTAAAATCTCTAAAATCACTCGGGACGATCCATTTTTGGACAATCGGTCTGGATGATACACTATTCATCATGGAAGATACACATGGCGCATGATTTAAAACATTTTAAATTCGGCTGGTATGATCCATTATTGAGCCTCATCCTGGATGATCCACCTAATCAGCCTGGATGATCTGCTTTTCCAACGATCGTCCGGCCTGACTCCTCTGGATGATCGCCTATATCTAATCATCTCGGATGATATCTGATTGTCCCAGATGATCGGACAGCCTTTTGACCAATCAGCCTATTCACAATAATTGTACCGGATCGTCCTGGTTGATCCTACAATAGGCCTGGACAATCTGGATGATTCTTTAAATATAGCCTGAATTCAGCCATTTTTTCTTCAAACCTTCTCTTTGGCTTTCTACTTGCTGTTTCTTACTATTTCCTTGATGTTTTCTTCAAAATCCCTAGCGTGCTCGTTAGATGTCTGGAAGCTCCTCGAGGGGTATGCTGGACCTTCATTTTCGGGAGGCAGACGATCAGGCTGCCTACAATCATTATAAAGAGTGCCACATTACTCTCTCCCGAACAATCAATCCAGCCTATCTCTCCTATCCGATACTGGATCTTTTCACTCATACATCTCTTTGCTTTATTCTCACCATAGCAGTCCCCTTTAGTTCTAAACTTCTTTTTGAATTTTATACAAACCTCTGCATAAATTCTTCCTACACCGCTCTCACCTCTTATGTGAATCGATGCCCTGTCGAGATAACATATCAGGATTGTGCTGAACTATTGCAGGTATTCTATTTAAGCTGCATACCATTGTCTCTGATCTTGACTTTGACTGGTCCACTACAAATCATTTTCTTCGCCACACAAATGCACACTTTTATGATGGAGAGACTAGCTCTTTACTCAAAGATGCTAGGACAATCCAGCATGTCCTTCACACTTCTATTATTCTAAAACCCAGGGACTGAGTCCACATTACTCCACCGCTTTGACTTACTACCTTTTACATTCTAGCCAATAGAGAGTTCAATGCTACTGACCAATTTTTTTGCTACATTGAGAATTTGACTACAATCCGCGTTCCAGGTCATAAGAGGAAACCCAATATTGCTCTAGGACACCTCATTACTTATGTTCTAGAATCTAAATACCAGCTTCAATATCCCGCTCCTCCCGACCTTCAACCACCCTTCTATTTAAATAATTCATTCAACGTCCTTCACAGTACTCGTCTTCACCCAGGGGATGGGGAAGCTCGGAGGGCCGAGGAGGAGGAGGCTCCCGCTCCTGTTCCTGAACTTGTTCCTCTCCGCCAGCACTCACAACTGGATCAGTTGGTGGAGAGATTTGATCAGTTGCAGACCCGTTTCGATGCCTATGTTGCACACCAGCAGCAGAAGCATGACTAGGATATGGCCTAGTTTGGGGCACAGTTTGCTATGCTCTCTAGTTACTTTCAGCAACCACCACCACCACCACCTCTATTTGATGATCAGGGGCCCTCATTTTTCTAATTCTTTTTATTTTTTTTCTAGTTTCTTTTTATGTATTTTGTTTCTCTTCTAGTTCCAGTTGCTTTAGTATGTTTTTAGTTTCCTCCTTTTTATGATGTCAAAAGGGGGAGTAGTCTGATATATTTTGTACTTTTAATTATGGAACTTGGAGAACTGCTTTTTTGTCACACTATTTTTATTGAACTGCACTAACTGCTTGGAATTCTCTGTTTGTGTTAGTCATCATAAAAAAGGGGGAGATTTTTATGAATCTGAGACTATGGATTAGACTTTTGATGATAGAAAACATTCATGATTTCCTATGACTTCCTTGCCTACTAACTTTCAGATCCACAAGATCGAGCATAACTTAAAACTAGCTCAAGATTGAGTAGAATTAGTCAGTCTGTAATATTTTCCTTTCTTGAGTCAATTGTAATAGTGGTTCATGATACTAAGTAACATTGCACACACACACTTGAGGGGTTTTTCTGAGTTTTTTCTATTTTGAGTACATCGGCCTAGACGATATTCATGTTAGCCAGGACAATCCAATTAAAAAATAAAAACCCTAATTAGGGCATCCTTGTTAAGTAGCCATCATTAAGCAAATTATCCTACATGATCCTTGTATCAGCTAGGATGATAGGCTCAAATATGAAAGAATCAGCTGCCATGATCAATTTAGGTATTCTTTATTTTAGTACATGACATAGTCAAATCAAACCCTGAAACCTTCTTTAATGCATCATAAACACCATTAGGAGTGCATTAGACCCAAATCTATACCTTGGTCAAGCATAGTTAACCAAGTCAATATATTTTGACCAAATTTCACTTTAAGGGTTTAAGTGGTCATTTCAATCCAAATAACCTCACCTTTGCATGGGAATTTTTTTATTAAACTTAAAATTTCATCTTGAATTTATTGATCCTAAACCCAGGCCCTGGTCAAACTTAGTTGACCAATTCAACCTAATTTGACCAAATGGCCCCTTAAGGGTCTAAATGGTCATTTTGACCCAAACGACCATTCTAACCTAGGAGACCCTCTTCATTGGTCTATATTGATCAAATCAAATCTATTGAGCATAAACTCAATCTTTGGTTTAATTAGTTGACCATATCAACCAAGGTCTACTAGAGTAACCAGTAAGCCTTATTTGAAAGTTTGTTAAGGATGTTAAGCTCTATGAATTTAGTCCCAAGCTAACCAAGAGGGGGGTGAATTAGTATTTTAAAAAATTCTTTTCATAAAGAAAGAAAATTGCATAAACCAAATCACACCACAAAAATAAATGCGGAATTTAAAAGTGCGGAAGCAAGAAAAGAAACACAGAAATTTATAGTGGTTCGGTCGACTCGACCTACGTCCACTCCTTGGAGGCACCCTCCAAGTATTGAACTACAAAAACGTGATTCTCCTTTAGCCCCCACAGCTAGGCGGAGAAGCCCTCACAAGAACCTCCTTTTTGCCACCCCGACAAGGCAGAGAACCTTCCTCCTTTTGCTTCCCCCTGAAGCTGGCAGAGAACCAAAACCAAAAGCAAATTCCTTACCTCTACCGACCCTTCCACGGATGAGAAACTCTAGACGAAGATGAAGCAGAGCGATCCTTGAAGCAACCCTTGTGAATCTCCTCACAAGCTCCCCCTTATAATATCCTCTCTCTCTCCTCTCTCTCTTTCTCTCCTCAAGGTCTTCTCAGGTCAAGGCAGCAGCCAAAAGTCTTGAAAAAGTTGGTCAAGAGCTCTTAAATAGAAGAACTTCAAAAGAGCTCATTAATTGTAAGTTGTCGACTATATCATTCCGGCCGATATGGACATCGGCCTGGCCGATCAGTACAAATCAATGAAGATCGGCCATAGCATAGCCCTGGATGCAAAGCTGGACGATTGAAAATTGGCTTGATAGTCCAGGCCGATCTCACGATCGTCCTGGCCGATCCGTTCAAATCAGAGGTAAATCGTCCTGACAATAGCCGTGGATACGGACTGGCCGATATTGATCATCCTGAAGTAACTTAAGGTTTTTGACTGGATCATCCTGGCCGATCCTGAGATCGTCAAGGACGATATGATTGTATCAATCATCCTTAATTACTCCCTTGATTTCCTGAACAATTATGACATAATTTGTGAATATCGTCCAGGCTGATCCCCGGATCGTCCTGGATGATAATTTAAAAATACAGTATACCATAATTAACTATGGCGGCAACTTATTTCTGTTTTGAGCTTATCGTCCTGGCCGATACACGTATCGTCCAGGACAATCTGTTAATGTCGGCTACCTTAATTAAGAATCCTTAATTAGACTTTCTGTTTTAAGCTGGTCGTCCAGGCTGATCCAAACATCGTCCTGGCCGATATGAGTAAAAACAGAAATTCTAAGTCTCTCAAGTGTGTGTGTGAAGGGTTACATAGCATCAGTCTCTTTGACCATTACAAGTAGACTCAAGAGGTAAAAATCAAACGTACAGACTGACTCAACCCTAAACCTACGCATTCCTGAACTTGGCTCCTTCTTGATCGTCCGATCTTTGATTCCTTTAAAGTTAGAAGCAACAAGCAGTCCAAGAGAAACAGTGTTTGTCAATCATCAAAACATAAGCCATGAAAAAATTGATTTGCAACAATCTCCCCCTTTTTGATGATGACAAACACAAGTAGGAAAAAAAATTAAACAAAAACACAGGTTTATTAAAAAATCAAAGTTACAAAAGTTTTTCCTACACACCCTGTCCTACTCCCCCTTTTGTCATCACAAAAAGAGGGTCCAGAAACACCAAAAAAATATCACAAAAGACTAACAAGCAAACTAAAAAAAAAAATAAGAAACAAACAACACAAAGCACAGACTAAAAGAACGAGGGATCCTGATCATCAGATGTTGAAAAAGCAGATCGTCCGAGCCGATTAGGTGTATCATCCAGGACGATGCACAATAATTGATCGTACCGGTCGAAGTTAAAATGTTTTAAATGCTTACCACATGTATCGTCCAGGACGAACAGTGGATCGGCCCGGCCGATGGTCCAATAATGGATCGTCCGGGGCTGAATTTAAAGATCAAAACGTACTGACACGTGGATCGTCCAGGACGATCCAGTGTATCGGCCATGACGATGCACATAAAATGCATCGGCCAGACAAATATACTATCGGCCAGGACTATCACCATGAGTTTGATCAAATCGTCCAGGACGATAAAGTATCGTCCAGGACGATGAATTGCAGGAAGTATAGAAAAAGGTCAGCAGATGGATTTTGAACAGAATTTGTCATATCGGCCAGGACGATATAAATATCGGCCAGACCGATGTGACTTGAATTTGAAATCAAGAAAAGAATAGTGATGATCAAGACCCTTAACAATAAAACAAAAGAAAAAATAGTCAAAGACACATAAAAATAAAAACAACACAATGAAAACCAAACACTGAACATTTTTGGATTTTAATTTTTCTATTTTTTTTGTTTATGGAGGCATCATATGAGAATTCTTTTCAAAAATTAAACTTTTAAAGTTCCAAGAGATCTAGAAGTTTAACAAATCCCAATCAGAAGAAGGTAGAAAAGCTGATTCCGTTAACCCTAGATCGGACATTCTTCAGGGTACCAAATTCTTTTGGAAAAATAAAGGCCTAACTCGGAAAAATAGGATAAGAAGATCCATTCAAGACTTGTTTATAACTAAAATATCTCATAAATAATAAACTAAAATAATTTTTTTCAATCATGAAAATTGAAATCAAGTCTTTGAAAGTATCACATAATCAATGAGTTTTCTAAGTTTTAAGAGTTTTAACCAAAGAGAGGATAGCTTGCATTTAGTGGGCTCATTTTATGCCTCTTGTCACTTTGATTGGCTCTTTGAGCATCTCTTGATTTTTGATACACATTTGTGTATATAGCTTTCTTTTCAATTTGGCTTCATTGGCCTCTTTCCTTTTTAACTCTTGCAAGCTAAAAACTCTTTAATATACCCTTAAAGAAAAAGACTTAGTTGTGAGTATATCCTCCAAATATTAGAGAATATGAGCTCTCTCTCTAACATAGGGAAGAACAATCCACAACATAAAATCAAAATCATGTGATAAATGCAATGACAAGATTTCAAAAGCTTCAATGATATCTAAGAATTTTGGCTATTATGCATAAGATAATTTAATGTAGCAAGATAAGAAAAAGATCTTAGATGAAAAGCCATTGGTTAAACTGAGTTTAGACTTTTGTTTTAGAGAAGAAAATCATGCCACTAAACAAAGTCAGAAGAAGGGAAAACATCAACAGTTTACTCCCTTTAACCAATTTAGAAAAGCTAAACCCTATCTCCAAAACTCCAATATTTAAAAGCTTGAAAAGTTTCATCATATGGAAGGCCAAAAATAAAGAACAAAGTGAAAAACAACACACATAAAAAATAATAATGCAAACTAAAAACAATACAAAGTGAGTACAAAAACTAACACACAAAAAATAAAAGATTAAAAGACACACAAAAAGCTTAAGATTTCAAGCAAGTGATAAAGCAGCGGATTTAAGCAATTTTGAGCTGCATGCCTCCTTATGTCCAGTTATCTTATGCTCCCACGAGGTCTTTGGTGAGAGCACACCTGCAGAACTCAACAACAGTCAGATTTAGGAACCCAAACAGGTTTGGGCTCCTTCTTAGGAAACATAGAGTGTAATGCAGATGTGGTATACTTTGAATCATGCATCTTAGGTCTCCACACCCAATGTGTACTATGGTGAACTGTGCAAGTGTGTGAGATGTGTCCTAGCATGCCACAAAAAAAACATTGAACTCCAGGAAAAGATTTTCTTAAATGGTTTGGGTAAAAATGCCTCTTCCTAGGTTCTGGCTTTTGATTAGAAGTTGGTGTCATCCTAGCTTTCTTACATGTTTCCAAATCATTTTGAATCCTCAAGTTAGTTCTTTTTAATGCATCATTCTTAATCCTCAAATTTTTCTCCATCTCTTTAGATTTCTTAAGATCATCCTTAAGTGAGGTGTGTGAAGCTTTTAATACAATACTTTCATCAACTAATTCCAAATGTTTCTTGTTTAACTCATCAAATTCATCAAGAAGAGCCATGTGATTTGAATCAATCGTTGCATGATCTTTGAGAAAAACTTCATGCTCTTTTTGTAGATTTGAATGTTCTAATTTTATGCTAGCATGAGTTTTCTTAAGTTTTTTCTATGATGTATGGATTTTTTCACAAATTTCAAATAATTCATCATAGGTTGGTTTACATACCTCTTCCTCATCACTTTGATTTTCTCCCATGAAACACAAGTTTGTAGTCTCTTCCTCTGGTTCAGTCTCAGAGAAATCAGTACCAGATTCTGCCCAGAAACCTCTTTGGATTTTCTTCTTCTCCTTCCTAGACTTAGCTTTCTCCTCACCTTTTTCCTTTTCTTTGCTTGAATGATCTTGAAGTGTAGGACAATCGGCTCTCACATGTCCAGGTTTCCTGCATTCAAAACAAACAACATCAGAAGATCCTTTAATATGTTTATGATCCTTATCTTTTCTCCAACTTTGATGATGCTTTTGTTTCTTCCTTAGAAAGCTTTTGAATTGCCTTGTGTTGAAGGCAATTTCATCGCTTTCAGACCCGGAAGATTCAGAATCCGATTTGTGTGCCTTCAGTGCAATTGTTTTCTCCTTTTTCTTTTCACCTGCATCAACAATTCTTTGATTCACCCCTTGCTCGTAAGCAATGAGTGAGCCAAGTAAGTTATCAATAGAATAGGTATTCAAATCCTTAGATTCAGTGATGGCAGTAATTTTTGCATCATAAGACGAAGGCAAGCATCTCAAAATCTTGTTAACTTTTTCATAGTTCGAAAGTTCTTTTCCTAGTGCATGCAATGAAGTAGCAATCTGAGTAAACCTAGTGTACATATCAGAAATTGACTCTTGAGGTTTCCTGAAAAAAAGTTCGTAGTCATGCAGGAGAATGTTTAAACGGGATTGTTTAACTTCATTAGTGCCTTCATAAGTGATGCACAATTTATCCCAAATTTCTTTACCAGTTTTGCAAGTTGAAACACGCATGTAATCTTCAGATTTCAAAGCACAGAAAAAATAGTTCAAACATTTCGCATTTAATTGAGCTAAATCTCGTTCATCAAAAGTCCATTCGGTAAAAGCAACTTCAATTTTAAAACCATTAATTTCACGAGAAGGTGGAGAATAACCTTCTTGAATAAGCATCCACATGCGATAATCAGTAGATTGTAAAAAAGTTGACATGCGAGTTTTCCAAAAATCAAAAGGTAGGTTATCGAACAGAGGAGGTCGGGTAATAGAATACCCTTCCGTAGTGTTGCGATTCCCAAAGTTAGACATGGATCAAATTCAAAAAGTTTTCAAAATTTAATTTTCGAATCAAGCTCTGATACCACTTGAAAGTCCGTTAAGGATGTTAAGCCCTATGAACTTAGTCCCAAGCTAACCAAGAGGGGGGGTGAATTGGTATTTTTAAAAAAAATTTCATAAAGAAAGAAAATTGCATAAACCAAATCACACAACAAAAATAAATGCGGAATTTAAAAGTGCGGAAGCAAGAAAAGAAATACAGAAATTTATAGTGGTTCGGTCGACTCGACCTACGTCCACTCCTTGGAGGCACCCTCCAAGTATTGCACTACAAAAACGTGACTCTCCTTTAGCCCCCACAGCTAGGCGGAGATGCCCTCACAAGAACCTCCTTTTTGCCACCCCGGCAAGGCAGAGAACCTTCCTCCTTTTGCTTCCCCCTGAAGCTGGCAGAGAACCAAAACCAAAAGCAAACTCCTTACCTCTACCGACCCTTCCACAGATGAGAAACTCTAGACGAAGACGAAGCAGAGCGATCCCTGAAGCAACCCTTGTGAATCCCCTCACAAGCTCCCCCTCACAAGATCCTCTCCTCTCTCTCTTTCTCCCCTCAAGGTCTTCTCAGATCAAGGCAGCAGCCAAAAGTCTTGAAAATTTTGAACAAGAGCTCTTAAATAGAAGAACTTCAAAAGAGCTCATTAATTGCAAGTTGCTGACTATATTGTCCACGCCGATATGGACATCGGCCTGGCCGATCAATACAAATCAATGAAGATCGGCCAGAGCATAGTCCTGGATGCAAAGCTGGACGATTGAAAATTGGCTTGATCGTCCAGGTCGATCTCACGATCGTCCTGGCCGATCCGTTCAAATCAGAGGTAAATCATCCTAACAATAGCCCTGGATACGGGCTGGCCGATATTGATCGTCCTGAAGTAACTTAAGGTTTTTGACTGGATCATCCTGGCCGATCCTGAGATCGTCCAGGACGATATGATCGTATCAATCATCTTTAATTACTCCCTTGATTTTTTTAACATATATGAGATAATTTGTGAATATCGTCCAGGCCGATCCCCGGATCGTCCTGGCTGATAATTTAAAAATACAGTATACCATAATTGACTATGGCGGCAACTTCTTTCTGTTTTGAGCTTATCGTCCTGGCCGATACACGTATCGTCCAGGATGATCTGTTAATGTCGGCTGCCTTAATTAAGAATCCTTAATTAGACTTTCTATTTTAAGCTGATCGTCCAGGCCGATCCAAACATCGTCCTGGCCGATATGAGTAAAAAAAGAAATTTTAAGTCTCTCAAGTGTGTGTGTGAAGGGTTACATAGCATCAGTCTCTTTGACCATTACAAGTAGACTCAAGAGGTGAAAATCAAACGTACAGACTGACTCAACCCTAAACCTACGCATTCCTAAACTTGGCTCCTTCTTGATCGTCCGATCTTTGATTTCTGAAAAGTTAGAAGCAACAAGCAGTCCAAGAGAAACAGTGTTTGTCAATCATCAAAACATAAGCCATGAAAAAATAGATTTGCAACATTATTCACATTCAACTAAGCTTCAAAATCTTCTTGAACTCCATTAAAACCTCTCAATCACCCTTATTATTCATTTGAGCCTAACTAGTCACCCTAACCAAGTCATTAGTTGACTTGGTCAACTAAACCTAGTTTTGATCAACTCAAGTAAACATGAGTCAATTCATGGTCAATGCTCTAACATCTCTTTGCACTATAGCTTTTGAGGCAATTTCTGAGCGATTCTAGGGCTCCTTCTTATGCGCTGGTTTTTTACCATCTTGGCTTATTTTCTTTATGTTTTCTGATCATTCTCTTACTTTATTCATTTTATTATCTTTCATTTACTGATTTTGAGGTTTCATTAGTTTTTTTGTGCTAGGTGATGCTGACTTCGTCATCATCAAACCTGATAACTTCTTCTCCTTTTGAGGGGACCTTCAAAGATGTATTGGCTGGTTCATCATCTTCTTCTTCTAAACTAAAATTTGTTCACTCTTTTTTCAAAGGATGTCTAGCCCTATTGTTTGAGGATTCGGTTGTTGATCAGTTAGCCGTTCTTTATGCTTTGACGTTGGTGGGTAAATTTGTTTTGAGACGTTTGAATCTTGATGTTATACACAATTTTTTTCTTAACCAAAAGATTTTTAGATTATTTCACATTATCTTGCTTGATCAAAGACATGTTGTTATTCAACTTTCTAATGATCTTTATTATAGCCCCATATTTAATAGGCGATCTTATTATATACAAGCTTGTCAAATGCGGTTACTTAAATGGACTCCAAATTTTGGCATTAGGGAGGAATCTCCTATTGCCCCAGTTTGGATTTCCATTCCTAATTTTAGACTTCACTTTTTTAACCATTATATCCTTTTTGGTATGGCCTCAATCTTTGGCCGACCGTTACAATCAGACCAAGCCAATGCTTCTGTATCTAGGGCATTAATGGCTCAGGTGTTGGTTGAATTGGATGTATCTAAAAAACATGCTAGTGAAATATGGATTAGATCAGAGATGAAGGCCTATTTCTAAAAAGTTGATTTTAAAAATTTACCTATATTTTTCTCTTTTTGTAAGGTGCATGGTCATGGTATGAACAATTAATTTTGGAAGCACACCCACCTTCGTAACGAGAACTCATTGAAATAAATGAATGGCGTGGTTGGTCAGGAAGTACTAATCCTAATCCAGTTCTTTTAGAGGGCAATACCTTTGATCTGTCTCCTTCTATTAAGGAGCAGTTGGATGTAACTGTTGATGACCCTCTTCCTAGTATTACCAATACTATTTCATTGAATCATAACTAGGGAGCTATTATTAAAATGTTTGATATTTCATCTATTGATTCTGAGAATAATGTGGCACATACTTTTCCAAATATTGAAGTCCAAAATGATGCTAATGTTGAAACTATCCCTTCTTGCTTTATTAATCAAAATGTTTCTAATTGTAATGGTATTATGCTTTCTCATATTCTCTCTAACCCTTTGAATGAACATGAAGTTGAGATTGGAGCTAATGCTACTATTCAATTGCCTTTCAAAGAAGGTGGGAGGAATGATATTCCATTAGAGGAAGGTGAAATTGTTTCTCTGGAGGATAGCTCCCCTCTTGCTAAATGTATTGAAAATCTTATTGTGACGGATAATGATAATTTGGAAGATGATGGTATGTTTATGGAGGATCAATGTCCTCAACTGATTAGTCAAAGGACCCAACAAAATTATATTAAGACTCCTTCAACCTCTAATTATAATAGCGATACTTTTACTGATATTGAGGATATGCATCTTGCTGCTAAATGTTTTGCCAATGATGATAATGATACTAGTTTTAGTAAAGTTCATAGTAAAAGAGGAAGGAAACAAAAGCATATTACTTTGCAACCTTCTAGACACTCGCTCGCATACTTCACATTAAGTGTGCTTTTATGTTTAGTGATATTATTTGGAATGCGAGGGGCATTGGTTGTCCCTCTTCTAGAATTCAAGTTAAGAATTTATGTCGTGTCCACAATATTTCTATTCTTGTGTTCCTTGAGCCTCTTATTTCTTCTTATAGGTTTTTAAGCACCTCTCAATTTTTGGGTTTTAATTATGCTATCTCGAATGTGGCTAACAAGATTTGGGTTTTTTAGAAAGACCCAGTTAGAATTGACATTATTGGTGATTTTACTCAGGTCATGCATTGTAAAGTTGAGGTTCTTAATTTTCATTAGTGTTCTTCTTTTGTATATGCCGCCTCATCTCGTTACATTAGAAAACTGGTTTGGTATCAAATTATTAATTTTCATAGTATTTATAATTTTCCTTGGCTTATTGGTGGTGATTTTAATGCTATCACTACCCCCTCTAAAATGATGGGAGGTTCCTCTCCATCTTATCGCTCTATGGAGGATTTTTAATAATATGATTTTGGATTATAATTTAATTGATATTGGTTTTGTTGGTAATAACTTTACTTGGAATAGAGGTCACTTATGGCAAAGGTTGGATCGTATGATCTTTAATGACTATTGGCTTAATTCTCTTAACTCCACCAATGTGCAACATCTTAGGAAAACGTTTTCTGATCATTCTCCTTTGCTTACTAGCTTTAACTTTAGACAATTTAATGCTTCTTCTTAATTCATATTTCAAAACATGTGGTTACTTCATGACTCTTTTTCTGATGTTGTTCAAAATAATTGGCAAGCTCCTTTACACCCAGATAACTCTAGTTTTGGCATGAGGAGACTTTGGTTTAAGCTGAAAAGGGTGAAACAAGTTTTAAATTGGTGGAACCATCATGTTTTTAGAATTATTTTTTCTAACATTTTGCAAGCTGAACAACTTGTTAATACTATTGAGCTTTCTTGTCAAGATGACCCTTCCGATGCTAATTTCACTCTTTTAAGAAAGTCTAAAGAGGAGCTTTTTAATTTCCAAGCTCAGGAAGAGGTCTTTTGGAAGAAAAAGGTTACTATTAAGCACTTGGTTGAAGGTGATAACAATACTAAATATTTCCATGCATTGCTTAAGAGGAAAAGGGTTAAAAACTATATCAAAAAAATCCAAAGGGAGGATGGTTCTGTTACTGAGAATACTGAGGAGATTGCTAATTTAGCTGTTCAACATTTTTAAACTCGCATCAATAAAGTTTTTAACCCAGCTTAGATTATGGATCATTCTTTTATTCCCTCCATTATATCTCAAGAGGAGAATTTCACTCTTTATAGGCCTCCTTTTGAGGAGTTTAAAGAGACTCTGTTCGGTATGAATAGTGATTCTATGGCTAGGCATGATGGGTTTACCACTCTTTTCTTCCAAAAATCTTGGTACATTATTAATAATAATATTTTTGCTGCTATTTTGGATTTCTTTGCTGGTAACCCTATCCCTAAGTTTTTTACCTCTACTTCTATAGTGCTTATTCTCAAGAACAATTCTGTTAACACTTGGAATGATTTTAGATCTATTAGTCTTTATACCTTTTTTAACAAACTAATTTCTATAATTCTTATGAATCAACTTACTCCTATTTGACCTAGAATTATTTTTCCTTCTCATATGGGCTTTGTGAAAGGTAGGTCCATTAAGGATAACATTTTGTTGTCTCAAGAATTCTATCAAGTCTTGGATGTTAGGGTTAGAGGGGGGAACTTGATTTTGAAGTTTGATATTTCCAAGGTGTATGATAATATAGATTGGAATTTTATTTACCTTACTTTAGAGTTTTTTGGCTTTAATTTTGTCTTTATTAAGCTTATTAAGAATTATTTTGAAGATGTTTATTTCTCTATTATTATTAATGGTTCTAATAATGGTTTTTTCAAATCCTCTGATGGATTAAGGCAAGGTGATTTTATTTTTCCTACTCTTTTTATTATTGCTGTTGAATTTCTTTCTAGGGGTCTTTCCAAACTATTTGAAAATAATCCTTATCTTTATTTTAGAACTTTGGGAGGTTTTCCCATCTCCCATTTGCTCTTTGTGGATGACTTTATTATTTTTACTAATGCAGCTATTAATATAATTCATAAACTTATGGATTTCTTTTATCAATTTGAGATGGTTAGTGGCTTATCCTTTAGCAAAAATAATAGTTATTTTATTTCCTCTAAGAGGGTTTCTAATGACCATATTTTAGCCATTAAATATTTAACTAGTTTTATGCATGCTCACTTGCCCATTAAATATCTTGGTGTCCCTCTTTTTAATGGTAGAAGGAAAACCTTTCTATTTGATGATCTTATTGCTTCTATCCAAACTAAACTTTTATCTTGGGATTCTAATTTCCTTAGCTTTTGTGGCAAAGTTGCTCTTATCAAAAGTGTTCTTTGTTCTTTATCAGTTTATAGTTTTCAAACTATTCTTCCAACTCAAGATGATTGTAATAGTGTTCACAAGCTTATTAACAAATTCTTTTGGAAAGACACTTATACTAGCTCTAAAATTAGTTGGGCTGCTTGGGAGAAGTGTTGTGGTGTTTTGGCTGAAGGTGGTCTTGGCTGCAAGAATTTAAATGATTTAGCTATGGCTTTTTCTTTTAAACTTGTGTATAATTTGCGCACTAAAGAATGTTTTTAGGCTAATTTTATGATCTCCAAGTATTGTGTTGGCAAACATCCTACTAATTACTTTTTTAAGCCAGGTGATTCTAGGGTTTGGAAACGGCTTTGCAAGGTTAAATGGGATGTCGAGCCCTTCATCTCTTAGGGACTTTGTGAATGTAATATTTTCTTCTAGCAAGATCGGTGGTTAGTAAACATTCAATTGATTTTATTTTGAATTCATCCTCTACTGCTTCTATTAAAGTTAACTCTTTTTTTAATGATAATTGTTGGGACTATGATAAACTCTCTAATGTGATTCATGACTGCATTCTTCACTAAATTTTAAACTTGCCTATCAACACTGCTTCTTTTTTTTTTTTTTTGATGAAAGTCAATTTGCATTTAAAATAATAATAAAGAAAACCTTAGAACAAGCTACTCAAGAGAAACCTAAAGAATCACATTCCTCCTTCAAGCATAATAAGAATGAAGGAGGAATTTCCTCAAAGCTAATATCCTCCCAAATAAAAGAATTTTTCAAAGCCAATTATACAAACATCCGCTAATTTGTTACAATCTCTTTTCGAAAAATAAAACAAGACTTGGTTGAAATCAAGAAGGAAAGCCAAATTCTCGTCAATGTACTTACTAACCTTCCAAGTTCTCATAGCCGATTGAAGATTTTTTATATTACTGAAGTTATCCCCTTCAATGATAATTCCTTGATCTTCAATCATCCACTCCCGAATGATATTTTTCAAGTAGAGGATCACCATGAATTCAATTTGTGCAATGTCCCAATGAATAAGATTAGCTCCAAAAGCTATCAGAAATCTTCCTTTGTAGTCTCTTGCCACACCTCCAAAACTAGCCACATTATTGCTTAAGATAGAAGCATCTACATTTATTTTTATCCACCCGGGTGGAGGGGATACCAAGAGCAAGACAGCTTTCGCTAGTTAGTATCCCAGTTGTCCAGAGTAGAGTTGATAAAATTACTTACAGTGGCTGTAGAAACAGCCTTT
Source organism: Dendrobium huoshanense (assembly GCA_016618105.1). Lineage (NCBI taxonomy): Eukaryota > Viridiplantae > Streptophyta > Magnoliopsida > Asparagales > Orchidaceae > Dendrobium > Dendrobium huoshanense. The sequence goes on along the minus strand of CM028359.1, from coordinate 62,430,101 downwards.
GACGCCAAAGTATTAACCGATTCTTCGCTGCCATCACGAATTAATTTACATCTGCTTTTCCACACTAGCCAAGTAGTTGTGCAATACATATTAGCAATGAAATAATCCTTTCCAATAAGCTTCTTTAAACCTTCCAAACATTTAAGAAGATTGACGAAAAAAGGAATTTTGAATCCCCTACTATTGAGAATTGAGATAACTGCTCGAAGTTTATCACATTTCCCTGCAATATGGCCAATGTTCTCATCTTGTTCACAGCCCCTCGGTCATCCTGAGAAATTATTCAATCTTCTTCTAAATAAAAATTCATTAGAAGGAATGGCATCATTGCAAAGCCTCCACAAAAATAGTTCAACATTTGGTCTCAGTTTTAACTTTTTCATCCAATTCCAAATTTCAATTCCTCCATTATGATCTGTCAATGCTTGAAATGCCAATGCAGCAATAGTTTCAACATTTGGTCTCAATTTTAACTTTTTCATCCAATTCCAAAGTTTATTACATTTAAGCTCCATAAGATCAAACCTTCTTCCGGCATCAATGGGAATTTGAGTTATCAGGTCTACCAGCTGCTCCCCAAATATCAAATGAAGTTGATCGGTATTCCAGTTTCCTTCTGAAATAAAGGAGCTTAGTTTGAACTCATTTGGTTATAAACAGTTAACATAAGTTGGCCACTTTGCTAAGCATTTTTCTAAAATCCAACTATCAAACATCTAGTTAATCGAATTTCCATTAGAAACATTCCATCCAACAATGTTTCTAAGGTAATAAGCTCCCATGGTGATAATCTTCCAAGTCGTTGAGCAATCTTTTTCATTGGTACCATCCAAACATCTTCTCCATATTTAGCACTCAATATTTGATTCAGTAAAGTTGTAGGCTTCATAAAGAAATTCCAAGCCAATTTGGCCCGTAAAGGTCCTACCTTGGAAACAGCTGAGAATAAGCCTCTACGCCCTTCTTCCTTAGTCTTGCAAAGACTATCCCATGAAGCATAATGAAAACTAGCATTCCCATCTTTCTTCTTCTACAAGAAGCTTCTACACATTTTGTCAAAATCTTTAAGAATACTCAAAGGCACAAGAGAAATAGAAGATAAGAACATTGGTAATGAAAGGAATGCAGATTTGATGAGAACTAACTTCCCTTCCAAAGAGATTAACTTTTGATCCCAAGTGTTTAATCTTTTAGCTGCTACTTCCATAAGCTTAGAGAAATCCGAAGATACCAACCTCCTCATGGTCATCTTCACACCAAGGTAATTCATCTCCTTTACCATCTTGAATTTAAGAAGACTAGAGGTTTTCTTCTTAATTCTATAGTTAGTATGCTTCCCAGAAATACTCATGGATTTAGATTGTTTTACCTTCTGGCCCGACCGTAAACAATAGTTGTTTATGATATGTTTCAACTCCTTAATAACTTTAGTCTTTGTTTTCGAGAAGATTAAAATGTCATCCGCATAAAATAAATGGGAAAATCTAGGAGCCTTGGAAGTAATAGAGATCCCCACATTCCCTTTTATCCCATTTAATGCATCAGATAGAACTTGGGAACATAAAGTAAACAAATAAGTTGATAAAGAAAAACCTTGCTTAAACCCACAGCTTCCTTCAATCCAATCTGATTTCCTCCCATTGATCAAAATGCAATATTTAGGATCTAAGATGCATTGCAAAAGAAGCTCCCTAAATTTGCTAGGAAAGTTAAAGTGAGAAAGCACTTGCCTAAAAGCTTGCCAACCCATACTATCATAAGCTTGTTCCATGTCAAGCTTGATTGCCAGAAGACCTTTCTTTTCTTTAGAATACCAGAATTTATTGAAAACTTCTTGTGCCAACAGTACATGATCTGACAAGGATTGCCCTTTGATAAAGGCAGCTTGGTCCACCAAAATAATCTTGTGAATAACCTGCTCCAATCTACTCAAAAGCATCTTTGCAATAATTTTATAAATGGTCATACATAAGTTGATTGGCCGATAATTAGAGACCACTTGAGGATTTTGAATTTTCGGAATCCATACAATAATAATTTCTTTCCATGACTGGTGCATATTTCTAGTAGACAAGAACTGACTCACAGCTAGCCAAACATCATCAGCAATCCACTTCCAAAAATTCTTTATGAAAGAAAAAGTAATTCCGTCCAAACCAGGAGAAAGATTTCTACTAGATTTTTCTACTATAACTTGAAGCTCCTCCCTTGTGAAACCAGCATCCAGTAGCGAGTGATCAACTTCGCTGATGGCTGCCGAAGGATCAGGCCAGCCTTCCAACAAACATTGTCTATGCTGCCATTTAAGTTTGAAAAAGTCTGAAAAAACTTTTTGGATTTCATTTCCAACCTCCGTAATACTACCATTAGAATTCTTAATGTGTCTAATCCAGTTAATATTTTTCCTGACATTAGCAAATGCATGAAAAAATCCAGAATTGCAGTCACCTTCTTCCATCCATTTTGCTTTAGCTCTTTGTTTCCACCAGGTATTAAGCCGTGCAAGAGTGACATTGAGTTCATTGATTTTGAATCTTAAAATCTACAGCTTTTCAAAAGAAATACCCACTTCAGCTTCATCCAATTGGATTTCCTATATTTCTACCTTCAGCTTATCTCGAAGAGACATAAGGTTCTTGAATTTAGCTTTGCTCCAGAAAAAAAAGAGCTCTCAAAGTTCTTTGAATTTTACATTAAGAGATGAAGTCAGATCAATCCCTGCATGTTTACTCCAATATTTTTGCACAATCACCTCTGCTCCATGGTAAGTAGCCCAAACTTCTTCATAACAGATCTCTTTGCTATAAACTGCCATAGGTTTGAAAATTTCCAATAAAACAGGACAATGGTCCAATGCTATACGGGATAAATGTTTCACCAGTGCAAGATGGATAGAATTCAAAGCTATGGAATTGATAAGACATCTATCCAATTTCTCTGGAATCCAAACCCCACCAGATTTATTATTGCACCAAGTAAATTTTGGTCCCATAGACCTCACCTCATGAAGATCGTTGTTGATCATGAAATTCTTCAAGTCTTTAGCTCCTTGAGACAAGAAAAAATTTTTCCCACCTCTTTTTTCATCTAGACTGAGAACACAGTTGAAGTCCCCACCTATCACTGTAGGCAATTCCTCCAAGCAATGTTTTTCTAAACTTTCCCAAATAAGTTTCCTGTCAATGGCATTAGTGCTCCCATATACAGTTGCTCCCTTCCATATTCCTTTGTTGAAAACCTCCACTTTCCCCACTATCACTTGAGATGAGTCTTCAACCACAATGAAAGATGCCAAGTCTTTTCTCCATAGAACCATCAAACCTCCAGATAAGCCTTGAGAGGGAACCAAAAAAGACTCCCAATTGTTATTAAGAAATTTCAGAATTTGAGAATTCTCCAAAGAATTTAATTTTGTTTCCATTAAACCCACAAAAAACACCTTGTGATCTTTAATCATCTCCTTCAGATATAGAGCAGCCTCCACTTTCTTGGCTCCTCTACAATTCCAGAAAACCAGAGAATTCATTGCTTAAAGATGGGGGAAGGTCCCCCATTTTTTTATCTTTTCCACCTTCCTTTTTCCTATCTCGTTCAATTATATTACCCGAACCAAGAGACTTAAGCTCTTTAATAAGCTTAACCTTCTTTCTAGAAGATAGGCTTCCAACCACAGCGTTATTGGAGTTTGAAACCTCCTTATCCATCACCTGTATAAATTCTATTTTTTTAGCACACATAGCATCAAAACCAGCCATGTTATTAAAACCATTTTCAACAATTTCTCCTTCTTCCATACAGCTATATTCTTGAGTTTCTACATCTTCAGTCATTTTTGTTTCTTCCAGACCAGCTAAGATATCAAACTTATTGAGAATTTTAAGAGAAGGATCAACTCCTGTTTCCTCAACATTGAATTTTCTTGGAATATCAGCTTGAAGAACTGCTCCAAAATCTTCTTTAGAAGATCCTCCCAGCACAGAACTAATTTCTGGAACAGAAGATTCAACTCTCAAACTAATTCCTTCAGGTTCAACAGTATTCTTTGAATTTGATGGACCAAACTTTCGAACAAAGATCTTCTTCATTGGAATGGAGATTTTATTAAAGTAACTTTTTCTGTCTACCAGTCTCTTAGCTCTTCTGTTGCCATTCTTCACCTAGATCCAGGAATTATTATCCACTTTCCTGCCATCTGAATTAGCTTTAGCATCCACCTTATGAATTCTCGCTTCAGATAAAACAATTTCATTAGACAACCTAGCAACTGTAGCTTTTTGTTTAATAACTTCATTACAGTCAGTCACAACATGACCAAATTTCCACATTCAGAACAAATTTTCAAAAAACCTTCATACTCAACTGTTTGATAGAATTTTCCAGTCATTCCTTCCACCCAAATCCTTTTTAGTAGCTTTAAATCTATGGGGATGCGAACACATACCCTTGCAAACTCCCTTCTACTCCATTGGAACATATTCCCGTTAAGAAGGTAAGGCTTGCCCACCATAGAAGAAATTTTGAAGATGTTTACCTCATCCCAGCACTGAAGAAGTAAATTAGGTAGCCATATCCACACCGGAGCTGAAATGCCTTTGAGAGAATTAGGATTGAAGGAAACAGACCATTTATCCAATCCCACCACCTGTCCTCTCACCCACCAAGGTCCACCAGTTAAGATGTTATCCACTTCATTAGAATCTTCAAATGAACATAACATCCAGCCACGACACAATCCAGTTATATGGAATTTTCTAAAACTATTCCACTGCCTTCTTTAATCCATACTTACCAAATGGAATGGAATGTCTTCTCCAAAAATCTTCACCACTAAAGCTTTCTCCAATCTTCTGGCATTATCAATTTCTTTCTCAGCAAGTAACTTCACTTCCTTACCATCTTCAGATAAAAATGAGCCCAACTCCAATCTATTAACCTTGATGTTCTATTTTTTATGCCAAACAGAATGGGTCTCCACATTATTGTGAAAGCTCACCGGTTGAGAAGGTTTGTTCAGAACTTCATTATCAGCAACAGGAGCTATCAAAGATCTCTCAGCATCATTCCTTTGCCACAATTCCTCATCCACCTTCTCATCATTCCTGGATTTAAAATTCAACTGGGGGGGAAGACACCATGTCATTCCGACTTGGTGAAGAAGGCAACGAAGCATATTTGAAACTAGAAGAGATCCTTGGACCATTGGAAGAAGAAGCTTCCAAGTTAAATTTTCCAATCACCTTGTTGACATAAACAGGATTATTAAATTCTTTCAATTTAATAACACCCTCCTTTAAAATCTCTTTGCCTTTCCCAGCCACCGAAACAGGAGAAACGTTCTTTGGAATAGACCACCCTTATTAATGATCAAAGGTTTTGCTTTGATATTTTTTAAATTTTTATTAAAATCTTCAAGTGTTTTTGAACCTCCAATGAAAACATCTAACGACCTCTTCACTGGGATAGAAAAACCTTTCCTGTAATTCGCCCAGGACTCCAACGAGAAGAGCCGATTATTCTCCATCTACTCCTCCTAATGTTGTTGGAACGCCGGCAGATCGCCGGACCTACCAGCCACGGAAGCAGTCACCCACAGAAAACGAACCCAAAAAATGGAAAAGAAATTTGAATTCCCAGAGTTTCTCTCACTAACTTTCTTTCACTAACTTTCTCTCACTAACTTTTCTTCAACACTACTTCTAAGGACATTATCTTATGTGATTTATCCAAATATTATGGCTTTCACTTTAGAGCTAAATGAAATATTGATAATATTTTCACTTTTATTTGGCACAAGAGCATTCCTTCTATTGTGTTTGTCTTTATTTGGAGAATCTTACATAGATTTATTCCCCCAAATGATAATCTCACCAAAAAAGGTTTTATTTTGGCTTCCAAGTTTTAATGCATATGGAGAATATGCATCATGTTTTTATCTCTGGTCCTATTGCTGTTAGAACTTAGGTTTATTTTGATGATTTATTTCAGTTAAATTGCTTTAATGCCCATCTTTCCCTTAAATCTATGCTTAATGCTTGGTTTATTAATTCTAAAGGCCACATTCATAATGTTATTCCTTCTCTCATATTATGGTTTCTTTGGTTTGAATGGGATAATTATCTATTCAATGATGTGCTGATGAACCATCATAATATTATTCAGAAGGTGAAGGATAAGGTTTTCTCTCTTGTGGCTATTAAAATACTGTCTTTAAAGGATTTCAAGAATTATTATTTTGTTTTGACAGCTTTAGGGCTTAATTTGGAGGGTGATCCTACTGCATCTTAGGCCAATATTATTTATTGGAATAAACCTCCCAATAATTCTTTTAAATTTAATGTGGATGATACTTGTAGTGAATCTTCTTTAGGTTGTGGTGGAACTATCAGGGATAGTAATTGCTACCTTATTTTAGCTTTTGCTAGTCCTATTCGTAATGGTAATTACTTTACTACTATCACTATGGTCATTCTCTATAATACTTAGTTATGCATTTCTCTTAACTTGACTAATTTATTTATTGAAGTGAACTCTGATTATGATTTCCAACTCTTTTATATTGATGAGGATGTGTTCTATACCGGATCTTTTCTATCTTGTTAGGGAAACTAAATGTTATTGTTTTTGAATTATTAATTTCACCATATTTGCAAGGAGGGTAATGTCTGTGCTTCTTGGCTTGCTAACTAGGGGTGTAGTCTTGACTTTTTTTTTGATGTTATTTGGTCCTCCATTCCAGTGGCTCTTCGTGGTATGCTTAAACTTGATGCACGTAGTATCCCCTATGTTAGTTCTTAAGTGGGTTTCTCTCTAGGTGGTGTGTTGGGTGGTTTGTTTGATGTGACTTTTAGGTTGCTGGGTTATTTTATTATTTCTTTGTTCTATTTTTGTTCCTTGGATTCACCTATTGGTGGGTTTGGGTGTTTCTGCTTTTTCTTTTATTACTTGTTTCCTCCTTACTATTGGCTGGTTAATCTATGGGGTTGCTTACTTGTATCCTCTCGGTTTGGTTTATTTTTTGCCCTTTTATGTTTTTTTTTTCTAGAGGACTGTGGTGTCTCTTTTAGTTTGGATTGTTTGGAGGGTTGTCTGGACAAGTGGTATTCTGAATTAGTTTATGTTTTTCTTTCTTCTTAGAGGTTATTTTTGCTGTATTAATCAGGGTTTATTACTCGGGTACTTCTCTATTTTGCTATTAGTGATCTGTTGTTGGCATCTATCTGTGACTTCCATTTTAGCTGATGTCTTAGTTGACTTAAACTTGAGCTATGATTGTAAAGGTTATATAGTTGATGGTTTTTCCCATTTTTGCTCTCCTACCTTCAGTTTTTAGTTTGTTGGGGGTACCCATGAGCATTTAGCTGGGCTTTGGGGTTGTGTTGTTTCTGCTCTTAATTTGGTTGTGTCCTGCAAGTGGTTGGCCTTCCCTTGGATTTTGGCTTGGCTTATATTTAACTAGTTTTGGTTGATTGGTGTGGGTAGGATTGTTGACATTATGGAGATTTTGTGTTGTTCTTCTGGGGGTTATATGCTTTGCTTTATGCGCTATTTTATGGTGTTTTTGGGTGATCCTGAAGGTAGGATTTAGTGGCTTGTGGATTGTCCTTATGAGGCTTCTTGTATTAAGTTTACTCTAAGCTCTATAAGTCTTCATCCCCTCTTTAGCTTAATGTGATGCATATTTTACTATTTCTCCTTTGTTTTCAGCTTTAATCTAAATTATTTTTACTAGTTATCCTATAATTTTTGGTGGTATAGCTTGTATTTTTGCAGCAACTTTCCTTTGCAGGTGGAGTTGCTTTTGGCTGACGTCAAGCTTTTTGGTAGAAATATTGGGCTTTATTTCTTTACTCTTATCCTTTTTTTTATGCTTGTCTATAGCATCATTAAAATGTTACTAGGGTGCCTTGTACTTTTGCTTAGTGGAGACAATCGGCTCGAAGAATATCTTTTGCGTTATTTTGTAACTCATAAGAGCACTAGTGTACTGATGATCTCCTGTAAGGACTTGGTAATCATTTTTAATTATTAACACGTAGGCCCCTCTATGGGTTTTAACAAAAAAAAAAAGAGTCAAATCATGGTCACTGTCTCTCTACTATGTCAATTTTTGGGTGATTTAGGGCTTCCTTCGTTACCTCCTTCTTCTGTGCATAATGAAGGATTTCTTAGTTTGTTCTTTAATTTTATTATATTCGTGCTTTCTCTATTTGCTCTTGTTTTCATTTTGACCATTTTATTTTCTTTCTTGTTTTTATTTGTTGTGTGATGTCAACTCTATCATCTCCAAACCAATGGACTTCTGGTATGCTACTCAATCCTTCCAAAGCAATGATTAGTAATTATACTTTTAGATATGCTTCTTCTCGCTCTTTTAAAGAAGTGGTTATGTTTAACTCTTCTTTCTTTTCATCCAAGTTATATTTGGTTCATATGTCCTTCAAGGGACTTTTGACTCTAATGTTTAATAAATATGTGATTTATAAACTTGCTGCACCATTTGAGTTTACATTAGTTGTAAAGTTTATGCTCCATCACCCTAATCTTGATGTTACTCACAAATTTTTTATTAACCTAAAATTATATGGTAGCTTTTCTATTGGCCTTTTGGATCAAAGGAATATAGCCATTCAACTTTGTAATGATTTGGATTGTAGTCAGCTATTTTCTCATAGATCATATTACCTTCAAGGTTGCCAAATACATTTACTTAAATGGACACCTTAATTTGATGTCAAGGAAGAGTTACCTATAGCCCCGTGTGGGTGTTTTTTTTTTCTAAATTTGAAATTGCAATTGTTTAATCCCAATATCTTATTTTATATAGGATCGATTTATGGTAGATCTCTTCAAACTAATCTAGCTATGACTTCTATTTAAAGGCCATCTGTTGCACATATTTTGGCTGAAATGGATGTCTCCAAGAAGCAACCCAAAGATGTTTGGGTTGGGCCTGAGCAATGTGGTTATCCTCTAAATTTTGAATTTTGAAACTTTTGTAATCATTGTAGAATGCATGGTCATAGTATTATGGAATGTTGTCATTTGCATCCCAACCTATGTGTGCAGAAAGATTCAACTAAATAGGCTAAAGGGAAAGGGAAATTTGATTCATCTCTACCTTCTATAAAGGATAATGTTGAACAAGACCGCAATTTTCCACTTGAAAGAAATCCTAGTAATGAGAATACCAAAGATGGCAGAATGGATCATTAGGTGGAAGAAGTTTCTAACCCAACTAGTTTAAATCATCAATGCCATGAAGCTTCTATTCCGATCAATATTGATGAACAAATAGTTGTTATGGTCGCTGAGCACAACAACACTTTAGCTTGTTTATAATTACCATGTTCTACTAATAAGAATCTATCTAAATTAATTTTTTTTAACATTAATGGATATGTTAATAATGATTTTACTAATGCAATATTTAATGAATAGGAAATCAAGGATCATAACTTGGAAGAAGAAAACTTGCATAGGATGACAATGAGGAATGCACAATTAATTATGATACTAATTTGGGAAAGGGTTATAAGGACTCTCAAACTCTTCCTCAAGTTAATGTTTCATTCAATGATAATGAACACTTAGATGATATCAGAAAAGGTGTGGTTGATGAAGATAGCGACTACACTAATGTCTAATGTATAAAGAATAAGAAAAATAAAAAAAATGTGTTAGAATCCTCTAGAAGCACCTGATCTCAAACTTCTCAACTACACTCTAATGTTTAAGTCTTTAATTTGGAATGTTAGGGGCATTGGTTGTATGTACACTAGAATTAGAGTTAAAAATTTATGTTGTATTCATAATATATTTGCTTATTTTGATTGAGCCTCTTATATCTCATGACAAATTAGACAATACTGCTAGATTTTTGGGTTTTAATCATGTTGTGGCTAAGAAATCTGACAAGATTTGGGTTATTTAGAAGGATCATATTGTTTTTGAAATTATTGGTGATTTTAGTCAGGATATTCACTGTAGTATTGATTTTATGAATTATAAATGTTTTCCTTCCTTTGTTTATGCAGCTTCTTCTTGTATTATGAAAAGGACATTGTGGGAATAGCTTATTCAATTTTATAGTGTTGTTAATCTTCCTAGTTGGTTGGTGGTGACTTTAATATTATTTCTAACCCTACTAAAAGGCTGGGGGGGGGGGGGGGGGGGGTTCCAGCCTTATTTTTCAATCAATGGAGGATTTTAATAACTTGATCTTGGATTATAACCTCATAGATATATGTTATATGAGTATCAATTTCACTTGGAATCGTAGTAATCTATGGCTGTGGTTGGATCATGTACCTTTTAAAGAACACTATAATAGAACTTTATCTAATCATTCCCCTATGCTTATTACCGTTAATTTCAGGCTTGATAGTTCTGCTTCTAACTTTATATTTCAAAATATGTGTCTTCTTGATAATTATTTCATTAACATGATATGGAGAATCGGTAAGCTCCCCTTCACTTGGATAACTCTATTTTTAGTATGAATAGATTGTAGAATAAGCTAAAAAGATTGAAGTTTAAAATTAATTGGTGGAATCAAAATATTTTTAAAAATGTTGTCACTAACTTTGTCGTTACTAAGGAGAAAGTTAACTCTTGCGAGCACAATTATCAATACATCCTTTTGATGAAAATTTTACTCTTCTTCAATATTCTAGTTTTTTTTTAACTTACAAGATTAGGAGGAAGTTTTTTGAAATGGAAAGTAGATTTTAAGAATCTTATTTAAGGGGATAATAAAACTAAATATTTTCATGCTTTAGTTAAGAGGACTAGAGGTACAAATTTAATTCATATTCCTTTATTGAGGATGTTAGACAAATTGCTACTTCTAGGGTTGATTTCCTTAAAGTTTGTTTAATTAAAATTTCTCTCCCACCCATATTGGTAATCATAATATTATTCATCATATCATTAATCTTGATGATAATATGTCTCTTACTAAATATCCTATTATGGAGGAAATTAAGGAGACTTTTTTTATTTGAATGTTAATTCTATTGTTGGCCTCTATGGTTACATGAATAAGTTATTTTGAAAAGCTGGGTGTGGTGTATTGGTTATTCAAAAAAATTTCATAAAGAAAAAAGAAAATCTTTTGGAAATCTTTTTGAATGTTTTTAAATAAACAATTTTATCCCACAATCTGGAAGCAAAACTAATTTTACAATAACTAAAATTAAAGATTTCAAACTAGAAGAAATCATAAAAGAATGTGAAAATAAAAATGCAGAAAAGTAAATAGAAAGAACACATCATAATTATAGTGGTTCGGTTAACTTGACATACGTTTGCTCCCCAGAAACCTCCTCTCAAGGTATTGCACTAAAAGTAGTGTCACTTTTTTTACTTCCATAATAAGGAAGAGAAGCGCTCATAAAATCTTTCCATCGATCCAGTGAGGCAGAGAACCTTGGAATACTTTTAATCCCACATGGAGTAAATAGTGAACCTTGAATTCTTTTTCATGCTCCTTGTGAAGGCAGATAATCTGGATCTAATGCTAATGAAAGTCTCCCAAGATCCACAAAGGAATCAAGAAAGTAGCTTGAAGAAGATAACAGAAATCTTGTTTAGAGTAACCTTTGTAAATCCCTCATAACTCCCCCTCATAAGAAACTCTCTCACTCAAAGCTCTCCTCTTCCTTCTCTACAATCTCTCTCAAGACAACTCAATAAGAAGAGATCTCTCAAAAGATAATATGAGAGATTAAATAGAAAGCCTTGAAACGAAACCGTAAGTTTTAATTTTCCATCAATGATCATACAGTTTGATTCTGATATCATCTTATATAATTAATACAAAATAATCCATTCAGACAGTTTGATCAGTATTGCTCTGTATAATTAATTCAAGTACCAGTATGATTCTAAAAAAAAAAGTACCAGTATGATTCTACAATTATTCGAGCTGACTAATTTAAGAAACTTTATTGATCGTTCAACACGTATAAGATGTTGGCCGAAAATTTAAATATCATTCCACACATCCCTTAGGATGTCCAGTATGATCTCTTATATAATTATAAGAAAATTATGGTTTTCATTATGGATGATGGGGGATCATCCCATGAAATACCAAAGATTATCCAGTACTATCATTGGAGATCGTCCTGTACAATATGATCGAGAAATCTAATCATAATTAGTCCCCTAATCACAAGATCAATTTAGATATGATTATCATAGATCATCCAGTATGATGTATATCATCCTATAAGATTATAATAAAAATTGAAGATTAAAATTTGCTAAAATAGTGATTGGCTGATATTTTTCGTGTCTATAACTAATTATCCAGTATGATCTAAATTATCTAGTATGATTAGTTAATCAATATTACCTAATAAAGGGTGATCTAATTATAGTTTTTTGAATAATTGAATGTCTAGTTTGATTTACATCGTATTTTATGATTAGTTTAAAAATCCATTTTTCTTCTAACTCATTAACTCACCCTTTTGAGAGTGTGTATGCAAGGATACTTAGCCTTGGGTCCACCAGATATATGATTTTATTCAAGAAAGGAAAAAAGGTACATTTAAATTGAAATTATAGAAAAACTCAACCCTAGTCTACCGATCGTGAGTTGATTTGCATTACAAGTGAACTTGTGGACCTGAAAGGTTAGTGAGCAGGGTAAATAAAATAGATATACAATAATAGTAGTAGTAAAGAAATAATAATGTTTGTTATCATCAAAATCACAGTACATGGGCCTAAATTTATAACAACCCTCCCCTTTTTAATGATGGACAAACTTTATTGTTAAATTTTTTCAAAGCCCTTTAACATTCTCTGAAACTCCCCCTTAGAAGATGAAGTTCTGAAAGTAAGTGAAGTTAAAAAAAATTGTTTTATATTGTTTTTAAGAAAAAATGTAAGTCATAATAAAAAATAGAAAAAAATAATATTTTACTAAAACATAAGAAGAAAACAATACACTACTCCCCCTTTTGATATCACAAAAAGAGGGAAAATAACATGAAAGAAAAATAGAACTAGAAAAATAAACAGAAGACAAAAATTTAAAATATTTTTTTAATCAATTTGCTCTATTAAATGATAATTTGTCTCATTATAAGAAGAAATCAGCAAGAAATGAATTGACCTATAGAAATTCAGAATGGTTAGAAAATTATTCTTGTCAACCCTTGCTCAGACTACTTACAAGGTCAAAATCCTTTTGATATAAAAATCTAAATAAAAAATGAAATTAGATAGAAAAAGTGATATTTTCAAACATTATTTCAAAAAAATATCTAATATAATAATATTGTAAAGTAATCAATCAGAAATTATGATTTTCAAATTCAAGTGTAGAATATATCAATTGGCACATGGAGTCTTCTAACATTTTAAGGTTGAAAGAAAGGAAAGTTAACTTTTAGTTGGCTCATTATGTGCCTCTTTATCAGCTTTTAGCACACATTACACATCTTTTAATTTTTGATACAGTTTGAGTATCTTGTAATTATTTGATGGCCACTGTACATCTTTTCAATTTTTGGCTCATTTTGTGTCTCTTCTCATTTTCGCATTCTTTCTTCCTCTCTGAACTTTAAAAAAATTCTCAGTTATGAAATTATCTTTCAAATATGAGAGTGGATAAACTCACTCTCTTACATAAAAAAGAGTAAACAACAAAACAAATTCCTATCCATATGATAAATATAAATAACATGATAAAGAAAACCTGAAAGAGATTCATTAACTTGGAACATTATTCATATGAGATAATTTACTATAGGAAGATAAAATAGACCTCTATTTCAAATTTTAATTTTTAATGCGAAATGGATTTTGATTCAAAAATAAAAAACACCACTAAAGGAGCTAGAGAAAGAGAAACAATTAATAATGTTTCTTCCATTAACTGTTTTAAAGAAGCTAATCACTGCTTACTTGTTTCTAAATAAATATATGGCAAAAGTGTCAAAAATAAAATCAAAATCAAAAGTAAGCAGTGGATTTTTTTTTATTTATAAGTAAGTAGTGATATGATTCTTAAAATATTGAAGAAAATCAATAATAAATCAAAAAATAAAATAAGAACACATAAATAGAAATAAACAAAAAAAAATTAAAAAAAGTTAGAAATAGAAAGCATCAATTTCAATCATGAATGTCTATCACACCTAATCTCATTCTTAAGGTGCTGAAGGTTTCAAAAGGATAGTGGTTTTTTAAAGATATCAACAAGTTGATTTTCAGAGGTTATATGATGCAGCTCAATATGTCTCCTTTGGAACCATGGTCCCTAATGAAATGGTGCCTTATGTCTATGTATTTTGACCTTGAGTGTTAGATTAGATTCTTTGAAATGCAGATGGCACTGGTGTTATAACATAGGATTGAAATTGTGCCTATAGGTAATCTTAAATATAGAATTTACTACTTTAACCAAAAGACTTGGGCCATATAATTTCCTAAGGATATGTATTCAACTTTAGTAGTGGATAGTGCAACTAAGTTTAGTTTTCTAGTTGACCAGGAGATTAAGGACTATCCTATGATATCAACTATATATCCTACAAAATCTAAATCAAAATATCATATGATTTCAAAAGAGGTATTTTACCTAGGATACCGGATTCCTAAGTTTTGGGCTCCTAAGAGATATCTAAGGATTCTCTTAACAATAATTAGGTGGGACCCTTTTGGATCAGCTTGAAATCTGGCATAGAGACAAACACTCAATGTTATATCAGGTCTGCTAGTAATTAAGTAAAGTAGTGACCAATTTATTCCTTTGTATTTCTTTTGATCAACAAATTTTTCATTAGAATCCATATCTAACTAAATAGTTGAACACATAGGAGTGCTTATTGTCTCGGCATTATCCCTTTCAAACTTTTTAAAGATGTCCAAGATCAATTCTCCCATCATACTTATCCTAAACTCATTACTCGTTATTTTGGAAAATTCATCACAAAGAATTTTATCAAATGATCCAAAAAGAATATCATCAACATAAATTTGGATAATGAGTAGTTTTTCTCTAGTAGGAATGAGCTTAGCCTTTCATACCATAATCTAAGTACTTGTTTTAAAACATATAATAACTTTTTTTAATTTGAACACATGTTTAGGAAACTGTGAATTTTCAAAGCCTATGGGCTGTTCAATAAACACATTCTCTTTTATTACCCCACTCAAAAATTCACTTTTGAAATCTATTTAGAACAATTAAAATCCCTTGAAGTAGGCAATGTCTAACACACCATGATGGCTTCCAATCTAGCTATAGGGGCAAAGGTCTCTACAAAGTTAATCCCTTCTATCTAGTTATACCTCTTAACCACTAATCTTGCTTTATTTCTAATCATAACACCAGATTCATTTATTTTTATTTTTTTGATAACCCATTTAATTCGAACCACACTCTGGTCCTTAGGTCATTCAACAAGTTCCCAAATATCATTCCTTACAAATTGATTTAAATCTTCTTGCATGGCTAGTATCTAGAATTCATCAGATAGGGCTTGATTTATGTTGGTAGGTTTTTTATTAAAATGATGGTAGAATGGTTTATTTTTTTATAAGTTCATGCTTAGTTTAATAGCTACAGACGGGTCTCCTAAAATAAAATCTTTAGAATGACTTGAAGAATATCTCTATTCTCCAGACAGTGTGTTTTTAGATTCTCTCCTTTCCTTCAAATTTATAGATTATACTCCTTAGTTAATTATACAACCTCTTCCTCTTGTACCCAAACCCTCTAAAATTATCAAATTCATTAAATATAATATTAGTGGTCTCCTCTACTTCTAGTGTTCATTTATTGAAAACTCTATAGGATTTCCCAACATTTGAGTAACCTAGGAGAATTCCTTCATTAGATTTAGGGTCAGACTTTCCTAGTAGAGATTTCCTATTATTCAGAATGAACACTTTACATATAAAGACATGAAGATTAGAGAGGTTGGGTGTACTACCCTTAAGGATTTCATAGGGTGTCTTATTCAAGTTGGATATAACATTAACCCTACTAAAAACTTATCAAGTTTTATTCTCTTCTTCTGCACAAAAATATTTAAGAAAGTATTTAGATAACATAACTCTAGAGGCTTCTACCAAGGTCCTATTCTTTCTTTTAGCAACCCCATTCTACTGAGGGGTTCTAAGAGCTAAAAAATTATGATATATCCCGTTGATCCTTATAGTAATATTAAAATGTCTCATTCTTAAATTCTCTACCATAATCATAATGAATTTTTAAAATTTCACAACCTAGCTTCCTTTAATTCTAAGTGGAGAATGATCTAAATTCCTTCGAATGATTCACTTTTATGAGATAAGAATCTAACCCAGATAAACCTCAAGCAATCATCAATAAACACATACCCAAAGACTTACCTTCCTTGGCATGTAGTGCTAATAGACCCAAAAAATCTATGTGTAGAACTTCAAAACATTTGATAGTGTTAATGTCCTTAATTGAGTGGAAGGAGGATTTTACTTTCTTTCCTAACTAATAGATATCACACAGGTGGTCCTTAGTGAACTCTAGTTTGGGTATGCCTCTCACTAAGTCTTTTTGGGTGATATTTCTAAGATTTTTCATAATTGTATGACACAATCTCCTATGCCACAACTAGGATTCATTAGCAATAATTTTTAGGCAAAAAGAGACAGTAAGTTCAACACAGTTTAAATCAAGCATGTAAATATTATTAATTATGTTTCCTTGCAACATAGTAATTTCATTTAAGCTAATCTATAGCTGGTAAACAAAAATTTAATACTAAATCCTTTATCACCAAGCTATGTTTTGCTAAGAAGGTTATGTTTTAGGCCATCTAGCAGTTAAATATTTCTATGATGAAATTTTTTGAGTTGCCAATTATACAAGAGCCTACCACTCTTATAATGGTGTTATCTCCAAGTGAAATTGAATTGATCTACATCTCCACTCATGTGCCTTGAACATTCGCTATCTAGGAACCACATGCTCTCATAAGGCCTTTTGTGATAGCACACCTATAAAATCTTTGGATTTTAGATTTGGGAATCCAAACAAGTTTGGGTCATATCTTATGGAAAGAAGAATGAAATGCATACATGTTATGCTGTGAATTTTGAAATTTTGGTTTCGATACTAAATGTATTCTACGGTGAATCTTTCAAGTGTGGGAGATATGTCCTAGCATGCCACAAGAAAAATATCTAACACTAAGAAAAGAATTTCCTAATTTGTTTGGGTTATAGTGCCTCTTCCTAGGTTTGAATGATGCATGCTTTGATGATGGTTTTCAAAACTCTTTAAGTGAAGGTATTTTTTTATTTTCCTTAAAATTAGTTAATTCAACTTGTAAACACTTATTTTCACTTTCAAGAATTGAATTTCTACTTTAAATACATGCTCCCTATTTTCTAATTGAGATGCAAGAGTTTCTAATTCCTTGAATGCATTTTCTAATTCAATAAGTGATATTTTCAAGGAATCATGCTAAGTAGTTAATTAAAATTGATTTTTGTTTAAAATATCAAATTCATCTAACAAAGCCAAGTGATTACTATCTAGAGTAGAATGATCTTTCCTTAGGCATTCATGCTCATTGTATAGAATTGAAAAGTTAGATTTAAGGCTGGTCTAGCAAGTGATTTTTTAAACTTCCTATATGAAGTATGAATTTTTTTTAGAAACTTTAAATAATTGATCCAAAGTAAGCTCACATACCTCCTCTTGGTTATAATGATCAAGGTGATCATTTTCCATTAAGTATAGGTTAGTTACCTCCTCTTCTACTTCAATTTTAAAAGAGTATGATGCTGAGTTTGCCCAAAAAGCTTTTTGAGTCCTTTGCTTACCCTCTTGAATTTAGATTTTTCTTCACCTTTCTCCTTGCTTGGGTGAACGTTAAGAGTTGGGCAATCAGACTTTAGTAATGGTAGTGATTTTTGCATCATAGGAAGAAGGTAAACAACAAATTAATTTTGTTAACTTTTTTATAATTTGTAAGCTCTCTTCCTAAGGCATATAGCGAAGTAATAATCTCTGTAAACCTAGTATACTTTTTAGAAATAGATTCACTAGGTTTTCATGTGAAAAATGTTTATAATCATGAAGAAGCATAGTTAACCTAAATTTTTTCACTTCCTTTGTCCCTTCATATATTTTGCATAGTTTATCTCAAATCTCCTTCCCAATTAAACAAGTAGAAATATCCATGTAATCCTTAGATTATAAAGCATAGAAAAAATAGTTCAAACATTTAGCATTATGTTGGGCTAAATATCTATCTTCTATGCTCTATTCAAAAAAGGTAAGTTTAGTTTTAATGCCATTAACAAAGTGAGAAGGTGACGAACAATCTTCCTAAACTAACATTCACATGCGATAATCAATTAATTGTAAAAAGGTGGACTTGCAAAATTTTCAAAAATCAATAGAAATATTATTAAATATAGAATAAATCATATAAAAAATGCAAAAAAAAAAAAAAGTAAATAAAAAGAACACACTAGAATTATAATGGTTAGGTCAACTTGAACTATATCCACTCACTGGATTCCCCCTTTTTAGGTATTGCACTAAAAGTAGTATCTCTCATTTTTCCCTCATGGTAAGGTGGAGAAACCCTTACAAAATCATTCCACTAACCCGATGAGACAGAGTAACTTTAATCCTTTTACTCTCTCTTGGAGTAGGCAAAGAACTTGGAAATCCTTTTACTCCCTATTGGAGTAGGTAGAGAACCTTGAAATCCTTTTACTCCCATCTAAAGTTGGCAGAGAATCTTAGAATCCTTTTTTACCCTCCTGGTGAAGACAAAGAACCTAGATCTGATGTTAATGAAAACCTTCCTAGAGCCACCAATGAATCAAGAAAGTAGCTTGAAGAATATGATGGAAACCTTGCTTGGAGTAACCAATGTGAATCCCTCACAACTCCCCCTCACAAGAAATTCTCTCTCTCTCTCTCTCTCTCTCTCTCTCTCAAATCTCTCCTCTTCCTTCTCATAGCTCTCTCTCAATCTAACTCAATAACAAAAGATCAGTAAATAGATAATATGAGAGATTAAATAGAGAGCCTCCAAAAGAATCTATAATTTTTAATTTGCCATCAAAAATCATCTAGTACGATCCTAACATCATCATGTATGATTAGTACAAACCATCCCTTTCAGCAAGTATGATCAGCATTACCTTGTATGATTAGTTCAAGTATTTGTACAAATCGTCCAGTATGATTTTGTGATCATCTCAGATGACTAGTTCAAGATATTATATTGATCATCCAATTTGATATGGGTCGATGGGAAATGATTTACATATCATCCTGCACATCCCTTTGGATTTCCAATACGATCTCTAGTATGATTAAAAGAAAATTATGATTTTCAACATGGATGATGGAGGATCATCCCATGAAATATTGAAGATAAAATAGTTGTCAGAGATCATCCTATATTATCTTATCAAACAATCTAACCATAATTAAGTCCCTTAATAATAGCATCAAATTAGGCATTATTATCATAAATCATCCAATATAATATATATTGACCTGTATAATTATAATAAAAATTGAAGATTAAAATATTACCTAAATTATGATTGGATGATATTTTTTATGTCTATAACTGATTATCTTATATGATCTAAATCATCTAGTATGATTAGTTAATCAATCTTACTTAATAAAGGGTGTCCTAATTAGGGTTTTCACTATAATTGATTGTCCAATATGATTTACATCACAATATATGATTAGTTCAAAATCTAATTTTATCCTAAGTCACTAACTCAACTCCTTAAGTGTGTGTATGCAGAGTTACTTAGCTTAGGGTCCATCAGATATATGACTTTACTCAATAAAGGTAAAAAGTATATTAAAATTAAAATTATAGATAGACTCAACCCTACTCTACCGATCTTGAGCTAATTTGAATTACAAGTGAACTTATGGACTTGAAATATTAGTGAGCAAGGTAAACATAATAGATATGCAATAATAGCAATAGTAAACAAACAACAATGTTTGTTATTATCAAAATCATATTACTTGGGCCTAGATTTGCTACATGGACATTGTTAGCTCCAATATTTTCAATCTAATCTTAGATTTTTTTAATAGAGTAATAATATGCCTATGTTCATCTCTTCTACCTCCATTGTGCTTATTCCTAAAAATAATGGGGCTTGTAATTGGAATGACTTTAGCCTGATTAGTCATTGTACCTTTTTAAGTAAATTAATTTTTAAAATTCTTATAAACTATCTTTCTCCGCTACTTCTTAGAATAATTTCTACTCATTAGAATAGATTTCTTAAAGGTAGATCTACTTGAGATAACATTTTACTTGCTCAA
Organism: Dendrobium huoshanense; assembly: GCA_016618105.1. Classification (NCBI taxonomy): domain Eukaryota; kingdom Viridiplantae; phylum Streptophyta; class Magnoliopsida; order Asparagales; family Orchidaceae; genus Dendrobium; species Dendrobium huoshanense. Next base: position 62,409,769 of record CM028359.1, on the reverse strand, counting down.
GAAATTGTGCATGATTTGGATGCTAGAGTGCATGGGGAAACATTATCTTTAAATTGGATATAGTTAAAGCATATAATAACATTAATTAGGATTTTCCCTACCACATCTTGCATCTAATTGTCTTTAATTCTGCTTTCATCAAACTTATTAAATAGTGCATTGAAGGTTTCTTATTTTTTTGTAATTATTATTAGTAAAAGTAATGGTTTCATTAAATCCTTGCATGGGTTGAGATTAGGTGATCCTATCTCTTCTGTCCTTTTTTTTTTATTGACATGGAGTATTTATCTAGAGGCATTATTAATCTTTATTGGATCAAACCTCCCCATAGTACTTTTAAACTAAATGTTGTTGGGTCGATTAAAAATCATGCATTTGGGTGTGGTGGTATTATTAGATATGATCATGGGAACATGATCATGGCTTTGGATGGCCCTTGAAAAAATGCTTAGTGGTGAATGCTGAACTTTTTGATATTATAAACTATTTGAAATTATGTCTTTCTCTTGGTATTAATAAAATTTGGTTTGAGGTGGATTCCACTTTGAGTATTCATTTCCATATGAAGCCGATGGATAGTATTGGTAGTCCTAAGATCTTTTCTAACTTATTAGAGAAATGAATAATCTTCTAATTTTTATAACTTGATTATTTCATATGTTCATAGAGAATAAAATGCTTGTGCATATTGGTTAGCAAATATGGGTTGCAATTTGGAATGTCTCACTGATTTCACTAGTATTAATTTACCTAATTTATAGAAAGGCGTGATTAGGCAAAAAAATTGGTTTACCTTATGTCAGAATTAGTTTTTTGTGGCCCTTGGGTCTTTTGGTTTTACTCTTTCTTTGTTCTTACTAGTTTGTTACTTTCTTGGAGTTGTTGTTTGTGATGGTTTGCTATCATTTATGGTACTTCTGTGTTATGTTAAATAGTTTTTCATCCAAATGTTTGGTTTATATGATAGTATCTATTTTCTTACCATACTCTTCTTCTTTTCAACACTACTTGGTTTTTTGTTTTGATGGGCTTGGGCTATAATTGGAATTTTTGGGACTCTAATTCAAATCCTATCTGCTGCACTTGTTCTCTTACAGGGGATATTTCTAGATGGCTATATTTTTTTGTTTTGTTATTTGGTAGGGGCTTTTGGCCATCTATGATATTTGTCAGGTTGTTATTTTATAGGCCCATTCTACTATTTTGGTTGGTGGTGATGGAAGTGTAGTGGTGGTGTCATTATGGTTGTGTTGCCCTATTACTTGTACTTCTCTTCTATTACCCATATATTTTGCATACTCTATTGGATGTGCTTGAATGCATTTGGGTTTAGAATTTAGTGGCATTATGGATTTCATCATGATGTCAGCTATGATACTTCCTTCCTGAGCTGAGGTGGCAAACCTCTTCCTAATTTTTTTAGGCTTTTCATGCTTTGGTTTTTTTCCATTAAGGCCTTATAGTGTGGTTATACTATCTATCTTTTTAAATCCATGGATTATTTTACTAGCTCTTCTACTATTTTGGTTGGTGGAGTTCGAAGTGTTGTGGTGGTGTCATTTTGGTTGTGTTCGCCTATTACCTGTACTTGTCTTCTATTACTCATGTCTTTTTCATACTTTACTTGATGTGCTTGAGTGCGTGTGGGTTTAAAATTGTGTGACATCAGGATTTTCATCATGATTCCTGCTATGATTTTATCTTCCTAAGCTCAGGTGGCCAGCCTCTTCCTAGTTTTTTTGGTGTGCTGGTTCGATTTTTGGCCATTGGTTATAATGTTGAGCTTTTTTATTACTACTATTATTTGAATTTTATGCGTTGGAGTTGGTTTATATTATTAACTACTTGCTTTTTCTCTTGAGATCATTGTTTATAGTGTTGTATCATCCCTGTAGCTGCTATTTTGGTGTTTTCCTTCATGGGTGGGGGTTTTATTATTTTGTGATTCTACGGCCTCCTGGTGTTTGTCTATGTATTTTCTGGCCCATCCCTCTTGTGTTGGAGGGGGTTCTACTTTATTATCAGCATCAACAAAGGCCTACTTGTTAGGTTTCTTTCTCAGGTGGTAGTAATACATATCCCACTTTGGTGTATCAATTTTAGCTTCCATTATGTGGTTTTTCCTGTCTATGTCTTTTCCAAGTAACTATATGATAGTATTTTGTTTCCTAGTAAAGGTGATTTCAATTTTCAATATAGCTATGTTAATTTATTTCACAACGCTTTTGTTTTTTTTTTTGTGTTTTTTCTTGCTTGTTTATTACTTTCTTTTGTTGGCCTCTTTTATGTTGACAAGTTGGTGTCTGATGTTTTTGGGGAAGTGATGGTGCTTAAAGTCAATCTAAAGATCCTTCCCATTTTTTTGGTAAAGGCTTCTTGTCTCCCAAGATTGTTACTAATTTTTTTGTGTAATTTTTCTTAGTATAGATCTTGAGCTCATAAGTTTTTCTTTATCTTTTTTTATATCTCCTTTGAGCAGTAGTAAACTTGAGGTCCCTTTAAGGATCTTGTAATTTTGTTTTAATCAACAAGTAGGCCTCTCTGTGGGTCCCCCCCCCCCCCCCCTCCACACACACACACAAAAAGAATAAAAAGAGTCAATTCATGACCTATATTTAAATTAAAAGCATTTAAGCTTTATCAAACCTCAAATCAGTTTCATATGGTAGCTTAAATAAGTCTCACCCAATGGTGAGTCAAATCATAGTGAGTTTGACCAAGTCAACTCACTTTGGCTTGGTCAAATTTCACATTATATATGCTATTCTATTTAAATCCCTTTATAATTTATTTAGAAGTCCTCCAATCCACATCAATCAGCAATTAAAACCCTCCCATATCTACTAAAGCATAGGTTAACTTTTGACCACTCAAATAGTCAACAAATGGGTTATGTGGCTTTAAATGGTCAAACCTCCCTATTTAACCCATTACACTCTATTCCTAATCACCCCATGAGCCTTAGACATTCTCTGGAATGTCTTTAAGCTAACCTTATGCTTTAGAACATGCTTAAGCAAGGCCATATGGCCCCATGTGTTCATAAAAGCCAAAACTCACTATCCACCTAGTCAGCCTTAGGTTATCCATCCCTATGCCTCCCAACAACCCCAAGAGAGGTGGTAATCATCTGTTAATACATCCAAATCAATTAAGATCATCTAGCCAGTTCAGGGCACTGAGCCAAAAAGAAAGAAATAAGAGAATTCACTCATTTTTCACACTCTCTTACTATTCAAGTCCTTCTAGAACCCATTGAGTGTTCGTTCATACTTCCAAGGCGTTCCTCCCCCTTTTCCTAGTTTAAACCCACTGCCTAAATCCCGCCGGCTGTGAGGTCTCTAGCGAATTGACACCAAGAACTGTCCAATGCTTAGAACACTCAATCCAGAGCTTTTCAGACTGCATTTTCTTCAAAAAATAGTGTGTGCGAACAACAAGCTCAGAGAATTCTAGAAACATAAAAATCTAATGGTTGGATGAGGTAAAAACTCAGACCCTAATCTAGGACATTCCAGTTAAAATAGATTTCTATTAATTGTTTTAAGACTATGATAATTGATCCTCATTAATGCTCTTCATTAATATTATTTCTATTTAAAATTTCATTGAACTTTATTAAGTATATCTAGAGAATGAGGCTATTAATCATTCCTAGGGAATAAGGGATAGTCTCGCACATGCAAAAAATCTAAACCGTTGATTATTAAATAAGCACATTAAATCTTACCATTCTGCCATCAAATCTGACCACGTATATGAGTTGTTCATTTTGGATCATCATCTGATTTGATATGGATCATTCATTTGAAATATTAGATAATTCATCAACTAAGTGGGCATGCTAATGTGGATTAGTGATGCCACGTGAACTTGCCGCCAATCCAATTAGTGGCAATGATTGCAGCATCATAAAATCATTGCAAATTATTGGTCCACATCCTCTATAGTTTATAACAACCAATCAGAGGTTGTCACGCATCCTACCACCACCGCTGGCACTGCCAAACCACCCTCTTTAAGCCAACCATAAGCTTTGAATTGGACTTAATTAAGGCCACATGGCCACATGTATTCACAAGAATCCAAAACTCACTTTCCACTCAGTCTTCCTTGGCTTGTCCCACCCACTACCTCCAATAACCCCAAGCTAGGTGCCAATCATCTGGGAATGCAACCAAATCAATCAAGACCATCCAACTAGTTCAGGTCATTTGAATTGAGCCAAAGAGAAGAAAATGAGGGGCATTCACTTATTTTTCACACTCTCTCACAATTCAAGTCCTCCCATAACTCAATGAGTGTTCATTCAGGCTCCTAAGACCTTCCTCTCTTTTTTTTCCAAGTTTAAAATTGCCACCTAAATATAGCCGGTGGTGAGTCTCCAGTGAACCAAGGCCAAGTTCCATCCAAGGTCAAGTCCAGGATAATTGAGATAATCATTTAGAATGATTAGTAGAAAATAACCCTTTTAAATAGTATTGTCATGTATGATCAAATCAAGAGTTTTTACTAATCATCTAGTATGATAGGTGACAATAAATTATTGTCCAACGTAAAGCTTAGTTTATACAGAAAAAAATTTGGGGTCATCTTATACAATTAGTTGAAAAACTATTGCAATTCATTTTGGGTGATAATCAACAATAAATTATCATCCCTTGTATTGCTCTTGTTGTACAGTAAGATCATCACCAATCATCCTATATGATTTGATTGAAAAATATTAATCATAATTGTTCCCCTAATCACATGATCAATTTAGGCATGATTGTTCATATATCATACAGTATGTTGCATATCTTATGATATGATTAGAAGAAAATTTGAATTATTAAATATTGCCTAAATTGTGATTATCAAATATTTTCATGATAATACCTTATCATTTTGTATGACAAATATCATCTAGTATGACAGGCTTAATTAATTGAAATTAAAACAAGTAACATAACTAATTATTTTTCTTATTAACTAATCATCCATGATGATGTACATCATACAATATGATTAGTTCAAAAACTCATCTTTTTCTTAACTTACTAACTCACCCTATTGAGTGTGTGTGTGTGTGTGTGCAAGGTTACTCAGCTTTAAAATCCACCATAATACATGATTGAATATAGAAAGATAAAAAATATTTAAAGACTAAAAAATAGACTTTGATCCTAATCTACCCAATCTTGAGCTGATTGATGTTACAAGTGAACAGTGGACAAAAAATGTTACTAAGCAAGGAAAAATAGATATGCAATAAACTTAATTATGAAGAGATAATATAGTAAGAAAATTAATAATGTTTATTATCATCAAAATCGCAAGACTTGTGTCCAAATTTATAACATATATCAAATTGACCAAAATTAAACCCTTAATCCAAGAAAATTAAACGCCCCTTGAGTGGCCTTCAATTTTAAGTTTAATTTAATTTTAAAAAAAATTAATATTTAATTAATTTAGTTAATTAAAAATAATTCAAAATTCTAAAAAATTCTTAATTACTTGAGAACACTCCCTTAGGTCATTTTAGACCTTTGGAAATGATTTTAAGAATTTAGGAATTAATTTGAATCAAAATAACAAAAAAATCTCCTTAATTAAATATTTTAAAAATCAATTAAATGGAAAATAAAAAATTTATAACTAATTCTAGAAATTTTGAAACTGAACTAAATCAAAGTCATTCAAGTCTATTAAGGGTCTAGTATTTTCTAAAAATATCAAACCACCATAAATCAATCAAAGTCAAAAAAATCCACTTTTTAGTCAATTCTAGTTTAAATTTATGTCAAAACTTCAAAAATTCATAACTTAAAATGTGAAAACATCCAATTATATAAAACTTAGTATTTAATTACTCAACTTAAGTTCAAATATTTGAGAAAAATATCAAAACTCTAGATTTCAACTTAATTCAAAAAGTAAAATTTTGACCACTTAATTTAATATATTAAATAATTCTTCAAAATCATAAAGTTCAATAATTTACTTAAAATTTCTAAAAGAAAAACTAACTAAAATTTAAAATCAATAATCAATCAATCTCATTAAAAAATTTTAACCCCTTAAGTGTTAACCAATCACATCAATTAATTTATACTAGTTACTACTAGGTAACCCGGGCCGATGAAGCTATTAGCTTAGCCCCATCGAAGGTGAAATAATCTTCACGGCTCTGCTGTAAATAAAGGTAGTAATCACTCAACACTTATAATAAACTTTAAAATCAACTTCAAACCATTAATACTTAAAATCAAATTCAAATCCCTTGTCCCTTCAACAAATTAAAACACTAGATAACTTCAACCTACAACCCAACAAAGAACATATCCAAGCCACACAGCCTAGCTCACACACTTTAGATGGTTTATTAAGAAAACCAACTCTAGTGTTAAGCTAGGTCGATGATTACTTTCTTCCCGTTCTATGCCAAATTTTTATGGTTTTTACTGCATCCTAATTATAAATTAAATTGATTGATGTGATTATTTATTTATGTAATATAGTCTATGAATTAATGTGATAGGTGTTAGACTACCCTATATTAAGAATGTTCTGAATGCTCACATAATCTTTTGTAGTGGCCATGCTCATGCAGGATTAAATCAAAGGGGGCAAAGTTAAAAGTTTTAAATTAATTAATTTTCTATAGGTGTTAAGCACGCTATGCCCCACTTAAAATTAAAAGAGCATGGCTAAACATTATTGTGATTGAAAATTTGAGCAATTTTATATACCTAACTACTCTAGATTTGATGTTGATTTCAATTTTAATTACTTAGGATAACCATACAGGTGTTCTAGAGATTTTTAATTTTTTAGATTTAATCAAGTCCAGTGTTGTAAAAAGTGGTCTTTAACTTGCGAGTTTGTATGCATCATATTAATGTTTATCTACCATATTTGACACCTCCCCGCCTATAGATACTAATAGACTACCTGACCTATTAGGGTGCCATTCTATCAACTGGATTTATGTAATCTCTAGCATAAAACTTATTTTTAAGCCTTTTTTTTAAATTGCTTCATATCCAATTTATGCATTCAAAGATTTAATTAGCATGCATTGCATTAGAAATAAATTAAAAGTGTCAAAATTTTTGTTATATTTTATTTTCAAGCATCAAATCATCATATATATGTCTAAGGGGACAATTAGGATCAACTTTAAGTGTTGGACCAAATTCCTTAAAACTTAATTAAGTAATCTTCCTACCAATCTTTCATTAAAAGACCATATTAATGGTTTTAAAAGCACTTAGGTAGTTAGATGGCTCCCCAATTCAAGCCGAAGTAAGGCCAAATTTACACTACATTATTTAGGTTCGTGTTACTGTTATTTAGTGCCCAATTTAAATCTAGGTTATGAGTTCAATTTCAAATCTTAAGTCCTCATCCTTTAGGAATCTAATCCCACCATTCTAATAAATTTATCAACTCAAATTAAAAAATCTCTCAAAATCAAAACCTAATGTCTAACACATAAGATAGGATGGGTGTTTATGAAGTATTCATAATCCCAAAACACCTCCTACCTTTTATCATTTGACCTTAGGAATTAGTATTCAAAATTTTATCCAACCCCATTTGAAATTCAAACATCACTCCATTGATATCAATCCTTGAAAATTCAAAATAAAATTCATGCCATTACATTAATCGAGAGTTTTCATAAGAAATTTAGTTTTAAAATATCAATGGAGTGCATATAGGAATTTAAAAAAAAAAATAGATCAAATTTTTAAAATTAAATTAATTATCTTTTAAAATATCAAAGTCAACAATCATTATCATCATATTTAAATTATTGGTAGATGATATCTTTTTCCTTTGAGAAGATATATCATTTTATTATCATAAATTTAATTTTGAAATTAATGATATTTCATCTAGATTATTATAATCAAATATTCGATCGAACATTATTTTGAACCTGCGAGGTCATAAATAGTTATTTTGTGAATTTGACTGAGATAATCATGATATACATATAGTTTTGTTATTTGAACCCATTAGGGAATGATTTCTTCGCCTTTAGGGGCAATATATCATTCATAATGTAGTGTTTTATTTTAAAGCTAAAATTCCCAAAATTAAACTTTCTCAAAGAAATTTAATCCAGTTTTCTTTGTTTCTTTCTAAAGCAAAGCAAAGCTCTTTTTCAAACAAACACACTTACCATTAATAAGAACATAGAAGAAGCAATTATCAAAGCTATTATTGATAAATCTGATGAATTCAACTTTGAAACAAAATAAAGACAAAATCATATAAAGGAAATTTTAATTCAAATTGTTATAATCTTTAGTGATAACAATTTTAAAAATCATATTCCCACCATTGATAGGAACATTAATATCTTGAATGATCTCTTGAACTATAAGAACATTATAAAAAATAGAGCAACCATTAATAAAATTTGTTTTCCCAAGAGAAATAATTTTAGGTAATAAAGAAGCAAGCCACCCCATAATAAGTATCTAAATTAATTTGTTAAAAAAAGATCAAAGGCTAACAAGCTTGAAATCATACCAAAAGTTAGTGGCCTCTTCCTTAGGCACGAAAGAAATGAAAGTAGTAGTGGAAAACTTGGGATATGGTTAGCATTAAAAATTTCCTCACAGCTTCCACCAAGTCACCTTTAAAAATGCACAAATTTTTTGGAAAATTTTAGTGATGAAGCTATTCAGGTCAAAGTAGATACGTTTAAGGGTAGACCATATCTCATCCTCTAAAGGAACTTGAATAAGGACTACATTGTCCTCCATAGTAACTAAAGAAGGAATAAAAGACTGTTTCACATTCATATAAGGGATAAACTTTTTTTTAAAGACATTTTAAAAATACTTAACACACGATGCATATATAAAATCATCTCACTCAAATGAGGTACCATTAGGGTGGAAATTTTTATGAATATGATTTGCAACATTTTAATGATTAGCAATATAATGAAAGAATTTAGTGGTCCTTTCACCTTCCACTAAAACTTTTTAAGCAACCTATTGTCTCCAAAAAGCTTCTTCCTTCTCTTGGAGCTTGAAAACTTCAACCTTAGCATCATTTAACAAATTGAGGTTCTCTAAAGAAGAATTTCAAATATAATTATTATCTAAAATGGAAACTAGCCTTTTATCCTTATTAATATTAGAAAATATATTTTAAAAATCACATTTATTCCACTACTTTAATTTTTTTATTCTTTTAAGCTTAAACCACAATCTAGACATACCACCAATATTATAATCAGAAATACATGATCATGCTAATTACTTTCCACAACATTAAAGAATGAATCATCAAGAAGCTACATTTTGAAATCTAAAGGAGGGTTGGGTAGGAAAATTTTGGAGATTGATGCATAAAAGCAAAGGTGAATGGTCAGACAATTCTGCTCAAATACTCATTTTGTGTTATGGGGTAATTAGCAATCCAAAAATCATTAAAAATAATAGGCCAAATCTTTGCCACATGGTAGATCTACTTCAAGTAAAATCACTCCCAGAAAAGATAATATCATACAAATTGCATTACAAAATCATATTCTTAAAATCTTTTATAGCATAGGAGATAGGAGTATTACCCCCAATTCTTTCAGCTGAGATAGAAACAATATTGAAATCTCTACCAACCATCCAAGGAGTATCAACATTGAGAAGTCACATAATTACTTCTAAAGACTTTTCCTACCCAATCTAGAGCATGAAGCATAGATAAAAGAGACACAATAAGAGAATTGATGAAAAGCTATCCAAGTGTGAACACTTTAATGAAAATCAAAAAATATATCCAACTTAATAAGTAAAATCCTAAAAATTGGAATTTTATTAGTGTAATTAGAAAAGGCAAATTAAAATCAAGAATCTTAGTCAAAAATAACTTATAATATGGAATCACTATTTCATTAACATAAGCACAAAATTTTTTGAATCCTACATAAATTTCTCACCCTTTCCATACAAATAGAGCCACCCATGCACCCCTAATATTACAAATAAGAGCCTTAACCATTGACATTATTTAAAAAATTAATGCTCTGATGAAATGAAGGGTAGAGGCAATATAGCTCTTATTATATTTATTTTCTTTTTAGCAGCCTTAATAAAACCATCATCATTTCTATCCATAACCTCCTTAGATCTGGGTGATGACATAGAGACATTAATTTTACCATCATGGTCCTTAGTAACATTAGCCACAAACAAACCAGATGATAATGGCACAAACTCTCCCTCCATAGTAGCATCCTCAAGCATTATGTCAGAGGATTCTTTCCAAATATCATACGACACTAACTCCTTGACAGAACTGAAACTACATTAAAAAATAATGTAGGCTTTCTGATTAAGACCACAAGGAGCTTGGGATTGAGGTTAAACATCATTAGGGAGCCCAACATCTAAAAGCAAAGTGGATGTAAAAGAGGAGGCATTCAACCCATGTAGATTATCACCATTAGAGTTCACCCTTCAAATGGACAACAAAATCAATCAAAATTTGTTCATCCATATGCTTAATTATATTGTCAAGTATTTCTAAACCATTCACTTCATTTCTTAAATTGAAATTCTTTATATCATTATGAGAAGGCTTAATCTCCATGTAATTACTCAAGGGCTGGTTCACTATAGAATAGGGGATCGAACAATCCATGACACCAACACCATGAATGTCCTCCTCCCCAATCAGCACCACTGTGCCAACTTTAGAAGTAGTAGGAATCCTTTTAGATGATTTTGCAACACAAAACATTCATTAATAGAAAGGCCATGGATTTTGCAATGGTTATAGAAATCTTGAATATTCTCAAAATTGAACATTCTTCAAATAACCTAACAATTTTGATCTAAGCTAAATTTCCTTCAAATGTTTTTGGTAATATCCATTTCTACTAAAATCCTTGCATCTGATGGACTCATTCTAGAGGCAATAATTTGATTAGTTTGCAATGGTCTACCAAAAATTAATCCCAAGGCATAAACAAAATGAACATTAAACATGTAAACATAAATTCATAAAACTAGCCAAATCAAAACTATAGGTGATTCTTATTTAATATTAAATAAAGGGTTTATCAACCTCATTTTACAATAGTTTATATAATAGGATCTTTGGAAAATATATGACTATAATCAAGATCAATTGATAGTTGATTGCAACATACAGGCATCTAACAAATAAACCAAAAAAGATCAAGATAGTTTTAGATTGCCAAAAAACAAATGGATTGAATCAAGTTATGCCTATAAATATTTTTTTCTTCCAAATTAAATTGAGAAGGAGAAGTTAACTTCATAAAATCCTCATCAAAAATCAAAACCGATGGAATACTTATAACAGATGATGCAAAAAAAGAAAAACCAAGATCTTTCGAGGAAGACAAGCCCAAAATAATATCTTTAGAAAAGTGAGAGTTATAGATATTAATACTACAATTCAAACATAAGAAACCATCTTTTCGAGCAACCAAACTAGCAGGAGAAACCCCTCAAGGATTAGTAAAAAAAGGATTAAAGGAGTCACCAAACCAATAAAATAAATAATCAATACCCAAAACCAAAGATGCCCTAGATCACAAGAGTAAGAATCCAAACAAAATAATTAACTAGGACATCAAAAAAGGAAAGGATAAAACTTCTGTGGGAAGCAAACTGATAGTTCTCAGGGGTTGTTAGACCTCAATGAACTAACCCTAAAGCTCACTAATACGAAATAAATACTATCACTTGATACGAAAGCTAGTATACTTATCAAAAGTTATAAATATGGTTATGAGAATCAAATCAATACAACATAATATCAAACACATATTTTCAACCAAGTAGTTATAATAGAAAATAAAATATAGAAAAATAAACTACAGAAAGTAAAATTAGAATGAACATGTCATATTTATAGTGGTTTAGTCAAACCATGACCTACGTCCACTCCTCGGAGTCACCCACTCCAGGTATTGCACTATCCCTATAGAATGTTGAAACATGTTAATTATGAATTAGGTTGTTAGACCTAAGTAAATGTCCCAGTGGCTAACCAAGAGGTGGGGGTGAATTGGTAATTTAAAAATTGACCTCTTTTTAAAACTGATTAAAAACTTTTATGAAATTTTGAAAATGATTTTTCAACCACAAATCAACAGAAACAATAAAGTAAAAAGCAGTAGAAAATAAAAGGCACAAGATTTATAGTGGTTCGGACAAACATGACCAACATCCACTCCCTGAAGTCTCCCACTTTAGGTATTGCACTATTACCACAAGTGTCTTTCCTTTTTCCCCCACAGTAAGGTGGAGAAACATTCACAAAAACTCTCTTCCACCACTACTCGGTGCGGCAGAGAATCGTCATCCTTTTACACCCTCCAAATGTTAGCAGATAACCGTCGTCCTTTTACACCCTCCAAGTATTGGCAGAGAACCATCATCCTTTCACACCCACTAAGTGTTGGAAGAGAACTGTCATCCTTTTACACTCTCCAAGTGTTAGCAGAGAATCGTCGGCTACTTACACTCTCCAAGTGTAGGCAGAGAATCTTCATCCTTTCACACTTCTCTAACTGTAGGCAGAGAATCCTTCATCTGTTCACACTCCTCGAGTGTCGGCAGAGAACCATATCTCCTTGAAAGATCTTCTCACGAGAAATCTAGAAGGATAAGAGAAAAGAGTGAAGAAATCACAATTTTACAAATGGAGATTCTTATCTTTGAGTACCCAAGTGAATCCTTCACGTTCTGATAGTAAGAACTCTCCTCCAAACGCTCTCTCTCACTCTCTCCTTCAATCTCCCTTTAGTATACATGAAGACTAATGAACAAAAAGATATCATGATCATCTTAAGTGAACTTTTTATATGAAAGACATGAAAAACCATCCAAAAATGGCAATTATTTAAATATGTGCATTCATGATCATCCCGTATGATCTAATTTTGTACGTACGAACACTATAAAAATTGTTGCGTATGATCTCAATGTACATGGGTACGAACTTCTTTCATACCCGATTATCATCCTGTACGATCATGCTTCATCCGGTACGAACCATTATTTCTAAGGTTCGTTGGGACAAAAAAGCAGGATGGATCACAAGTTCAAAAAATAGAAAATATCGTCTAAGGATGAAGGGGTCAATTTGTCTGGATGAATAGTTCAAAGTGAAAATCTAGAGGAGATCATCCAGGGAAGAATGGGATATTTCGTCTCGACGAATAGTTCAACATGAAAATCCATAGGAGATCATCCAGGGATGAACATGGGAAATCATCTAGAAGAATAGTTCAAAATGAAAGTCCAGAGGACATCGTCCAGGGACGAACATGGAAATCATCTAGACGAACAAATCAAAATGAAAGTCCATAAGACATCATCCAGGGACGAATAAGGAAATCATTTGGATGAATATGACTTAAAAAAATTTTACTCACTCACTGTTGTTCCATTTGCTCTTGGCGGAGTATAACTGACTTGATCGTCCCATACAAACATAGTTCATCCTGTATGACTAGTATTAAAAATTATAAATTTTAAAGCTCTCCCCATGTGTGTGTGTGTGTTTGTGTGTGCTAAGTTACTTAATTACAATTACACTCTCTCAGATTCAAGCAAAGGTAAAATAGAGTCTCCAAGTTACAAAATATTATAAACATATCTTAATTTTAAGTCTTCAATAATCTGGATTATGATTTCCCTAAAATATTAGTACACACAAGAGCCAAAAACATTTCTTTCAAAATGTGTTAGGAGAAAATAATAATCAAAATAATAATATTTGAAATCATCAAAACATATAAGTTACAAGAATGTAAAGCATGCAAGGCTAAGTAACAACTCTCTCAACAAACTCCCACTTTTTGATAATGGCAAAACAATTATTATTTGTATAGTTTTCAAATTCCTAAGTTTCTCCTAAACTCCCCCTGAATAAATAAGCATGTGAGAATAAGGGGCATTTTTGTTTGAACAAATCCAAATTTTTTAATTTTTAAAATTTTTACACACTCAAACAACAACAAAAAATGACCACTCAAACAACAACAAAAAATGAAAAAATACGAATACAAAAACACTAATAACATGTCAAAACACTTCAAACTAAAAATACTTCAAACAATATTTCTCGTCCTTTTTGACAATAGAAAAAAGAAAAGAAGACACAAATCAAACCAATCTAGAAATGTAAGAAGTCATATGAAAAGCCTTTGATAATCGATCCTTTAAAGAGATTTAGTTATATTTGCAAATAGAAATTAAATGTCATTAGATAAATAGAAAGATTTATATAATTTAAGTATATATATAACATAGTCAAGAAAAAAATATCAAAATCATGAATCAGTTAAGGCAATGAGATATGCATAATCATTGCAAAGAAGATGAATGTAAAATTTGTATATTTCAAAATTCAATACAAAATAAAATTGAACAAAAGATTAATTTGAATTTAAAGATTAAAAGATTGAGGAAAGAACATATAATTGTGGCACATTGTGCATCTTTTCAATATTTGTGATACACTTTGTGCATCTTTCTACTTGTGGGCTTATTTTGTGCCTCTTTTTGAAATTGCGAACCATTGCGTATTCTTTTTATTTTCTTGATCTTTCCAAAAATTGATAATATAAAATCTCAAATTTCTCTAAGTACAATGATATTTATATTGAAAACAGAAATAAAAAATAAGTAAACATCAAATTTGCAATAATAATATTAAAAATTATGTTAGTCTAACAAGAAATATGAGATTGACACTCTTAACTTGATCAAGTTATAACATAACTTAAATTTTTAAAAAAATTATATTTTCTAATGAATTTAATTTTGTATTGCAATTGAAAATATAGCACTTGTTAGATCAAAATTTTAAGGATGATCATATAGGCTAACACACATTTCTGAAAAAAAATAAAAAACACAAAAACAAGACATGATAACTTTTATTGATATCAATTGTTGAAGATAGTACATTATGCATGGATGATATCAAAACAAAGACACAAAAAACATAAACATATGAAAACTAACAATCACATTATATCACAAAAAAGATAAAAACATAAACATCAATATCACATAACATCCAAGCACATCAAGTCATCACATATAGAGAAAAGCGTGAAAGAAGTATAATCATCACTCTGAAGGGCCCTAATCTGGAGGAGGAGGTTGGTTGAAAATATTAAAATATCTATTCATCATAGCTATATTTTTATTGACTTATTCAATTTGACCTCTAACCCAACCCATATCCTACTAATATTGATAGTCCTACTGCTGAAGATGAGTTTCAATTTGAACAAAATATTGATCAAAATGATTCTCAAGATGATTAAATCACTGGACCATATCCTGAAAGTTTTGTCCACGAGTAGGTGCATGTGTAGCTCTTCTCATTTCCTCATCAGAGTCACTACTTAGCACATGTGCATCTTTGCAAAAGATTACTCGGCATGATGCATCATTGTAGTAGACAGGCTCTTCTAATTTTGAACAGGGTGAACTAGTTCATACTTCTTCTCCAAAATGTAGGTCACAAGGTGTCCTAAGGCTATATTCTTCTTTCTCTTATGGGAGGAACATGGACCAATCTCATAAAGTCCGTACATGTAGTCAATGATCAGTTGGGCTTCATCTATAGGTTGGTTAGTCATAATTAGATATGTCACTATGAAAAGAAGAGGAATAATATTTACTCGATCACTAGCTATTGGAATAATAGAGGTAAGAAGAACATGCTGGATGGTTCGGGCATTTCGAATAAGAGTTGTCACCTTATGTAAATGAATTACACCTCCAAACCCTCTAATAACATTATTTATTTCAGTCCAATCAAAATTAGATGAAGAGGTCAAAGTATGGGCTCTAATCCCTTGAGTCCTTAAGTTTTAAAATATTCCCAAATCCTCTTTTGTAATTTCTACCTTCTTCTTAAAAACATAAGATCTAATCACACTCTGGTCATAATTAAAAGACATGTTTGCAAGGAAATATTGAAGTGTTTCCTTATTGTAGAAGTGGACTAAAGACAGAATAAGAGCAGACTGGGTAGAAGCAAGAAGTTCCATCACTTTAAATGTGATTTGTTCTAGAGGGGTGATTTTGGCGGATACAAACCTAGGAAAAGACTCCTCATTTTCTTTGGACAGAAAGTTCTCTCCTGAGTTTCTAGATGAAGGTCCCCTAATTAGTTCCTTCGCTTGCCTAACTCTTTTGCTTGAACTAGCCATGGATAAGGTCAATGATATTTAGAAGATTGAAAGGGTTTTTGAAGTAAATGATGTTAAAGTTCTAAACCTTTCAATTTAAAGAAAATAAATTATTCATACGAATAGAAATAATTTCATCCCGTATGATATTGGCTTCGTATGTATGAAATAAAATTTTTTTGTACGATTTAATGTGTCCAAAAATGTAACGGCCTTTCATAATTATGTAAGTTATGAGGCATCCTTTCATACAAACTTTTGACCAAATGATCGTATAGACAAATAGGTGATCGACTGGGATGACCAGTTATTTAAGATCATTATTATGATGGATTGAAACGTCCCCCACATTGAGTTTCCACGTGTTCGTATGTACAAATTGAACGTTCGTATATACGATCAAAAATAAAGAAACTGATCATATCCATATAACCGTCTACATGCGTACATACGATTACATACACATCGTTCGGACGATCGATGGATCGTATAGACGAATGGTAATAAAGAAATAAAAAAACTACATGCAAACCATTCAAAATCAATAGTTAATATGTTACACGATTCATCCCATATAAAATTAATTTTTACAGACGATTGTCACACAAATTTTCATACCATGCTCAAAAACAAAAATTTTGATATGAAAAATATTTTTAACAATCAAAACAAGAAAATTCAAAAACAAACATAAACAAAAAAACTGAACAACACATGGAAAAATCACAAAATTAGAAAATAAATAACACACTAACAAAAACACTCATCAATGTTGTAGAAACGTTTTAATTAAGCATTCAAATCAATAACACAAAGTCTTATTTTTAATGTACTGAAAGTATCAAAGGCTAGTGGTTTTATAAAAATGTCAACAAGTTGATTTTTAGTTGAAACATGAATGACTTCAATTTCTCCTTTGAATACATGATCCCTTATGAAATGATGTCTGATGTCTATATATTTGGTTCTTGAATATTGAATAGGATTTTTAGAAATGCAAATAGCACTAGTGTTATCAAAATAAATTGGAATAGTGCCTATTATTAATTCTAAATCAATCAACTGTTGTTTCAACCAAAGTAATTATGCCACACAACTTCCTAAGGCAATGTATTCAGCTTCAGCAATAGTAGGGCTACAAAATTTTGTTTTCTACTGGATCAAGAGACTAAGGAATTTCCAATAAATTGACATGTTCCAAAAGTGCTCTTTTTATCAACCCTACAACCTGTAAAGTCTGAATCTGAATATCCAATTATTTTAAAAGAAGAGCTATACTTAGGATATCAAATTCTTAAGTTCTGAGTTTCTAAGAAATGCCATAAAATCCTTTTTACTACTGTCAAATGTAATTCTTTTGGATCTGATTGAAATTTAGCACATAAATAAATACTAAATATGATACCGGGCCAGCTAGCTATAAAGTAAAGTAAGGATCCAATTATCCCCCTAAATTTTTGTTGATCAATAGATTTTCCCTTATGGTCCTCATCCAACTGAACTGAGGAACTCATAGGTGTACTGATAGATTTAGCATTGCCCATTTCATATTTTTTGAGGATGTCCATAACATACTTTGATTGACTAAGAAATGTACATTCCTTAATTTGCTTAATGATAAAGCCTAAAAAATAATTCAAATCTCCTATTAGACTCATTTCAAATTCACTACTCATTATTTTGGAAAAAACATCACAAAGATTATTATTTTGTAGATCCAAAGATGATATCATTAACATAAATTTCTATAATGAGTATATCCTCTCCCAATTTCTTCAAAAAGAGAGTTGTGACCACACTTTCTTTTTCAAAATATATCTCAAGTAGGAAGGTGCTCAACCTCTCATACTAAGCCCTAGGTGCATGTTTCAATCCGTATAATGCCTTTTTCAATTTGAAAATATGATTTGGGTGTTTAGAATTCTCAAAGCCTAGAGTTTGTTCCACATAAGTATCCTCTTTAATTACCCCATTTAAAAAGGCACTTTTAACATCTATTTGATACAATTTAAATCCTCTAAAACTTGCAAAGGCTAACAAAATCCTAATTGCTTCAAGTCTAACTATAAGGTCAAAAGTCTCCTCAAAATCAATTCCTTCAATCTGATTAATCCCCTTAGCCACCAATCTAGCCTTATTTCTAATGACTACTCCTGAGTCATTCATTTTATTCTTGAATACCCATTTAGTTTTAACTACACTTTGATCCTTTAGCCTTGCAGTTAATTCACAAACTTTATTTCTTACAAATTGATTTAATTCATCCTGCATTGTCAATATCTTAAATTCATTCGAAAGTGCTTGATCAATATTTTTGGGTTCTATCATCAAAATAAAGACTGAATGATTAACTTCTTTATTCAGTCCACGCCTAGTCCTAACATCCTCACTAGGTTCACCTCTACTCAATTCCTTTTGATGGTTTTTAGAAATTCTCTAGGCATCGGGTTTTCTATCTCCAACTTTTCTTCCAAAATTATTTTCTCAATCTTTTGGATGTTAATAATTATCTCATCCTCTTCAATAATTTGGTCTTTCAAAGATCCAAATTTATTAAATACAACATGTGTGGTCTTTTTAATTACCAAGGTTCCTTTATTGAATACTCTATAATATTTTCCAACACTTGAGTATCCTATAAAAATTCCTTCATCTGATTTTAGATCAAATTTTCCTAAGGTGGATTTTCCATTATTATATATAAACACCTTACATCCAAAGACATGCAAATGTGATAAATTAGGTGTTCTTCCTTTCATAGGGAGTTTTATTCAAGTTAGATCTAACATTCACCCTATTTATAACATAACATGCTGTGCTAACCACCTCAGCCCAAAATATTTAGGAAGTGAATATTCTACCAATATGGCTCGAGCGGCTTCTATTAATGTTCTATTTTTCCTTTTGACTATCTCATTCTGCTAAGGGGTTCTAGGTGCAGAAAAATTATAATCAATTCCTTTCTCCTTTCAAAAATCTTCAAATTTTTAATTTCAAATTCTCCTCTATGATCACTTTGAATTGTCATAATCTCACATCCAAATTTCCTTTGAATCCAAATCAAAAATTTTTTAAATTCCTCAAAAGATTCACTCTTATGATATAGAAATCTAACTTATGTGAATCTAGAGTAATCATCTATAATTACAAATCCGTATACTTTCCTTCCTAGACTTATAGTTCTAACTGGTCCAAAAAGATTCATATGTAAATTCTCTAATAGTTTACTAGTTCTAAGATCTTTATTAGACTTAAAAGAGGACTTCACCTATTTTTCTAATTGACATGCATCGCAAAGGTGATCTTTAGTAACGTCTAGTTTTGGTATACCTCTGACTAAGTTCTTTTGTGTAATCCTCCTAAGGTTTTTCATGCTAGAGTGACAAAGTCTCCTATGCTAAAACCATGACTCATCAAAAATAGTTTTTAAATAAAAAGTAGTAGGTGTTTTGATACAGTTCAAGTCTAGCATATACACATTATTTATCCTTATACCATACAAAATATCATTACCATTCAGGCTTAATATGAAGCTAGTAAGAAAAAATTTTATGCAATAACATTTTTCACATAGCTGACTAATACTCTGAAGATTATGCTTTAAGCCTTCTACCAATAAAACCTTTTCTATAAAAAAGTTTTTCAAGTTTCCAATTTTACCTGACCCTACCACCTTCCTTGTTGTGTTATCTCTAAGTGTAACCCTGCCTCCACTCTTGGCTTCCAGCAATATGAATTATACAGTATCTCTAGTCATATGCTTTGAGTAACCACTGTCTATATACCATGTGCTCTCACGAGGCCTTGTGTGAGAGTGATCCTGCAAAATCATCAAACGTTAGACCTGGGAACCCAAACAAGTTTGGTTTCACCTTTTTGTAAATTATAAATAGATGCATGTGTGATATGTCTAGGTTTATATATCTTAGGTTTCCACACCAAATGGGTTTTCTTCATCAATATACAGGTGTATGCTATATGTCCAAACAATCCACAATTATAACATTTGACTTCCAGAAATGGATTCCTATGTCTTTTATAATTCTTCTGTCTATTCAAGGATTGTATAAATTTAGGATACAAAATAAGATTCGTGAAATATTTAAGTCTTGGGGGTATCTTATTATCCTCGAGAGCTTTTATCTTCAGTTTGTAAAATGAATTCATATCTTCCAATATACGATTTGTATAATTAATTCGATAAATTTTGCTCTCTGATTCATCCTTAAAATCTTTTAATTCTTTTTCAAGTTCTGCATAGGTTGATTTTAAGTTTTCTTGGTTCATATTCAAATCATTAAACTCATCAAGTAATTTCATGTGATTGTTATCAATTAAAGCATGATCTTTTCTAAGGATCTCTTATTCTCTTTGAAGTTCTTGTAACTCTAAGTTTAGACTAGCATGCATTTTCTTTAACTTTCTATATGCAACATATATGTGTTATGAGACTTCTAAAAGTTCATTATAAGTCAAGTCACATACCTCTTCTTGATCTGTCTAATCAAGATTATTCACCATTAAGCACAGATTGGTGACTTCCTCTTCCTTTTCTGTCTCTGATGAGTCTGATGCTGAGTCCACCTAGAAAGCTCTTTATAATTTCTTTTTGCCCTTCTTTACCATTGGTTTCTCCTCTACCTTCTCCTTATTAGGAGTGGCTTTATGTTTTGGGCAGTTTGACTTAATTTGTCTAAGTTTCCTGCATTCATAGCAAATAACATCATTTGAAACCTTAACATTTCTATTAAATTTACCTTGATTCCATTACTGGCGTCTCTTTTGCTTCCTTTTTAGAAAGTTTATAAACTGTCTAGTCATTAAAGCGATGTTGTCCTCATCCTCTGGTACAGATAGATCACTCTCTGATTCCCCCACCTTCAGTGCAATATTCTTCTCCTTTCGTGGTTCTCCTGCATTAATCTTTTGTTGACTCACTCCTTGCTCGTAAGCAATTAGTGATCTATGAAGATTGTCAATAGAGTAAATATTTAAATCTTTAATCTCTATAATTACAATTATTTTAGCATCATAAGTAGTACGTAAACAATAAAGTATTTTATTAACCATTTTAACATTTATTAGTTCCCTACCCAATGCATGTAAAGAGGTGACTATTTGTGTGAATCTTATGTACATGTTACAAATGGATTCATTAGGTTTCATGCGAAATAGTTCATAGTCATGTAATAAGATGTTTAATCTAGACTATTTAACTTTATTAGTCCCTTCATAAGTTATACAAAGTCTATCCCATATGTCCTTTCCACTCTTGCAAGTGGAAACCCACATGTAATCTTCAAATTTGAGAGCACAAAAGAAACTATTCAAGCATTTAGCATTAAGTTGTTCTAATTTAGCATTAAGTTGTTCTAAGTCACGTTCTTCTACTCTCCAGCCTGTAAAGGGTGTTTCAACTCTAACTCCATCAACTAGTCTAGTTGGTTTTGTATACCCTTCTTGAACTAAGATCCATATACGGTAATTAAGTGATTATAAAAATATAGACATGCATGTTTTCTAAAAATCAAAAGGAATATTGTCGAACAAGGGAGGTTTAGTTATAGAGTAACCTTTAAGTGTGTTTCGATTTCCAAATGTAGCCATGGTCATTAATCAAAAAGTAGTCTAAACTTATGATTTTGAAACTAAGCTCTGATACCACTTGTTAAAACTTGTTAATTATGAATTAGGTTGTTAGACTTAAGTAAATATCCTAGTGGCTAAACAAGAGGGGGTGAATTGGTAATTTAAAAATTTACCTATTTTAAAAACTGATTAAAAACTTTAATAAAATTTTGAAAATAATTTTTCAGCCACAAATCAACAGAAACAGTAAAGTAAAAAAGCAGCAAAAAATATAAGAAGCAAGATTTATAGTGGCTCGATCAAACATGACCTACATCCACCCCCTAAAGTCTCCCACTTTAGGTATTGCACTATTACCACAAGTGTCTCTCCTTTTGTCCCCACAGCAAGGTGGATAAGCCTTTATAAAAACTCTCTTCCACCACTACCTGGTGCGGCAGAGAATCATCGTCCTTTTACACCCTCCAAGTATTGGCAGAGAACCATCATCCTTTTACACCCTATAAGTGTTGGCAGAGAATCGTCATCCTTTTACACCCTCCAACTATTGGCAGAGAACCATCATCCTTTTACACACTCCAAATGTTGGTAGAGAACCGTCGGCTGTTCACACTCTCCAAGTATAGGCAGAGAACCTTCATCCTTTCACACTTCTCCAAGTGTAGGCAGAGAATCCTTCGTCTGTCTACACTCCTCGAGTGTCGGAAGATAATCTAATCTCCATTAAAGATATTCTCATGAGAATTCTAGAATGACAAGAGAAAAGAGTGAAGAAATCACAATTTTACAAATGGATATTTCTACCTTTGAGTACCCAAGTGAATCCTTCACACTCAAGTAGTAAGAACTCTCCTCCAAACGCTCTCTCTAACTCTCTCCTTCAATCTCCCTTCAGTATACATGAATACCAATAAATAAAAAGATATCATGACAATCTTAAGTGGAACTTTTATAGGAAAGACATGAAAAATAATCCAAAAACTACAATTATTCAAATCTGTGCGTTCATGATCATCCTGTACGATCAAATTTCATACATACGAATAGTGTAAAAACTGTTGCGTATGATCTCAATGTACATAGGTATGAACTGCCTTCATATCTGATCATCATCCCGTATGATCATGGTTCATTCGATACGAACCTTTATTTCTAAGGTTTGTTGGGATGAAAAATCAGGATGGATCACAAGTTCAATGAACAGAGAACGTTGTCCAGGTATGAAGGGATCAATTCGTCTAGACAAACAATTCAAAGTGAAAATCTAGAGGACATCATCCAGGGATGAATGGAATATTTTGTCTAGATGAACAGTTCAAAATGAAAATCTAGAGGAGATCGTCCAGAGACGAACATGGGAAATCATCTGGACAAATAGTTCAAAATGAAAGTCTAGAAGACATCATCCAGGGATGAACATGGAAATCATCTGGATGAACATTTTAAAATAAAAGTCTAGAGGACATCGTCCAGGGATGAAAAACAAAATCATTTGGATGAATATGACTTAAAAAAATTTTACTCACTCTCTGTTCATTCCATTTGCTCTTGGAGGAGTATAATTGACCTGATCATCCCATACAAACATAGTTCATTCTGTATGATCAGTATTAAAAATTGTGAATTTTAAAGCTCTCCCCAGTGTGTGTGTATTGAGTTACTTAATTACAATCACACACTCTCAGATTCAAGCAAAGGTAAAATACAGACTCCAAGTTAAAAAATATTATAAGCAAATTTTGATTTGAAGTCTTCAACAATCTGAAGTATGATTTTCCTTAAATATTACTACACACAAGAGCCAAAAACATTTCTTCCAAAATGTGTTAGGAGAAGATAATAATCAAAATAATAATATTTGGAATCATCAAAATATATAAGTTGTAAGAATGTAAAGCATACACGGCTAAGTAGTAACTCTCTCAATATAGTGTATCTCTTTTATCCCCCATAACTAGGTGGAAAATCCCTTATAAACTCTCTTCCACCAACCTAATGTGGTGGAGGACCAAACAACTTTCACAGGCAGAGAACCGTGACTCCTTTCCACCCTCCTAGTGACGTAGATAACTAGGTCTCCCTTTCACCCTCATGGTGAGGCAGAGAAGATTAATTCACTTTCACTTTCCTTGGTGTGGTGGAGTATCCAGGTCCGTTGACACCAAAGGGATCTTCTTTCTAAAACTTTTCTCAAGTTAAACTTTGAATCTGATGGTACAAAGATGCAAGCTTGTTGGAGCAACCATGAGAAATTCCCTGGACACTCCCTTGAAACCTATAAGAATCTTCTCCCTCTCAAACTCCACCCTTTCCACTCTTCCTTTCAATGCTCTCTCTTCAAGTTTTCTCCAGAAGAACGAAGACTCAATGCATGCCAAAGTCACTTAAAATGTCTTTAGAGAAAGCTTAAATATTGGCTTTAAAAAAACCTTAAAAATTAATTCATTTAAAGATCATACAAAATGATCATAGGATCATCCCGTATGATATGCAAAATTTAACCTATTTATATTATTTGAGAACCAGTTAGTATAATTGGAATAGTTCAATTTGCTTGTTCGTACTATACGATCATTAGTATGAATAGTTCAATTTTCATGTTAGTACTATACGATCATTATTATGAATAACAGATCATACAGTATGATTAGTTCAACCAAAATGCAATTCATCCAGAATGAATCATGGAATGACCAAAATTATCTTTGTTGATTATATAGAATGATCAGAATATCAAATTTAAGTAGATTTGATCGATAAATCGCAGGATCAATTTTGGCATGATTGTTATAGATCATCTGAAATGAAGTATATTATCTTGGATTTTTAGAACAAAATATGAAATTCAAAATCTTTCCTAAAGTATGATTGGCAGCTATTTGTTATGATCATAATTGATCATCCTAGATGGTCTAAATCATCCAATATGATTAGATAGATGAGTTGATCGTATTGTATGATATAAATCATATAATATGAATAGTTAAAAAATTTAACTTTTAGTTTTCACTCAATCTCACTCCCCCTTAGTCCGTGTTTGCATGTTCACCGAGATATCATACACTCTTATAGGACTTGACTCAAAAAAAATACATCAATAAATATTACAAAAATCTTTGCAACATAACCTATTCAACCAAATCTTGATCCTTCAATCGTTATTAATTGGTGCATGATATTCCTGAGAAGTTAATACACACATAAATAAATATACATTATAAATACTATGAGATAACATGATGTGAGCCACAATATTTGTTATCATCAAAAATATAAACTCATGAGCTTTATTTATAACAATCTCTCCTCTTTTATGATGACAAATATTACTGGTTGAATTTGCAAAATTAAAAACATTTTCTCATAATCTCACCCTCACTAGAATAATTATATTAAAAAATGGGGAAAACACTTTTTTTTTTGGATAACTAAATTTTTAAAACTAAAATCTAAAAAAAATTAAAACTAAAACACAAATACAACCAACCATAATACATTCTCCTCATTTGATTTTATCAAAAAGAAGCATTAAAAAACACCTAAAATTAAAAAATATGCATAAAAAATAACAATATAATATAACAAAAATATAAAATTTTGCTTAAAACATAATACAAATTAAATACTAAAAACATAATAACAAATACACAAAATGCATAAACAAAACACACAAATAAATCTTAACATACTTATACCTCATTGTCTACTCCTATTCTTATGATTCAGATGCTAGGATTGCCTAAGAGATTTTTTTCTTTTTATCTTTTCCCAATATTACATTTGCTTATTTGTACTATTTTCCTTTGTCGGGATAATTCTTAAGTTGGAGCATTCAAATTTCAAATGTGTGGGTTTCCAACACCCAAAGCAAATAACCTTAGAAGAAAACTTAATATTTCTACCTTTTTTACCTTTCCTCAACTTTTGTTTATGCTTATGCATGATCTTGAATAGGCTTTCAAAATTATTTGTTATGAATGTTATCTTCTTACTCTCATAAGTTAAAACTTGTTCACTAAGAAATAGGTTGTTAAACCTAAGCTTATGTCCCACGGCTAACCAGGAGGGGGGGGGGGGGGGGGGTAAATTGGTATTTAAAAAAAAAATTAACCCTCTTTTTAAATTAGGAAAAAAAATAAAATTTTAGTGAATTTTTCTAGAAAAATTATTTTCAACCACAGTTTTAAAAGTAAAAACACAAAAATAAAAAGTAGCGAAAAAATAAAGACGCGAGATTTGTAGTGGTTTGGTCAAAACCAGATCTACATCCACTCCCCGGAGGCACCCTCCGAGTATTGCACTAATACCACTAGTGACTCTCCTTTTGCACCTACAGCAAGGCAGAAAAGCCTTTAGAAAACTCTCTTCCACCACTACCCGGTGCAGCAGAGAACCGTCATCCTTTTACACTCTTCCTAGTGTTGGCAGAGAACCATCCATCTTTTCACACTCTCCCGGTATAGGTAGAGAATCCTTCATCCTTTCCCACACTTCTAGTGTGCGCAGAGAACCCTTTTGTCCCTTCACACTCTCCTAGTGTGGGTAGAGAACCCTTCATCCTTTCACACTCTCCTAGTGTGGGCAGAGAACCCTTCGTCCTTTCTCACTCTCCTAGTGTGGGCAAAGAACCCTTCATCCTTTCACACTCTCCTAGTGTGGGTAGAGAACCCTTCGGCTGTTCACACTCTCCAAGTGTCGACAGAGAACCGGATCTCTTTGACAGATCTTCTTTACAAGAAATCTAGAAGGAAGAGAGAAAAGAGTGAAGTAAACACAAATCAAAAGTAAAGATTCTTACCTTTGAACACCAAGTGAAGCCTTCACGCTCCAGTAGTAAGAATCCTCCTTCGAACACTCTCTCACACTCTCTCCTTGACTCTCCTTTCAATAGGCACAAAGATCAGTAGGCAAAAAGATTAAGTGGCAGTTTAGATTGGTCTATTTATAGGAAAGACACAAAAAATCATCCAAAAACTACAAATTTTCAAGTCAATACGCATTGGATCGTCCCGTACGATCTTGTATCATCCTGGATGATTTTACTTAAATACGTTGGAAATGAATCTAATGTATATAGGTACAAAATGACTTCATACACACACATCATCCCGTACAAACATGGTTCGTCCGGTACGAACGATTATTCCATAGGTCGGTTCCCAAAAATGGCAGAATGTCACTAAAATTTCAAAGTCAGTTCACTTCATCTTGGGACGAAAATGGGTTCGTCCGGATGAAATTTTTTCCAGAGAGCATCTTGTCCTGGCACGATTATAAAGTTTTTTTGAACGAAAATTCTCCAGAGGAGATTTCATCCCAGGACGAATACACTTCGTCGTGGACGAAAATACTCCAGAGAGCAACTCGTCCTAAAATGAATATAAATTTTATCTGAACAAAAATTTTCTAGAGAACATTTCATCTTGGAACGAATACACTTCATCCTGGACGATCAAGACTTAGGAAAATTTTCTTCAATTCATGTTCGTTCAATTGCTCTTACGTGGAGATAACTGACCATATCATCCATATGAACTATGTTCGTCCGGTACGACCAGTACAAATTTTTAAGATCTCCTTAAGTGTTTGTGTTTATTCACTCAATTACAATCACTCCCTCTCAAACTTAATTCAAATAAAAATACAAGCTTTAAATACCCAAAGTTCTCATGCTGAATTTGATTTGAAGTCTTCGTAGTCTGGAGTTTGATTTTCTTGAAATGTTAGTACACACAAGAGATAAAATAATTCTTCCAAAAAATGCTAGGAGATAAATACACATAAAACAATAATATTTGAAATCATCAAAACTATACAAGTTGCAAGAATGTAAAACATGCAAATCTCAACTCTCTTAAAAATTTCTCCCTCTTTTATTATGGCAAAACGATTATTGTTTGTATAATTTCAAATTTTAAGAATCTCCTAAACTGCCCCTGAATTGATGAACACGTGAAAATAAGGAGGCATTGGTACAAAACAAAAAAAATAATATCAAATAATATCTCCAACATAATTTTTTTTTAATTTTTACAAATACAAAACAAAAAAAATAAAATAAACACATAACATATACAACATGCACAAAACACAAAACAAAAATAGACACACATACAATACGAATAAAATAATATCAGGAATCAAACAATTTCTCTCCCTTTTTGACAATAGCAAAAAGTGAAGAACAAAAAGATTTGAAATGTAAGTAGACATATGAAAATCATTTGATAATTCAATCTTGAAAGTGATTGAAATAAGTTATGCAAATAAAATTAAAATATTAGGCAAATCATAGTAATTCATAGAATTTAAGAATATATATAACATAGATAATAAAAAGAATTTATCAAAAATATGAGTCAATTTAGACATTAAGATAGAAAAAATCATTGTAGAAATGATGAAAATAAAAATTATATATTTCAAATTTCAATATGAAATATAAATGAACATAAGATTAATTTGAATTAAGAGATTAAAAGAGTATGGAAAGAAATAGCTACTACATGTGGCACATTTTTGTGTATCTTTTCACTTGTTGGGCTTATTTTGTGCCTCTTTTCACATTGCAAACCTTTGTGCATTTCTTTAGATTTTTGTTCATTTGTTCAATTTTCAAGAGTAATCGTATTCTTTTCAAAATCAATAATCAAAATTTTTAAATTCATCTAAGTGCATAAATATTAATTGATTAAGTGAAATACAAAATAAGAAAACATTAAAATTGCAATAATAATATTAACAATAATGTAGTCTAAATAAGAGACATGAAATTGACAATCTTATTAACATCAAGTTATAAGCAAAACTTAAATTTAGAAAACTTAAATTTTCTAATGAATTTAATTTTAACTTACAAATCAAGATATATCACTATTTAAGATTAAAAAATTTCATGATTATCATAAAGGCAAACACATATTTCAATACCATTAAATCCAAAACACGAGAACATATATTGATATCAATATGAAGATATTACAATCTAAGCTCAGGATATCAATACAAAAACAAAAATATCTAAAGAAAAAAAAATACAATAAACTTTCTTAAAATAACAACTAACACACAAATTACAAAAAATACATAAAATCAAGTGCAACTATCATTGAGAAGGACCCTAATCTGGCGGAGAAGGAGGTGCAGCACCAAAGATGTTAAAGTAAGTACTCATCATAAGCACATTGGTACTGATATCATTCATTTGGTCCCTCATAAAACTCATGTTATGCTGATACTATGCATCCTGCTGCTGAAGATGAGTCTCAATTTAATCAAAATGTTGATCAAAATGAGTCTCTAGGTGATCAAATCTTTGAACCAACTCCTAATAATTTGGTTCATTGGTGGGTGCAACTTCATGTTCTTCCTCAGCTAATGACATGTGCTTTACTTGGTTCTTCTTTGAATATTACTCTAAATGATCCATCATTGTAGTAGAGCGGTTCTTCCACTTCTTGATCAAGATGAACCAAATTATATTTCTTGTCCAGAATGTAGGCAACTAGATGTCCTAAGGCGATGTTCTTCTTTCTCTTATGCTCTACATGACCAATTTCAGACAGCCCATAAAAATAGTCAAGGATAAGTTGGGCTTCATCTATAGGTTCTTTAGACATGATCAAGAAGGTCACTATAGAAAGAAGAGGGGTAATATTGATCCTATCACCAGCTTTAGGAATTATAGAAGTTTTAAGAACATGCTGGATGATATGTGCATTTCGAACGAGACCGGATACTTTAGATATATGTTCATTCAAATTATTTCCACTAATCATATTATTAATTTCATATCATTCATAATCATGAGTGTTGATAAAGTGATGAGCTTTAGCTTCCTCTGTCCTTAAATTTAAAAAGGCTCCTAAGTCAGCTTTGGTTATTTCAACTTTTTGTTTAAAGATAAAGGAACGGAATATATAATGGTCAGAATTAAAGGACATGTTGGAGAGGAAGTAGTGAAAGGTTTCTTTATTATAGAGATAGACGATGGTAAGGATAAAACCAAACAGTGTTGAAGAAAATAAGTTTATCACCAGAAAGGTAAGTTGTTCTTGGATTAGGATTTTGGAGGGTGTGATCTTTGCTGAGACAAACCTAGGAAAAGATTCCTTAGTTGCTTTGGAAAGGAAGTTCTCAGATGAATTTCTATGTGGTTTCTTAGCCAGAATCTTTTATCTCTTACATGAACTTGCAATTTGAAAAATATCTAAAGTACGAAAGAGATTGAAAGTGAAGTTTAGAGTGTGATTATTGAGTTCAAAAGTCCTTCTATTTATTGAAAATGACATGTTCATACCAGACAAAAAAATTTTATCCCGTACGAAAACTTTTTGATTCGCCCCGTACGAAAAAATTTCGTATGGACGAACCAATGCATCAAAATGAAACGGCTTTTCGTAATCAACACAACTTACGAAGCATCCTTTCGTACAGACTTTTGACCAGACTGATCATACAGACAAACACGTGTTCATCCTGGGGTGATCAGAACTTATGATCATTATAATGGTAGTTGAAACCGTCCCCTCCATCAAACCGACATGTGTTTGTCCGGACGAACCAAAGGTTCGTACGTATGATGTTAGTATCAAAAACTACCTTATCCATTCAACTGCTTTATTCATTCATCCTATCGTTTGAAAAACATTTCATCTCAGACGATCGTGATGATCCTACAAATGAAGTGATAATTAAAAACTGAAAACTGCACACAAACAGTTCAAAATCCGACAGTTAGATACACAACACAAATCGACCCATACGAAAAAAATTCGTGCTGGACGATGGACATAAAAAAATTTTAAATCATGCACTCAATTAAAACTAAAATACAAACACACTAAAAAAACCTCACTGAAAAATGAATAACACAAATACTAAATAAAGAAAATCACACATACAAGTTCACAAACACATAAAAAACACACAAAAACATTAAGTAGAAAAATAAACATCAATGTTGCAAAAATATTTTTAATTAACCATTCAAATCAATCACACCAAGCCTTATTCTTAATACACTGAAAGTATCAAAGGCTAAAGGTTTTGTAAAATGTCTGCAACTTGATTTTCAGTAGAAACATGAGTGAGTTCAATTTCTCCTTTAGATACATGATCCCTTATGAAATGATGTATGATGTCTATATGTTTCATTCTTAAATGTTGAATAGGATTTTTAGAAATATAAATAGCACTAGTATTATCACAATAAATTGGAATAGTGCCTATAGTTAATTCTAAATCAATTAACTGTTGTTTCAACCAAATTACTTGTGCCACACAACTTTCTAATGCAATGTATTCAGCTTCTGTAGTAGATAGGGCTACTGAATTTTATTTTCTACTGGACTAAGAAACTAAAGAATTTCCAATAAACTGACATGTTCCAGAAGTGCTCTTTCTATCCACCCTATAACCTACAAAGTCAGAATCTGAATAACCAATTATTTCAAATGAATAGCTAAACTTAGGATACCAAATTCCTAAGTTCTGAGTTCCTAACAGATATCTTAGAATCCTTTTTACTACTGTCAAATGTGATACTTTTAGATCTGATTGAAATCTAGCACACAAGCAAACACTAAATATGATATCGGGTCGGCTAGCAGTCAAGTAAAGTAAATATCCAATTATCCCTCTAAATATCTTTTGATCAACTTATTTTCCCTCAGGGTCATTATCCAACTGAATTGAGGAACTCATTGGTGTACTAACAGGTTTAGCATTGTCCATTTCATACTTTTTGAGGATGTCCTTAACATATTTTGACTGACTAAGAAATGTACCTTCCTCAATTTGCATAATGCTAAATCTTAGAAAATAACTTAAATCTCTCATTAGACTCATCTCAAATTCACTACTTATTATTTTAGAAAAATCATCACAAAGATTTTTATTTGAAGATTAAAAAATGATATCATCAACATAAATTTGAACAATGAGTATATCCTTTTCACATTTCTTGAAAAAGAGAGTTGTATCCACACTTCCTTTTTCAAAAAATCTTTCAAGTAAGAAGGTGTTCAACCTCTCATACCAAGCCCTAGGTGCCTATTTCAATCCATATAATGCTTTTTTCAACTTGAAAACATGATTTGGGTATTTAGAATTTTCAAAACCTAGTGGCGGCTCTACAAAAATATCTTCTTGAATTATCCCAATTAAAAAGGCACTTTTTACATCCATTTGATACAATTTGAATCCTCTAAAACAGGCAAAAGCTAGCAAAACCCTAATTGCTTCAGTCTAGCCACAGGGGGAAAAAGTCTCCTCAAAATCAATCCCTTCAATCTGATTATACCCCTTAGCAACTAATCTAGCCTTATTTCTAATGACTACTCCTGAGTCATTCATTTTGTTTTTGAATACCCGCTTAGTTTCAACTACACTTTGATCCTTTGGCCTTGTAGTTAATTCCCAAACTTTATTTTATTACAAATTGATTCAACTCTTTTTGCATGGCCAAAATCCAAAATTCATCCGAAAGTGTTTGATCAATATTTATGGGTTCTATAGTTGAGATGAAGGCTGAATGATTGACTTCTTTGTTTAATCCACGCCTAGTCCTTACACCCTCACTAGGTTCACCTATAATCAGTTTTCTTGGGTGATTTTTAGAAAATCTCAAATCTCTAGGCAAAGGATTTTCTATCTCCAAATTTTCTTCCACATTTTCTTCCAAATTTATTTTATCAATCTTTTGGGAGTTAATCTCAATATCATCTTCTATAATGTTTAGCTCTTCCAAAATTCTAGATTCATCAAATACAACATGTGTGGTCGCCTCAATTACCAAAGTTCTTCTATTGAATACTCTATAAGATTTTCCAACACTTGAGTATCCAACAAAAATTCCTTCATCTGATTTTGAATCAAATTTTCCTAAGGCAAATTTTTCATTGTTATGAATGAACACCTTGCACCCAAAAATATACAAATGAGACAAATTAGGTGTTCTTCCTTTTAGCAACTCATAGGATGTTTTATTTAATTTTGATCTCACTTTCACCCTATTCAGAACATAACATGCAGTGCTAACCACCTCAGCCCAAAAATATTTAAGAAGTGAGTATTCTACCAACATTGCTCGAGCAGCTTCAATTAATGTTCTATTTTTCCTTTCGACTATCCAATTCTACTAAGGGGTTCTAGGTGCAGAAAGGTTGTGATTAATTCCTTTCTCCTTACAAAAATCCTCAAATCTTTTTTTTTCAAATTCTTCTCCATGTTCACTTTGTATAGTTATGATTTTACACCCAAGTTTTCTTTTAATCCAAGTCAAAAAATTTCTAAATTTCTCAAATGATTCACTCTTACGAAATAAAAATCTAACCCATGTGAATCTTGAGTAATCATCCACAATCATAAATCTGTATACCTTCCCTCTAAGACTCACAGTTCCAACTGGTCCAAAAAGATCCATATGCAAAATCTCCAATGGTTTACTAGTTCTAAGATCCTTATTGGACTAAAAAGAGGACTTCACTTGCTTTTCTAATTGACATGCATCACAAAGGTGGTCCTTAGTAAATTCTAGTATTGGTATACCTCTCACTAAGTTCTTTTGGGTAATTCTCCTAAGGTTTTTCATGCTAGAATGACAAAGTCTTCTATGCCAAAGCCATGACTCATTAGATACAGATTTCAAACAAAAAGTAGTAGGAGTTTGAATATAATTCAAGTCTAACATATAAATATTATTTACCCTTTTACCATTCAAAACATCTTTACCATTTAGGCTTAATATACAGCTGGTAAGAAAAAAATATCACACAATATCCTTTATCACATAGATGGCTTATACTTAACAGGTTATGATTTAAGCCTTGTATTAATAACACATTCTCAATGTAAAATTTATTAAGGTTTCCAATCATATCTGATCCAACCACCTTCCTTGTGGTGTTATCTCCAAGTGTAACATTGCCTCTACTTCTGGCTTCTAATGATATGAATTGTGCAGTATCTCTAGTCATATACTTTGAATATCTTCTATCCAGGTACCAAATACTCTCACGAGGTCTTGTGTGAGAGCGACCCTACAAAATTATCAAATGTTAGACCTGAAAACCCAAACAAGTTTGGGTTCTCATTTTGGCAATTTATAATCAGATGTATATATGATATGTCTACATTTATGCATCTTAAGTCTCCACACCAAATAAGTTTTCATCTTCAAAGTACAGGTGTGACTATATGTCCAAATAATCCATAATTATTACATTTGACTTTTGAAAATGGATTCCTAAATCTTCTACCATTCATCTGTCTATTCAGTGATTGCATAAATTTAGGACACATAATAGGATTAGTAAAATCTTCAAGTTTAGGGGGTATCTTATTATCCTTGTAAGATTTTATCGTTAATTTGTAAAATGAATTCATATCTTCCAAAATTTAATTTGTATAATTTGACTTATAAATCTTGCTCTCTGATTCATCCTTAAAATTTTTAAAATCTTTTTCAAGTTCAATATAGGATGATTTTAAATTTTCATATTTTTTATTCAAGTCATCAAACTCATCAAGTAATTTTATATGGTTGTCATCAATTAAAGCAAGATCTTTCCTACGGATTTCATATTCCTTTTGTAATTCTTCAAACTTTAAACTTAGACTAGCATGTATTTTCTTCATTTTCCTATATGCATCATTCATGTATTTAGAAACTTCAAAAAATTTATCATATGTTAAGTCACATACCTCTTCTTTATTTGACTGATCAAGACTATCGGCCATTAAGCACAGATTAGTGACTTCCTCTTCCTTCTCAGTCTATGATGAATCTGAAGCTGAGTCCACCCAGAAAGCTCTTTGAAACATCTTCTTCCCCTTCTTTACAATTGGTTTCTCCTCTACCTTCTCCTTCCTAGGAGTGGCTTTAAGTTTTGGGCATTCAATCTTAATACAACCAGGTTTCCTTCACTCATAGCAAATCACATCATTTGAAACATTGGCATTTCTATTAAATTTATCTCTATTCCAATGCTGGCGTCTCTTCTGCTTCCTCTTCAGAAAGCTTCTGAATTGTCTAGTCATCAATGCGATGTCATCTTCATCCTTAGTTTGTGAGTGTTCACTCTCAGACTCTTCAATTTTTAGGGCTATATTCTTCTCCCTTCGTGGTTCACCTGCATCAATCTTTCTTTGGCTAACTCCTTTCTCGTAAGCAATTAGTGAACCAAGAAGATTGTTAATAGAGTAAATGTTTAGATCTTTAAACTCTGTAATTACAGTAATTTTAGCATCATAAGCAGTAGGAAAACAATAAAGAATCTTATTAACCATTTCAGCATTTGTTAGTTCCCTACCCAATGCATGCAAATAGGTGACTATTTGTGTGAATACATATCAAAAATGGATTTTTTTGGTTTCATGTGAAACAGTTCATGATCATGGAAGAAGATATTAAGTCTAGATTGCTTAACCTCGTTAGTCCCCTCATAAGTTATACAAAGTCTATCCCATATGTCCTCCCCACTTTTGCAAGTTGAAACCCACATGTAGTCTTCTGATTTTAAAGCACAAAAGAAATTATTCAAGTATTTGGCGTTTAGTTGCGCTAAGTCACGTTCTTGTACTGTTCAGTCTGCAAAACGTGTTTCAACTCTAACTCTGTCAACTAATCTAGCTAGTTTTGTATACCCTTCCTGAACTAAGATCAACATACCATAATCAAGTGACTGTAAAAATATAGACATGCATGTTTTCCAAAAATCAAAAGGTATATTATCGAAGAGTGGAGGTCTAGTTATAGAGTAACCCTCGGGTGTATTTCTATTTCTAAATGTAGCCATATACGTTAATAAAAAATAAGTCTAAACATATGATTTTGAAACAAAGCTCTAATACCACTTGTTGAAACTTGTTCACTAAGAATTAGGTTGTTAAACCTAAGCTTATGTCTCACGGCTAACCAAGAGGGGGGTGAATTGATATTTTTTTTAAAAAAAATTAACCCTCTTTTTAAATTAGGAAATGAAAATAAAACTTTAGTGAATTTTTCTAGAAAAATGTTTTTCAACCATAATTTTAAAAGTAAAAACACAAAAATAAAAAGCAACGGAAAAATAAAGAAATGAGATTTATAGTGGTTCGGTCAAAACCAGACCTACATCCACTCCACGGAGGCACCCTCCGAGTATTGCACTAATACCATTAGTGACTCTCCTTTTGCACCCACAGTAAGGCGGAGAAGCCTTTATAAAACTCTCTTCCACCACTACCCGGTGTGGCAGAGAATCGTCATCCTTTTACACTCTACCTAGTGTTGGCAGAGAACCATCCATCATTTCACACTCTCCAGGTGTAGGCAGAGAACCCTTCATCATTTCACACTCTCCTAGTGTGGGAAAACAACCCTTCATCCTTTCATACTCTCCTAGTGTGGGCAAAGAACCCTTCGTCCTTTCACACTCTCCTAGTGTAGGTAGAGAACCCTTCATCCTTTCACATTCTCCTAGTGTGGGTAGAAAACCATTCATCCTTTTGCACTCTCCTAGTGTGGGCAGAGAATCCTTTGGCTGTTCCCACTCTCCAAGTGTCGGCAGAGAACCAGATCTCCTTAACAGATCTTCTTCACAAGAAATCTAGAATGAAGAGAGAAAAGAGTGAAGTAAACACAAATCAAAATTAAAGATTCTTACCTTTTTACACCAAGTGAAGCCTTCACGCTCCAGTAGTTAGAATCCTCCTTCAAACTCTTTCTCACACTCTCTCCTTGACTCTCCTTTAAATAGGTACGAAGATCAGTAGGCAAAAAGATTAAGTGGCGGTTTAGATTGGACTATTTATAGGAAAGACACAAAAAACCATCCAAAAACTACAAATTTTCAAGTCAATACACATTGGATCGTCTCGTACGATCGTGGATCTTCCTGGACGATTTTACTTAAATACGTTGGAAACAAACCTAATGTATATGGGTACGAAATGACTTCGTACACACACATCGTCCCATACAAGTTAGGTTCGTCTGGTATGAATGATTATTCCATAGATCGGATCCCAAAAACTGCATAATGTCACTAAAATTTCATAGTCGGTTCACTTAGTTCTGGGACAAATATGGGTTCATCCTGACAAAATTTTTCTAGAGAGCAACTCGTCCTAACACGATTATAAATTTTATCTGAACGAAAATTCTCTAGAGAAGATTTCATCCCGGGACAAAATACACTTCGCCCTGGATGAAAATACTCCAGAGAGCAACTCATCTTGTAACAAATATAAATTTTGTCTAAACAAAAATTTTCTAGAGAACATTTCGTCACAGGATGAATACACTTCGTCCTGGACGATCAGGGCTTAGAAAAATTTTCTTCAATTCCTGTTCATTCAATTGCTCTTATTAGGAAATAACTGACCTGATCGTCCCGTACGAACTATGTTCGTCCTGTACGATCAGTACAAATTTTTAAGATCTCCTTAAGTGTGTGTGTTTATTCACTCAATTACAATCACTCCCACTTAAACTTAATTCAAAGAAAAATACAAGCTTTAAATACACAAAGTATCTCATGCTGAATTTGATTTGAAGTCTTCGTAGTCTGGAGTTTGATTTTTCTGAAATGTTAGTACACACAAGAGCAAAAATAACTCTTCCAAAAAGTGTTAGGAGATAACTACACATAAAAAAATAATATTTGAAATCATCAAAACTATACAAGTTGCAAGAATGTAAAACATGCAAATCGCAACTATCTTAACATCATAATCTACTAAGCCACATTCATCCGTATCTTTGACTTTAGCACTATAGTCTTCTGATCACTTGCATCCACAATTCCTTGACTCACACTTTGCTCGTAGGTAATGAGTGAGCCTATTAATTTGTCTATATAATAAGCTTTCAAATCTTTTGACTCACATATAGTCATTACTTTAGAATCAAATTTATCAAGTATAGGACATAGAATTTTGTTAACCTTTTAAAGTTTAAAAGTTCTCTACCTAAACCATGTAATGACATCACACTCTGAGTAAATCAAGTATATATGACTAAGATAGTCTCATAAGGTTTCTTGTGAAAAAGTTCATTATCATGCAATAATATTTTTAATCTAGATTATTTGACTTCACTATTACCTTAATATGTAATGCATACTTTATCCCAAACTTCCATGACAGTGATACATATAGAAATAATTATATAATCTTTAGAAATTAAAGCATAAAAAAAATAATTCAAAGATTTAGCATTTAATTGAGCATTAATGTTTTCTTCTCTATTCCATTTAGTAAAAGGAATATCAATTTTGACTCCCTCTATAACACATGATGGTATGGAATAACCAATTTGAATCATATGTTACATTTGATAATTAATTGATTTTAAGAAAGTAGACATGAAAATTTTCCAAAAATCAAAAGAATTTTTTTAAATAAAGGTGGTCGCATGATTGAATAACCTTTCTCAATGGTATAATTTACAAAGTTAGCCATTGATCTTTTTCCAAAAGGTTTCTAAAACTTAATATATAAATCATGCTCTGATACCACTTGAAAACTCTTATGGGTTATTAGACCTCAAT
This sequence comes from Dendrobium huoshanense, assembly GCA_016618105.1. Lineage (NCBI taxonomy): Eukaryota > Viridiplantae > Streptophyta > Magnoliopsida > Asparagales > Orchidaceae > Dendrobium > Dendrobium huoshanense. The sequence goes on along the minus strand of CM028359.1, from coordinate 62,371,444 downwards.
GAGTTGCCCCTTAGGCTCACTAATATGGAAGCAATAATATCACTTAATGCGAAAGCTAGTACACTTATCAAAATTTACAAAGATGGTGATGATAATAAAATCAATACAATATAATATCAATCACAAATTTTCAACCAAGCACTTATAATCCAAAATAAAATTCTGAAAAATAAACTGCATAAAGTAAAATTAGAAAGAACGCACAAGATTTATAGTGGTTCGATCAAACCATGAACTACATCCACTCCCCGGAGTCACCCACTCTAGGTATTGCACTATCACTATAGTGTCTCACCTTTAGCCCCTAGAGCTAGGTGGAGAAGCCCTTATAAACTCTATTCCACCAACCCAGTAGATAAATAAACTCCTTTCACAGGGAGAGAACCTTGGCTCATTTTCACCTTCCTGGTGAGGCAGAGAATCTTGAATCACTTTCAGCTTCCCTTGTCGATGGAGTAGCTAGGTCCTCTAACACAAAAGAGATTTTCTTCTTCCCAAAACTTTCCTCATGATAAACCTTGAATTTGATGGTACAAATATGCAAGCTTGCTAGAGCAACCATATGAAACTGCCTCCACACTCCCTTGAAACCCTAAGGATATTCTCCCTCTTAAACTCCACCCTTTTTTGTTTTCCTTTCAAGGCTTTCTCTTTAAGTTTTCTCCAGAAGAACAAAAACTCAATGCATGCCAAGGATACTTACAATGTTTTTGAAGAAAGCTTAAATAGAGGGCTTTAACAAACCATAAAAAATTAATTCAGCTATTAAAAATCTTACAGTACGATAGCAAGTTTATTCAGTATGATGTTTAGAATTTAACCTGTTAGTAATGTATGAGCACCAGTTATTATAGTATGAACAGTTCAATTTTCCTATTTTTATTATATGATTATCAATACGAACGTCAGTACAAACAGTTCAATTTGCCTATTAGTATTGTATGATCATTAATACGAATGACTGACTGTACAGTACGATTAGTTCAACGTAAATGCAGTTCATTCAGGATGAATCATGGGATGACCAAAAACATCTCTATTGATCCTATAGTATGACCAGAATATTAAAATTAAGTATATTTTTATGACTAATCACAAGATCAATTTAAGCACGATTGTTATAGATTGTTTAGTATGATGTACATTGTCCTAGATAATTAAAACAAAATATAAGATTTAAAATCTATCTTAAATTATGATTGGTAGCTATTTTTAATGATCATAACTAATCATCTTGGATGATCTAAATTGTCTAATATGATTAGCTAGATGAATTGATCGTACAGTACAATTAGTTCAAAAATTGACCTTATAGTTTTGACTTAATCTCACTTTCCCTAAGCGTGTGTGTGCATGTTCACCATGCTAGCATACACCCTCACAAGACTAGACTCGATAAATCAAAAATACATTAATGAATATTATAAATATATTTATAGCGCAACTTATTCTACCCAATCTTGATCCTTGAATCTTCGTTTAATAGTGCGCGATATTTTTGAAATATTAGTACACACACAAATAAATATACATTACAAATACTAGGAGATAATAAGATGTGGGCCACAATATTTGTTATCATCAAAAATATAAACTTGTGAGCTCGAGTTGCAATAAAAAACATGATCGTCGGAGCACTGTTGAATATGAAGAGAGAGAAAGTGGGATGATGAATGAAATTCTAATTTTTTTAATTAAAAATCCTTTTTTTTATTAAAATCCCACTAATAGACCTACATATTAATTAAAAAAATAGTGAACAAGTCCTTAAAAGTGACATTTAGCTTGCTAATTCTCAAAAGAACTATAAGAGTAAAGGAAAAAAAAACCTAAAAGTCTAAGGTCCCCACTAAGAGCCAATACAAAAACACCTCGGCACATTCTAGAAAGGCCAGGAGATAACACCCAAAAAAGGAGATCCAAAGATTATCATTCAACCCAATCCTATTGCAAAAAGATGAACCATATAATGTTTTGAAAAGAAACAACCCACCTGCAAAATAATATAACTACACCAACAATTGAGAAATCATAAAGGAATTGTAATGGAAAAGGATGTCAATATTATTGAACTACATGCAATAAAGAAAAAAATACAAAATAAAAATACTAAGAACCATAACCTAACAAAATAGAAAGGGTAAAGAAAAATAATTCTCTGAACATCACCATCAACAATGCCTGGCATAACCACATAGAGGGCTAGATCCAACTTAGGGCAATCAATCCAACAAAACCAACAAAACATTTTAGAGGAAAAGAATGAAGAAAGGAGCAATACAAGAAAATTCATAAGAGAACCCAAACCCAGATTATTAATACAGTTGTCCCTTGCAAAAAAATAAAAACAAAAAAGAAAGGAATAACTCAAAATCATGCAAGTGCAACCAAAAAAAGAGGACCAACCAAAAGCAGTCTTCAAAGCACAATCCAAAAAAATCTGATAAAAAAGCTCAAAAATTTACTAAGATAAGAAAAAGTAAAATAAATAGGGCCACTAACAAAATTATTTAAAATTAGAGAATAGTTAGGCAAAGCCAGCTCATACGTGTAAAATCTATAAAGCATTCATAGAGATTACCCAACTGCTACCCTAATATGGTCCAAAGCCAACCCAACTACCGCATGAAATTACATCTAATGGAGAAAGGATTCACCTATATAGATAGGCATGAAGATAAGGTAACCCCAACTCCCCTGAAATAGAAGGAGAGCTGCAAGAACCACTTAACAACTATAAAGAAATTTTAGGAGCTACCATATATACAAAACTAAAATACAACAGTAGGAGAATAGAAGGAATAAAAGCAATGACCACCACAATCAATGATCAAAGAGGCTAGGACAAAGTAACCACCAACAAAAATTCTAATCCAGCAATGCCATAGGCCATAGAGAAGAGACATCAACATGACAAAACTCCCTACAAAAACCATGAATAGGATCATATGAGCAGCAATTAAGCATGAAACCAATACCAAAATGATTACAATCATCACTAAGAGCATACCACTTAAAACAACCTACCATCATGAGAAAACAAAAAAGCAAACCAAAAATCCACAAAAAAAACTTAGAAAACTAAACTGGATGGTAAAAATGTTGTTTCAAGGAACCAACAACACTTTAACACTTTGTCTTAGATTTTGATAATAATATGCCAATGATTCATATTATTATTTCTAAAAAAGGAATCATTTCTAAGAAGAAATAAGAACCACATAACCAAGGAGGGGGTCATTTTTAATTTGACCTTTGGATTTAGTAATCCATTTGTTGAGTATTTCATGAAGGGAAATATGACCACAAAAGTGATTAGTTCCAAAAATATCATAAAAAAAATCCATACATTAGCAGCAATAGGACCAAAAATAAAAACATGATTCATATTCTTAACATGGGAGTAACATTGACATCTAGAGGGTAAAATGAAGCCTTTAGACAATGAATTGTCAACAGAGGGATTAAATTTTTGTCTAACTCTACAAATAAAAATGGCAATAGAAGTAGGAATAAATTTATGCTAGATCATGGAAAACACTAAAGAAATAAGTTTAATTATTCTATTGGAATTCCAAGCATCTTTAAATCTAAAGTTACTAATATTGTAAAGCTTAGTCATTAATTAATCATTATATTCAACATTAAGAGAGATATTAAGAATCTGATTAACAAGAGACTCAAGGAATAACATCAACGACCTTAATACAATCCCAATTATTGCAAGTAATTAAATAGCTCACTTTAGTCATAGAATTAGGGAGAGAGTTAAGAAGATAATCAATGGAAGAAGGAATAAGCCAATGATCTTGCTAAAAGAAAATATTTCCACAGCCTAAAACCCATTGGACAAAATTTTTTGTTTCCCATTTAATGTTACATTACCTTTTCCAAACCATATAATCACCATTATTATGAAATCATATGGTAGGATGTTTACCAATATAATACTTAACAGTCATAAATTTAGCCCAAACGCTTTGCTTAGCACAAAATGGAACCAAAATTTAATGGAAAAAAGCATGAGACAAATAAAGCATATGTTTACAAACCAAACCACCTTTCTCCATCACCCCAAAATAATGAATCTAACTTAACAAAAATAATTTTGTTTGATTGGAGGTACCCATCCAAAAGAGCTTATTGAACATTATTTCCAGACAATTATAAATAGCAAGAGTAGGTTAGATGGCTTGAACAATATAAATTAAAATGAAGCACAAGACACTCCTTATGAGAGTAAGTCTCCCCTAGAGGAAGGAAAATTAAATTCTCAAAAGCTTAAACAACTTTGAACAGAAGAAATATGACCATCAAAGATAAAAGACTTATTCATACCTTTAAAATTTGGAACACCCAAGTAACTGATAAGCATAAAGGCATGCAAAAAGTCTATAATATCTTTAGTAAGATTAATGTGATCTTTAGACATAAATTTGGATGCAATAAAGAAACTCTTATTGTTATTGAGAAAAAGGTACATGTAAGCTAAAAATTATGAAGAAATCTCATAATAATTTTAAGCATATTAAAGAACCATTAATAAAGATGATAAAATTGTTGGCAAAGCTTAAATGATAAGTAGGAAAATCACCCAAAGTATTATAGGTTAAGTTAGGATGATTATCATAAAGATAAATAATACCTCTAGAGAGATATTTAGTAGCAATGATAAATAAGGTTGGAGAAATAGGATCACACTATCTTAACATTTGAGAGAAATGGAAAAAACCATTGCTCTTACCATTAACAAACATAAAAAATAGTAATCTTCAATTAAACTTTTGATGCGATTAATATAGGTTAAATTAAAACCAAATAATTATAAAATATTGTAGAGAAAGTTCTAGGTAATGTCATCATAGTCTTTCACAATATCTAATTTAAGGATAAAATTACCCCTCTTACCTTAGTATGCAAATCATAAAGCATCTCTTGAACAAAAAGGAAGTAGTCAGAATATCAGACTCCCTTAACCAAACCAGGTTGAAAAGGATAAATAATGTTAGGTACATAAGAGGCAAAATGACTCATTAAAATTCTATAGATAAGCTTGCTAAAAAAAGATCAAAGACTAATGGGCCTAAAATTATCCCAAAATTTTGTAACAATCTTCTTAGGCATAAGAACAATGGAAGTATAAGAGAAAAACTTGGGAATAATGTTGCTAGATAAAAATCCAAAATTGCTTTATGCAAGTCAATACCAATAATATTTCATGCTTTTTGAAAAATCAAGTGGTGTAACCATCAGGGCCAATAACATAATCAAAGTTCATAGAATTAACAATATCCAATACCTCTTTAAGAGTAGGGGCTTGGTTAAAATCAAGTTGTCCTCCTTATAAATTACAGTAGAGATGAGATGGATAAGCTCAACAAGATTAGGATTTAAATTTTACAAATTAATTTTTAAAAGTGGTACATGGCTTAATTAGTAATGTCCTTAGCATCCTCAAGGCTAGTATCATTAGTAAGAGAAATCTTATGAATAAAATTTCTGGCTATATTCTTTTTAACAAGGGCATGAAAATATTTATTATTATTATAACTTTCAATAAGATGATTAGAAGCAGCTATTTGCCTCCATAAAACCTCCTCTTAAGCTTGTCAATTAAAGAGGGAGTTCTTAGCATCTTGCAAAAGTTTAAAGTTCTCATAAGTCAGGAAAATTTGATAGTTAAGCTCCAAAAGTTTACCTTTTCATCAGCAATAAGAATATTATTAAATATATTTTTGAAAATATGCTTATTCCACTAATTGATTTTAAAATTTAATCCTTTTAGCTTATACCACAGTATTTTGATGCCATTAATGGAATTATCAGGATGCAAAGGAGCTTGATAATTATCATGAACCATATATGATAAAAGAGTTATCAAGGAGCCACATGTTCTTAAATCTGAAAGTAGGAGAAGGGCTTTAATGGTTAAAATTGATACCAATAAGGAGAGGAGAATGATCAGAAAGGGTATGACTAAGATATTCCACATAGGTACCATTGATAAAATCAAGAAAAAAATTTATTAAAAGAACATGATCCAAACATTACCAAAAACTGCCCTGGTTCCTGCTGAATGCATTTCTAGAAAAACTAATATCAACTAAATTACAATCCAAAATCATTTTGTTAAAATCTTCCATTGACTTGTAGAAAGGGTTAGCACCGCCACTCCTTTCAGAAGAAGAATATATGGTATTAAAATTGCAACCAACAAGCTAGGGCAAAGACACCATGGAATGAAAAGCAAAAAGTTGATACCAAAGAGTCCTACCAAAAAGAGAGGAGAGGCATGCACAAAAGAGACAAAATAATTAAACTAGAAAAGCTTAATGTGGAAATGAATCATTTGAGTAAAATCCTCAATAATATCAATACCATAGGATCTTTCCAAAACCATTCTTATCATCCTCCCTTTCCTGCATATTTTTCTCGACAACACTATTTTTAGACCTAAAATTAGTAGTTTAAGAATTAACAATTATATCAACATTAACTAAAGAGCTAAAGGGATCCTTACTACCAGACTCAAAAGCTCAATGTTAAATAATTTCCACCTCTTTCACATTGTCCTGCATAGTAAGAGAAGGAGCCTTAACAACATTATCCAAAACACCATAATTATCAGAACATATACAATGAATTTCAGCCATATTTTTGTTGAAACCAAAAGTCATTTAAGATGAAGCTAAGAAATTATTTTGTTTAAAAAAAAGAATAATAAAATTATCAATATTGGAATTGACATTATTATAGGATTATTTGGTATAAAAGTGTTAGTATAAGTATGAAGATCCTTTGAAACTTCAAAATGTATATTATTTATATTACTATCTGATGAAGTATTATGGGAGAAAGGATATTCTTCTAAAGATTCTAGGGTCACATTCGTAGCATTAACAAATTAATGATTAGTCTGCACAGGCATATTATGGGAAAATTTATTGCCAATAATATTAGAATCCTCCACAAGATCAATGGGTTTCATAGCAGCTGTGCTTCCAAAGGTACTACCATCTTTTGATTCTATAGTATTATCCTTTTATTTACAAATATGAGGACATAAATTAAAGAAATCAAAAACACTGTCATCATGTGTTATATATTGGCTGTAAAAGATAGGGAAGTTTTTTATTTTAACCTTCGACAAAATCCCAAGTTTTCTAGACCAAGCCATATTTACTTGGGATTTTTTTTTTTTTTTTTGTCACATCTAATTCAACTAACACAAGGAAAATACAAGGAAGTGAGATTGAAGAAGTGGCTTGATTAGTCTATTACAGGCAACCATAAATGGAGGACAAGCTACAAAAAATTTGAAGTTAAACATATGCAAACCTAAGTTAGGAAAGGAAATACACACTGACACAATAAGGGATTCTTCCTTAATATCAAAATATGGAGTCCATTTAAGCAATCTCATTTAGAAACTATTAATACAGTATGTACTTCTTAGATAAATTCAATTATAATCCTAATCATTTGATAATTGAATAGTTATATGCCTCGAGTCTAGAAGCCCCATAAAAAATAAACCAGACAATTTCAAGTTCACAAAAAATGTATGAATAGTGTTAAGATTATGATGACGAAGAGAAAATTTGCCAACCAAAGTGAACCCAAATAAAAAGGCTAATTGCATAATAACATTTTCTTCGAATAATAAAATAGAAACACCATTAAAAAAAGATTAAACTAATGAGAAAGAAGGGGAAGAAGTGGAGGAATCACAAGACACAACCTCTTTAAAGGTGTGCGATTTACCACTTTTAAAAATGCCTAAAACTCCTAAAGTCTTATTAGAAGGAGGTGGTTTGCAAGACACACAAGGATTCAATGAATGTAGAGCCAACATCGAGAGATAAGGCAAATCCCAATGAAGAAATCATAAAATAACATAAAGAAGAGAGAAGAACCTAACAATGGCCTAATGACCCCAGACCAAAAAAGAAAATAAGAAAGAACAATCAAAACTGAAAAGAAAACAAATTATGATTTCTTGAAGGATAGAAGAATGAAGAACCCTAAAATTCCCAATAACAAATCCTTTTTGTTAAAACAAACAGAGGAGCATACACATTAATTAAAAAAAGATGTTATAAGGTCCTTAAGAGGGACCTTCAGTTCTCTAATGCTTAGAAGATCTACAAAATAAATAAATAAATAAACTACAAGCAAAACATCCCCTCTAAGTAAAATTATAAAATAACCTAGTAACATTCTAAGGTGGCCAAGAGAAAGAGACCAAAAAAGAAATATCCAATTAATCGCATTAAGCATAATCTTTCTGCCAAAATTGATTAACTTTCAATCTAAAGACAAAAGCCAATTTTCTTGCATAAAATAAAGGTTGCAACATAATTTAATAATGCACAAAATAACATAGGAATTAATCAAAAAATTGGATAAAATAAAAACATAATGATGCAAGGATTCAAAAAAAAATAGAGATAAAATTATCCCTACTCTGCCTGTAGGTGAGAAAAATAATAACACCCTAAGAATACATCAGCAGCACAAACACATTACCAATGAAAATAATATATAGTTGACAACAATACCATAAGATATGAATAACAAGTTACATGGGCTGTATGAAGAGAATTGACAAAAAAATTAACATAGAATATAGCCATAGTTAAGAGAAGACATGAGTAGGACAACAATAACACATAACATCAAGAGAAAAGAGCAATAACCCATATTTTTACTATGATAAATATTTTTTTTTTTGGACTCAATATAACTCCAAACCATAAATATGCATTTCCATAGTGTTGTTAAAGTAGAATTTTAATTGCATGATTGTTTTCTATTTTTTTGCATTGGTGAAAATCATTAATAAATTGACACCTATCGGTACAAGTAAGGATTTTAGGACCGTTAGGTGTCCATTTTGCAAACTAATTTCATCAATATTTTCTAAAAATATTATTTAGTTAATGGATATTATTTTATAATTTTTAAAGTCCCAAATTAATTTATATGAATTTTCTATTAAAAATTGATTAAATTAAATATTATATTAATATTATGTATTATTTTATTATAAAATATCTTAAAGTACTTCTATGTTTTTCACTAAAAACCATTTATTTCCTAAGAATTTGATTAATATAGATCTATTAGAGGATTTTGAGAGAAAAAGAGAATAGAGAGAAAGTAATATCTCAAATTTAGAGGCTGTAGTGTGATTTTCATCTGTCAATGCTGTTGGAAGAATTACTCGTCTCACTATAAGAAACCTTTATCCTGTTTTTGATTTCAAGGATTTTATGTTTTTTATATTTCTTTTATCAAATTTGTCTTTCAATTATAAAAAAAGAGAATAATTTTGTATTAGTAAGACTTTCACCGTGTATCTTTTTATATGTTATAGATATTGAGATTATGAATGTTTTGAGTATTTATTTTAGATTTTTCACCATGTGATTTAAAAAGTACACTAATTTTGTCTAGTCAAAAAATTATTTTAATGTCTAAAAATAGTGATTTACTTCAATTATAGCTTCATAATATTATTTTATGTAATTTTGGCAATTTTGTTAAATTATAAAAATTTGAATTTTTGCTTAATTTGATTTTTGTTGTCTACTGTTTCAAATTTTTAATTTTTTGAATTATACTTAATTATGCTTTATTTACTGCAATGCATTTAAAATGAATTTAAATATGTGATTGAGATTATTATTATAGTACTGTGATAATAACTTGTGTGTAAAAGATAAGTAAAGAATGGTTGACTCGTTGGTTGGATGTTGATTGACATATACATGATGGTGGGTTGATGTGCTTTCCTTTAAATACTCAATTTTAGTGATATCCTCTATTAATTCATGTGATACTGATTGATAGTTATAAGGAGATGATAACTGTGTTGATGGGCAAAGAGTGATGACTCTGTTTATTAAGCTAATGGTTTACGGATACTGATATAATATTTAAAAACATCATGATAACTAGAACGTCTTACTTATTTTTTGTGACTATTAAAGTGCATGTTCTTGAGGCATTATTCTTATTATTGTACAAATTTTTATTACTACCAGATTTACTATTATTTCATTGTTCAACTACTTCTATAATTAGATTGTTATTATCATCAATTTAGATATTAATACTAAGTATGTGATATACTGAGCATGTAATATACATGATTTATTAAGCATATAATTGAGATAGTAAGCTTGTGATTGAGATATTGATTTAATACTAATATAGAATAACATAATAGTAAGTGTATACTTTTATATGATTTTGTTATATTAACATGATTTTTATTGTATTTGTCAATATTTTGATTTGATGCTTTATCTAATTTCTATACTGATTAGTTTTATGGATATGATTATTAATTTATATATTTGATACTCATAATAGTTTCTTGCTTTACTGGCTTCCATACTATATTGTTTTACTATTTATAGATTTTACTACTACTATACATAAGTTTTACTATTTATGCACTAATTTAATAATCATATGAATGCTACTATTATGATTTTATCTGACATACATATTGCTCCTTTATCATGCTTGAATTCAGTTGTAGGTCTTGATGACTTGTTTGGCTTTTTAAGCTCATTATATGTTGTTAAATGATTTCAGATCAGGACAGGGTAGCTGGAGTGTGAGGCTGGTTAGGCTTCTTTAGTTTATATTTCTTTTTTTTTTTTTTTTGTAATCTGGACAAAATAGTTATTATATGATTGTATAGATCTTCAGTAGTTTATATAATTTCTGAGATTGGATATAGATGTGCATATTAATGTTTTAAATTATAAATATTTTTTTGTTATTTATTACTAGTAGATGTTATTAAATAGCTCTTATTTTTATTTATTAAAGGATAAAAAATAATTCTTTCAAATTTGATTCTAGGGCATCACAATTGGTATCAGAGCATAGTTATTTAAAGAATTAAATTGTTACTAGAGTTATAGGATTTAATTGAGAGTTGGCCAGAATGGGAAGTTTAAGGTGAATTATTTTGTATGCATAATGACATGAGCGTATTATTCAGATCATACTAAATTATGCATGTGAAAAGTTGATGGATCATCCAAATTCAAATGTACCAAATAAGCACAATATAACTTTAATGCCATCAGATAGTGGGATACAATTGGCTATTATTATAGCTCATATAATGGGTGATCAACAGAGTCAAACAATTTTAAGTAAAGAAGAAGTGGGAGACAAGCACTTATATACATTCCATAAGATGAAGCATCCATTATTTAATGGATTCATACGACCTTGGGCTACAGAAGATTAGTTAATGAAGATAAAAAAGAACTTTGACAAAATGTAGTGTTCAGAGAGCTGAAAGGTACCATTGGTTGTGTTCCTCTTTGAAGTAGAGGCTGAGAGATGGTGGGTTAGAAGGTAAGATAAATGCTGGGATCAATTGGGATGAGTTCAATAAAGTATTTAGGATGTGTTTTGTACCTCTGTCAGCCCGACGATAGATGCAGGAAGCTTTCATTATGTTTGAACAAGGATGCAAGACATTAATGTAGTTTGAGGTCGACTTTACTGCTCTTACTAGGTATACTATTCATTTGATCCCTACGGCTAAAGAAAAGTGTTGTAGGTTTCTATAAGGGTTGATAGGGAGCTCATACATCCATTAGTACCTCTATGGATTCAAGAGTTTTCTTGAGTTGGTGAAGTGAACAAGACTAATATAAATTGATTTGGTAGCACCACCATTTAGATATGAGGTGGGCTCGATATATAATGTCAAAAAAGAGGACTAGGGATGAATCTAGTAGAGAGAGAGACAATGATAAGAAAAGTAGGTATAGTTATTCGAGGAGATCTGCATTAACAGTATCTAGTGGCAGCTATGGTGAGTGCAATAATTATGGTCGATGACATGCAGGTTAGTGTTGCTTGTTGATGGGGTGATGTTTTCATTATGAAAAATAGGGATATAAGGTAGTAGACTATCCTCAGAGAGGATTTGGATGAAGAATTAATCTTGGTTCGGGATAATCCAGACATACTATAGGATAGAGGACTATTGTGTCTAATGCATATACTGAAAGATCAACAAACATGGTGGATGATAGAGCTGTTAGTGGTAGTTAGAGGGAGACTGTTGCATCATAATCAATTGCACCTACTCCAGTGATTCCATATGTTTACAAGTTACAGTGTCTTGAAGATCAAGAACAATCGAAAAGTTCAGCTACTATGAAATTTATTTAAATGATTGCATGACATATCATATCATTCATAATTGAATGACATCTGATAGAATTTACTACATGACTGTATGATTTTTGATGAATTTTAATTTGATTTTTATTTTATTTGAATTTTGATTATATGAATTTGGTTTACATTGATTTTATGTTTAAATCCTTTCAGGAAATGTCAGGAATAATTTTTTAAAAGGTAGGTAGACTATAATAATCCATATTTTGACCGAGATAAATATTGTTTTGAAATCAATATAACTCCAAACCACAAACCATCTTTTCCATAGAGTTGTTATTGTAATATTTTACTTGCATGAATTTTTTTATAATTTTTGGGCACCATTAAAAATCCTTTAGAAATTGATACATGTCGTTACAAGTGAGGATTTTGGCATCATCAAGTGTTCGTTTTCCAAACTAATTTGGTTAGTATTTTCAAAATAAAATTATTTATTTTATAGAAAATTTTCTATTATTTTTAAAGTGATAAATTGTTTTATATGAATTTTCTACTAAAAATTAATTAAATTAAATATTATATTAATAATAAATATGATTTTATTATAAAATATTTTAAAGCACTTCTATTTTTTCATTAAAAACCATTTAATTCCTAACCATTTGGCTAACAGAGTTGTATTAGATGATTTTGAGAGAAACAAAGGGAGAGAAAACAAAAGCTTGGATTTGGATTCAGCAATGCAATTTTCATCTATATACGATGTTGGAATATTCATTCATCTCGTTAAGAACCATTACCCTATTTTTGATTTCAAGGATTTTATTATTTTGAAAATTTTTTATCAAATTTGTGTTTCTGTTATATAAAAATGAGAATAATTTTGTATTGATAAGACTTTCACTGTGTAACTTCTTATACAATATAAATATTGAGATTTTGAATGTTTTGAGTATTATTTGAGATTTTTTATCAGGTGATTTTAAAAATAAAACAATTTTTACCTACTTAAAAATTTATTTTGATGTATAAAATTAGTGATTTCGTTCAACTAATGCTTGAGAAAGTTATTTTATGCAATATTTTCTAATTTGGTTAAATTTTGAAAATGTAAATTTTTGTTCATTATGATTTTTGTTATCTATGACATTTTGGCATTTTTTTAATTATGCTTTATTTGTTGTAATGCGTTGAAAATGAATTTGAATATGTTATTGATTTTATTATTATAGTATTGTGATAATAATATATATGTAAGAGATGAGTAAAGATTAGTTGACTTATTGGTTGGAGACTAATTGACCTGTACAGGATAGTGGGCCAACAAACTTTTCTTTAAATACTATGGTTTGGTGTTATCCTTTACTGATTCACATGATACTGATTGGGAGTTATAAGGAGATGATTATTGTGCCGATGTGTAAAGAGTGATGACCCTGTTTACTGAGCCAAAGGTTTACTAATATTGATACAACACTAAAAAACACCAAGACAGCTAGTACTTCTTAGTTATTTAGTGTGACTGCTAAAATGCATGTTTATGAGGAATTATTCTTATTATTATACATATTTTTTATTACTACATGAATTTACCATTAGATTTTATAATCCCCAATTTAGATACTGATTCTAAGCATGTGATATACATGATTTATTGAGCATGTGATTGAGATATTTAACTAGATAGAATGTGTACACTCTTATTTAATTTTATTATGTTAACATGATTTTGATAGTGTCTATCAATATTTTGATTTGATGATTTATACAATTTATGTACTGATTAGTTTTTTGGATATGATGATTGCTTTATATATTTGATACTTATATTGGTTTCTTGTCTTACTAGCTTCTATATTATAGTGTTTTACTATTTATAGATTATACTATTACTGCATATGAATTTTATTGTTTCTGCACTGATTAAATGATCATATGAATGCTACTACTCTGATTTGATCCCTAACATACATAATGTTCTTTTTTATTACTTTAAATTAAGATGTAGGTTTTGGAGACCTACTGGGCTTTTAATCTCATTATATATAGTTAAATGATTTCAGGTCAGGGCAAGGGAGCAGGAGTATGTGGCTGGTCAGGATTCTTTAGGTTTTATTTCATACTCAAGATAGAATAGTTATGATATGATTGTATAGATCCTGACTAATATATATAATTTTTGGGAATGAATACAGATATGTACATTAATGTTTTGAAAAATAGAATCTTTTTTTGGTTTATTATTGAAAGATGTTATTAGATAGCTCTAGTTATTATTTATTAAAAGATAAAAAAAATAATTCTTTCAAATAAGATCCTAGGGCATCATAAAAACCACCCCTCACATACAAGCAAACTTGAATATCAATCAGAACCAAAACACCAAAATAAAGAAGGCTCACTTTATAGTAAAACAACAAAGAAACATAAACCCAAAAAATAGCAAAAATATTAAAAAAAAATTCATCTTAATAAACCTACAATTTAATTGCACAACCAAGATCAGCATAACTACAAGGAAACCAAATCTAAAACACTAAACCAGTGGGGAGTCCCAAAGATAACTAACTTGAGAGAAGCAGGGGCAAAAACTACATTGTAAAAAATGCCAACATGCTACAAACCCCTACGGCACCCAAGCATTAACAAACAACATAGAACATAATAGATAAAAAAAAGAAGGTAATACATAACCCAACAGAATAACAAGGGAAAATGATCCAAGAGGGAAAAACTAGAAATACGTTAACAGGAACAACCAAAAAAACAAAAATAAAACACAATGAGAGGAAACCCAAAGCATTAATAGGATCTAACTGAAATTACGAGATGCACCATGAGGGGGGTGAATTGGAAAACTTGTTGCAATAAAAAATCCTAAACAAAAGTTTTAATAATAATTTTTTTTTTTTATGTTGTTAAAATTTAAACAATAAAATTAAATAATGCGGAAGCAAGTTCTTAAAGTACAATTTGCAACAACAAATTTTTATAATAATTTTCACCAAACAATTTTAATGTAAATAAAATGCAAGCATAAATAAAAAGCAGTAAGGAAAAAGCACACAATAGAGTTTATAGTGGTTCGGTCACTTGACTTACGTCCACTCCACGGAGTCCTCCACTCCGAGAATTTCACTACTAAATAATAGTTCTCCTTTTGCCCTCTCAGCAAGGCGGAGAAGCCCTTATGAACCTCACTTTCACCAACCCGGTGTGACAGAGTGCCAAGCACTTTGTCACCCTTCATGAGATGGTAGTGTACCTTCTCATTTTTCTCCCTCTTGAAGAAGGCAGAGTACCTTAGAGGACACAGATGTTGAAGAATCTCCCCCTCAAAGAGATTCCCACAAGAGTCTCCCCCACACTCCTTCTCCCTCACTAAGCCCACCTTCTCCTTCCTCTCACAAATCCTAAAATATTCTCAAGAGATCTCTCCCAAGGAATCTCTCTCTAATCATGTTCATCTCTCTTAGTCACACCAAAAAATAGAAGTTTTTTATATTTAAAATAGGCTCCAAGAAACCCTAAAATTTTTAAATTAGTCGTTATGATTGTACAGTATGATTCATATATCATACAGTACTATCGTATATAACAGCCTTCATCCTGGTATGAAGGTTTACAAATAGGACAAAAATCTGAATATTATCATACAGTATGATAAAAACTTGTACAGCATGATATTTAAAGTCCTCCTGTTTATATAGGGCGATTACTGGGATGATGAAACTCGCTCTAGACATTGTATGGTACGAACCACTTCGAACCGTATGATTAGTAAAAAATCAAGGGATCATCTGGGATGCTCAAAAATAGCCTTGGTTGATTATAAAGTATGAACGATATCGTACAGTACAATAATCAATCAGAAATTATTCCTTGTTTTACGCACTAATCTTGGGGTTAATTTAAG
Source organism: Dendrobium huoshanense (assembly GCA_016618105.1). Lineage (NCBI taxonomy): Eukaryota > Viridiplantae > Streptophyta > Magnoliopsida > Asparagales > Orchidaceae > Dendrobium > Dendrobium huoshanense. The sequence goes on along the minus strand of CM028359.1, from coordinate 62,355,360 downwards.
TAAGTATTCAAATTAGATCATACAATACAACTTAGATCATACAGTATGCTTAATTATTAAACTTACTTAAATTACTCTAGCGGCTCGAGTTTTTTTAAATTAGAAACACTTTATATAGTATGAAAGGAATTATATAGTATGACATGTTCATAGATAGCCGTTTCAGCCAGATCAGATCATACAGTACGATTTAAACTCATACAGTACGATCAACAAAAAAAAACTTTTTTCTTCAGTTTTAAAACCCTCTCCCCCTGTGTGTGTGCATGGTTGCTCAATCTTGCATATAATTTATGGCCAGACTCAAGAAACAAAAAATAATAATAAATGAAAAATTATAAAGTTATGGACTCCAACTCTTACTCTACCCAGTCTTGAGTCTTCTTGTTGTCCTGAACAACTTGTGATCTCTCTGAAATGTTAGTACTCAAAGACAATAGCATAAATCAAAAGTATTCAATAAATAGTAATTCAACCAGCAATATTTATCGTCTCAAAATCTCATACTAAGGGTCATGTATTACAACAATCTCCCCCTTTTTGATGAAGTCAAATAATGTTGGTTATTAATAATTTACAAGGTAATTTTCTTCTTTTTTTTTATTTTTTTAATTAAATAAAATATCATGAAATAAATAGAAAAAGAAAAATGTATTTCATTGAACTTAAACATAAGTAAACATAAGCAAAAAAAAAATATAAGTAGGACATACTGACTACAACAGACTTCTCCCCCTTTTAACACCACCAAAAAGAGGAGTCACAAATAATACTAAGAAAAGCAACACAAAAAAGATACACTTCAGAAAGGAGGATCCTGATCACTTGGAGGTGGAGGTGGTTATGGTTGGAAATATTGGTGGATTGACTCGAATTGGTGATCAATCTAAGTGAAGCATTCCCCAAACTACCGCATGTCTTCCTCATGTTGTTGATGTTATTATTGTATGTGAGTGTCAAGATGACTCTGGAGTTGGTTGAATCATTCGACCAAGTCATCGTGAGGGTAGGCTGGTGCAGGACTTCGGGGTGGTGCACGACTCTTTGTGGAACAGGAGCAGCTTCTCCTTCTTCTTCTTCATAAAACTCTTATTCTTCAGGCTCTTACCCCTGATGAAATAGAATACAAAAAGAGGCATCTGTATAGAATATTGGTAGATTATCGGGTTCACCAGGATATGTTAATTGGTATTTGTTTTGAAGGATGTAACCTATAAGGTGGCCAAGGGCTAGATTTTATTTTCTACGGGTGGTAGGGAGGTGAACAAAGGAAATGTTTTAGATATAATAAATAATTAAATCTTCCTAATCAAATTTTGTGTTTGACATTATAAGGTAGATAACAATCGATAAGATTGGGGTCATGTGGATTCGGTCGCCAGCTTTGGGTATGATTGAAGTGCAAAGGACGTGCTGAATAATTCAGGCATTTTGGGTTAAGGATTGAACAAAAGGCTGGTGTTGATAGAAAGCTACATTCCTAAGGACTAGATTCACAGCACTCCAGTTAAAATCATTTGAGAAGAAGAAATGAGCTCTAGGGCTTTCAGTAGATATCCCAATGTATTGGGCGATGTCAGCCTTAATGATTTCTACGCGTTGTCGGTAGACAAAAGAGTGGAAGGTTAGGGTGTCAATAGTGTATGTTAGGTTGGCTAGGAATTCAAATAAGAGTTCTGAATTATACGAGAAGGTTAGGGTAAGAAGAAATTGGAAAGTGGTGGATGCAAAGAGGTGCATTACCTCAAAGTTTAAAGCAGCCTAATTCAACATCTAAGAGGGTGTAATTTTATAGGCCTTGTATTTATGATAGGCCTCTTCATTTTTGGAAGTCAAAAAATGGTTGTTGGGATGGTAAGAGGAAGATGAGCTTCCAATGATGAGACAAACCGTGCTAGCTAAAGCTGGACATTTCATGAAGAAGGGTGAGACCACGTGAGGTAAAGGAGGAATGAGTGAAAAGATGCTTCATATTCAGCCAATTTATAAAATTTGGGAGGAATCGTACAGTACGATCTAGGATTGTACAATATGATGGGTAATAATGTCTCCTGAATGAACAGTTGGGAAAAGATGGTCAACTCATCTAGTACGATATGCATCATATAGTACAAACATAAGGATTTCAATCAACCCGAGGGTCGTTAGTATGACCTTTGAAGAAAAATATCGTACAGTATTATTGCAAATCTATTTTCATGACTTATGTTTTGATGATTGACAAACACTGTTGATTCTCATGGACTGCTTGTTGCTTCTAACTTTTCAGTAATCAAAGATTGGACGAACAGACAAAGCCAGTTCAAGATTGCGTAGGTCTAGGGTTGAGTCAGTCTGTACTTTGTTTTCTCTTCTTGAGTCTATTTGTAATTTTCAAAGAGACTGAAGCTAAGTAACCCTACACACACTTGAGAGAATTAGAATTTCTATTTTTACTCAGATCGGTCAGGACGATATTTACATCGTCCTGGATGATCAGGCTTAAAACAGAAAGTCTAAATATAGATTCTTAATTAAGGCAGCCATCATTAACAGATCGTCCTGGACGATACGTGTATCAGCCAGGACGATAAGCTCAAAATAGAAAGAAGTTGCCTCCATAGATAATTAAGGTATACTGTATTTTGTAATTATCGGCCAGGACGATCATTAATCGGCCTGGATGATATTCTCAAATTATTTCTTAATTGATCAGGAAATCAAGGGAGTAATTAAGGATGATTGATACGATCATATCGTCCTAGATGATCGCAGGATTGTCCAGGATGATCTATTCAAAAACATTGATTACTTCAGGATGATAAATATCGACCAGCTCGAATTCAGGGCGATGCTCTGGACAATTTTCCTCTGATTTGAACTGATCGACCGGGACGATCGTGAGATCATCCTGGACGATCAAGCCAATTTTAAATCATCCAGTTTCCATTCAGGGCGATGCTCTGGCCGATCTTCTGAGATTTGTACTGATCAGCCAGGCCGATGTCCATATCGGCATGGACGATATTATCGGCAACTTGTAATTAATGAGCTCCATTTAAGCTCTTCGATTTAAGAGCTCTTGTTCAGCATTTTTAAAAAACCTTTGGCTGCTGCCTTGACCTAAGAAGGCCTTAAGGAGAGAAAGAGAGAGAGGGAGAGAGAGAGAGGATCTTGTGAGGGGATTCACAAGGGTTGCTTCAAGGATCGCTCTGCTTCTTCTTCGTTTAGATTTTCTCGTCTGTGAAAGGGTCGGTAGAGGTAAGGAGTCAGTATCTAGTTGTGGTTCTCTGCCAGCTTCAGGAGGAAGAAAAAGGAGATAGGTTCTCTGCCTTGCCAGGGTGGCAAAAAGGAGGTTCTTGTAAAGGCTTCTTCGCCTAGCCGTGGGAGCTAAAGGAGAGTCACATTTTTAGTGCAATACTTAGAGGGTGCCTCCAAGGAGTGGACGTAGGTCAAGTTGACCGAACCACTATAAATCTCTGTGTTCTTGTTTTCTTGCTTCCGCATTTTAATTTCTGCATTTATGTTTTTCATGGTGTGATTTTGGTTTATGTGAATTTTGTTCTTTGTGAAAAGAATTTTTAAAATGCCAATTCACCCCCCCTTTTGGTTAGCTTGGGACTAAGTTCATAGAGCTTAACATCCCTAACGAACTTTCAAGTATGAACAAATGTTCATACAATACGAATAACCATTATATCGTACCAAACCGCTTTAAGTCGTCCTCATCCATTTCACTGACATGGAACATACAGTATGAAGAGAAGGTATCGTATAGTATGATGAGTCATAAAAGTCATACCAAATGGAGTAAAGTCATCCCAATCCATTGATAACATGGATCGTACGATACGAAGAGGAGGTATCATACAGTACGATGTGCAATAATGTTGTACCGAACGGATTGAATGACCAGTTACATATATCGTATAGTATGATGGTGATTGTAAGTACGATTAACAGAGATGAAAATTGAGTCTAGTTTGTGATTTGGGTAGTTTTGATATATCGTATAGTACGATAATGGATTGTATAGTATGATAAAGAAAATGTTAATGTCTAGTTTTATGTAGTGAGTGTGTCATGATCAGGAACAGCCTTAAAAAAATTTTTAATTATGCATTAATGTCTATGACATCAAGTCTTTTCCTCAAAGTGCTAAAGGTGTCATAGGCTAGTGGTTTAGTGAAGATGTCTGCCAATTGATCTCATGTAGCTATATGATGTAATTCTATATCTTCTTTAGCAACATAATCTCTTATTAAATGGTGTCTAAGTCTATGTTTTTTATTTGACAGTGTTGAATTGAATTTTTAGAAATGTAGATTGCACTTATGTTATCGCACATGATTGAGATGGTTCCAACAGGTAATCCAAGATCAAGAAGTTGTTGTTTCAATCATAGTACTTATGCAACACAACTTCCTATTATAATATATTCTGCCTCAGCTATGGAAAGAGCTACCGAATGTTTCTTCCTACTGGACCAAGAAACTAAAGAATATCCTATGAATTGGTAGGTACCAGAGGTGCATTTTCTTTCTACCCTACATCCTACAAAATCAGAATCTGAGTACCCTATGATTTTAAAAGAAGTGTTGTGTCTAGGATAACAAATTCCTAAGTTTGGGGTGCCTAGTAGATATCTAAGGATTCTCTTGACCACAGTTAAGTGAGACACTTTAGGATCTACTTGAAAACATGCACAGAGGCACACACTAAACATTATGTCCGGTCTACTGGCAGTCAGGTAGAGGAGAAATCTGATCATTTCTCTTTACTTTTTCTTGTCTACTAATTTTTTATTCAAGTCTTTGTCCGGTTGAATCATGGAGCTCATTAGAGTGTTCATGGGCTTAGCACTATCCATTTCAAATTTTTTCACAACATCCTTAATGTATTTTGTTTGGCTAAGAAACATTTTATTATCCATTTGTTTTACACTAAAGTCAAGAAAATAATTAAGCTCTCCCATTATGCTCATTTCAAACTCATTACTCATTATTTTTGAAAATTCATCACAAAAATTTTTATCTGAAGATCCAAATAGAATATCATCCACATAAATCTAAATAATGAGAATTTCATCTTTAATCTTTTGTATAAAGAGTGTAGTGTCCACACTACCCATAACAAATCCTCTATCCAGTAAGATATAGCTAAGTCTTTTGTACCAGGCTTTAGGTGCTTGCTTTAACCCATATAGTGTCTTTTTTAATTTGAATACATGGTTTGGAAATTATGAGCTTTCAAATCTGAGGGGTTTCTCAACATAAACATCCTCCTTGATTACCCCATTCAAAAAAGCACTCTTTATGTCAATTTGATATAGTTTGAAACTTTTGAAGCAAGCAAAAGCTAAGAGCACCCTTATAACTTCTAGTCTAGCTATCAGGGAAAAGGTTTCTTTAAAGTCTATTCCCTCAATTTGGTTATACCCCTTAGCTACTAGTCTGGCCTTATTTCTTATTATGGTTCCTGAGTCATTCACCGTATTTTTGAAAACCCATTTTATTCAAACTACACTCTGTTCTTTAGGTCTCTTGACTAACTCCCAAACATCATTCCTGATGAATTGGTTCAATTTTTCTTGCATTGCTAGGATCCAGAATTCATCTCCCAAAGCTTGATCTATACTCGTGGGTTTTATCATAGAGATGAATGCTGAATAACTAACCTCCTTCCTAAGTCTGTGCCTAGTTCTCACTCCTTCCAACGGGTCTCCTAAAATTAATTCTTTAGGATGACTAGAAGATTATCTCCATTCTCTAGGCAAAGCTTCCTGAGGTTCTCCCCTTTCTCTTTTGGTCATAGTTTCTACTCCTTGAATTTCCTCTACATCATCTTCTTCAATTTTAGATTCAGAGGGCTTATCTTATTCATCAAATACTACATGGGTAGACTCTTCAACTACTAGGGTTCTCTTATTAAAGATTCTATAGGCCTCACCTATAGATGAATAACTTAAGAAGGCACCCTCATCAGACTTGGGATCAAATTTTCTTAGGGGAAGTTTATCATTGATTAAGATAAAGCACTTGCAACCAAAGACATGTAAGGGTGAAAGATTTGGTGTCTGACCCTTAAGGAGTTCATAAGGAGTTTTATTCATCTTTGACCTAATGTTCACCCTATTTAAGACATAACACGTCGTGTTAACCGCTTTTGCTCAAAAATATCTAGGAAGGGTGTACTAAGCTAATATTACCTAGTAGCTTCTACCAATGTTTTATTCTTCCTTTATGCTATTCCATTTTGTTGAGGAGTTCTAGGGGCTGAGAAATTATGCTCTATTCCTATATCTTGATAGAATGATTCAAATATTTCATTTTGAAACTCTCCACCATAATCACTATGGATTATTGAGATCTCACATCCTAATTTTTGTTGAATCTAAGTGGAGAATATCTTAAATTCCTCAAATGACTCATTTTTATATGCTAGGAATCTTAACCAAGTGAATCTAGTGAAATCGTCTATAACTGGTCCAAATAAGTCCATTTGAAGGATTTTTAGTGGCCTAGATGTGTTCACATCTTTGATTGAATGAAAGGATGATTTTATTTATTTTCCTAGTTGGCAGGCATCGCATAAATGGTTCTTAGTAAAGCCTAACTTAGGTACACCTCTAACTAATCGTTTTCATAATAGCATGGCATAGTCTCCTATGCCATAGCCACGAGTCATCTACTATTATTTTTAAGAAAAATGAATTTGAACTATCAATACAATCAGGATCTAACATGTAAACATTTTTCATTCATTTTTCTTCTAAAACAAGTTTGTCATTTAAACTAATAAGGCATTTATTAGAAAGAAATTTTATATCAAAATCTTTATCACACAATTGAATAATGCTTAGTAAGTTATGCTTTAAACCATCAACTAATAAAACATTCTCAATTAAAAAATTCTTAGAATTACCATCAATACCTGAGCCACCACTTTCTTGGTGGTGTTATCTCCTAATGTTACTTTGCCTCCGATCCTAGTCTCTAGTATAATAAACTTCTTCATATCTCTTGTCATATGCCATGAGCAGCCACTGTCTAGGTACCACATACTCTCACTAGATCTTTTGTGAGAGCATCCCAACAATGTCATTCAAGGGTTAGATTTGAGAACCCAAGTGAGTTTGGGTTCCTCCTTATGCTTGCATGAATGAGATGTATGCATGCTATGCTGTGATGGATATAGTTTAGGTCTCCATACTAGGTGTGCCCTGCAGTGATTCGTGTAAGTGAGGGATATGTGACTTAACATGCCACAAGAGAAGCTCTTAACACAGGGAAATGGGTTTACTAACCTATGTGGGTGGTCATGCCTCTTCCTAAACTTGTGTGATGCATGCAGTGCTGGGGGTTTGCTAGATTGGGCTAATGTGGGTGATGTCATCTCTTTTTTTAGTTTTTTGAATTTTTTTTAAATGTATTATTTTGATATTTCAAACCTGCAACTTCCCATTTTAATAGATGTTCATTGTGATTTAACTCAAAAGCAAGTTTTTCTCGTTTATCAAAATCCTTTTCTAGTTCAATATGCGTTGTTTTTAAGGACTCATATGCTTCTGTTAATTCAATATACTTCTTATTTAATGCATCATACTCAACAAGCATAGACATATGATCTCTATCTAAATTAGAATTTTCTTTAACTAAGTTAGCATGCTCAGTTTGTAAAGTACTAAAATCAATATTAACACTTGCATGCATCTTTTTCAACTTCCTATACAAGTCATGGATTTTCTCATAAATAAGCAGTAAATCTTCATATGAAAGTTGGCATACCTTGTCTTGATCCGATTGATCAAGATTATCATTAGCCATTAAACACAAATTTGTTACCTCCTCCTCTGCTTCTTCTTCTGATGATTCTGAGGTAGAGTCGGTCCAAAATGCCTTTTGTGTCTTCATCTTCCCCTTCTTATATTTAGCTTTGTCCTTGGCTTTTTCCTTAGTTAGTTGACTCTTTAATTTGGGGCAGTCAGCTCAGAGGTGACCTGGTTTCCTACACTCAACGTAAATCATATCAGATGAAACTTTAGTAGTTCTTGACCTTTTTCCTATATTCTAGTTATTCTGATGATGCCTTTATTTTCTTTTCAAAAAGTTTTTAAACTGTCGATTCATTAAGGCTATGTCATCTTCTTCCTCCGTTGTAGAACTTTCACTTTCAGAGTTGTTTACTTTCAATGCCATCATCCACTCCTTCTTTTCACCTGCATCACTTTGCCTTTGACTCACTCCTTGCTCGTACGCAATGAGTGACCCAAGCAAATTGTCAATTGAATAAACATTCAGATTTTTAGATTCTGTGATTGCAATAATTTTAGCATCTTTGGAACTAGGTAACCATCTAAGTATCTTGTTAACTTTTTCAAAATTTGAAATTTATCTTCCTAATGCATGCAAGGATGTCATGATTTGGGTGAACCTAGTGTACATGTCAGATATTATTTCGCTACGTTTCATACGGAAGAGTTCATAATCATACAATAGAATGTTAAGTCTAGACTGTTTAACTTCACTAGATCCTTCGTACGTTATGCACAGTCTATCCTAAATCTCCTTACTAGTAGCACAGGTAGATACTCTCACGTAGTCCTCAGATTTAAATGTACAAAAGAAGCCGTTTAAGCACTTCGTATTTAATTGAGCCAAATCTCTATCCTCATTACTCCATTTATTAAATGGTACTTAATTTTTCACTCCATTCATAAGTTTAAACGGTGCAACGTAACCATCATTAACCAACATCCACATATGATAGTATATATTCTGTAAAAAAGTAGACATCCTAATTTTTCAGAAATCAAACGGGATATTGTCAAAAAGAGGAGGACGGGTTATTGAATAACCCTCCGCGATTATGATTACCAAAATGAGGCATGATTGATTTTCAAGGTTTTTAAAATGCTAGTTTTGAAAACCCACTATGATACCAATTGAAATTACGAGATGCGCCAAGAGGGGAGGGTGAATTTTATGATTTTAAAATTTAAAACAAGAAAATTAAATTATGAGGAAGCAAGTTTTTGAAATACAATTTGCAACAATGGATTTTACAACAAATTTCACCAAGCAATTTTAATATAAATAAAAGGCAAGTGTAAATAAGAAGCAGTAAAGGAAAAAACACATCATATATTTTATAGTTGTTTAATCACTTGACCTACATCCACTCTCTGGAGTCCTCCACTCCGAGAATTTTACTACTAAATAATAGTTCTCCTTTTGCCCTCTCAACAAGGTGGAGAAGCCCTTATAAACCTCACTTTCACCAACCCGGCGTGGCGGAGTGCCAAGTGCTTTATCACCCTCCTGACAACGGTAGTGTACCTTCTCATTTTTCTCCCTCCCGGAGAAGGCAGAGTACCTTAGAGGACACGGATATAGAAGAATCTCCCCCTTAGAGAGCCTCGCACAAGATCTTCTTGGGCCACAGGAGGAGCCAAAGTGCAGCAAGCTTGGGCAACCGTGTGATCTCCCTCACACTCCTTCTCCCTCACTAATCCCACCTTCTCCTTCCTCTCACAAATCCTAAAATCTTCTCAAGAGCTCTCTCCCAAGGAATCCCTCTCTAATCACATTCCTCTCTCTGAGTCAAACCAAAAACTATATGATATTTAAAACAGGCTCCAACAAACCATAAAATTTTCAAATTAACAGTTATGATCGTACATTATGATTCATATATCATATAGTACGATCCATATAGAATAGCATTTGTCCTAGTACGAACATTTATGAACATGTCAAAATTCTTAATATTGTTGTATAGTACGATATAAACCCCTATAGTACGATATCTAAAGTTTTCCTGTTCGTACAGGATGATGTTGGGACAATAAAACTCATCTCCAGGCATCATATAGTATGAACCACTTCGTACCGTACGATTAGTACAAAATCAAGTGATCATTTGATATGATATCTGGGACAATAAAAAATAGCCTCAGTTGATCGTACAGTATAAATGATTTCTTACAGTACGATAACCAATCATAAATTGATCCTTAATTTACGCACTAATCTTGGGGTTAATTTAAGTATTCAAAATAGATCATACAGTACAACTTAGATCGTATAGTATGCTTAGTTATTAAACTTGCTTAAATTACTCTGACGACTTTGATTTTTAAATTAGAAACACTTCGTACAGTACAAAAGGAATCATACAATACAACTTATTCACTAATAGCCATTTCAGCCATATTATATTGTACAATATGATTTAAACTTGTACAGTATGGTCAACAAAAAAAATTATTCAGTTTTAAAACCCTCTCCCCTTGTGCGTGTGCATGGTTGCTCAATCTTGCATACAATTTGTGGCCATACTCAAGAAACGAAAATAATAATAAATGAAAAATTACAAAGTTATGGACTCCAACTCCTACTCTACTCAGTCTTGAGTCTACTTGTTATCTTGAGTAACTTGTGATCTCCCTGAAATATTAGTACTCACAGATAAGAGAAGAAATCAAAAGTATTCAATGAATAAGTAATTCAACCAGTATTATTTGTCATCATCAAAATCTCAGACTATGGGTTAAGGATTGCAACACTAATGTAAGGAAGACCCAACCAATATAAATAAGCTAAACCCCTAAGTTTGGTCAGTAAAGAAGACCTAGTATAATTAGTAAAACAAATTAAATTACACCCTATATTAGCCAAATAATCAACAGCTAAATTGCCTTCCCTTAAAATATGAGATATATAAAAGGGAATTAGGGAAAGATAATGCTTAATTTTTCTAATGAGATAGAATTTGATGGATTGGAAATTAAGTTTACCCTCAACAAAATGTATAAGAAGGATAACTTCAACTTTAATCCAAATATTAGTTAACTCTAACAAAACACACAATTGCAAACCATACTAAAGAGACAAATTTAGCCATAATAGCAGTGGTAGAGTCTGAGGAACTAGAAAAATCCATAATGACATTGCCATTTGAATCATGAATAAGACCCCAACAACCAACATTAAAATTGTTAAAAGAATTATCAGTGTTGAGTTTAAACAAACCTTGAATAAGTTTAAGCCATCTCACAATTCTTTCTTTGAAAACATGGGAGGGGGAAGATAATGTAATACTAAAATTTGCATTAGTATGAAAAAAAAATTTTGAATCAATTAACTATAATCAAATTAGCTAGAAATAGCTGCACCACTTTATCCTTAACTTTACATATTATGTTCAAAGTATTTATAGTAATTCCATCATGTTTAGACTCATTCCTTCTTCTCCATAAGAACCAACAAATAAAGACAAGTAAAACATTGCAAAAATGACTTTTAATAGGAACAAATCAAGCTTGTAAAATATCATTGATGTAACTATAAATAGTACAAAAAATGAGCATTAAACACATTATCAAATTATAACCAAACTTTCAGAGAAATAGGCCCTCTAACAAAAACATGGTTCTGACTTTCAATGTCGTAACAACATTGACATTTAGATATGATGTAAATGCCTTTATTAATTAAAATAGAATCCACATGAATATAATTATATAAAATTCTCCACATCAAAATAGAATAAGAGGCTGAAATAGCCTTATGCCAAATAGCCTAAAAAGCTAGGATTTAGAATGAGTTTGCCTTATGGAATGCTAAACTTATTTAAGAACTAAATTTCTATCATAATATTTTGTGAACATCATACAATCATCCTTCTCCAATTGAAGGGGAATTTTGATTATAAAGTTAATAACAAAGTCAAGAACCATTTCAGTAAAAAAATCCACATTCCAAAACCCATGCTGACTAAACTGAGAAACTTTGCAAGCACTAGTAGATTGAGTGTTTAATAAATTATCAATAGAAAAGTTGCCTAACTATTTATATTGCTAAAAGAAAATGTCACCAACCGCAATCCCTCATTGAATGAATTGCTCAGCATCCAACTTAATACAAAAGATCCTTTTCTAGTGATAGGAATCCCCTTCTTGTTTAATGGCAATTAAGAGAATACTTCCCAGCACAATACTTAGAAATCATGAAATTATCCCAAAGGATCTTCATAAACCTTAAATAATACCAATGCTTGTAAGAAAAAGCATAAGCCATAACTCCCAAAATTTTAAAACCTAACCTCCCTACATCAAAACCCTAAAACAATTATTCTATGAAGACCAAAGAAAAGTAGACCTGCTTTCCTTGGCTCCCCCCCCCCCCCCCCCCCCCTGCTAAAATAAAATATCACCAACCCCAATCCCCCATTGAATGAATTGCTCAGCATCCAACTTAATACAAAAGAGCCTTTTCTAGTGATAGGAATCCCTTTTTTTTTAAATGGCAATTAAGAGGATACTTCCCAGCACAATACTTAGAAATCATGAAATTATCCCAAAGGATCTTCTTAGACCTTAAAGCATACGAATGCTTGTAGGATAAAGTATAATCCATGTCTCCCAAAATTTTAAAACCTAACCTCCCTTCATCAAAACCCCAAAACAATTATTCCATGAAGACTACAGAAGACCTGCACTCCAAGGCTCCTCCTCCCCAAAAAAAAAAAAACATTGTTGAATAATCTTTCCAATCTACTATACATACATTTAAAGTAGGGCATATACTATGAAATAAATGAATAGGTATAAATCAAAAAATACTCTTAATTAAAACTAATCTACCACCATAAAAGAGAAATTTAAAAGCCCAACTAGAAAGCTTCTTATGAACATTAGAAAAAATATCCTGAAATAAGTGGGATCACATCTTATCCTTGAAAAGAAAAGTCCCTAAATACTTCAAAGGAAGGTTCATATGCAAAAAAAAAAAACCAAAATTATTCTAAATAGAGTTAATTCTCTTATTGGAATTAGATTTGGTGATAATAAAATAACTCTTAGAGGACTAAATATTAAACCATAGGCTTTTTGAAATTGATTGAGAAAATAAAAAAGAATGTAAAGTATTCTAATATAACCATTAGTAAAATATAATAAAGTCATCAGCAAAACTCAAATAAGAAATAGGAAAACCACTAATGGTCTTGAAATACATATTAGGATGCTTCCTAAAAGCTCATTTAAACCCCTAGAAAGAAATTCCATAGCTATGATAAACAAGGTAGGAGATAATGGATCCCCTTTCCTTAGCTAATTAGAATATTTAAAGTAACCATGACACTTGACTTTTTTAATAACAAAAAAATTGTTCAAAAATATTCTTTATGAGTCTAATAAAATCCATATTAAAACCAAATATATTTAACATAGTGTAATGAAAAACCAAACTAAGATTACCATAAGCTTTTGTAATATCAACTTTAAAAATAATATTCCCCCCTTAGATTTTAGCCTCAATGTTATGGACTAACTCCTAAGCAAGTAAGACATTATGAAAAATAGAACAACCTTTGATAAAACTAGTTGCTCAAGCAAAATAATTTTAGGTAAAATAAAAGTTAATCTATCCATAAGCAATTTGGCATTGATTTTGTTGAATGAAGAATAAGACTAATGGGATGATAATCATTCCAAAAGTTAATAACATCATTTTTAGGTAATAAAACTATAGAAGTAGATGTCAAGAATTTTGGGTAGGGATTACCCATGAAGAAATCCACCACAACATTTACTGAATCACCTCTAATAATAGCCCATGGCATCTAAGAAAACTTGGTAGTAAATCAATCAGGGCCGGCCATAGAGTCAACATTCATGCTTTTAATAGTGAGCCAAATTTCCTCATATGAAGGCACCTTATTAAGCATCATATTATCCTCCTTGGTAATAAGAGCAGGAATAAAAGAGAAATCAATATTCAAATCAGGGCCAAAATCTTTATTAAACACATTTTTGAAATAGTCAATGAAAGAATCATTAATCAACTCAGGTAAATCAATGGAAGACCCATTAGGATTAGTAATTTTATGGATGTGACTAGCATCTTCTTTGTGATTAGCAATATTATAAAAGAATTTGGTATTTGTGTTAGTTTAAACAAATTTTCCTTTATTTCATTCAATAAAGAGAGGTTCACAAAAGAGGAATCGGTCATATACTTATTATCATCAATAACAATCATATTCTTAGCCGGCATAATGTTAGAAATAATTTTCTTGAAAACACACTTGTTCCACAAGTTTAATTTTTTGCTAAGGTCTCTTAAGCTTAAACCAAAATCAAGTTATACCCCCAATATTGTCATAAGAAAATTAAGGAACATGCCAATTGCTCTCTAAAATATTGAAGAAAGACTCATCAAGAAGTTACTTGTTTTGAAACCAAAAAGGTGGATGAGTATTAACAGTATGTAAGGAAATATTCAAAAGAAGAGGAGAATGATCTAATAAAGTTTTATTCAAATGCTCAATGTGGGTCATGGCAAAAAATGAAATCCACACATCATTAAATAAAATCCGTTCTAATCTTTGCCACATAATAGCCTTATTCTAGGTAAAAGCATTTCCATTGAAACCAATATCATGAAAGAAGTAATTTAAAATCATGTCATTAAATTCTTTAATAGCATAAAAGTTAGGAGGTTTCCCTCTAATTCTTTCATCATCATTGTAAATAGAATCGAAATCACCACCAATCTTCTAAGGAGCATTTAAACAAGAAGACAAGTGCGAAAGCTATCTCTATAAAAGTTTCCTTTAAAATCTAGAGCAAGAAGCATAAACAAAGGATGTATAATGAGAAAATTATAAAAAACTAATATTAGTAGGTACTATTTGAGGAAAATCATTAATAATATCTAAATTCACCAAGTGCATACCAAAAGCCAAATAAAGAAAAATAATCTTGAGGCAAGACACCAATAACATCATCGTTATACAAAACTCATACCATCCCTCTAAATATACAATCTCCTTAGAGTGAGAGCTATTAGGAACATTAGAGACACCATCAATATTATTACTAGTCAATCCACCCAATAAACGTAAAATTGAGCCAAGTTTAGTAGTACCTTCCATAATTTGTATGTTTTCCCCAAGTTTATCAAATTCCTAAATGGATTTATCTGAAGGTGATGTTTTTTAGGAAATCTCTAATAGTCATATTGAAAGGACTTAAATGAGTAAGGACATTAACTCCTTTATCTTTATATCCCCCCTTGTATGAATGATCCTTATTTTTCACTTCATTATTGGATTTTTTGAGATGCAAATGAACCACAAAGCTTTCATTTATTGAATAATTGTGGACCTTGCAATGAGTACAAAACTAGGAATATTTTCAAACTCCATTTTTTGTAAATAATCATACATTTTCAATCCAAGACAAACCTCTTTTGGATTTTTTTTATAATATCCATTTCAACAAGAATCCAAGCTATAGTGGGCCTAAACCAAGAAGCCATCACTTGATCCAATAGTAAAGGTCTACAAAAAATTGAACCTAATGAATGTAAAACATGTGGATTAAAGAAATGCAGTCATAAATTTAAAAAAGAAATCCAGATAATATAATCAGAGATTATTCCATAATATTAAAATACAGAGTCCATTTTAACAATCTTATTTGGCAATTGTTTATGTAATATATTCTCCTTGCAAATACACAGTTATAGTCCCAATCATTCAAGAGTTGGATTGTTACGTGCCTAGCATCCAACAAACCAATAAGAAAACATTAGTTAGCTTCAAAATACTAAAAAATATCTGGATAGAATCAAGATTATGTCGACATGTAGAAAATTTTCAACCAGACTAATTTGGAAAGAAGAAGCAAATTTAATAATATCTTCATCATACATTAAAATATCCATTAAACCTTTTA
The DNA here is from genome assembly GCA_016618105.1 of Dendrobium huoshanense. Classification (NCBI taxonomy): domain Eukaryota; kingdom Viridiplantae; phylum Streptophyta; class Magnoliopsida; order Asparagales; family Orchidaceae; genus Dendrobium; species Dendrobium huoshanense. The sequence goes on along the minus strand of CM028359.1, from coordinate 62,339,636 downwards.
CAAAGGATTTAGTAAAAGAGAAGAAAGGATTTTGGAAGATGAAGCACAAGCTACCACATCTTGAAACAAATGAGATTTAGGAGTGCTTTCATTACCATTATTATTGAATAACCCTCTATTTCCAACCACAAAACCTATTGGAGGTGTACCCTAAAGATTTGGTGGAGAGGATGAAGGACTAGACACCATCCAATTAGAGCTACAAAAACTTATGGATGAGAGGCCTTAGGGATGAAAGACAGAATGAAAAAGACTAGAAGAACACTTAAAGAATTAAATGAAAAAACAAAACAAAATTTTTAGTGGAAACCATGATCATCTATAAGAGAAATCACAATTGCCAAAGCAAAAGAGTGCATAAAGAGAGAGAATGTGAGCAAGAATATACACATCAATGCATATTATTTATATTACTCTCTAACAAATCATTATGGGTGAAAGGATATTCTTTTGAAGATTCCAGCTTCTCATTCGTAGCATTAACAAATTGTTGATTAATCTATGAGGGCATATTGTGGACCAATTTATTACCAATAATATTAGAATCCTATATAAGATCAATGGTTTCCATAGCAGTTGTGCCATCAAAGCTAGCACCTTCTTTTGATTCTCTAGAGTTGTCCTTTAGTTTACAAAGATGAGGATGTAAAGTAAAGTAATCTAAAACACTATGACCATGCATTTTATAATGGCTAGAAAATATGGGGAAGTTTTTTATTTTAACCTTATGCAAATATCCCAAGTTTTTTGGACCAAGCCATATTTTCTTGGGATACCTTTTTTGGTCATGTCTAATTCAACCAACACACTTGCAAATAAAGTTTGTGAAACCAAAGCAGTAGCTTGGTCTATCTATAGTGAAAAGAAAACAAACTTTTTTTTTTAGTTAAAACCCTTTGATGGGCCTATGTGTTAGTATACAAAAAGAAATATAAGGTCTATAAGGGACCTCCAACTCGCTATAACTCCAAAGAGCTACAAGAAAAGTTCAAATAGAACCTAAGAGTCGGATATCCCTACTAAGCATGAGTATAAAGCAACCTAATAACACTCTTAGAACTCAAAAAGAAAGGTAAAATAAGAACACAATCAACACAACCTTTCCAACTATAATCGAGCCCTACAAAAAAGGAGAACGAGCCTCTAAAAATCTTAAAAATAGGCCTACAAGGACACTAAAAAAATTCAAGAACAATAGGGAAAATATAATATAGAAAGTAAAAGAGCTAATCCAATAAATCAAACTCCAGAATAAGAAAAAATTCTGCAATTTAGTGTTATAAGAGGTGAGAATGATATTAAAATTGTCCTTACACTTCCCATTAACATTACTAAATAGTAGCAACAACCGAACAAAACTGGTAACGAGCAAGATAACACAACTATAGTAGGACTTCCAACCATGATAGGTAATATTATGTTGCCACTAACCATTAAACCAAAATTATAAATCACAAAGATTGTCAAAGAAAATACCAAACCTAATAAAAAAAAATTTACTCAAAATAATATACTTATAAAAGAGAACATTTTTAAACACATAACAGAAGATCGGACAATAGTAAAGCAGCAATTACCTAAATGGTTGCTAGCCCAAAATCCAAAAACCCCCAAAAATAAGTCATAGTTGAAACGATCTCAACCCTTTTTTTTTTTTTTTTTTTTTTTTTGAGAAGATGCAAATTGCATTAAATAAAAACAAAGCTATTACAAACTAGAACTGAAGTAACCTAATGGCAATCCTTCCAAAACTAGAGAAAGGAATCCTTATTAAAAGAAAATTATGAAAAAGAAGTATATTTGAAAGATATGAAATTTCATAAAGAAAATAAGATCCTCTTATTCTTAGCACCAGCAAAAGAAAACTATAGAATAACAGAATTGAAGTTATGTCGTGCAGCAAAGCTCAGGAGTGTAGTACATGCACCATCATGATATAATCCCAAATACCACTCAAATTTAATCCTTGGAGTAGCCTAGCTAAAGAAGCACTAGAAATCAACAAAACAATAGACATGGAAATAAAAGAAAGCATAATACAATAAACTCAAGGAGCCACCACAATAAAACTCCACACCTCTACTACCCTAGATGAAAAATAGCTCAAAAATCTAGACTGAAGGTCAATAGACCCACCCTAAAATGCTAGTACAAACAATAAACCCCACTGGATAAAGGTTAGAAAGAACCAAAGCCAAACACCCCATAAAACTCCACCAAAGGAAAAGAGAGCAACAATAAGGGGTTAAATCAGAAAAATGATAATTCCAATCATTGTTAATACTCAACTAACCACAATAATTAAACACCACTAGCAAAAAAAAGGATAATAAAATAAAAAATAACAACCCAATAAGAAGAGTGAAGCAAAACCAAGCCAACCTACTAAGAACCAAGATCCACTCCAAAGGAAAAAGGGAGAAAGATAGTAGCATAAGTAAAACCACCAAAATCCCAAAAGATGACAGAAACAGTCAAAGAACCAAAAAAAAATAGAGAGCTCAAAGAAAAATCTTAAGATCACCATAAAATGTAGTAATAACAACCGAACAACAGTAAAAATAAAACATAACCAATATCAAAAAGACCCAAACATAAGAAAACTATTTAAAATAAATATAGAGAAGGCCAGATGATCTAATCTAGCTAATCCTTTTATCTCTTTGGGAAGAGAATGCTCATAGTTTTCAGTGAAACCAGACAAGTTATAACCCATTTTAGCCAATGAATCAGTAACAACATTACCCTCATGCAAAATATGGGAAATAGAATAAGTAATGAAAGAAATCCAATACTTAATATCTCTTAATATACAAAAATTAGCATGATTGGAAGTAGTATTGCCTTCAAGATAATGGATCAAGAGCATAGCATAAACTTCAATCCAGATATTAGTGATGCCTAGGGAAATGCATATTTGGATGTCAAAAAGGAGTCTCTCAATTTTAGCTTGAATAGCATTATAAGCAATACAGGGACCCACAAAGGCCACAATCACAAAACCATTAGAGTCTCTAATAGTACCACCACTACCCAAAATTAAATTATTCTAGGAGCAATCAATATTAAGTTTAAAATAGCCCTCCAAAGGCTTCCGGTAAGAAATAATCCTATCTTTACAACCAGTAGGATAGGAAATAAAAACCAAACCAAACTTATAAGCCACATGAGAAAAACCATTAAAGGAATCAACCTTTAATAAATTAGCAACAAATAACTGATGAATTTTATTCTTAACTTTAAAAATAACACTTAAAGCATCCATTTTAATATCCCTATGCTTGGAAGCATTTCTACTACTCCAAAAAAACTAGCAAATAATAATAGGGAGAATATTCCTAATATGACCTTTAGTGGGAATGAACCACTCTTTAAGAAGTTTAACAATTGATATATCTTGAGTAGTAGATAGCACATTAAACATATTGTCAAAATGAACACAAACTTTCATAGCAATTGGGCCCTGAATAAACACATGAATGTTGACCAATGTAAGTTCATCCGAGATTTTGTAAACTTGTTAGAAAACTCTAAGGAATGGGCTGAGAAGAAAGGAATTAAAAGCTTAAGATCTAGGTAGTGTTTTGAAATGAAATTCAAGAACCTATTAATGTAAAATTAAAGAGTATTGATTAGGCTTACTAATTTGAATGTAGCATTGATTTTGGCTAGAGTCAACCATATCAAGCTATAAAAATGGTTGGAAATTGTGCAATGGTGTTTAAGGAATGATTTTATAGAGTTTAAGCCCATATAGGCAGTTGGCTAGTCAGTTAGACCAAAAACCATACTATTTGTTGACAATTCTTTGATTTTTTTTTGCCACCTTCAACCACCACCTTACCTGAGCTAGTTGGGCCAGACAATTAGAAGGTTCTAGAGTATAATTATTATAAATGAAGGGCATAGGATATCTTGAGTGAGAAAATAATTTTAGGGTTTATGATTTTTAGGGTTTAAGTCAATCAAATTGGTTAACCTAGGTCAGTCTAATCACATGACCCATGTGTTAAGAAAGTTGCTATTTACATCTTTTACATTCTTGCAACTTGTATAGTTTTGATGATTCCAAATATTATTATTTTAATTACTAATTTCTCCTAACACTTTTTGGTAGAATTGTTTTTTGCTCTTGTGTGGACTAACATTTCAGGATAATCGAACTCCAGACTGATGAAGACTTCAAATCAAATTCAGCATATGATAGTTTGTAAATTGAAGTATATATTTTTTTTATTTATTGAGTCTGAATGAGTGTGATTGTATTTAAGCAACCTAATACACACACATTGAGGGAGATTTTTAAAAATCAAAATTTTTATACTGATCGTACAGGAAGAACTTTGTTCATACGGGATGACCAGGTTAGTTATATCCCTTGAAGAGCAATGAAACAAACAGGAAGTGAGAAAATTTTTCTAAGTCTTGATCTGTTAGAATAATTGCTATTTGAATGCCTTTACATTTCTTGCAACTTAAATAGTTTTGATGATTTCAACATTATTGTTCAAATGTGTAGTTATCTCCTAACAATTTTAGAAGATTTGTATTTGCTCTTGTGTGTACTAACATTTCAGGAAAATCAGACTCCAGGCTACGATAACTTCAAATCAAATCCAACATGAGATACTTTGTAAATTTGAAGTTTGCATTTTTTTCTTTGAATTAATTTTGAAAGGGAGTGATTGTAATTGAGTGAATAAAAAACATACACACACACACACATAAGGAGATCATAAAATTTTATACTGATCATACTGAACGATATCCTATCGTACGGGACGATCGGACAGTTATCTCCTAAAGGGCACATGGAACGAATAGGAACTTGCTCGAAAAATTTTTTCTAAGTCCTATTCGTCCAGGACGAAATTAATTATCGTACCAAACGATTGGTTCTCTGGAAAATTTTTGTCCAGACGAATTTTATTATCGTACATGGCGACTGTCCTCTGGAAAATTTTCGTAAAGACGAAATTAAATATCGTCCAGGACGATCGGGTCTCTGGAAAATTTTCGACCATACGAAAATAAATTATCGTCCGTGGCGATTGGTCCTCTAAAATATTTTTGTCCAGACGAAATAAATAATCGTCCAGGACGATCGGATCTCTGGAAAATTTTCGTCCAAACGAACATATTCTCGTCCAAACGATTAACTGACTTAGAACAGTTTTCAGCAGTTTCTAGAACCGACCTAGTAATAACCGTTCGTACTGGACGAACCTAGTTCGTACAGGATGATCAGCTGTACGATGATATTTCATACACATATTCAAATAGGGTCATTTCAGATCGTTTAAGTAAAATCGTCCAGGACGATCCATGATCGTACAGGACGATCCACTATGTTCAGAATTGGAAACTTGCAGTTTTTGGACGGTTTTTCTTGTCTTTTATATAAATAGTCCAAATTAGACTGCCACCTAATCTTTTTGTCATTTGATCTTCGTGCCTCTTGAGAGAATAACCAAGGAGAGAGTGGAAGAGAGCATTCAAAGGAGGATTCCTACCACTGGAGCGAGAAGGCTTCACTTGGATTACAAAGGTAAGAGTCTCTACTTGTGAAATTGGATTTCTTCACTTTTTTCTTTCTTCCTTCTAGATTCTTGTGAGAAGATCAGTCAAGGAGATCCGGTTCTCTGCCGACACTTAGAGAGTGTGAACAGCCGAAGGGTTCTCTGCCTACACTTGGAGAGTGTGAACAGCGGAAAGGTTCTCTGCCTACACTTGGAGAGTGTGAACAGCCGTAGAGTTCTCTGCCCACACTAGGAGAGTGTAAAAGGATGACGATTCTCTTCCAGCACTGTAGATTGTGTAAAAGGATGATGGTTCTCTGCCAGCACTATGGATTGTGTAAAAGGACGACGGTTCTCTGCCGCACCGGGTAGTGGTGAAAAGAGTGTGTTGTAAAGGCTTCTCCGCCTTGCTGTGGGTGCTAAAGGAGAGTCACTATTGGTTTTAGTGCAATAGTCAGAGGGTGCCTCTGAGGAGTGGATGTTGGTCTGGTTATAGACCAAACCACTATAAATCTGGTGTCATTTACTTTATTGCTTTTACGTTTCCGCGCTTTAAATTTCAATTTTAACAACTCTGTGGTTGAAAAATATTTTTCTACAAACTTTAAAAGAAATTTTTATTTCGGTTCAACATAATCTTTAAAGAGGGTTTAAATTTTTTTAAACTACCAATTCACCCCCCTCTTGGTAGCCGTGGGACATTTACTTAGGATTAACAACCTAATTACTGGACTCAACATGATCATCCAGACAAATTTCCCTATTCGTCCCTGGACGATGCCCTCTAGAATCTCACTTTGAACTGTTCATCCAGACGAAGTGTTCAGATAATCCCTGGATAATGCCCTCTAAAATCTCACTTTGAACTGTTAGTTCAGATGAAGTGTCTAGACCATCCCTGGACGATGCCCTCTGGAATCTCACTTTGAACTGTTCATCCAAACGAAGTGTCCAGATCATCCCTGAAAGATGTCCTCTGGAATTTCACTTTGTACTATTTGTCCAGATCGTCCCTGAACGATGTTCTCTGGACACATGACTTGAACTAATCGCCTAGACGAACTCCTATATTAATTCCAAGACGAAGTCCTCTATTCCTTGAAAATTTGGACCGTCTTGCAGTTTTGTCTGAACGAACCCTTGATATAACTGTTCATACCGGACGAACTTAATTCATACGTAATGATGATCGGGTATGAAGTCATTTCATACCAATGTACATTCAGTTCGTACACCACACTTTTTACATTATTCGTACTGACAAAATCATGATCGTACGGGACGATCGAGTGCGTACATAATTGAAAATTAGCAATTTTTTGATAGTTTTTGTGTCTTTCATATAAAAGGTCCATTGTAAACTATCTTCAAATCTCTTTGCTCATTGGTCTCCATACTTATTGAAAGAAGTTTGAAGGAGAGAGTGAGAGAGAGTGTTCAAAATAGAGTTCTTACCATTGGAGCGTGAAGGATTCACTTGGTACTCAAAGGTAAGGATCTCATCTTTGTGAATTGTGATTATTTCACTCTTTTCTATTATCCATCTATATTTCTTTCAAGAAGATCTTTCAAGAAGATTCGGTTCTCTGCCAACACTTGGAGAGTGTGAACAGCAGGAGGGCTCTCTTCCTACACATAGAGAGTGTGAAAGGACAAAGGGTTCTTTGCCTACACTTGGAGAGTGTGAAAGGACAAAGGGTTCTATGCCTACACTTAGAGAGTGTGAAAGGATGAAAAATTCTCTGCCCACACTTTGAGAGTGTGAAAAGACGAACGGTTCTCTGCTGCACCGGGTAGTGGTGGAAGAGAGTTTTTTGTGAAGGCTTCTCCTCCCTACTGTGGGGGAAAAAGGAGAGACACTATTGGTATTAGTGCAATACTCGAATGCTGGCTCCAGGGAGTGGATGTAGGTCATGTTTGACCGAACCACTATAAACCTTGTGTTTTTTATTTTTTGCTGCTTTTGTTTTCACTTTACTGTATTGCTTAATTTGTAGTTGAAAAACTTTATCTACAAAAATTTACTAAAGTTATTATCAGTTTAAATTTCAAAAGTCGGATAATTTTTTAAATTACCAATTCACCCCCCGCTTTGTTAGTCACTGGATATAAGCTTAGGTCTAACAACCTAATTCATATTGAACAAGTTTCAACAAGTGGTATCAGAGCTTAGTTTCAAAATAATAAGTGTAGACTAATTTTTATTAATGTTCATGGCTACATTTGGAAACTGAAATACACCTAAGGGTTACTCTATAACTAGACCTCCATTGTTTGACAATATTCTTTTTTTATTTTGTAAAACATGTATGTCTATATTTTTATAGTCACTTGATTATCGTATGTGGATCTTAGTTTAGGAAGGGTACACAAAATCAACTAGATTAGTTGACGGAGTTAGAATAGAAACACCTTTTACGGACTGGATAGTAGAAGAACGTGACTTAGCACAACTTAATGTCAAATGCTTGAATAGTTTCTTTTATACTCTTAAATTTGAAGATTGCATGCGAGTTTTCACTTGCAAGAGTGGAAAGGACATATGGGATAGACTTTGTATGACTTATGAGGATATTAATGAAGTTAAATAATCTAGACTTAATATCTTATTGCATGATTATGAATTATTTTGCATGAAACCAAATGAATCCATTTCTGATATGTACACAAGATTCACACAAATAGTCACATCTTTACATGCATTGGGTAGGGAACTAACGAATGTTGAAATGGTTAATAAAATACTTCATTGTTTGCCTATTTTTTTATACTAAAATAATTACAATTACAGAGTCTAAAGATCTAAACATTTACTCTATTGATAATTATCTTGGATCACTAATTGCTTATGAGCAAGGAGTTAGCTAAAGAAAGATTAATACAGGTGAACCACGAAGGGAAAAGAACATTGTACGGAAAGTGGAGTCAGAAAGTGAACTCTCACAACCTGAAGATAAAGATGACATCGCACTGATGACTAGATAGATTAGAAGCTTTCTAAGGAGGAAGCAAAAGAGACATTAGTAATGGAATGGAGGTAAACATAATAAAAATGTCAAGGTTTCAAATGATGTTATTTGCTATGAGTGCAGAAAACCTGGACATATTAAGTCAGACTGACCAAAACTCAAAGCCACTCCTAGCAAGGAGAAGGTAGAGGAGAAACTAAATGTGAAGAAGGGCAAGAAGAAATTCCAAAGAGCTTTCTGGGCGGACTCAGCTTCAGACTCATTAGAGACTTAAAAGGAAGAGGAAGTAATCAATCTATGCTTAATGGCCGATTATTTTGATCAGTCAGATCAAGAAGAGGTATGTGACTTAACTTACAATGAACTTTTTGAAATCTCTGAACACATATATGATGCATATAGGAAGTTAAAAAAAATGCATACTAGACTGAATTTAAAATTTTTGGAATTACAAAAAGAACAAGAGATCCTTAGGAAAGGTCATGTTTTAGTTGATTACAACCACATTAAATTACTTGATGAGTACGACGACTTGCATAAAAATCATAAAATTTTAAAATCATCCTTTGCAGAACTTGAAAAGGAATTTAAAAATTTTAAGGATGAATCTGAGAGCAAAATTTATAGGATAAATTATATGAATTGTTTATTGGAAGAAGTAAATTTATTTAATAAATTAATAATAAAAGCTCTCAAGAAAAATAGGATACCCCCAATACTTGTAGATTTCACGAATCCTATTTTGTATCCTAAATTTATACAATCCTTGAATAGATAGATGAATAGTAGAAGACTTAGAAATCCATTTCCAAAAGTCAAATGTACTAATTATGGATTATTTGGACATATAGCTCACACCTGTGCTTTGAAGAAGAAAACTTATTTGGTGTGGAGACCTAAGATGCATAAACCTAGACATATCATACATGCATCTGATTATAAATTGCCAAAAGGAGAACCCAAACTTGTTTGGGTTCCCAAGTCTAACATTTGATAATTTTGCAGGATCACTCTCACACAAGACCTCGTGAGAGTATATGGTACCTGGATAGTAGTTGCTCAAAGCATATGACTAGAGATACTGATCAATTCATATCGCTGGAAGGAGAAGTGGAGGCAAGGTTGCACTTGGAGATAACACCACAAGGAAGGTGGTTGGGTCAGATATGATTGGAAATTTTAAGAATTTTTTTTATTGAAAATGTGTTATTGGTAGAAGGCTTAAAGCATAATTTGTTAAGTATTAGTCAACTATGTGATAAAGGATACTGTGTAAAATTTTTTTCTACTAGCTGCATATTAAGCTTGAATAGTAATGATGTTTTAAATGGTATAAGGGTAAACAATGTGTATATGCTAGACTTTAATTATTTTAAAACTTCTACTACCTTTTGTTTAAAAATTATTTCTGATGAATCATGGCTTTGGCATAGGAGACTTTATCACTCTAGCATGAAAAGCCTTAGGATCAACCAAAAGAACTTAGTGAGAGGTATACCAAAACTAGACTTTACTAAGGACCACCTTTCTTATGCATGTCAATTAGAAAAATATGTGAAGTCCTCTTTTCAGTCCAGTAAGGATCTTAGAACTAGTAAAGCATTGAAGATTTTATATATGGATCTTTTTGGACCAGTTGGAACTATAAGTCTACGAGGGAAAGTATACGGTTTGTGATTGTGGATGATTACTCTAGATTCACATGAGTTAGATTTCTATATCATTAGAGTAAATCATTTGAGGAATTTAGAAACTTTTTGACTTGGATTCAAAAGAAGTTAGGATGTGAAATTATAACTATTCAAAGTGATCATGGAGGAGAGTTTGAGAATGCAAATTTTAAGTATTTTTGTAAGGAGAATGGAATTGATCACAATTTTTTTGCATCTAAAACCCCTCAACAGAATGGGGTAGTCGAAAGGAAAAATATAATATTAATAGAAGCCACCCGAGCCATGTTGGCAGAATACTCACTTCCCAAATATTATTGGGCTTAGGCGGTTAGTACTGCATGTTATGTTCTGAATAGGAAGAATATTAGATCAAAATTAAATAAAACACCCAATGAGTTTCTAAAAAGAAGAACACCTAATTTATCACATTTGCTTGTTTTTGGATGTAAGGTGTTTATTCATAATAATGGAAAATCTGCCTTAGGAAAATTTGATCCAAAATTAGATGAAGTTATTTTTATAGGATACTCAAGTGTTGGAAAATCTTATAGAGTATACAATAAAAGAACTTTGGTAATTGAGGAGACCACACATATTGTATTTGATAAATCTGGAATTTTGGAAGAGCCAAATATTGAAGAAGATGAGATTGAAATTAACTCCCAAAAGATTGAAAAAATAAATTTGGAAAAAAAACTGGAGATAGAAAACCCTTTGCCTAGAGATTTGAGATTTTCTAAGAACCACCCAAACGAATTGATTATAGGTGAACCTAGTGAGGGTGTTAGGACTAGGCATAAACTATACAAAGAAGTCAATCATTCAGCCTTTATTTTAACCATATAACTCATAAAAAATTATCAAGCACTTTCTGATGAATTTTAGATATTGGCTATGCCAGAAGAATTAAATCAATTTCTAAGAAATGAAGTTTGGAAATTAATTGCAATGCCAAAGGATCAAAGTGTAGTTGGAACTAAGTAGGGATTCAAGAATAAAATGAATGACTCAGGAGTAGTCATTAGAAATAAGGTTAGATTGGTGGCTAAGAGGTATAATCAAATTGAAGGGATTAATTTTGAGGAGACTTTTGCCCCTGTAGCTAGACTTGAAGTAATTAGGGTTTTGTTAGCCTTTGCCTGTTTTAGAGGATTTAAATTGTATCAAATGGATGTTAAAAGTGTCTTTTTAAATGGGATAATTCAATAGGATATTTTTGTAGAACAACCTCTAGGCTTTGAAAATTCTAAACACCCAAATCATGTTTTCAAACTGAAAAATGTATTATATGGATTGAAATAAGCACCTAGGGCTTTGTATGAGAGATTGAGCACCTTTCTACTTGAAAGATCATTTGAAAAAGGAAGTTTGTATACAACTCTCTTTTTGAAGAAATTTGGAGAGGACATACTCATTGCACAAATTTATGTTCATGACATCATCTTTGGATCTTCAAATAAAACATTTTGTGATGATTTTTCTAAAATAATGAGTAGTGAATTTGAGATGAGTCTAATGGAAGATTTAAGTTACTTTCTACACTTTAGCATTAAGCAAATTGAGGAGGGTATATTTCTTAGTTAGTCAAAACATCTTCTTTCTAGAGTGATCTATTTCATTATGACTAGCCAACATATAGATGAAGCTTAATTGATTATTGACTACATTTATAGACTCTCTGAGATTGGTCATCTCGCTTATAAGAGAAAGAAAAATATTGCCTTAGGACATCTTATTACCAACATTTTGGAAAAGAAATAGGACCTAGTCCATCCAGTCATAAATCTAGAAGAACCTCTCTATTACAATGATGGATCTTTATGAGCAATTTTTAATAAAGATTATCATCCTATTAGTAGTGACTCTGAGGAGAAAGAAAGAGGAGCTCCACCTGCACCTGCTGGTGACCCAAATGTTCATGATTTGGCTCACAGGCTTGATCGTCTTGAGACTCATTTTGATCAACACTTTAATCAAATTGAAACTCATTTACAATAGCAGGATCACAGTATCAACATGATATGGGTTGGATGCGAGAGCAAATGGATGGCATAAACTCAAATATGGCTATGATGAGTAGCTATTTTAACTTCTACAACATGCCACCCCCTCCAGATCAAGGCCCCTCAGAGTAATTTATATACTTCCTTATGATCTTCTCTTCCTGATATGATGTGATGTGTTTGTATCAGTGATGTGTTATTACAAGTTATGCCTTTATGTTATGTTTTGTGTTTAGTGTTTTATGTATTTTTAGATTGTGAAGTGTATTGATATCATTTGTACTGAATGTAATATTCTTCATCATGATATCAATATAAGTTATCTTGTCTTGCTTTTAATCTTATTTTAAAATGTGTGTTAGCCTATATGAAAATCCCTAAATTTTTTAATCTTACAAGAGCTATCTCTTGAACTGCAAAACAAAATTGAATTCATTAGAAAATCTAACTTTTCTAAAATTAAGTTGTAGTTATAACTTGATCTAATTAAGAATGTCAATCTCATGTCTCTTATTAGACTAATTTAAATTTTTATATTATTATTGCAATTGTGATATTTTCTTATTTTGTATATCTATTTTCAATATAAGTATTATTATACTTAAAAAATTTTGAGATTTTAGATTATTGATTTTGGAAAGATTGTGAATACTTTTGAAAATATACAAATGTACAAAAATCAAAAGAATGCGTAATGGTTCGCAATTTGAAAAAGATGGCACAAAATTAACCTACCTGTAAAAAGATGCATAAAAAGTGTCACAAATATTGAGAAGATGAGCAAAGCACCACAAGTAGTATTTTGTTCAGATCCTTTCCTTAATCTTTCAATCATTTAATTCAAATTAATCTTCTATACAATTTTATTTGGTATTGAAATTTGAAGTATATAAATTTTATATTCATCCTTTTGCAATGATATTCTTTATCTCAATGTCTAAATTGACTCATATTTTTTATAATTTCTTTTTATTATCGATGTTATATCTCTTCTTAAAATATATGAATCATGTTTATTTGCCTAATGATTTTTCAATTTATTTGCAAATTTATCTCAATCACTTTCAAGGATCAATTATAAAAGGATTATTATATAACTTCTCACATTTCTATTTTAGTTTTTTGTTCTTCTTCTCTTTTTGATATTGTCAAAAAGGGGGAGAAAATATTGTTTCTTAATTTAAATTTTGTTTTATGATTTTATCATTGTTTATTGTGCTTTGTGTCATTTAAAAAAATAAAAAGAAAAATAAAAATACTTTAAATTATAAAAATACCCCTTATTCTCACATGCTTATCAATTCAGAGGGAGTTTAGAAGATACTTTAAATTTTAAAAATTAGACAAATAATAATTGTTTTTTCATCATCAAAAATAGGGAGATTGTTAAGAGAGTTATTATTTGCATGTTTTATATTCTTGCAACATGTATAGTTTTGATGATTCCAAATATTATTGTTTTAATTACTAAATTCTCCTAACACTTTTTGGTAGAATTATTTTTTGCTCTTGTGTTGACTAACATTTCAGGATAATCGAACTCCAGAGTGATAAAGACTTCAAATCAAATTCATCATACAATAGTTTGTAAATTAAAGTCTATATTTTTTCTATTTATTGAGTCTGAATGAGTATGATTGTATTTAAGCAAACTAACACACACACATTAAGGGAGATCTTTAAAAATCAAAATTTTTATACTGATCGTACGGGATAAACTTTGTTCGTAAGGGACGATAAGGTTAGTTATACCCCTCGAAGAGCAATGAAATGAACATGAAGTGAGAATACTTTTCTAAGTCTTGACCGTCTAGACAAATTTCCTTACTCATTCCTGGACGATGCCCTCTGGAATTTCACTTTAAACTATTGGACCAGACAAAGTGTCCAGATCATCCCTTAACAATGCCCTCTAAAATCTCACTTTGAACTTTTCATTCAAACGAAGTGTCCAGATCATCCCTGGATGATGCCCTCTGGAATCTCACTATGAACTATTCATCCAGACAAAGGGTCCAGATTGTCCCTGGACGATGTCATCTGGAATTTCACTTTATACTGTTCATCCAGACGAAGTATCTCATTCATCCCTAGATGATGTTCTCTGGACATATGACTTGAACTAATTGTCCAGACAAACTCCTATATTCGTCCCAGGACAAAGTCTTCTATTCCTTGAAAATTTGGACCGTCCTGCAATTTCATCTCTTGATATAATTGTTCGTACTGTTGGTGGAATTTTGAAAAAACATGTTTTGAAAAGTATTAGTCTTCTTTGGGAATCTTAAAACTTAGATTTAATTCTAATTCTGAAGTCGAATCAACTCGGTAGAAAAAGTATATCATCCCGAAAGACGAAAATAAAATTTTATAATGATTTTCAGACTTAGAATTATGAAACTCATCTTGAATATCATGATCGGATTCTAAAGAGAACTTCGTATGGCCCTGAAGGAACAGAACGAAGTTTAACTAAATATCCTATTACGATATTCAAGAAGTATGATCGTCGAATTCACATCCAAAGCTTTATCGAAGAAGGATGTATCTCCCCAAAGGGAGATGACACCACTCAATGATAATTTTTCTAATGTAATACCAACGATCACTTTTTTTTTACCTTTTCCAAAGAAATCTGATAAGATTTTAGAAAAGAATTAATTTTAAAATCAGGTGCATGTGTGGTCCCAAATCTCTTACGAGCGCAAGCCCTCGTAGTTAATTACATTGTAGGTAGATAGAATCTCCTACGAAAACTCCCGATTAAAATGGTGGCAGAATTTTGTTAGATCTTTTAGGAGTGATATCAAAAAGATGAAGTTTGGAAATTCAATAGGGAATGGATCAAAATTGAGCAGTTATTAATGGAGTTAAAGGAGGAGAGGTAGGGGACACTTTGAGATTCCGGAACCATCCGGAAGTGTCCCAACTTAATCTAAATGTTGGGCTTTATGTTTTGGATTGAAATGATATTTAATTAAAGTTGAGCATTTTATTAGAAAATTGGGATTATATTCCCAAAGTTTTGGATCTTATAATCGAAGATCTGCCCTAGATCCTAAATATATTTTGGACACTAGACCACAGTCGTCTGATCCTAACTAATGCAGTGCAAGGTTTGGACTTACCACGGCCTTAATTGAGGAGCCAGCTAACCACCTAATCGATTTAAAAGAGATGAGTCCAGTCTTTTATGAAAGAGTGGTAGGGACGTTGTATTTAAAGTTTTGGATAGCCGGGGCCGACATCTTGAGATTCTCCTAATTGGCCCCTTTGACTTATGTTGGGTGCAAAATGTTAAGGACTATGAAATTAAAATTTTGACTCTTTTAATTTATTTCTAATGCATTGCATGCTAGTTAACAACCTCAAATCAAGTATGTTTGAAATTTTTTTTTTTAAAATAGGCTTAGAAAATAATTTTTTTTAGAAGACTGGGCTTCCCCAGGTCCGGCACCTCGTCCTCATAGGTCAGACTACCCGGACTCTACCCGCGGGCGGGGAAGGGTCTAAAGCAAGGAGAGAGTAATACAGAAATATGCATGCGACCCCGGGGTCGTTCCCCGGCTAATTCCCTAGATTCGTTATCTTTCTATGTTATTTAGACTCACTAAAATTTTAGACTTTTAAAGTTATGAATATAAAACTTTCACACACTCACGATCCTCACATATCCAGGCGAAAACAAAAGCGGCACACAAACGCCAAAAAACTAAGAAAAACAGGCAATCCTAAAGGCAATCAATTCAACACATTGAATATAAATTAATTAATTAATAAATGTCCATAGGCAAAGTTGCCTTTCTTATTACAAACCAGAATTTTACAAAAAATAAAGTGGTCTGGCACCACTGACAACAACCTGGATTCTAAACCTAGTAGTGACGCAAGTAATTTTGAGTGGGATATTCTCAACCTTCAAGTATTCAGTCTTGTTCTTCTTTGGACTCCTTTCCTTCAGGCTTCTTGGATCTTTCGTAGTAAACTACCCAAATGGATAAAAGGGCTCTTCCCTTAAAGGGAAGGCCACTCTTTCCCCTTTGGGTAGGGAAGAAGTATGGCCCAAATTTGGATCTCCAAATAGAAAATGTCTACCTCCCAAAGGGGCATCCTTCTCTCTTCGGAGTCCAAGCTTTGGACCTATATATCCCAACTCAAAACTAACTTTCATAACACTTAATAATTGCACAAATTACATTTTCTTGAAAATAAAATCTAGACTCACCTGCAGGGTTATCCTAAACAGTTAATAAATAAGGAGCAGTTATTCCCAAGCAGTTATATATGTGCAAAAAAAAAAAGTAAACACACTGGCCACACACTTTTTGTTTGGGGGCTTTAGCGGCTGAAGCACCTGTGCAAGCATTTATAACAGTTATATTTTTTTATGAATTTAGCCCCCTTTTTATTGCCCTACATGAGTGTGGCCACCTACATGAAATTGTGTGAACATCCAGATTGTACCTAACCTAAGAGTAATCTAGTCGTCAAACGCATCAATCCACCACATAGTGTAGAAAAATAAACAGACACAGCAAAGCAATTTCATCCACAACATGTAGTAAAAATTATGAAAAATTCGGCACACAGCAGTAAAGTAAACATCGGCCTAACCTAGATCTAGAGTTGGTTGTCCTAGAACATCATCTAAAGTATGTGTAGAAGGTCGTGTGGCTGGGGTAGATCCTAAGTTGGGTGATTAGTTAGGAATTATCTAAGAATTCTGAGTTTGTTAAGGCTTAAAAGGGGATTTAAATTAAGGTTTAAGTATTAATAGATCAAGATTTTTTTTAAATTAAATATATTTTTAAAATTTGATTGATTACCACCTTTGTTTCACACCGAGGCCGTGAAATTTATTTCACCTTCCTTGGGGCTAAGCTAATAGCCTCGTAGGCCTAGGTTACCTAGTAGTAATCAGGGTTGATTAAGTTACTTTAGATTTGTTAGAATTAAAGGAGTGGATTGATATTAAGGGGAGTTAGTTACTTATTTAAATGGGTTGGTTGAGGATTTTATTAACCTATTAAGAAAAATTTGGAGTTTGGGGGGGAGTTAATAAGTTTTAGAGGTTATCCGGATATGTTAACTAAGGGGTCAAATTTTGATTTTTAAAATTAGGATTAATCTTATGGTTTTCCAATTTTTAACAAATACTAGACCTTATTATGAGTTGTTAGACAGGTGGTACATACAATTTGGAGTTTTCTATCAAAAGTTATGATTTTTTGAATTTTGACCCAATTTTGACCTAAAGTTGACCAAAATGTTGACCTTTTGATTCTGATAGTTTTATGAAATTTTAATATTTTTAATAAATATTAGGAATTATAATGAGTTGAATGCAAGTTAGTTTGGTCAATTTGGATTTTTCTTGATTTAGTTAAGAATTATTGAAGTTTTGAGCATTTTAATGAATTTTGGAAATTGCTTAATTAATGGCCTTTTTATGATTTTGCTTCAAATAAGTTCCCAATTTCTTGAAAACACCTCCAAAGGTCCGGAATGACCTAAGAAAGGATCCCCAAGTGTTTGAGAAATTTTTGGGATTTTTCTTATTATTATTAATTATTTAAATCAATTAAATATTGACTTTTACTTAAAATTAAATTAAGGCTTAATTAGCTATCAAATCAAGGAGATTTTAATTTTCATTAGTTAAAGACTTAATTCTGATCAGTTAGAGGGGTTACATGTAATTTTTTCGAAGTTAAAATGGATTTATTACATTTTTGAAGTCTTAGGGCTTAATTAAGGGTTTAAGATTATGAAATTTGATTAAGGGCCTTAATGATTTCCAAAACCAGTGGAAATTTTTCTAAGGGTTGTACATGTCACTAAGTTCAAATGTTCAAAGTTTCAACACAAGGGGAAGTGAATCCTAATTATTGGAATTTTTCTAAGTTTTCTTCACATGAGTCCTTAATTATTGTCCTTAATTGTGTCACTAATTTAATGGGCTTGAATCAATGTTTGAACTAACCCTCATACTCAATACATAAGGCATGCATGAACACATAGACACATTCAACACCTAAATTAAGGAGAGCCTTAGACTATGTGGTGTGTGTTTCCTAGACATGCAAGGATTAATTAGCATAGTTAACTAAAGATAAGATTAGTGAATACTCAAGAAATGATTATCCACTAATCATCCCAATTATTTCCTTTCATGTACTCAACTCATGTTTAAAATTCCAAAGGGGACCTCTCAAACTCTTAGGGGTTTAAATGCCTATAATTTTAAAGTAGATTTTTAAAATATATAACAATGTAAATATATATACATATATAAATATATATTTTAAAGTAAATATATATATATATATATATATATATATATATATATATATATATATATATATATATATTTTTTTTTTTTTTTTTTTTTTTTTTTGAAATATATATAAATATATATTTATATATATACATATATAAATATATATTTTAAAGTAAATATATATGTATATATATATAAATATATATTTTAAAGTAAAATATATATATATATATATATATATATATATATATATATATATATATATATATATATATATATATATATATATATATATATATATATATATATATATATATATATATATATATATATATATATATATATCCATAAAAATATTTATTTTGCACACTTAATAACTATTAAAATATAGCTCCAATAAATACATAAAAATTTCTGGAAATCATTCATATACTTAAAAATATTCATGCCAAATTTCAGATAAAATTATCCTATTTATATTTAATTAAAAATAAAATATGGTTTTCTGTATTTCTTAAATTACTAATAAAATAATAATCAAAACAGTTTAATTTTATTTTTAAAATAAACAAGACAAAATTCTGAACAATTTAATATATTATACTCATTTTTTGGCTTTATATTTTATTTAATATCATTTTTTGAAGTTTTGTTAATAAAAAAAGAATTTAAAATGATTTTTTAATCAAATGGCGGCGCGGCAGGACAGATGGCGCATTCGGATTCGCGGGATCGAAACCGCGTGACGGAGGGGACACGCGTCAGCCGCGGACCGCTTCACGCGGTTTCACTTAACCACGTCAGTGGCGGGCGGCAACCGTTGGATTAGCCGCGGATTCGATCTAACGGCTGACATCGCATTCCACCGTTTGATCTCAGCGGAGGAAGATCAAACGGCGGAGGTTTTATCCCGCTGTTCCGAACGGATGGCCCTGATCTCGTCAGACGATCGATAGAACGCTAAATGAATACACGGGCAAACCAAGGCGCGGAGCGGCTAGATCTGGATCGTTGATCATGTGATCAACGGTCCAGAAAACGTACATCCGCAGCAGACTACGGATGACGCCCTAGAATCCGTTATTTGGTTCGTTCTTTTGATCTGGTGGACGAAACCACTTGAAATTTTAAACCCAAGAAGAGGATATGAACATAAATGATGGGGAAGGATTCGTTTTAACTAAATCACTCTGTACATAAAGCTAATTAACTCCCTCTAGTGTGAGCTAGGTCTAAGGTTTTAAGAGATTATACCATCAGATCTTTAAAATTTCTGGATGGATGAGCTTGTAGACTGTCCAAGTGTAGATCCCCAGCGCAAAATCGAGCTCGAACACGCCTGGATCGACCGCTACAAGCCTGGGACGTACTAGGTGGTGGACTCGCCGGAGAACTTGCCGCCGGTGACGTGCAACCACTTGGATTTGGTAGTGAAAAGGTAGAGGAGGCACTGAGGAGCTAAAACGAATAAAGAACTCGCTCTGGGAGGCTAGGGTTAGTGAGAGAAATGTTTTTGATCCAATCGCCTCAAAAGTCACCTTTTCCCTTATTCAAATGGCCTGGGCTGGATTGGATGGCTGGGATCGATTCATGAGCTCTCCAGATGATGCCACAAGCCTTGTCTCCATTAGGTGGACTTGGGATAAGTGGGGGGGAAAACTGCTGTTTAAGGCTAAACCAGGCCCTGAGCCTGGTTAGGAGAGCTCCAAGTGAGCTTTAGACCATAAATGGGTCGGCCTAAGGCAGCCCTAACGGAGGAAAATGGGCTTAGCATGTGATAATGCTCTTTTGAAAAGGCTTAGGCTTGAGGTTGACTTATTTTGACCGGTCAACGGGTCAAGGGAGACTGAGGTGGCATGGGGGAGTAGGAGCAGTCAATGGGAGAGCTCCCAAGTCTAAAGGAGAGGAGTTTGAAATCAAAAGGGAGGGTTTGACCATTTCAAAGAGGGATTTAAGGCTTTGTTGACTTGGTTTGACCAGTCAATCAGGTCAAAATTGATGATGTGGCATTTGAGGGGGGTAATGGATCATTTGGAATGATTTAATCAAGGGTTAAAAGTCAAAGTGAGAGCTTAGAAGAAATGGGAGCAAATGCCATTAAGCTTTGACCTAGAATTGAGGGTTGACTTGGTCAACCCAAGTTGGGATGAACTCAAAATAGGTTTAGAAATGTTCAAGGCATTGACTAGAATGATTTCGAGGGTTTGAAGATGTTGACATAGTTAAATGGATTGAAATGGTTCATTTGAAATCTCAAGGGTTCATTGGGTCAAACCATGTTGACTGGGTCAACCAGGTTGACCCAATGGGTGAGTCTGGGCTGGACAAATTTGAAAAGATATTTGGAGACCATTGCAGGTGGTCCCCAGGTCTGGGGAAGTCAATTTGAGCAAAATCCCTATTTGAACCCTTAAAGGCCTCTTTGGTCAACCTGGGTTGACTTGGTCAACCAGGTTGACCCAGGGTTTGGGTTTGGGCTTAACAGATTTGAAATGACATTTCAAGACCAATGGAAGTGGTTTCATGGCCTAGAGAAGTCATTTGGGTCAAAACACCTATTTGGACCCTAAAGGGGCCTTTTAGGTCAACTATGTTGACTTGGTCAACCAGATTAACCCAGGTTCTAGAAATGGGTCGAACAAGTTTGGTTTGATATTTAAAACTTGATGGAGGAGTTTGTTTTCAATTTGGAGGTCGTTTGGATTGAAATCCCTATTTGAGTCCTCCCATAGGGGTATTCTGGTCATTCTTGGGCTTATGGTCACTAGGGGCTGAAATGAGTCCAGAAAAATGCAGTTTATTGATCACCCTATCAAGATTAATGGTCTGGAATTGATTAGAGGCTTTGGTGAAGGCTCTAGGGTCAGAATCTTCAAGGTGGCAGGTCCAGTGGCATAGGCTGTAAATATCTGAAGGTTTTATAGCCTTTGGATTTTGATTTAGATTCTGGGGTTAGAGACCTCAGAATGAGCCCAAATTTGAAGGGTATCCTCCAGAGACATGTATTATCACTTTTCAAGTGATAGACTCTGAATCAGAGATCATTTGATTGGGTTTCAAAGTATTTGAAAAAAATAATGAAAAAGGCCTTCAGGACCAAGCCTTTGAACCTTGGATTTGAGTCTGGATTTTTTGGATTTGAAATGGATTCTAAGTTTGAATGACTAGATTTGAATTATCCACATCATTTGTGATCATTTTTCATGATCATGAGTGTTAGGATAGGGTTGAAGTTTGACAGATGCAAGATTAGAGTTTTAACTGAAGTTTGGGTTTTGAACTGGACTGAAGTCTGGTTTTGATTGAGACTCAAATTGAGTTGAGACCTAGAATGGATTGAGGTCAGGATTGTTTTAATGTTTGAATTGATTGAAGCTTGGATTGTTTTAAGACTTGAATTGATCAGAGGGTTAGATTGGTCCTAGGATCTAGAGGGACTCTAAGATCTAGAATCTAGAAGGATCCTAGGACTTGGAAGCTAAAATGTTTCTAGGATTTAGTATCTAGAGTATGGAGGAATCCTGAGCTCTAGAGTAGATCCTAGGGTCAGGAGTCTGGAAGATTCCTAAGTTCTAGAATAGATCTTAGGGTCCAGATTAATCTGGAGTCTAGAAGGGTCTCAGTGACCTCATACAAAAATGAGGTTAACACATACTTGATGAAGTTAATTTGTACGGGATGATGATCAGGTACGAAGTCATTTCATACCAATGTACATTGAACTCGTACACCGCACTTTTTACTCTATTTGTACCGATCAAATCACGATCGTAGGGGATGATCGAGTGCGTACATAATTGAAAATTCATAGTTTTTTGCCAGTTTTTGTGTCTTTCATATAAAGGTCCATTGTAAACTGTCTTGAAATCTTTTTGCTCATTGATCTTCATGCTTACTGAAAGAAGTGTGAAGGAGAGAGTGAGAGAGAGTGTTCGGGAGAGTTCTTACCATTGGAGCGTGAAGGATTCACTTGGTACTCAAAGGTAAGGATCTCATCTTTGTGAATTGTGATTATTTCACTCTTTTCTCTTATCCTTCTAAATCTCTTTTGAGAATATCCTTCACGGAGATCTAGTTCTCTACCGACACTTGGAGAGTGTGAATAGCGGGAGGGTTCCCTTCTTACACTTGGAGAGCGTGAAAGGATGAAGGGTTCTCTGCCTACACTTGGATAGTGTGAAAGGACGAAGGGTTCTCTACCTACACTTGGAGAGTGTGAAAGGATGAAGGATTCTCTGCCCACACTCAGAGAGTGTGAAAGGAGGACGATTCTCTGCCGCACCGGGTAGTGGTGGAAGAGAGTTTTTATAAAGGCTTCTCCGCCTTACTGTGGGGGCAAAAGGAGAGACACTATTGGTATAAGTGCAATACTCGGAGGGTGGCTCCGGGGAGTGGATGTAGGTCATGTTTGAATGAACCACTATAAACCTTGTGTCTTTTTATTTTTTGTTGCTTTTGTTTTCACTTTACTGTATTGCTAAATTTGTGGTTGAATAACTTTTTCTACAAAAATTTATTAAAGTTATTATCAGTTTAAATTTCAAAAGAAGGATAATTTTTTAAATTACCAATTCATCCCCCTCTTGCTTACCAGATGGGATATAAGTTTAGGTATAACAACCTAATTCATATTGAACAAGTTTCAACAAGTGGTATTAGAGCTTAGTTTCAAAATCATAAATTTAGACTACTTTTTGATTAATGACCATGGCTACACTTAGAAACCAAAATATACCAAAGGGTTGCTCTATAACTAGACCTCCTTTGTTCAATAATATTCCTTTTGATTTTTGAAAAATATGTCTTCATTTTTACAGTCACTTGATTACTGTATGTGGATCTTAGTCCATGAAGGGTACACAAAACCAACTAGATTAGTTGACGGAGTTAGAATAGAAACACGTTTTGTAGATTGGATAGTAGAAGAACGTGACTTAGCACAACTTAATTCCAAATGCTTGAATAGTTTCTTTTGTGCTCTTAAATCCAAAGATTACATGCGGGTTTCCACTTACAAGAGTGGAAAGTATATATGGGATAGACTTTGTATAACTTATGAGGGGACTAATGAAGTTAAATAATCTAGACTTAATATATTGTTTGTATGATTATGAATTATTTCGCATGAAACCAAATGAATCTATTTCTAATATGTATACAAGATTCACACAAATAGTCACCTCTTTACATGCATTGGGTAGGGAACTAATGAATGCTGAAATGGTTAATAAAATGCTTCGTTCTTTGTCTTCTACTTATGATGCTAAAATAACTACAATTACAAAGTTTAAAGATCAAAATATTTACTCTATTAACAATCTTCATGGATTTCTAGTTGCTTATGAGCAAGGAGTTAGCCAAAGAAAGATTCAAGCAGGTGAACCACGAAGTGAAAAGAACATTGCACTGAAAGCAAAGAAGTAAAAAAGTGAACTCTCACAACCTGAGGATGAAGATGACGTCGCACTTATAACTAAACAGTTTAGAAGCTTTCTAAAGAGGAAGTAAAAGAGACGCCAGTAATTGAATTGGGGTAAATTTAATAAAAATGTTAAGGTTTCAAATGATGTTATTTGTTATGAGTGTAGGAAACCTAGACATATTAAATCAGACTGCCCAAAACTCAAAGCCACTCCTAGCAAGGAGAAGGTAGAGGAGAAACTAAATATGAAGAAGGGCAAGAAGAAATTCCAAAGAGCTTTCTGGGAGGACTCAGCATCAGACTCGTTAGAGACTGAAAAGGAAGAGGAAGTCACCAATCTATGATTAATAACCAATAATATTGATCAGTCATATCAAGAAGAGTGTGACTTAACTTACAATGAACTTTTTGAAGTCTCAGAACACATACATGATGCATATAGGAACCTAAAGAAAATGCATACTAGTCTGAATTTAGAATTTCTGGAATCACAAAAAGAATAAGAGATCCTTATGAAAGATCATGCTTTAATTGATGACAACCACATGAAATTACTTGATGAGTATAACGACTTTAATAAAAATTATGAAATTTTAAAATCATCTTATATAGAACTTGAAAATGAATTTAAAATTTTTAAGGATGAATCTGAAAGCAAAATTTATAGGATAAATTATACGAATCATTTATTGGAAGAAGTAAATTCATTTAATAAATTAATAATAAAAGCTCTCGAGGAAAATAGGATACCCCCAAGATTTGAAGATTTCACGAATCCTATTTTGTATCCTAAATTTATACAATCCTTGAATAGATAGATGAATAGTAGAAGACTTAGGAATCCATTTCCAAAAGTCAAATATAATAATTATGGATTGTTTGGACATATAGCTCACACATATAGTTTGAAGAAGAAAACTTATTTGGTGTGGAGATCTAAGATGTATAAACCTAGACATATCATACATGTATCTGATTATAAGTTGTCAAAAGGTGAACCCAAACTTATTTGGGTTCTCAAGTCTAACGTTTGATAATTTTGCGGGATCGCTCTCACATAAGACCTCGTGAGAGCATATGGTACCTAGATAGCAGTTGCTCAAAGCATATGACTGGAGATACTGATCAATTCATATCGCTGGAAGCCATAAGTGGAGGCAAGGTTACACTTGAAGATAACACCACAATGAAGGTGGTTAAGTCAAGTATGATTGGAAATCTTAAGAATTTTTTATTGATAATATGTTATTGGTAGAAGGCTTAAAGGATAATTTATTAAGTATTAGTCTGCTATATGATAAAGGATACTATGTAAACATTTTTCCTACTAACTGCATATTAAGCCTGAATGGTAATGATGTTTTAAATAATATAAGGGTAAACAACGTGTATATACTAGACTTGAATTATATTAAAACTCCTACTAACTTTTATTTAAAAACTATTTTTGATGAATCATGGCTTTGGCATAGGAGACTTTGTCACTCCAGAAAGAAAAACCTTAGGAGGATCACCCAAAAGAACTTAATGAGAGGTATACCAAAACTAGACTTTACTAAGGACCACCTTTGTGATGCATGTCAATTTGAAAAATAAGTGAAGTCCTCTTTTCAGTCTAGTAAGGATCTTAGAACTAGTAAACCATTGGAGATTTTATATATGGATCTTTTTGGACCAATTGGAACTGGAAGTCTAGGAGAGAAGGTATACGGATTTGTGATTGTGGATGATTACTCTAGATACACATGGGTTAGATTTCTATATCATAAGATTGAATCATTTGAGAAATTTAGAAACTTTTCTACTTAGATTCAAAAAAAGCTAGGATGTGAAATTATAACTATTCAAAGTGATCATGGAGGAGAGTTTGAAATGAAAATTTTAAGGATTTTTTTGTAAGGAGAAAGGAATTAATCATAATTTTTTTGCACCTAGAACCCCTCAACAGAGTGGGATAGTCAAAAGAAAAAACAAAATATTAATAGAAGCTGCCATAGCCATATTTGCAGAATATTCACATCCTAAATATTTTTGGGCTGAAGCGATTAGTACTGCATGTTATGTTCTGAATATGATGAATGTTAGATCAAAATTAAATAAAACACCTTTTGAATTGCTAAAAGAAAGAACACCTAATTTGTCACATTTGCATATTTTTTGATGTAAGGTGTTTATTCATAACAATGGAAAATCTGTCGTAGGAAAATTTGATCTAAAATCAGATGAAGGTATTTTTATAGGATACTCAAGTGTTCAAAAATCTTATAGAATATTCAATAAAAGAACTTTGGTAATTGAGGAGACCACACATATTGTATTTGATGAATCTGGAATTTTGGAAGAGCAAATATTGAAGAAGATGAGATTGAAATTAACTCCCAAAAGATTGAGAAAATAAATTTGGAAGAAATCTAGAGATAGAAAATCCTTTGTCTAGAGATTTGAGATTTTCTAAGAACCACCAAAAGCAATTGATTATAGGTGAACCTAGTGAGGGTGTTAGGACTAGGCATGGACTAAACAAAGAAGTCAATCATTCAGCCTTTATTTCAATCATAGAACCCACAAATATTGATCAAGCACTTTCTGATGAATTTTGGATATTGGCTATGTAAGAAGAATTAAATCAATTTGTAAGACATAATGTTTGGGAATTAATTGCAAGGCCAAAGGATCAAAGAGTAGTTGGAACTAAGTGGGTATTCAAGACAAAATAAATAACTCATGAGTAGTCATTAGAAATAAGGCTAGATTGGTGGCTAAGGGGTATAATCAAATTGAAGGAATTGATTTTGAGGCGACTTTTGCCCCTGTAGCTAGACTTGAAGTAATAAGAGTTTTGTTAGCCTTTGCCTATTTTAGAGGATTTAAATTATATCAAATGGATATTAAAAGTATCTTTTTAAATGGGATAATTCAATATGATGTTTTTGTAGAACAACCTCCAGGTTTTGAAAATTCTAAACACCCATATCATATTTTTTAAACTAAAAAAGGCATTATATGAATTGAAACAGGCACCTAGGGCTTTGTATGAGAGATTAAGCACCTTCCTACTTGAAAGTTCATTTGAAAAAGAAAGTGTTGATACAACTCTCTTTTTGAAGAAATTTGGATAGAATATACTCATTGCACAAATTTTTGTTGATGGCATCATCTTTGAATTTTCAAATAAAAATCTTTGTGAGGATTTCTCTAAAATAATGAGTAGTGAATTTGAGATGAGTCTAATGAGAGATTTAAGTTATTTTCTAGGCTTTAGAATTTAGCAAATTGAGGAGGGTACATTTCTTAGTCAGTAAAAATATATTTAGGACATCATCAAAAAGTATGAAATAGACAATGCTAAACCTGTTAATATACCCATGAGCTCCTCAGTTCAGTTGGATAAGGACCCTAAGGGAAAATCTATTGATTAAAAGAAATTTAGAGGGATAATTGGATCTTTACTTTACTTGACAGCTATCCAACCCGATATCATGTTTAGTGTTTATTTATGTGCTAGATTTTAATCAGATCCAAAAGAATCACATTTGAAAGCAGTGAAATGAATTTTAAGATATCTGTTAGGAACTCAGAACTTAAAAGTTTGGTATCATAAGCTTAGCTCTTAATTTGAAAAAATTGGTTATTCATATTCTGACTTCGCAGGTTATAGGATTGATAGAAAAAGAACCTCTAGAACATGTCAATTCATTAGAAATTCTTTAGTTTCTTGGTCCAGTAGAAAATAAAATTCAGTAGCCCTATCTACTACAGAAGCTGAATACATTGTATTAGGAAGTTATGTGACACTATTGATTTATGTATGCGTAAAGACAGTTGTACGGATAAGATAAACTTAGTTATTCATGATCGAATGTACGAACCTTTGGTTTGTCCATACGAACATGTGGCATTTCAAAGTGGGGGACGTTCCAAACTGTCATAAAATGATCTTAAACTTCTGATCGTCCCGGACGAACACCTGTTCGTCCGTACGATCATCTTAGTTAAAATTATGTATGAAAGGAGGCATCGTAACTTGTGTGATTATGAAAAACCGTTTCATTTTTGGACTCATTATTTTGTCTGTACGAAATATTTTTCACACGTTCAAACCAAAATTTGTAAGGGACAGAATTAATTTTGTTTGTACAAAAACTGATTTTTTCTTTAAATAGAAGGGTTCTGAACTCAAATCTCATCTATTTCAAAATCCCTTTCAATCCTATATTCCCCTAGGCTTTCTCCATGGCTAGTTCTAGCAAAAGACAAAAGGTTCTTGCTAAGGGACCACCCAAAAAAACTAGTGAAAACTTCCTGTCCAAGGCAAATAAGGAGTCCTTCCCTAGATTTGCATCTGCCAAAATCACTCCTTCAAGAGTTCCTCTTCAAGAACAACTCACATTTAAGGTAATTCACCTTTTTTCTCCTACCCAACTTGGCTTAATCCTCACTCTTGTTCGTCTCTATAATAAGGAGATCTTTCACTACTTTCTTGCCAATATGTCCTTCAACTCTGACCAATCTGTAATTAGGTCATTTGTTTTTAAAAACAAAGTAGATATCACAAAGGAAGATTTAGGAGTATTCTTAAAATTAAGAACCTAAGGGATTAGAGCTCATACTTTGACTTCTTCCTCAAACTTTGACTGGACTGCAATAAATCAAGAGATTTAAAGGACATGTACCTAAGGTGTCTACTCTTAATCGCAATACTCGTATCATCCAGCATGTGTTGCAAATCTATTTTCATGAATTATGTTTTGATGTTTAGCAAACACTCTTGTTTCACTACTAACATTTTCAGGGCCATAAAATCGAACAAAAATCAGAACCAGCTCAAGATTGCGTAGACTAGGGCTGAGTCAGTCTGTAATTTTCTTTTTCCCTTTCTTGAATCAATTGTAACCATTGAAGTATTCTGATGCTAAGTAACCCTACACACACACTTGAGTGATTTTTTCTATCTAATTTAGAATTTCTATTTTTGCTCACATCGTCTCGGATAATATTTATATCATCCTAGACAATCGGGTTTAAAACCGAAACCCTAATTAGGACTCTTAGTTAAAGCAGCCGTCATTAGGTTATCAGCTTGGATGATACATATATCGGTCAGAATGATATACTCAAAATAGAAAGAATCCGCCGACATGATCTATTTAGGCATTCTTTATTTTTGGATATCGGCCAGGACGATCGTGTATCAACCTGGACGATTTGATACAATTATGCCTAAATTGATCAGATAATTAAGCAAAGCAATTAAGGATGATTGTTACGATAACATCATTATGGACGATCTCAATATCGTCCAGGACGATCAGTTCAAAAATCTTTAGTTGCTTCTGGACGATCAACATCGGCCATATCATATTCAGGGCAATGTTCTGGAGGATTTATTTCTTATTTGAACTAATCATTCGGGACGATCGTGAGATTGTCCTGGATGATCAAGCTAATTTTGAATCGTCTAGACCCCTATTTAGGGTTATGTTTAGTACGATAGTCCACGATTTGTACTGATCGGCCAGGACGATATCCATATCATCATGGATGATAATGTCAATTCTTAAAATTCTATTTAAAGGATCCAATTTTTCTCATGTAAGATACCTTGAGTGCTGCTGTCTTGACCTAAGAGAGCCTTGGGAGAGAGAGAGAGAGAGAGAGAGAGAGAGAGAGAGAGAGAGAGAGAGAGAGAGAGAGAGAGAGAGAGAGAGAGAGAGAGAGAGAGGGGGGGGAACTTGTTAGGGGGAGTTTGTGAGAGGGTTCACAAGGGTTACTCCAAGCAAGGTTCCAAGTCATCTTCTCCGATCTTCATCATTTATTCTTGGGAGGTTCTTGGGAGGTCTACTTCAGCAAAAGGTCCGGGTTCTCTACCCACTTCAGGAGGAAGCAAAAGGAGTCGGTTCTCTGCCACACCGGGGTTGGTGAAAAGGAGTTGGTTGTAAAGGCTTCTCCGCCTAGCTGTGGGATCTAAAGGAAAGACACTTACTTAGAGCAATACCTGGAGGGCGCCTCCAGGGAGTGGACGTAGGTCAAGTTGACCAAACCACTATAAACCCTTGTGTTCTTTTTACTGCTTCCACATTTTAATTTTCCGCACTTATTTTTCTATGGTGATTTTGGTTTGTGCTTATTGTGATTTGATCTAAAAAAGATTTTTTAAAATACCAATTCACCCCCCCCCCCTCTTCTTGGTTAGCCTCGGGCCAGTTCTCAAGGGCTTAACATCCCTAACGAGCTTTCAGCATGTTCTTTGAACTTCCATAATTCCAAAAGCTGGTGATAGGGTAAGTATAACACCTTTTCTTTCTACAGTGACCTATCTGATTATGACTAGCCAATCTATAGATGAAGCTCAATTGATTATTGACTACATTTATGGACTCTCTGAGATTGGTCAAGTCGCTCATAAAAGAAAGAAAAATATTATCTTACGACATCTTATTACCTATATTTTAGAAAAGAAAGATGACCTAGGCCATCCAGTTATAAATCTAGAAGAGCCTCTCTACTACAATGATGAATCTTTCTGAGCAATTTTTAATAAAGATTATCATCCTATTAGTAGCGACTCTGAGAAGGAAGAAAGAGGAGCTCCACCTACACCTGCTGGTGACTCAAATGTTCACGATTTGGCTCACAGGCTTGATCGTCTTGAAACTCATTTTGATCAACGCTTTGATCGAATTGAAACTCATCTACAACAGCAGGATGCACAGTATCAATATGATATGGGTTGGATGCGAGAGCAATGGATGGCATAAACTAAAATATGGCTATGATGAGTAGCTATTTTAACTTCTATAACATGCCACCCCCTCCAAATCAAGGCCCCTCAGAGTGATTTATGTACTTTCTTATGATCTTCTCTTCCTTATGTGATGTAATGTGTTTGTATTAGTGATGTGTTATTATTAGTTATGCTTTTATGTTATATTTTGTGTTTAGTGTTTTATGTATTTTTAGATTGTGAAGTGTATTGATATCATTTGTACTAAATGTAATATTCTTCATCATGATATTAATCTAAGTTATCTTGTCTTGCTTTTAATCTTGTTTTGAAATGTGTGTTAGCCTATATAAAAATCCCTAAAATTATTTTATCTTATAAGTGATATATCTTGAATTGCAAAATAAAATTGAATTCATTAGAAAATTTAATTTTTAAAAAAATTAAGTTGTAGTTATAACTTGATCTAATTAAGAATGTCAATCTCATGTCTCTTGTTACACTAGTTTAAATTTTTATATTATTATTGCAATTGTGAGGTTTTAGATTATTGTACTTAGAAAAATTTTCTTATTTTATATTTCTGTTTTCAATATAAGTATTATTGTACTTAGAAAAATTTGAGATTTTAGATTATTAATTTTAGGAAGATTGAGAATACTCTTGAAAATGTATAAAAATCAAAAGAATGCGCAATGGTTCGCAATTTGAAAAAGATTGCACAAAATTAGCCCACCTATAAAAAGATGCATAAAAATACCACAAATATTGAGAAGATGCGCAAAGCGTCACAAGTGGTATTTTGTTCATATCCTTTCCTTAATCTTTTAATCTTTTAATTCAAATTAATCTTCTGTACGATTTTATTTGGTATTGAAATTTGAAGTATATAAATTTTATATTCATCATTTTTGCAATGATATTCTTTATCTCAATGTCATTTTTGACTCATATTTTTGATAATTTCTTTTTATTATCGATGTTATATCTCTTCTTAAAATATATGAATCATGTTTATTTGCCTAATCATTTTTTAATTTATTTGCAAATTTATCTCAATCACTTTCAAGGATCAATTATAAAAGGATTATCATATGACTTCTTACATTTCTGTTTTAGTTTTTTTTTCTTCTTCTCTTTTTGATGTTGTCAAAAAGGGGGAGAAAATATTATTTCTTAACTTAAATTTTGACTTATCATTTTATCATTGTTTATTGTCCTTTGTGTCGTTTAAAAAAAAAAAGAGAAAATAAAATAAATTTTTTGTTTAAATACCCCTTATTCTCATATGCTTATCAATTCAGGGGGAGTTTAGGAGATACTTTAAATTTGAAAATTATACAAACAATAATTGTTTTGCCATCATCAAAAATGGGGAGATTGTTAATAGAGTTTGTATTTGCATGTTTTACATTCTTGAAACTTATATAGTTTTGATGATTTCAAATATTATTATTTTAATTACTAATTTCTCCTAACACTTTTTGGTAGAATTATTTTTTGCTCTTGTGTGGACTAACATTTGAGGATAATCAAACTCCAGACTGATGAAGACTTCAAATCAAATTTAGCATACAATAGTTTATAAATTGAAGTCTGTATTTTGTCTATTTATTGAGTCTGAATGAGTGTGATTGTATTTAAGCAACCTAACACACACATTGAGGGAGATCTTTAAAAATCAAAATTTTTATACTGATCGTATGGGACAAACTTTATTCGTATGGAATGATCAGGTCAGTTATACCCCTCAAAGAGTAATGAAACGAATAGAAAGTGAGAAAAATTTTCTAAGTCTTGATCGTCCAGACGAATTTCCCTATTCCTCCCCAGACGATGCTCTCTGGAATCTCACTTTAAACTGTTCGTCCAGACGAAGTGTCCAGATCGTCCCTGGATCATCGCCCTGTGAAATCTCACTTTGAACTTTTCATCTAGACGAAGTGTCCATATCGTCCTTGGACGATGCCTTCTGGAATCTCACTTTGAATTATTCATCCAGATGAAGTGTCCAGATCATCCCTGGATGATGTCCTCTGGAATTTCACTTCGTACTATTTGTCCAGACGAAGTATCCTGTTTGTCCCTTGACGATGTTCTCTGGACACATGACTTGAGCTAATCATCCAGACGGACTCCTATATTCGTCCCAAGATGAAGTCCTCTATTCCTTCAAAAATTTAGACCATCCTGCAATTTCATCTGAACGAACCCTTGATATAAATGTTCGTACCAGACGAACTTAATTCGTACGGGATGATGATCAGGTACAAAGTCATTTCGTACCAATGTACATTGAGTTCATACACCACACTTTTTACGCTATTTGTACGGATGAAATCACGATCGTACGAGACTAGTGAGTGCGTACATAATTGAAAATTAGCAGTTTTTGAACGATTTTTTGTGTCTTTCATATAAAAGGTCCATTGTAAACTATCTTGAAATATTTTTGCTCATTGTTCTTCGTGCTTACTGAAATAAGTATGAAGGATAGAGTGAGAGAGAGTGTTCGGATGAGAGTTCTTACCATTGGAGCGTGAAGGATTCACTTGGTACTCAAAGGTAAGAATCTCATCTTTGTGAATTATGATTATTTCACTCTTTTCTCTTGTCCTTCTAGATTTCTTTTGAGAAGATCTTTCAAGGAGATCCGGTTCTTTACCGATACTTAGAGAGTGTGAACAGAGGGAGGGTTCTCTGCCTATACTTGGAGAGTGTGAAAGGACGAAGAGTTCTCTACCTACACTTGAAGAGTGTGAAAAGGACAAAGAGTTCTCTGCCCACACTTGGAGAATGTGAAAGGACGGACGGTTCTCTGCCGCACCGGGTAGTGGTGGAAGAGAATTTTTGTGAAGGTTTCTCTGCCTTGTTGTGGGGGAAAAAGAAGAGACACTATTGGTAATAGTGCAATACTCAGAGGGTGTCTCCAGGGAGTGGATGTAGGTCGTGTTTGACCGAACCACTATAAACCTTGTGTCTTTTTATTTTCTGCTGCTTTTGTTTTCACTTTACTGTATTTCTTAATTTGTGGTTAAAAAACTTTTTCTACAAAAATTCACTAAAATTATTATCAGTTTAAATTTCAAAAGAGGGATAATTTTTAAAATTACCAATTCACACCCCTCTTGGTTAGTCGCTGGGATATAAGCTTAGGTCTAACAACCAAATTCATATTGAATAAGTTTCAACACTAGGTAAGCCCAACTAGTTGACCCAAGTTAGCCCATGGGTTGGGCTCACCATAATAGGTGCATAGGGTCAGGTGTCACCTAATACAAGTGATATCTTGGGCCAATTTGATCTAGGTTGGAAAAAGGCTCATGGGAAGCCTTTCTTTATCACTTGGGTCAAACCATGTGACCAAACCAAGTGAACCCAAGGACTGGGTTACCTAGGGTTAATCCTTGACTATCCTATGGATAATCCCATAGGGTTTGGGTGCCTTGGAATGCTCTAGAGCATTTAGTTTTAATTTTAAAATATGTATGATTATTTTGATTAAGCATGGTAAATTAAGGGTTGGGGTTAGATCCAACACATTCATTTAGAACTTAATAGAAAAGTTATTAGATAATGGCATGTCTTATATGCATGAAATGCTTTTTTTGAAGTGCTTAAGGGTTGATTTTGTTAACCTAGGTTGACTTGGACAACCAATCTTGTCTAAGGCTTAGATTTGAGTCTAATCCACTTCTAATGACAATTAAAATATGTTGGAATTTTTCATGGATCTTGACAAGGTTGAGTTATATTTAATTTTATTCAAAAGCTCAATTTAAGGTTTTAAGATTTAATGGCTTCTTGGTTAACCATGATACAACAAAGGCACAAATGGGTTTAGGAATTATTTTTTTAGGATTTAAAATAATTATGGAGCTTTGGTAAACTCTATGTACACTTCCATACATCATTTAGGGTTTAAGGTCTAAATGATCCTTTAATGGTCAAAGTGATCAATGGTAGTCAACCTATCCCATTTAAGGGTTCAAGATAATTTATGCATGATCATGAATGATTGTCACTTTCTTAGGAATGAAATCAAGATCTTGGATTGAGTAGTTCAATATGATCCATGCATATAAATATTTTATGTTTAAAAAGGGTCCATGGGTCAAACTTTGTTAATCTAGGTCAAACATGGTTAACCATGGACTCAAATGAGTTCAACTCAATGTAGTGATTATTATTAACAAGTTTAATAAATTTTCAAAGGATTCCAAGGTATTTTACATCTAGAACCCATGTTCAATGGCATAGGCTATAAAATATTTGAACTCTTGGATATGCTTTGGGTTTTAGGGTTTTGAAGGCAAAAGATGCTTACAAAATGAATAGTTAAACTCTATAGACATGCCTAATCAATATGTGAATGATAAAACACTCTTTTAAGGGCTTTTCCTTAGGTTTTGAATCCATTGAAAATTCCTCTAAAAAAGGGAAAATATCCAAAGGCTTTATGGTTTGGATTTCAACACTCAATTTTTATCATTGGAATTTAAATTGGATTTGAACTAAATTTGATTCAAGATTGATTGTTGATTGAAATTTATGAATAATTAAAGGCATTATGATTTAAGAAAATTTTAAAATATATTGAACTACTAAAAATCAATGGGTGATTACTAGATGATTGATTAGGGTTTAGTAATTGATTACCATGCCTAAGCATAGTGTAGAGTTGGATTTAGATTTTGAAATGAAATCCAATGATTTGAAAACATAACTAGAATTTTCATTTAGGGTTTTTACCCCACATAAAAAAGAGGTCAACATTGGGTGACTTTCTTTATTGGCAAGTCCTTTCATCTTTCAAAAGTGCATGTTTGCAAGTGTAATTTTTATTTTTTATTTTTACATTATTTCTCTCTTTTTTGTGAGTTAATTGAGTGCAAATGAAGAGATTTTGGGAAATTTTTAATGTTATGGGTTCCCTAAGAAAAGAACTCGCTTATATATGAAAGGAAAGGAAGAGACGGGAAAGAGCATTTTGATTTCTTTTATATGTAAAGAAAGATGAGTAAAACATATAAATAAGGAATTTCCCCTTATATGTAGAAGATTTTATGGTCATTGGTACTATATATATCTGGCTCCTCGTTCTTGAATGAGTTTGTACCTACTATGCACCTAGGTTGGCTTATGTTTTGATGATGTAAAGCTCTTTGTAATTATTCACTAGTATTTTAAGCATGGAGTTACAAGCATATGTGTTTACTTTATTTAGGAACAAGTTTCTTTGTTGAAATGTCTACTCCTTGACACGAGAGTTATAATACTTGGTTTTTCTCCTCTTATACTTCCTCTTGTTTAAGCACGACCTACACTCTATATTCCCCCATAAGGTCTGTAGTAGTCTTCAAGCCTTTTTAGTTGATTATTTCCCACACATCAAGCTTTCCTTCTTTGAAGTTTGGAGTGATAATTAGTGCATAGCTATGGAGGTTGAACTCTATAAGAAGCAATGCCTAAATTTTATAGCAAAATAAAATTGGTGTCTACCTAGTTATTGAATATGGAGTCATCCTCAGAGCCTATAAAACTAATGGAAGTGCCTCCAACCAGTCATCTTTTGCTCCTTCCACTTTATTCCTTACGAGGTTAAGGTCTTTAGGTGTTCGACTGAGACAAACTTTAAGCAAATGCCTTATGAGTTGTAAAACTCCTTTAATGTTTCTTGGTGATTCCCCTGGTTCTTTCCTTACCTCCAGCAATGCTTATGAATTCTTCTATGGTCTATGGGAACTAACAAATTAGGTTATAATAGAAGGAAGTGATCACTCCTACTGGTAGGAAAATGAACCACCTAAGTGCTGACTTTTTAAAGTTAGGAAGAATAACCAACACTTGATAGGATCAATGATAGAAAGCAAGGAATTTATGTACTTAAGAGTCACCACATGGTTAGTGAAAACAATTTTATCTTTGAAGGATTCTAGGTTTGGTACCTTGAACCTAGGAGGAGACATAGCCTTTATGATTTTCCTAGAGAAGGCAATGGTGAGTTTTTACTTGGTTCTTCTAATTCACCTTGTAGGTGGGGTTTAGTCCTCATCGCTCATTACTGTGTGAGCAGGATCAAGGATGGGCATCAAGGTTATTTCTTTGTCATGACATATGGGTTTATTCCTCAACACTCATCACTATGACGAACTGTCGAGTTCAAAGAACCTTCAAGAGCATTATCCCTGGAAGTCACCCTGAAATTTCTCCAAAGGATTCTTGGCTTGTCTTCATGATTCGCTCCTTTATGTTAGTGAGGTTCTAACAAGTTTCATTATTGTTCTCCATATTCATGAATGGTTCCTATTGGTTCTATTGGAGGATTAAGGTATACTTTTTGGTCAATAGAAACAATCCAGGTTCACCATAGTAAGAGGATGTTTAATTTAATTTTATTAATGGATGATACTCGACCCTTCAGCAGACCGACTAGGTAGGCATGTTAGTTGGAACCTGGATGAGATATGGAGATTATATAATGGAATTAAAGAATATACGATAATTCATGAAATTCTTATAAGATTATATTTAGTAGAATTTCCACTATCAATAAAAGAGAAAAGTCCCTTCTAAATTGTTCCTGGTGACCACTTATTTATAGATCACGCGGACTACAGGCATGGATACACAATGAAAGTGTAAAAAAGTTTAATGTCACATAGTTCATATATAGAATGCTACATAATCCATTGAGGAGACTCGTGTCACCTTCTGACCGGGTGAGAGACAATTGAGATTGAATATCTCTTCTCTGGGCTAGTGAGGGGATGCCGAGTGAAAATTGGGAGAATTTCGAAGAGAATTATCCCCAGGATGTTGGTAGGCTTATGAGCTATAGCAAGGCGAGTTTATTAATGTGATGCTGATCGGAAATTACTTGGTATCCATGATAAACTCTATGTTTTTGTAAGGAAATGAAGAAATGGGACCTAGGTGAGTGACGCCTATTGATCTGCTAGACTTGTGCCCCCTTTTTGGATTTTGCTTGAGTGAGTTTCTTCTGTGATAGCATGATATGTACCTGTGATATGCCTATGGAGGTATATGTATGTATACAAATTATATTTATTAAGCTATTTAAATGTAGAAATATGTTTTATTTAATAATTAACTTTAATTATTTATTAAGTTATTAAGAAATTTTTAAAAATTATATTCATTATCATTCCCCAAAATTGCAACCCATAATACACATCCTGCATAGCTCGACATGTAAATGGCAAATAATAGACAAATGCCACTAATAATTTTATTTCTAGCCATTATGGCTAGTGTGGTATGCTTCGAAAGAAAGTATTGAATATTATTACTATTTATTTTAAGTTATTTCGATTAGAATGATTTGCCTATAAATTGGGATATTTTAAAGAACAAATAACTAATGAGTTTGTTATTTCGAAAAGCTTAATCGAAAGAATAAATAAATAAAAATCAAATTCATAAATAAGCAAATCCTTGGAATCTACTTTTATAATTTCTATCGACCAATTTGTTTAGCAAATAACTCATAATATTTTATTATGTAATTTACAAATTTTTTAAATGAGATGATGTACCTAGATTAATTAGTGATTAGTTTTATTCACGGTCAAAATTAAAGAGAATTGTGATTAAATTTTATTAAAATGTTTTATTAATCGAGCCTCTTTAGAAGCCAAGGATTGTAAGACTTACTGTTATGTTCTTTCTCCTCAAAGCGAGAACCTTTGCCCCTGTCCGAAGATTACAAATTCTTTTACCGCATACTTTAGATCACTTTTTTTTTTTTTTTGGTTAAAATTTGGGCTTGGCCCGTATATTAAGGATTAAGAAAAGTTACATGAGAAATAACCCCCCAAAGGCTAAAAAGAAGCCCCAAAAAATTCATGTATCCAACAATAAAAAGATACATGAAATAAAACCTCAAAAATCAAAAACCTTGCCCCCAAGCTGCAGCAAATACAGCAAAATTACATCAGCTAACAGCCCTTAAAAAAAAAAAGAACTAAAAAAGCTCCCACACAATAAGAAGCCTGGACTCAGAATAAATTTTATAATCAGCACACGTCGAATATAATCAGCTCCCCTGGTTGCCCGAAGACCATCCGAGGGGGCCAGCAGTGGGAGATTCATCATCGTCCAAGTCTCTGTCGAAGGCAACAGCTGGCTACTCGAAAGCAACAAAGCAAGATCCAACAAAATAATACATCCCCGCTTCAGAACCGCATTAGAACAACTCCAGAATGTCTTCATTTTTTCTCCACTTCAAAGCCTTTTCAAACACTGTTTTCTTGATAATCATGACAGTAGTAGTGTAGCAATTGAAAGAATTACCAAACCTCCTATTGTTTCTTTCCTTCCATATAAAGTAAATAGCACAGGAAGTAAAAAAGATGAAAAAGGGATTTAACTTGCGGCTTTGCATTAATCTCACTATCAATCCATTCTCCCAGTTGAAGAATAGAAGGTCTAAGTAGAAACCTCATATCAGGTGGCATAAGACTAGAGATCACCGCAAAAGAGTAAGAACATTCAAAAAAGAGGTGTGAAACGTTTTCAGGATGCTCAAGACATAGGCTGCAGGTCAAAGGGACCAAAATGTTCCTAGAAAATAAAGCATCCGCTGTTTTCAAGCCTCCCACAACATCCATACATGAATAACAAGAGTATCTCAGAGCAAATTTATGATGCCATATTATGTTATGCCAAGTACACTTAGGATGGGAAGAGTAAAACTCAGAGATGAAATTGCTAAATTTCCCAACTCCAAAATTATCCCAAATCAAACAAGGAGAAGAGCAGTCTAAAATAGGGATTTCATAAATTAAATTTCTAACAGAAGCAGACACAAAATTTGGAATATGCGAAGACATACCCGAAATAATAACCTTCAGAGGGGAGTTAATATGATAAGCATTTAGTAAGGAACTACCATCATTACAAGTTTCAAGTTTACTATCCTGATACCAGTGATCCCAATGCAGTGAAATAGGAGCCGTGGAGGTAATGTTAAAGTGAAACTTGGCCTTAGCTGCAACAGCAGTCCTACAAACAGAGAGCCAGAAAGTGGAGTTGTGAGATGGAGGTCTCCAAGGTGAGGAATACCTACTAAACAGCTAAGTAGAAAGAGGAGACTTCACATTGTAAATTCTGAGAATTAGAGAAGAGAGAGTGGCATATTGAAGTGCCTGTAAGGAAGGTAATCCGATCCCACCATTTTGCTTGGGAGCACAGCATTTATCCCAAGACACCATATGTAGTTTTTTGCCAGCCGTGTGATCACCAAAAAATAAAATTTGGAACACATTTTCTTTAAAATTTTAAAGACAGATTTAGGTATAATAGAGCCTCGAATCCAATACGCAATAGAGTTAAGAATAGTATATCTTAAAAACTGCAGGCGACACGCAAAGAGAGCAAGTTAGCTTTCCAACCGGATAGTTTTTTTGAAATACTTTTCATGAGAGGCAAAAAATCAGAGACCTTCAACCTTTTGAAAGACAAAGGAATACCCAAATAATCAAATTTTTCACTGATAAGGGGAATGGACAGAGCTCTGCATATGTTATCCGGATTTAACAGGAATTTTAGCAGCAAAATAGAGCTTTTATCAAGATTAACATGTAGTCCAGAAGCATTAGCAGAAGTACTTAGGATATTTGTAAGAGAGTTGCAGTTTTCCGTAGTGGCTTCCCCAAAGATAAGCACATCATCCGCATAGAGAATATGTGTTAAGGTAAAACCATCAATTGAGATACCTTTAAAAGAACCAGCATCCAACAGATTTGAGAAAGCATCCATGACCAGACAAAAAAGAGAGGGGCTAAGGGGACACCCTTGCCTGAGGCCAGCTGAGGTAGAGAAAAACCCCTCAAGAGAACCATTAATCAGAATAAAAAATTCACATCAGAAATGCAAGCTTTAATCCAGCTCACCACTAAAGAGGGAAAACCTTTTTGCTTCAACCTAGCAAGCAAGAACTCTCTCGAAACCGTATCAAAAGCTTTACGAATATCAAGTTTAGCACAGAAATATTTGCCCCCACTTTTTTTCCGAATATAGGACATAATTTCATTAGCTAACAAAATATTATCCGTAGATATCCGTGATTTAATAAATCCAGACTGATTGTCTTTAACAAGAATAGGCATAATAGGCTTGATCCGGATAGCAAGGATCTTAGCAATAATTTTATAGAAAGTATTGCACAACGCAATAGGCCTAAAATCCGCCATAGTCTCTGCATTCTTAAATTTGGGGATAAGAGTAATAGCAGTTGCTTTTATCCCACTAGGCATGTATCCTTTAACAAAGAAGGATCTAACAGCTTTAATCACCATAGGCCCTATAATATGCCAAGCCGGTTTATAAAAGTGGAAATTATACCCATCTGGGCCAGGAGATGATGTTGAACAACCCATGAAAACCACCTTTTTAATTTCCTCATCAGTGACATATTGAGTAATGATGTCAGACAAATCAATAGGGAAGGTAGAGCCCAAAGGGAAAATACCAATATCAGAATTTTGAGGAGTCGGATTGTAAATATGTTGAAAGTGAGTAACAATGGAGTTATTCACTGCACCCCTATCAGAGTTAGGGAAAGAGGCAAAAAGATTGACAGCCGCATTGCAAAAAGGAACTTAAGATAGTCCTCCCCATTCTTGAGCCACTTTACTTTAGCTCTTTGAATAACCCATGTGGCAAGAATACCAGTGAAATTTGCAATGTTTTGGTTAATTTCTTTCAAACTAGCATTAAGAGAACTATCATTTGGTGATGCATGAATATACTCCAAACACTCCATTTGTTTTTTATGTAAAGCATCCAGATGTTAATTAACCAAAGTGGAGGAGGCCCAAGATTCCTATTTAATAGCAACCTTAAGACATTTAAGAGAGCTATACAAGTGTGAAATAGGATTACCCGAGATAGGATGAGAAAAAGCCTGTAAAAGAAGGGACCAGTACTTTTCAATATTGGTCCAATAATTTTTAAACAGGAATCTATGATGAACTTGCAATGAAATCCTAGAATGTAAGACCACAGGACAATGATCAGAGCAAGAAGGGCTCTGAAAAGAACAATAAGATTTTGGATAAATATTCATCCAGGCACTATTAATCATGGCCCTATCCAACTTGATGTGAATAGGCATGTCAGATCTCTGATTGTACCAAGTAAATTTACAGCCCTCAAATTGGAGATCCGAGAGACTATTAGCAAAAATCATTACATTAAAATCCACAAGGGCATTGGGGGAGATAGCCGAACCCCCTAATTTTTCAGAAGCAAATCGGCAACAGTTGAAGTCCCCAATGAGAAGCCAGGGGGTATTATGATGCGGAGCAATCTGGTCAATTTGAGACCAAAGAGATTTCCTATCTGCAGTGTTATTAGAGACATAAATAACATATAGAATAAAAGAGATAGTAGGAGAGACCATAACTGCACCAGTGATAAGCTGATCTGAAATAAAAGAATGTACAAAATTCAACTTGTTGGAATTCCACTTCACCCAAATCCGCCCAGAAGAGGAGCAGTGAAAGTTATTGCAGCTTTGTTCATTTGGAAAAATAACATGAGAGGTCTCAAAAAAAGGATCCAAGAGAAGAGGAATGAATCTTATTCTCCAAAATACATAGCAGGTCCAACTTGAAGGAATCAGACAACCTTTTGCAACACAGAACTTTATCAGGACGGTTGAACCCCCTGATATTCCAAGCAGCAATGGAAGGTAAAGACATTAAGAAACCTTAGCGCCAGAGGGTATTTTGGCATTTTTCCCTCTTGCCGATTTTTTGGTCAAATTGGTACTGTTGTTTGGTTGATTTTTTTGATCCTTTGATTTATCTTTGCTAGGAATAGTGACATGTTCCCCTTCAAAACAGGAGTCAGGATGAGTACAGCAATCTGATTGTTCATTAAGAACATTGAACTTATTGGGAGAGATGAAACCAGATAAAGAAGACACATTATTTTGAAGCGGAAAACTAGAAGAAGAAGTAGTCTCCCCTAAAGTAGGAGAATTTAGGTTCGGCACATTAGTAAGCTCTTTGAAGTTATTATTGCCAAATTCCTCTGTGTGAACCTTCGAGTCAGGAAAGGTCGTATCAAGAGAAAT
Source organism: Dendrobium huoshanense (assembly GCA_016618105.1). Classification (NCBI taxonomy): domain Eukaryota; kingdom Viridiplantae; phylum Streptophyta; class Magnoliopsida; order Asparagales; family Orchidaceae; genus Dendrobium; species Dendrobium huoshanense. Next base: position 62,296,940 of record CM028359.1, on the reverse strand, counting down.
GTTACTAGTGGACTGTTTTAGCGTAGGTGAGTGAGGCTGGTAGTGAAGCACCTGCCCAATAGAATTTTTAGGAGGTGATTGAGAAGTAACAGCAGTTTGAGAAGTTGGAATCAGTTCTGATTCGAGAATGGACTTATTAGGGGCATCATCCCTCGGAGCCAGAGAGGGGTACCGATTCTTAGGATTTCGACTATAGCTTCTACCACAGGGAGGGCGACCAGCCGCTGGGAGTTTGTGAGAATTATTAGGATCATCAGATTTAGGTTTAGAAGGGCAGGAGGAAGAGTAATGGACCAGAGAATTACAATGTTCACAAGGCGTGGGTCTCCATTCATATTGCACTTTCAATCCAACAACATCACCATCCAAAGAAACTAAATTCTCCACTGGGTATTTCGCAGTATTGTCCACCAAAACACAGACCCTAGCAAACGTAAGGCGTGTTTTTTGGTTTGTAAGATAATCGGCAGTAAGAGGAACACCGACTTTGCTGGCGATTCTCGAAATTCCTTCCGAATTCCAACAAGCCAAAGGAAGGTCATGTATCTTAATCCAAATAGGAACAGAGGTAAAATTTTTCACGCCTTGGTTTAAATTTAGGATGCCATTTTTGCAAAACAAAATGCTTACCTAAAAGGAACCAAACTCCCCTGGACCATGCCATCTCCAAATCCTCCGGACATGTAAATCTGATAAGAAAAAATCCGTCACTAAGTGCTAGTAATTTGATCAAACCTTTTAAAGACCACGTTTTGTTGAGGGCTCCAAGCAAAGCTTCGTAGTACGATCGTCAGCCTATCGAGTAACCCACTAAACAAAGGCTCCAGTCTTCAGCACCTTTGCTAAGTTTTTCCCCATAAAAGGGAATGATATCCGACTCATAAGGGAAATTAGAAAGATGGAGATCATTCGAGGCAGGAGCAGAGTCCGTCGGGACAAAAGCAGAAAGCCAGTTACGTTGAGGAGGAGAAACTCCTCGAACAAAAGAGACGAGTGGAGGAAAGTCCTGCGCGAGGGAGGAACCCATATGGAAGAAGAAGCGAAGCCTCCGACAGCGCCGGAGGGATGGGAGTGAAAGCGGCGCAAATCAACGAGAGAGTGAAACCCTAGCAGAGCCGCGAAGCCTGAATCTAATGGTTCGATGTTTGACACGTGCGGATGCTGCCAATTAAAAGGTATTTAGATCACTTTTTTATTGCTATTATTTTAAAAAATTATTTGATATATTTTTAAATAATTTTATTTATAAAAATAAATCAAGTTAATTTTTAAAACACTCAAAATAATTTGAAATATTTTAAAAACTATCTCAAGTAGATGCTGCAACCACTGTCACCACCACGATCATAACAGTTGATCACGACCATTATCATTAACTTGTCAAGCATGTCAAGAAATAAAAAATAAATAAATAAATAATAAAAATAATCCCAAAAAAAACCATTAAACAAAGTAAAAATGTCGTGCATGTGTGCTTGTTGGGTGTTAAATAACATAAAAATTGTGTAGATTTGCACTATACTTCAGATTTACCTTATTTTTTATATACATTTTAATTTTCAACTCAAAACAAAATTGCTCTTTATTTTCAATTTATCTGCATGCCTCAAAACGGTAAATATAACATCTCATGAGATGAGCCACGTAAGAGTTGCAAAGACAGATGCATCTAGATTATTTAAATTTCCTCAGAAAGAAAACCATCGATAAATTTGACTACAACTTTATGAACCTAATTGTTTCATCTCAACCAAATAGCACTTTATTTCTATGTATCCGGCAGCAATTCTGCCACTCTTAACATGACTAAAACTACTCTGCACTGAAAAGAGCTCCATAAACTCCCACTTGAGGCTAAAAATTAAGAGCTGCTCTACAAAGAGAACAAAACACGCATGGTCAGCAGGGGAAATACACAATCATAGTAACAAGCAAATTGTAAGACCATTTCTTATGCACTAAGATAAAAAAAGAAATACACATTTCTGAACATAACAAATTACTTATAAAAATATCAGCTGATTATCAACTCCTAAATTTGAGGAATGCAAATAAACCTTAGGTTTGTTAGAGTAATTTCGAATAGGAAAGACAAACAAATGAAGACTAATAAAAACTAAAAAAGGAAAGAGCAATGTTACAAATTTTAGGATTAATATATGGAATTGTACAAAGGAATATGTTTGCCTTTCCAACGATTTCCAATAATACAACGTTACAATAACCATCTCTAGGAACTTCCCTACTATGATTATTATTAAAAATTTGTAGAAGCTAAATTTGAAATAAGGCTTCGTTTTGGACGGCTTTTTCACTGCTTCTTAAAGAAGCTTTTCAAAATAAAATTAAATTTTTTATTCTAAAACGATGCTTTAAGAAGCAGTGAGAAAGCTGTCCCAAAAGATGCCTAAATATACATCAAATGGCTATTAAGGTCTAGAAAAATATATATATCTTTAAATTTGATGTCTGAAGCATATTGGCATAATTGAAATAGAGAAAAAAAAAAGTGATTTTGCAGGCGAATCAATTTGAAAAATGTCACAAGTAGATAATTAATGATTTATTTGGGATGGTTTTCTTACTACTTAAAGCAGCTTTTTAATACAAAAAATTTAATTTTTGTACAATAAAGCTCCTTTAAGAAGCTGGAAGAAAGTCATCCCAACTCAGAAGCAAAGCCTAAAAGAAAAGTTGTGTGATTATAAGAGAGAGAGAGAGAGAGAGAGAGAGCACAAACTTGTAGCTTTAGAGAAAGTCTAAAAAATATCGATGTTTAATTCAGCCTTATCTGAATCAAACTACCCTAATGATCCTTATTTATGCTAAAAGGTGGAATTGGAGCTGTAATTGGTGAGAAGAATTAGAACTAGTGTGCTGTTGGTGGGAATACAGGACTCCACCTGAAGAGACGCCTATAAGAAACAGGGAGCCTCAAAAGATCTTTATAAGGTAACAGACCTTAACATAGAAAAAAAGAATTATCTTACCTTGGAAGGAAAAGCAAGAATAAATGCAATAGGTACTAGATCTCTAAAACTATAACAAAACTTTGAAGCTGTGGCAAGTAATCTATTGTGGGTAGAACGCAATTAGCATATAGGATTTTATTTATTTATTTATTTATTTATTTTTAAATTAGCATATAGGATAGAGATAAACTAAAGCATGGTTTTCATCGTTACAATCTAGAAGGAACCTGGAGATAAAATTACAAAAATGTTTGGACGACAAAGATAATCAATGGTTGGTAAGTGTTAGTAAAAATTATGGTTAATATTTTTGCATATATTTTTCTATGAAATTGTTTTATTTGTTGTTGTGCAAGAAACTCAGAGAGAAAAAAAGGCATAAAAGGGAATTTGAGAACAGCGCCATGGCGCCACATCAATCACCGCCACAATGCCAAATTTGGATCACCATGGCGCCACTGCTCTCGAGGATTTTACAAGTTAATTGAGCACCCCGACACCATATCATTCAATTCAACAGCACCATGAGCAACCCAACACCACAAGCCCGGCACCAGTGCGGGTATGCTCTCGGCAAAATTTGCAAATAATTTAGTGCCCCAACACAATATTCAGGAGCACCCCAGTGTTAGGACGCATCGTGATGCTTGCTTTAGGACAACACCACAGGGACATAATGGCTCTATGACTCCAAATCCCCACAGAACCGCGACAAGAAAGTTGGAGCTATTCATTTGGGAAGTGTCACATTGATTTAGACTAGCATCGCTGCAGAGACAAACGACTTGCGTCGTAGTGCTAGTTAATTTAGTAGCACCGCGGCATCCTTGATAGTTTTTTTATATTTAGTATAAAGAGTTTTCTTTTTGAATTTTTGAGGGCTGACTGTTTCATTTATAAGCAAGAGTGTGAGTGAGAGAGTTAAGTGTGGGGAGGGACTGTACTTAAGGAAGATCAATCCAAAAGCATCTAGTATTTGTAATTGCTAGTAAAAGCTATTTTGGGTGCGGTGCAATCTAACACACGTAAACACTAGTATATTATTTTATCAGTTCCATGGCTAGCTAATAATTGAGTTTTGAACTCGTGATATGTGGTGATGCATGTTTTTCTTAAGTAGACTTTGGAACATGAAATGTTGAATGTTATTTTTAATTACTCTCATTCTTAATTTAGTTCCTGCAATGTCCAAACTTAAGTTTAACATCTAGTGTGATTCATTATCTTGACAGAGGAATGATGAAACAATTAAGAGAATTGAAATAGAAAACTTTCATGCCTAGACATAGGATGGATAGGATTTTGGAGTTTAAAGAGATACACCAACTGTAGTAGGGTGAGAACCTTACTTTATACTCTTACAAGCTCGACAGATATCTAAGAATTTATATGCTCTGAAAGTTGTGCATCATTCAACATCATAGAATCAAAATATTTTAATTTACTGACTTTCTCATTTAAGCATTTGCAGTAATTCCATAGAAAACAAATTCCATTTAGACTTGGTAGGATAAACTTTGCAATTTGAATAGACAATATTAGGGACATTTTAGGATACAGAACTTCTCGTGGGATCGATAATTTACTTTGAACTATATTACTTGTGCATATCACATAGACTCGACATAATTTCCATTTTTGCTAATCTTTATATTGCATGCTAAAGCTATGTCAATAAGGAGCACGTGGACAAAGAACAGATAAATAGAATCCTATGTTCTTTGTCACAAGAATGTGATTCAAAGACAACAACTATTTCTAAAGATCAAGATTTAACATCGCATACAGTTGATCACCTACATGATTATCTAGCCCATAAACAGAAAATTAGCCCTTCAAAAAGAGAAAAAATAACATGAAAAAGAAGATGAAGAATGTGGCACTCAAATGTCACAAAAGTAATGATAGTGATGTGTCACTATCCGGAAGTGATAATAAAAAGATGACATAACATATACGACAATTTGGAAGGATATTCAATATCTGAAGCTAATCTTGTTACATGCATAGTTGACACTAATTAGGATAAGTGTTTAGAGATTGAAAAAAAAAACATTAAAAATTATAAAAAAAAAAAAATTAAAAATATTAAAGAAAGAATTAGAAATGGCAGATCAAATTCACGAAGAGGATCAGCATTGACCTTTAAGAAATTATGTTAACTCTCTAGTAGATGGCATTCACCAGAGCATTTGTCGACCCAACATTCAAGCCAATAACTTTGAACTTAAACCTTCAATTATTCAAATTATACAAAGCACATAGTTTGGGAGAACTCTTATAGAGGATCCAAACTTACCTATTACTAGTTCGTAAAATTTATATAACATTTAAGTATAACGGAGACTGTTAGACTTTGATTGTTCCCATTTTCCTAAAAGGGAAAGAAAAAATATAGTTGAATTCCTTACCCCTAGGCTCTATTACTATTTAGAATGATTTGCTCATAAATTCATAGAAAAATATTTCCCTCCATCTAAAACAACTAACTTAGGAATGTCATTATACCATTTACTCAATTAGACGAAGAGTCTATTTATGAAGCATAAAAAACATTTAACGAGTTACTTAGGAAATGCCCACATGATGCATTACTAGATTGGTTGATTATTCAGACCTTCTACAATGCATTAGTAGGGTCCCTTGGCTCCATTATAGATGCTATTGCTAGATGTTCAGTAATATCCAAGCCCTTTGATGAAGAAGCGATAGCTACTAATAACTTTCATTAGCCTTCATAGAGTCAATCTTAAGGGCATTGCCAGTGTTTAAGTCAGAAGCTTTATCTGGCTTGATTGTTCAAGTAATTGTCATTATTAGGAAGTTTGATCACCCGAGAGTTAGTTCAACTCGGGGAGCACCTATGCTAGTATATGAGAGCCTCTATGGATCATCTAATGACCCTAATTTATCAGGAGTAGATTCTTTAAAAGCCATAAATAACAAGTAAAATAACCTTTATTCTAATATATATAACTCTGGTTGGAAGAGTTACCTTAATTTTCACTGGAATAATAATCTAAATGGGGGCAATAATAATTGGAATAGCAACCAAACAAATAATGCAGAGAATTAGAAACAGCGTCAACAAAAATTTAGAAATCCTAGGCCTAATTTTTCTCAGGATTCAATGCCAATAATCAATATAAGGATAAGAAGTCCTCCAAGACTTGGTGTTGCAGATGAGGACCCAATTTTAGAGCCAAACTATTGCCATAAGAACCAATTAGGTCCGTTGGCCAATTCACTTAATAATAGACCCCAAGGAACCCTTCCTATCAATACTGAGATTAATCCCAAGAACAAGAGTAAAGCAGTTTAAAGTCATTCAATTGAGTGATAAGGAATTAGAAAAGATAGTGGCGTAGTTAGGAATAATGAAAAGTATGAGGAAGAGAAGCTTCAGGAAGAACTAGTTGAATCCATCTAACCTGTAGAATAACCTAAACTAGAGGAGACAGTAGAAAGCCTATAAAGAAGGTTCTAGAAAGACCACCACAACCATTTTCTCGGAAAATTTTGAAGAAAAACTTAGATAGGAAATTCTATAGATTTTCTGGAAATTTTTAAAAAATTGACCATCAATATTCCTTTGCAAAAGCCTTAAGCAAATGCCTAGCTATGTCAAATTTATGAAGGATATCCTAAGCAAAGAAAAGAAATTAGGAGACTTTGTTGCTCTCACTAAGGAGTGTAATGCAATTATAAACTCAAAAGTTAAAAGACCCTGATAATTTTACTATTCTTTATGTTATAGGGGATACAATTTATGAGAGAGCACAATGTGATTTGAGAGTAAGCATTAATCTTCTGCCCCTTTCATCTTTAAGACTTGACTTTGGATAGGTTCAACCTACCACTATTACCCTTTAATTAGCAAATAGATCACTCACATACCATAGGATGTGTTAGTGAAAGTAGAAAATTTATCTTCTCTAATGATTTTATTGTATTAGATATAAAAGAAGATATGGAGATATTAATTATTTTGATTAGACCTTTCTTAACCACTAGAAAGGAAAAGATAGATGTGCGAAAGGAATAGTTTACTATGAGAGTATAGGATCAAGAGATGACCTTTAATGTTTTGATGTCTATGCAGTTCCCCAAGGATTATATTAAGGATTAGTGATATAAAATGGATTTGGTGGATGATTGTGTGGAGAATTTTATAGATTTTTTTTTTTTTAATTTTTTTTATTAAACTGAGTGGATAATTTTATAGATGAGATGCTATTTGATTGCAAATTGGAGCATTCATTACTTGAGGATGACAAAGGAAATTGAGAGAGAGATTATTCATTTGTTAAATAATATCCTTAGAGTTTTTATGGAGACATTAAACAAATCATCTTTAGGGAAATCATTGAAACCATCAATCTAAGAAGCACGAACTTTAGAGTTGAAAGCCTTGCCTAGCTTTTTGAAGTATACATTCTTGGGAGATGGATTAACCTTATCTATTACTATACATGTTGATTCAGAAGAGGATCAAAAGGGTAAGTTTATTAAAATTCTTAGAACTTATAAGAAAGCATTTGGTTGTATGATAGTTAATATTAAGGAGATTAGTCCATAATTGTGCATATAAAAGATTTTGATGGAAGAAGACTCGCAATTAAAGGCTGACCCACAAAAAAGATTAAACCCTACCATGAAGAAGGTTGTGAAGAAAATAAAACTCAAATGGCTTGATATATGTATCATCTACCCTATTTTTGATAGTGCTTGGGTTAGTTATATTCATTGTGTGCCAAAGAAGGGGGGTTTGGCAGTAGTGACTAGTGAAAAAGATAAATTAATTCCCACTAGAATGATCATAGGATGGAGGATATGTATTGAATATAAGAAGCTAAATAAGACTACTATGAAGGATTATTTTCCTTTGTCATTGACTAGATGCTTTATAGATTGACAGAATACCCTTTCTATTATTTCTTAGATATTTCTTAGATAATTGCTCAGAGTATCATCATAATCCTATAGCACCTGAGGAACAAGATAAAACCACATTCACGAGCGTATATGGTACTTTTGCCTTTCGTAGGATGTATTTTGGATTGTTTAATGGCCCTACAACATTTTAGAGGGGTATGTTGTCTATCTTTTCAAATTTAATTAAGGCATTAAAAACTTCATGGATACTTTTTTTTTTTTTTTGGCACTTCATTTGATTCTTTTCTTGAGCACTTAGTAGTGATTTTGAAAACTCCTAAACAACACTCAAGCATTTAACTAATTAACTTAGGATTAATTATTTAATTGATTAAAGGTTTAGTAAGAATGAGTCTTTTATATTAATTTGAAGTTTTATTAAGCATGTACTTATGGAATTATAAAACCTGCAATGAACCTTAGGTGATGATAACATGGGTTACACAAGGGAGAGAAATAAATCGATATTCAAAACCATTAAGAAGTACTTTATAAAAATATGAAACGAAAAAGAAGTAACAAATGAAGAAAAAAAATGTAAGGTGAAATGCTAATTATAGAAAGATCAAAAATTGGTATCTGAAAGTTTAACCTTCACCTGAATAATCTAAAAGTTGAAATTAACCTAAGGGAAATTATTGAAATTATGGTATATAAGAAAGCTTATAATTTGACTCGAAGATTAAATAAATATGACATTCTCCTAAACCTAAAATCATTAACCCAAGATAAGCAGCCAAAATTCTAAATTACACATTTAAAAGTTAATCTTACAAGGAATATTATTGACATAAATTGTTAGACTGCCTGTTATAGATAATATTAATTAAGTCAATAATCATGAAGTATTACTATTAGCATCATTAAGTTAATATTTTTCTTAATTTTAAAAATTTAAAAGTTACATTCTAGCCAAATAACATAACATATTAATAAAGTGCATGCGGATTACTTGAGGACATGTAATAAATTAAGTTTTAGGGGATCTTGTTAGTGAATTTTTTATATTTCACATAATCCACTTTTGCTTTAAAGTTGCCTCACTTAAGTATTTTCTACATGAAATTTCCATAAAAATTAAAAAAAAAAATGAAGAAAATATCCTCACCGTGGCGCCAGACCCCGGAGTGTCCAACATAGCAGCGTAACAGCATCAGGTGGCCCATAATGTTGTTGCGCTAATAAGGGCGTCGCAGCGCTAACTTGCCTGAGCACCACGACATATAAGTTAATTCATTTACTCTTAGGGAATGACACGTCGATTAAGTGAATTTCTCCTATCTAGGTATTTTTGAGCCAAAATAATAAATACAGCATGCTATATGATTAGTAATGTGAACATTAGACCAATGATTAATAAGATATCTCATGAAGTTTTAAAAAATAAAAGCCCATCCCATTTTCATATATTTAGATGTAAACATTATACATTGAAAATTGGGAAGGAAAGCTTACCTGAATTAGACGCAAGATCAGGCAAATTTAAAACTTATTGTAATTATAGTAAGGCCTATAGAGTTTTTAACGAGAAGAATTTGATTGTAAGAAAATCAATACATGTAATATTTGATGAGCAAAATTAGAGATTGCCTAGGACTTAAAAACATAAACCTAGATAAGCTTGTAGCTATCAAGGAGGATCCATTAGCACCTAAATTTCCCAAGGAATTGAGGTAAAATCTCAATCATCCTAAGAAACTTATTATAGAAGATCCTGTACAAGCTGTTATGATTAGTACTGTAAATTAGAAAGGAGCTTGATCATTCTACATTTTTGTCTTTATGGTAAACATACTTGTATGAGATATTTTGCCAAACAAAGAAAAAGGAGTAGTAAGGATTTAGTTCAAGTGAAGTGTATTAAGAATGAAGATCAAATAATACTTTTCTTAGAAGATGATATTCAACAAAGGTGGATGAAATATTTTGCTAAACTTTTTAATGAAGATTGTGAAAATAAGATTGACTATAGTGACCTTAGCACCCTAAATGAAAATAAAGATTTCTATTTTTATCGGCGTATTAGTAAAACTGAAGTTAGAGAGGCTTTAAAGAAAATGAATGGTGAAAAAGCTGTTGGACCTGATGATATTCCAATTGAGGTGTGGAAATGCTTAGGAGATGAAGGAATTTCATGGCTTACTAAACTTCTTAATACTATTTTGAAGACTAAAAAGATGTCAGATGAGTGGAGAATGGGTGTGTTAATTCCTATTTTTAAGAATAAAGATGATGCACAAGATTGTGCGAATTATAGAGGTATTAAGTTAATGTGTCATACTTTAAAATTATGGGAATGAGTTATGGAGCATAGGTTGCGGCGTGATACTAATGTTTCTCAAAATCAATTTGGATTCATGCCGGGTAGGTCGACTATGGAAGCCATACATTTATTAAGAGGTTTGACGGAGAAATATAGAGAAAATAAGGAGGATCTACATATGATATTTATTGATTTAGAAAAAGCATATGATAAAGTTCCAAGAGAAGTGCTATGGAAAGTTCTTGAAAAGAGAGGAGTCAATAATGCTTATATTCAAATAATTAAAGATATGTATGCAGGAGCTATTATTTGTGTTCAAACACAAGGTGGATTGACCAAGTATTTCCCTATTTTGGTTGGGTTACATTAAGGATCAGCCTTAAGCCCATATCTTTTTGCTTTAGTCATGGATGTTCTCACTAGACATTTGCAAGAGGATGTACCTTGGTGTATACTTTTTGCTGATGATATTCTTCTTGTTGATAAGACTAGAGAGGGAGTTGAAGGTAAGCTTGAATTATGGAGGTCAACCTTAGAGTCTAAAGGTTTTCGCTTGAGTAGATCTAAAATGGAATATATGGAGTGTAATTTTAGTAGTAATAGACCTAGTGAGGGGATTGTGACTTTGAGTGATTAAGTCATTAATAAGAGTACATGTTTTAGATATATTGGATCTATTGTTCAGAGTGATGGTGAAATAGATGGGGATATTATCAGTAGAATTCAAGTTGGATGGTTGAAGTGGATGAATGCATCGGGCTTATTATGTGATAGAAATGTAACCCTCAAACTTAAGGGAAAATTCTATAAGATGGTAGTGAGGCCTGCAATGCTTTATGATGTTGAATGTTGGCCATTAAAAGAGAAGCATAATGCTAAGTTAAGTGTGGCAGAGATGAGGATGCTCAGGTGGATGAGTGGCTTTACCCGTAGAGATAGGATACGAAATGAGCATATACGTGAAAAGGTTGGAGTAGCTCCAATAGAAGATAAGATTATAGAGAATCGCCTTAGATGGTTTGGTCACATAAAACGGCGGCCTCCCGATGACTCGATTAGGAGAGTAGAGGTATTAGATTTGACTTATGTTAAGAAAGGTAGGGGTAGACCTAAAAAGACTTGGTTAGAAAATATTAGGAATGACCTTTCTATATTAGATTTAAACGAGAATTTGACTTTTAATAGGACACAATGGAGAAAAAGAATTCATGTAGCCGACCACGTAGTGGGATAAAGGCTTGATGTTGTTATAGTTGTTGTTGTTGTTAAACATACTTGTATGGATAAAAGCTTTAGAGGATAAGTTATGGGTGCAGCAATGCAAGAAGGACTGAATCAATTTGTTAGGGGTGAAATTTAAGAGCTAGTGCCTAGCACTAGTGATTAGCATGTGATAGGTACAAAGTGGGTTTACAAATTTAAGTAGATGAATTATGCACAGTGGTAAGAAATAAGACCAGTTTGGGTTCGTAGCTTAAGGGAATAGTCAAATTGAGGGAGTAAATTTTGAAGATTCATATAGCCATAATGCTTTTTTAGAGGATATTAGACTATTACTGGCATTTGAATGTTTTAAGAGATTAAGACTATCAAATAAATGTAACTAGTGCATTTTTGAATGAGATCATAAATGAAGATGTCTATGTATAGTAGTCACAGTGATTTATAGATCATATATACCCATATAATGTGTTTAAACTAAAAAGGGTGCATTATAGATTGAAACCAACTCCTAGATCGTGGTATGAGAGATTGAATATATTTTTAATTACTTTTGGATTCAATAAAGATAAGATAGGCATTATGTAATTCATTATGAGGATTATAAATGAGCATATTGTAATTCATATATGTATATGATATTTTATTTAGAGCCACAAAAGATTTATGATGTCATGAATTTGTAATCACTATGAGTAGGAAGTTTGAGATGTGTTTAAAAGAAGAGCTCACCTAGTTTTTAGGTATACAAGTATTAAAATAGATAGATGATATAATATTTATATCTCGAACCAAGTAAATTCATGATTTGAGTACAAAATGTAAAATCTAAAGGATTCAAATCTATTAGTACCCCATGAGCACAGTAACAAGTTAGATAAAGATGTAACTGTGAAGACAGTAGACTCTATGTTTCATAAAGGTATAATAGAATCTTTGTTATACTTGACAGTTGGTAGATTAGATTTAATATTTGTACTAGAACTTTATGCTAGATTTCAGGCAGGTCTCGTGGAATCACATCTAACAGCAATACAGAGAAACTTTAAATACCCTACAGGAACATGAAACTAAGGATTGTGGTAACCGAAGAATGAATGATCCTTTGAGATTATAGAAGATTCTTAAGCTTACTATACAAGGTGTAGAGTCAATCGAAAGAACAGGTCAAGCATTTTCAGTTTTGAAGACTTTCACCTATATACCATAGCTCTGTAGAAAGTAGAAACTGGTGCTTTATCTACTACCGAGGCTAAAAAATGTAGCTACAGCTAGTTTTATTGCATAGCAATTTTGGATCAGTAAACAACTCGAGGATTATGAATGTAGCTTGGATCAAATTCTAGTTAGGTGTGATAACATAAATACAATAAATCAAATAAAAAATCCTATCCAACATTCAAGAGCAAAATATATAGATATCTTATCAACACTTGCTTCAAGTTCATGTTGCTTGAGGTGATGTCAGTATAAATCACCAGCTTGCCGACATCTTCAAGCATTTAGCTTAGGATCATTTCTGTTCTCTTAGAAGATAGACCACTTAACATGGATATTTTCTAGTAGTTTACTAATATCATGAACAAGTCATCTTTAGGTCACTTGTCAATCTAAAATTAAAAAAATTGAGGAAAAAAAACAAAATATAGTTTTGAGCTCATTAATATAGTTTTGAGCTTGTTAACAAACACCCTGATCTGCCTCGGTATCAAAAACAATCAATGAACAAGGACAAATTCAGTAAACAACATTGTTTTTAGTGATAAACCCAGAAATATACAAAAACAAGATACAATTGTCCTCTTTCAAGAGGAGGGCCTTCTCTCCCAAATTCTAGACGCATCTAGAATCCCTTACAAAAATAGTGGACAGCAATCACTGACAAAATTCTACATACAAAACATAATATAAATCTTAATACTTATAGCAAACAATAAACAACCAATTTCAAAAAAGCCCTCCGCCAATTCCCTCTCAAATCAGCCCCCATCTTCTCTCTCAAATTAGAAAACATCTCCTAATTAATCCCCTCCAAATTTTCCCCCAAATCTTTCCTTTTTAATTAGGAAACATATCATAATTAATCCCCTTGAAATCATAATCGAAATTAGATCTCTTCCCATAAATAATTCCCTCTTAATTGTATTTTTTAAAATAATTCCCCTTCAATTATGAACCTTCCTAATAATTTCCTCTTGATTAAGAAACTTCCTAATACCGTGCCAATCAAATCGATAGGTCCATCAATACTCTCCTCCCAAAGTTTCATCTTGTCCTTAAGGTGGAACGAAGGAAACTACAGCTGGAGCACTAGACTAATACCAATGTACTGAAAAATGGACTGTAGCTGGGTCAAATGATCACTGCCTCTAGCATCTCCCTGATTAATCTCTCGATCTCATCCTTCTGGAGTTGGGAGAGTAGTATAGATGAACACTGATAGGTGAGACTCCTCTTTCAAAATGATAGCATACATGTGTTCCCGCGGAGCAGGCAAACCATGAACTGGCTGGAACAACTCTCTATATTGTTGTAGGAGTTGTTGAACCATGTCCGGTGCTTCTAATTTCTCCCCATCTTCTTCTTCTTCCAAACTCTATAGCTCCATCAAAAATCCCACTCGTTCATCCTTTCCCCTCGTAAGTGGCTCAAAAAGTGAAATCTCCTCTTCTTCCCCCAAAATTTTCACCTCCCAATCCTCCCTCATAGAACTCCTCCCGATCTCCTTTCTCTTAGATTCAGCCAAGGGAATCCCGATCAAATCTTGGTTAGGTTTAGCAATCAGCACAACTAATGGAGTTTCGGATTGCATCTCCATGAGCTACCTTAAGATTTTTTCCTTCCCAATCAATTTTTCATAGATGTAAACCTTCCTTCCATAGTTGAGAACTATTTCTCCACATCATATTTGATTTGCTCCATCTTCTTTTCTAATGCCTCTACCTTCTTTGCTACCATAAGTCCCAAAAAAGTGCTCATATACCAATTTGATATGCCTCGGTAACAAAAACAGCCAACGAACAAGGACAAATTCAATAAACTATAGATTTTTTTATTGATAAACCCAACAATATGCAAAAACAAGATACAATGGTCCTCTTTTGAGAGAAGGAATTTCTCTTCAAAATCCTAGACACTGCTAGAATCCCTTAACAAAATTGTGGACAGCAATCACTCATAAAATTTTACATAAAAAACATAACATAAATCCTACTACTTATAGCAAACAATAAACAACAAATTTCAAAATAAACCACACCAATCCCTCTCAAATCAACCCCCAAATCAAACCTCTCCAATTAAGAAATATCTCTTAATTAATCTCCTCCAAATCAGCCCACAAATCTACCCTTTTTAATTAGGAAACATCTCCTAATTAATCTCCTCCAAATAGGCATTCAAATTAGATCTCTTGCCTTAAATAATTCCCTTCTAATTATAATTAAAATTTTCCTAAATAATTTTTCTTTGATTAAGAAGCTTCCTAAATAATTTCCTCTTGTTTAGAAAACTTCCTAATTCTGTAATACCCCAAAATTTACAGGTAATAAAAATTTAATAGTCAATTCTTATAAAGTTAAATAAGCTTAATTAATCTTTTTAGCTATAATAAACTTTTAATTAAATTAATAATTATTTAACAGTCAATTACGGTTAATTAAATTTAGTTAAACTACTGAATTACTATTAAGTACACTATTACGTGAATTTAGTATTCTTATTTAGTAAACTATTAAATGAAATTGATTATTCAGTTATGCCTGAAGAGATGTTTCAATTGAACGTGAAGGAATGATAGCAGTTGTGGGCCTCTTATCCATTTATTTCCCATTTCTTTTTCACGCAAGCAAGGCTGACGGATGGGTAAGTATGGAGGTTGTAGCAATGTGAAGAAATCCTCTTATTATTTGGTTTGATTTCACAGCACAGTAAATATTAAGAATTCATTGTTTGGAATAGAATTCCCGTAAGCCTCTTTCTCTGTTTGGAATTCGGAATCCTGAGAAGTTAATCGAGCTCAGTGCAAACAGTGAAAATTCTGCTTTCAATGACATAGTGCATACAGTGCACTGCTGTGGAATTCGGTACAGCAGGATTCCTATAAAGAAGTTTAGTGTCGTGACTAGGAAGTTCAGCACAGTACGGTAAGGATTTGGCAGTGCAGGTATTATTAAATTAGTTAATTAGTTAAAATTATAATCAAGATTTAGGTGTGGTTAATATGGAATATGTGATGAATTGTAGTTTAAGATAAGTGTGCAAACAAATTGAGGAATTAGTGAAGAAAGCTTTAGAGAGGAAATTTAAAAGATTGGAAGAGACCCCATATAATAAACTTGTATTACAGGAGGGGCAAAAGGAACCCTAGAGAATATGATACCTGCATAACAGGTGGAATAAAAGGGACCCCTAAAGAGGCAAAAGGGACATCTATGTAATTCAATGGTGATAATGCTAGATTTACCTGGGCTCCATTGAATAATGTTATAAAGTTTAGTCAAATCTTTTATAGATAAAATTGATATTCATTGTAGAATTCAGAAGAAGTAAAGATTAAAGTTAGTTATGAATTTATAATGATTTCAATGCCTGATTATTTTCAATTATTGTATTTTAAATATTAATTAATTTGCAAAGTTTACTAAATTTCATAGCTCACCAGTATTTTTTTACTGGCTGTTGTTACAGGAAAGGGCGAGAAGATCATAGCAGATTAAATTGTCAAGTATTCCACATGTTATATTATGTTAATATTTATCTATGTTTGGGAAGTCTAAACTTGAGGTATGTAACTAGTGATATATTATTCTGAATTTTCTTTAGTAGTGGCTCTATAAGTATATCATGTTGAAATTAAAATTATTAGTTGCTTCTGTTTGATGGGATAAATGAGGACTATTGAATGTTTAATAAAGATTTTTAAATGTTCAAAAGTATTATTTGATCAAACGATGAGATGTTTATGCTAGTAATACTCCATGTATTGTTAAGGGGTGCTTTTGGGTGTTACAAATTCCCTCCCAATCAAATCAGCCAATCCATCACATCCACTAACCTTATCAGTCCAAAGTTGTTGATTCCGACAATCTTTATCAAGTACCCAAAATAATTGTATCATTCTTTATAATTTCATTAGTGCCATGTGGTATGCCAAATGTCAAACCATTTTCGACCGTAAGGAATCCAAGGCAGTCAATTTAAATGGCAGAATTTTGACTACTTTTCATCCATAAAAGCATTAAAAAGCATTAAATACTTATAAATTGTTATTATTGGCCTCATAACTACACCCCTCTTATTTTAAAAATTTCTAAAATTCTAGAACCCCAAATGTTGTACCTCTCCATACCCCCATCATTTTCGAACTATTGACAGCCATATTCTCCTCAATATCTCATTTTCTAAGGCTAAGTCAAGTAAAGAAAGGTGCATCCAAGCGGAGAAAGGCTTCAAACTATAATTCCAGCTTGAACTTATTTTTATTTGTGTTTATTTCTCTTGATCTATTTTTATGAGTCCCTTTTCATTTTTTTTCTACCCCCTTCTTAATGTCTAGATCCTAAAAAATTCCATCATCATAATTATGGTGAGTAATAATCCCGTTGCCTAAGCATTAACCATGCATCCATAAAACTTCCATGGTATTCCAATCCTACAGTTGACCTTGGCTATAACACACACCAATTTTTTAAAAAACCAAGATGTGCCTCTCCCTTCCCTACCATTCCAATTTTATTCAATTATTTTCAAAATAACCTAACCATTAAAGAAAATGATTCCATACTAAGTGAAATTCCATGTCCAAGAGTATAAATTTGAAATATTTAAAATTGCGCAATATGAAGCTCGCCTTGAGGCCCGCCTTTGCGCAATTCCAGTGAAAAATGCCTTGAGGCTTACGCCTTGAGTTTTTTTATGAGGCTTGCACCTCAACTTAGTTGAGGCCTGCCTTGAGGCGTGCCTCGCCTCACTGGTGTGAGACTTACGCCTCATCATATATATATATATATATATATATATATATATATATATATATATATATATATATTAAAACTTACATAAATCCTAAAGTAAAGCCCCGAACAAATCACACTTCGTGTACCCCCAAGTCGCATATACTTTCTCGCAACTGCCTCAACCTCCCGCCGTCGCCTTCGCCACAACCACCAACGTCATAGCCTCCATCAAGGATCACTTGAAAGCCACACACCGCCACCACCTATAAAAATTTTGGAGTATTAATCTCATATTTATGTTGATGAAAAATATTTTTGAAAGAGGAAGATGCCTGAAATAAATGAAGAAGAAGCATATTGGGAGACATGGGACTCTACAGGATAAGACACGGGAGAGATCAATTTGTTATAATAAGGACTCAAATAAAGATCCCCAAACTGATAACAATACATATGATTTTCTAGTTGCCAACTTCTCAACCTTTTTTAAATATTAAATGTATATAAATAGGGAACTAAGAAAGAAAGAATTTAAAGTTAAACTTAATGTTATATGATACTTTTAAGGAGTTTTTATATTTAATAATTTTTTGCTCATGTAATATTTGTATTTCAAGTATATTTCATGCAATTAATCACAAACCACTTTACGTCTTGTGCAATGTTTTTATTTCATATGTATGTCATTGTGTTATTTCATAATTCAATAGAAAGATTATGTCATTTTTTAACATATTATTTAAGTATTATATAAAATTTTACTTTTAACATTTATTTACACTTAATGTAATTTTTTATTTTAAGGCTCGCACCTCAAAACGCCTTGAGGCTTACGCCTCACCTCACAAACAAAAAACGCCTTAATACCTAATTGTGTAATTTTAAACATTAAAATCAACATCTTTATTAAGACTAGAAGAGAAGATTTGGGTTATCAAAAGGTTTTGCCAACTTTTAATTAGTCAATCAATAACAACCTACACAAATCCCCATCTCGATAGCACATCACTAGCCAAAAAAAATCTTATCTTTAGATATATAATACATTCGTATATCCTTTGTCATTCAATTCTCCAAAAAGCAAGTGATTCTATGAAGATGAATCCAGCTTTCTCCTTCATCACATATTTTGTTACAACCAATTAAGACATTGATAGAAAAGGCATGTTTTTCTCTATCATGTTTCAAGTTACGCACCTCGAAAGTCCTATATATCAAAGGTCACATAACTTAAGCCTCGTCATATAAATGAATCTATTATTTATTCAAAGTATCCTAATATAGTCGTGAGTGCATATCTAATTAATCAATTTCATCCTGCCTTCCTGCCTACTGATTTTTAGTGTATCTCATCAAGGAGGGACTAGCTACCCTTCTCATTCAGCATCATCATCCACATATGTGCAACCCTATCTCTATAAAGGGTGGATAATTGTGGGCTGCAAAAATTCGGCCCCGGCCTCCTCCCGCGCTGCTTTCCTTAGGGGGAGGTTTAACGGAATTAAGTTCTGGGATAAATTTTAGAAGGAAGATGGGTTTGTAGATAAGACACTACCTATATATTTCGCCCTCATTTTGCGAGGACTTTATGATCTAAGTTCTAGTTTCCTATAGGCGCAAGCCCCTATAGTTAATTACACCTCCCGATAACGAGAGAGAATTTTCGATTAAGGCTAGTCGTCAATCAGATATGTAGAGAATACGTGCACCTGGCAAATAGTGGCAGCATGGCCTTATGAATTTGGTGATTTGATATTTAAAATAGAAATTCCACCATCTTGCACTTAAAACGGATTGTTGGTGAATGGACAATGTTTAAAATTGCGTATTCGGGTACTGAGGCATTTTTCATCCGTGAAGCGAGACGTAAGCCTCAAGGCGTTTTGAGGCGTAAGCCTCAAAATCAAAAGATTGCGTAAACATAAAATGATAAATTTTTATATACTAATGAGTGAATAATATAAACATAAAAAAGCATTAGATATGAAGTGAAATCAAAATATCCCAATAATAAGACAATATGAAATATAGTTCAACTCAAAATTCCATCTTTCCCAAATCCCAGTATTCTTTTTATTAAAATATAATTTTAATTTCCAAAAATAAATAGCAATGACACATCACATAAGAACTCATAAGTTATCAGCACTGTCATCACTAAGGGGTTCTTCATTTGAATCATCATTATGATGATCTGCTCTCCTCTTCCTCCTCTCCTATAGAGTCCAATGTCGGGCATTTACTTCAATATTTATGTAAGTTTTAATATATATAGCGTGAGGCGTAAGCCTCATACCAGTGAGGCGAGGCGGACCTCAAGGCGGGCCTCAACCAAGTTGAGGCGCAAGCCTCATAAAAAAACTTGAGGCGTAAGCATCGAGGCATTTTTTACTGAAATTGCGCAAAGGAGGGCCTCAAGGCGAGCCTCATATTGCGCAATTTTAAACCATGGGAATGGATGATGGATCCAATCAAGATCTCATGGTTCTGTCGTCTAAGCCATCGTTGTCCCTGGTCTACTTAGTCAGAGGAAGTAGTCGACCCAACCTGACAGAAGGATCCTTATCGATAGCCATGGGTTGCTTTGTCCAAGAGAACCTTGTAAACCTGGGGTGAATGTTCATCTAGGGGGACAATTTGAATCCACCTTAGCTAATAGAGGGCTTTGTGCCCTATCGATTATATCATATTAATTTATATCTCAAAGATTTGATGTCACTAAGTAAGGTATTGGCTCGGGCCATAACTGGCATTTCATGATGCCATTTGACGGCAAAACCACTTAGTTCAGAGGGCATTGGGTTATAACCGTTTATCATGCGGTGCCATTTGACGACAAAACTACTGATCAGAGCACACGTACCATGTTCTTACTTGTAGGAGATTGTTTGAGAATGAATCCTAATGATATTTTCAACAAGGCATTTAGCTCTATATGAGCTGAAGTTATATTTGAATTTGTCCACCTCGACAAACTGTTGCAGAGGGTGGATGGATTTTGCTTTAAATTAGTGATAGCTGAATTTAAATTTTAAATATTTGGATTTTGGGACTTTTGGATATTTCTGGGAGTTTGGGTGGCATTTTGGATATTTGAAATTGACCCATCCGGTTGAGATATGCATTCAACACGACCATCATTGGGGTGAATGTAGGGTCATTACATTCATGGGTTGAACCTTATCGACTCTATCGACTTACCGACATAGGACCTGGTTTCATAGGCTTTCTATTTTTATTAATGAATTTTCTTTGTCGAATGCCTTATATAAACGTATAAAATAGATATTCTGGTCGACACCCTGGCCGTATATCTGTTTGATAATTTGAGCTATCTTGACTCTCACCTATCCATATAGAATAATCAAGCTCAAACTACGTTCATTTATTGATCCTCGCAACATCCCTATGCATCACGTGTATACCCATAACACGCTGTCGGGACCTATGAGGGTCTTTGGGGCATTTTATAATTTTTTGCTGAACCTTGTCGACTCCTATTTACATGCTTAGGAGGATTGGGTTTAAATTTATTGACCCACGCAGCACCCTAGACATCACGTGTGTACCAATAACACGCTCATAGGAGCTCATGCGGGTGTTTAATTATATTTATCCCTTTTGTGTACCTATGAGTATACAAATTACAGTGCATGTGAGGGGGGTACTTTAAAATATTTGTAAAAGCCTCCTGTCAGCTTGCATGCATGAATGTTGCGGATCCAGTGGCATGGCATCATATTAGGTAAACTTTCGTGCACTACTTGTTGATTCCTTTAGGTAGATTGTAATGCACTAATAAATCTCTTGTTTTATGTTTATAGATGCTTGTATTTATTGTAGATTCTTGATCTTTGCTCGTAGTTGTCATGTAGCATGTATGTCAAATGTACTGCATTCACGATTAGATATTCCATGAATGCTTGCTGGCAGGTTGCTGCATTCGCTATTACTGCCAACAAGTGTTTACATCTACTACAATTTTTCTTACAATCGCTTACAGATGATGTGTCGAATGCATAACAGGCCTCTTGCGAAGGGTATGTAGGGACTTATATTTATTGCATATCATTCGGCGTTTGCTTGCAATAGATTAATCTACTTGCTCAACATTGGATGGTGACTGATTGTAAAGGTGTCGTAGCATTCATTGCCTTCTGCTACGACAAGTTGTAGGCATATAGGTATCCTGTATATATAGAGTACACACACAATCTTTGCCTACAAGTAGCAAGTCACCTGGGCCTTTATATTCACCAGGGACTTTTGCATTCATTACATGTTAAATCTTGCTACTTAAAGGGAATATATGCATTTACTTGCATGACTGATTCATAGATAAGTTCTGTCACTACAACTCCTTCATTCATGACTCATTGGATCCATGGCATATGAATTTCCATAGTCTACAAGAGATAGATGCATTTTATTTGCAGGTTGTTGTTGACTGTCAGGTTGACTATATTCATTGCTAATTCCCTGCATACATTCGTCAGCAACATACAACGTTTATTGTATGCTTCCTTTCAATGCTCATAAGGAACTACTGCATTTATCCACAAACTGGTTATCAATGATTGGAGGGACTTCATAGTATTCATGGCATATTTTTTATAGCCACTAAAAGCTTTCCTTTCTATTTGTAGGCTAGACGCATGTATGGTCGATCGCCTACAACGATCCATTGGACCTTACATATATTACAAGTGTGTTTCCATTTGCTCGCAAGCTTGATACGAATGCCACTATCATTTGCATATGATTTGCAATGCTCATCATAACATTCTTGCACATCTACTTCTGATTAGACCACACATCTTCCTTGATCATCATTGATTGCTGCTTGCAAGGCTGAATATGCTCGCCTGTATTATGATGTTGATTACAGGGTGTTGTTACAAATATCATTAACCTGCTCATATACATTAACTAACAGGTCATTATATTCATCAAGAACTTTCTGATGAGTCAACAAATTCATTAGGAATCTCCTCCGTCGATGATTTCAGGTTCTTCACATAGACTTGCAAGCAGATTAGTGTGGACATTGCGAGCCCATATTATTCATGTGTAGGCTAAAGATTTTGCAACATCAATTGCAATAAAGTTACATATTCATGTTAATTATTACTTGTGGGTGAGATGTAAGGATTTTCCTTTAGTCTACCACAAATCATTGCTTGTTTGTTTATATCCCCTTGAAGAATCAAGTTTTATTTAATGAGGCACTCAGATTTGGACTGTTCATTTGTTACATCAACATCTTGTTTCATGTGTTCCACTCAAGTCTTGAGTTTTTCAAATCATCACCAACCGTTTGCACTTATTCGTATGTCAGTGTTAGTCAGAAGTTATTGCCTTTGTGAAGAACTTCTTGTATACACTTCTGGCTTCATTGTATACATTGAATCATGCTCATTGTGGAGACCTTATTAGATCTCCTAACTTTGCTCACAAGTGTATCACTGCACCACTCATGGATAAGTTATTGTGTGCATTTGGAGTTACGTCATTTGTATGCGTGGAGAGTTTGTTTTTTTTTATGAATCTCTCATTTGCTTGCATGATATTCACTCCTAATGCATTTGGATGCTCGGAGTTATTGCTTGGTCTTTGATATTTTCATTTTGTTCATGCATTTATCAATTTCAAGTTTGCATTATTTGAGTTCAGTTTGTCGTCATCTATTGTACAAGTTCCCTGTGGCCCTTTTGAGTTCTTATTGATTGTTCCTTGTGTTCAAGTTCAAGCTTTAGTTAGTCAATTGAATTATGTGTCACTTTACACTTTGTTCATATTCGAGTTTAAGTCCAAGTCCCCTTTTGTCCTATGAGTTCAATCAAGTCCAAGTACGGTCTCATGTTCACCCAAAATTTCGAGAGCCTCTCAGCATCTCCCCCATTTAGGGGAAGAAACTACAAGAAACACGCTAAAGAAAAGCATGTATGGTAGGTGTCCTTAGACACCGCGGCCGTGAAATCTTCAATCCCACCACGCTAGAGAAAGACGTGTATGGGTCTTCGGTACCTCTTTCAAAAGAAAAGTAGTTTGCTTTCCCCGCAGGTACAAAGCCGCATACGAGTACTTAAGATTGTCCCCACCACGCTACAAAAAGCATGTATAGGGCCTACCCGCCTCGCCGAAGGAGTCGCACCAGATTCCCTTCCCACCACATTAGAGAAAAGCATGTATGGGCGGTTTTCCGGCTCGACATGAAAGTCGAATGCGAGGTTTTGAGTTTAGGGAGTTATACCTTGGCAACGGCGAGGTGGTGTTGGCACATAGATCGAGGCAATGGAAGGTCTTTGCACTTTTCCCTTTCTTTTTTTTAAATTAATTAATTATAACTAATTTTAATTAATAATAATTAGTTAAAATTAATAATAATTAATTACTATTAAAATACTAATTATAATTAATTATATTTAATTATAATTAATGTATGATTAATTGATAATTAATTATAATTAAAAATAGGTAATCATAATTAAATTCAAATAATTATGATTACTTTATATTTAATTAATAACTAATTATAATTAAAAATAAAGAATCATAATTAAATCTAATTAATTATAATTAATTTATATTAATAATAATTAATTATAATTAAAGTAACTAATTATAATTAAATTCAATTAATTATAATTAACTTAAACTTATACATAAATTCAACAAGGTTTATACAGGATTTGAGCCGAATTTAGGAAACTAATAAATCTCACAGCAAACTAAACTCTTTGTTTGCCTCTTTAATTGTAAATTCATGACTTACTAATCATGTAGTTCGGTGTGTTTACGGGATATGGCCGAATAAGCGAGTGTAAGGGAGAAAGATACTTTCACAGCAAGCTCACCTTGTTGCTCACGATCAAAATATCAGAACTTCCGACCCGACAAGAATGGGAACGTCGTCATATGAGCGAAGTTGGCTAGCAATGGAGGTAGGTTGGTCCCTCCTCTCTCTCTCTCTCTCTCTCTCTCTCTCTCTCTCTCTAGACATTCAGCTCTCTCTCTAGACTGAAGGAACCAGGAGGTCGGCAAGGCTAGGGTTCGACTATGGAGGTCGAAAGCTAAGGTAGGAATGGAGGTCAGAGGGCTTCGTTAGAGATGGGGTTCGGTTATGGGATGAGTTCGGCTCTAGCGGCTAGAGGCGTCGAGCGTGGAAGTAGTTCAGACCTGGAGATCAACATGATAGGGCTTTCAATTGAGGGAGAACAAGCATTGGTGCTTGCGAAGGGGAAAGGAGGAATCGGATAGGGAATCGAAAGTAGCGACGGGAGTTTGTATGTGGGAAAAGTAGATGTCGAAGGAAAGACCGAAAGGCTTCGCTCATATCTCATTTTAACGATGCGAACTGTGTGCTATTGAGGCGGGAAGGATTCGAGTGCAAAATGACGGGAGAAGCGACGTTTCGGCATCGTTGCAGAGGGTATGGGGGTCTTGTAGCGACGGGATTTGCGATCGCTTCGTGCAGGCTATTCGATACAGGTAATCATTTTTATGATTTTTTTTTTCTTTTGTCTCATTGCAAAGGTCAACAATAATCGAATTTATGTTAGGAGCGAATGAATGAACAATATTGTCCTACCAATGATAGACTGCCATTTATATTGTGCAAGATGATGAAGATGAGTTAGATGAGTTTTGACTTTGTTGGTGCTTAGTTGCTTTGGAATTTGTGTCATCTTTGGAGCTTTTTTTTTAAATGGTTTCATTTGTATCACTTTATTGTGTTCTTATGTTGTTCGCCACAACTCCAAACTCAAGAAAAAAAACCCTAATTTTTCCATGCAAAAGAGAAGAGAGCATGTAGTGAGCATGAGAGTTTTTATAATATAGGGGAGTGGAGATTTGAGTAGGGAAGACCATGTACCTTCGTTTATTTTGTCAATGAAAATTATTTTCTAATCATATCATCACCACTTGTGTCGTTATTCAACGAAATTATATTTATTTCATTTGTGTTTAAATTATTGCCCATGATTATCATTTGTTTAAGCACAATTTTATTTACATGCTTATCATTAGGGGTAGGGTTTGTTGCCTAAATCTCTATGTGCTTTATAACTTCCTAGTGTATATTTATCATTAGCAAAATGGGAGAAATTATTAACTTTTTGAGCCCAAGTGAGTTCTAGATTGTGATGATCACAAATATACAAAGGAATTTGAACTAACGATTTCAATTAAAATTTTGCATCACTCTATATAGATACATAATTTTTAAAAATTACAAAAAATAATTCTAATGGACGTCCACTAAATTTTTTAGGTATTTGCTAAAGTTTATGAGCCTCCAATAATCTCTATTCGGGAAAGTATTAAGTCCCAAATCTTGTTATTTGGAATCTAATCAAATGCAAAAATTAAGTAATTTTGAACGTCGCTATTGTCAAAAATGTAATAAATCATCAATACATTATTCTAAATGATTTAATTAAAACCGTAAGGCTCTAGTATATATAACACCTTATACGATTCACCTAGAAGTAATGCTCACATGTAACAATAGAACCTCCACTTAAAAGGATAGCCTCCAACCTCATCTCTCATTCAAAAAATATTTGAGATTTCAACAGCTTATTAAGATAAACAAATTATTTGCTTTTCTTGAAGGAAGTTATTGATATTTTGGTTTTGATGAGCTCGTTGTTCTTCATGCAATATTGCATGCGCATGTAAGACCATTTCACTTACACGTTTATTTTGGTTTCTACTGATTTTTTTCCTATAGATTGGCCAATTGTTTTAAATGAGGTTGCTTAGAGGTGATGCCCTTGCTCGGAACAAGGTGATAGGAAAGATTTCCCATAGATTCTGATTTCTGGGCAAGCAATTTAGAAAATCATGGATGAGTGGTAAGTGGAAATAATGTAGTATTTTTATTCTATTAATTCCAGTAAAGATGTATGGTTTAGTTCATGTTGTACAAGAATGTCTCAGGTAACAGAGCAAAATTTGCAATGTTTAAAACTAACACCACAACGCAACAACTATTAGCGCTGCAATGTCTTCTCAACGCCCCAACGCCTGTTTTGGACATTATAGCGCTAGAGTCTCAGAAAAATTTCACTAAAGTCAATGCCCCAGTGGATCTAAGGGTAGCGCCGCAATGCCAAAAATCATCATTGCAGCATCAGAGCATCATGAAAAATTTCAAATAATTCAATGTCAAAGCACCAACATCGAAAGCACCACAGTGCCGGATTACATAAGTAAGCACCAAAGTGCTCATCTGCAGCGCCACAACACTCATCTTTTGCAATGCCACGGCAGAACAGTTAAGAAAAAGAAGCATCGTGCCGACTCAACCAAAAGTCGCACCGATTCAATCAACAATCGCGCTGGGTTAGACAACTCTCCTATCTTGGGCAAATCTCGTTTGCATTAACACTTAACATCACTTCTAAACCCTTACTGAGGATTATATATTAACTTAAAATCTTTTAGGAGCCGCACAATTCAAATTAAGCCACCAATCATAGCTCTAACCCAATATTGGGCATTAGTAAAGACAACACTATCCTATTCCCTAATCAATTAAAATACTTTTTTTTTTTAAATGCCTCATGGAATGAGGTGCACCCCTCATTTTCCCCACATGAACCTAAAGTCTCAAGGTGCTTCGCATGAGCCTTTCTCTAAAGCATGCCTCAAGGTGCATGACTTATTGCAAAATTTTAAACATAGCTTGTAATAGTTGTAGATCAAATTTTACAATATAAAAAATTATGTATCAACCATCAAAATTAGTACATGTCAAATCCATCAATCAAGAAGACTTCTTTTCTCCAATAACATGAGTCATTTGATTCTTCAACAGTCTTTTCTACAATCAACAGACTGATACTCATTAAAATGCAAAGGAATCATTTACCATCAACATCATTATCTTTACACAACTATTTGGGTGCTTTATGAAATATTTTTGTCTTTCATTCTTTCTTAATTGATGCATGTCTTGTTAACTATAGTTTGTAAAAGAAAATTTGCATATCTTTAGGTCATGTTAGTTTTGAACTTTTGACCTACCTCATTTACCTTCAAACTCCTATTAGGAATAACTTTATCCAATTTTCTAAAACCCGTTATAGATGTTTAAGTTATCTAATGCTATTTTACAAACTTATCTTTGATGTATGGAATCACTAAACTTTAATAATAAAAATTTCTCACTCTATCCTCCTACTTTTATTGCACATCACTATACAAAACCAAAATTTAAATTTGCATTGTTCTTAGTACTCATTCTACCTTCAAAGCCATTTCAATAAAATACAACAGAATTTTGTCAATTGAATAATAGTTTCTTTATTCATGAATGTTTTTACTAGACATTTGCAAGAGAATGTACCCTGATTTATGCTTTTTGTTTAGCGGAGTTTTTCTCAAAGAGTAACTCTGCAGAGAAACTCATCAATAGCTATTCAAACACATATCCTTCTTCATCCAGTTTATAAATATGTTCCTGCTGAAAACAGAGCTTGGACAAAAAAATATTCAGAAATTCCTCACAATTATTCACCTGTCTTAAACATCCTCTCCACGAGACTGGCTATGTGCACCATCCAAACTCGCCAATCCTTCACCCATCATTTTTGCCCTGTTCTGAGCCTGTCTCTCCACAGCAACCATATACAAGCCTGTGATTCTAAATTCAATAGCCTAATAATAATAATAAAATAACAATAATAATACACAATCTGCAACACATATGATGAGAACAACAATTCACCTATTGCGCTACCAAATGCGCAGAGCCAGAGAATCCTCTGCGACCATTTTTCCCCAACTAGTCCTCTCGTCACCATTTTTATGGCACTCACTCGTCACGTATTCGAGACAAAATTAAAAATTTACTTGTAAGAGCTGAAAATCATGGAAGAAGAATATAATCAAACCCCCCGAATGCGAAGGGAAACGATAATACGGAAAAAATCACCAGTGTTTGCAACGTCCCCCCCGTAGTAGTATTTGGAACAGAAAAAACGAATAAGAAGTCTCACCAGGAAGTCGATACGAGGGTTTCGCAAGCTGCGGAAGCTTCCGAGCATTCTAGGATTTAAGCGGCTTGGGGGCCAAATATATGGAAGAAAATTATTAGGTCCAGACATTTAATTAAAAATTGTCATGTGAATTGTGTTTTGAATGTATTTTTTTTATTTTATTTTAAGTGTGTTCTAAGTGTGCTTTGATTGTACTTTTTGACTGTGCTTTACTTGCACTTTACCTATGTTTTTACGTACTTTACTTAAAATTCCACGAACACATGTACATTATACATGTAAATATTTTATTAGTGTCCGGACGTATCTCTACGTCCGGTGACCAGACCTAATAATTTTCCCAAATGTAGAGGTGCAAGCTTGATAATGCGCTAACCAGACAAGTTTAATATTCAATTCATTTGCTCCCAAGACATTATTTAAATAATATTTTTTTTTTGTAAAATATACTTAAATATGAGAAAAAGGATCAAATTGGTTTACTCTTTGTGAGAGATTAAAATAATTCCGAACTATTTGGTCCCTCGACTCCTCCAAATTATACTTTTTTTAACATGCTGTCAAATTAAAACAGAAAAATGAGATGAGTGTGAGGGTATTATTGGAATAAGCAAAGAATTCTTTAAGAGAACGTCTCGCAGCGCAAAGCAGTATGTTAGCGAATCCTCAAGGTGCAGCCAAGCCCTTCTTCGACCCCAGCAACCCAGTAATAGCTCAGGGGTGAATCCAACATCCCACAACCCTGATTAACATCTTATAGCGCAAAGCAGCGACCCGCTGCATAGCAACCTCCACTGTGGCCACGATCTAGCATCTCGCAGCACGTTGCGTCAATCTCGCAATCCTGCATTGTCGATCACGTCTCACAGCGTTGACCTCATTGATTCGTGCCACAAAAATCTCACAGCTGAATAAATTCTATGTTTCTTCATTTTTGTTGTAAATCTTGGATTTATTAAATCCTATAGTTCGACGGATTTATGGGATTTGGCCTAAGAAGTGTGCAAAAGGGAGAAAGTTACCTTCACAGCAAGCGAGCTCCCATTGTTGCTTCCGATCAAAATGTCGTAACTTCCAATCCGACCGAAAGGGAACGTTGTCAATGGAGCAAACTTGAACCTCAACGAAGGAGCCAAGAAGCGACTAAAGTGATTAATAACATAATTATTAATATAATTTATAAATAAAACTAACTTAATAATAATTAAATAATTAATTAAATTATTAGTAGGATTATTAGTTCAATAATTAGTTATTTCAAAATAATTAGCAGGATTAAATATAATTTCAAATAGAATAATTACTTTATTATATTATAAATAATAATTAAATAATTAATTAGTATTAGAACACTTTAAATGATTAATGAGATAACCAATGATATAATTAATAATTAAAAATTATTAATTAATACTTTAAAATTAATTAAATCATTAGTAGGAGTATTAGTTAAATAATTAGTTATTTAAAAAATTAACTAATTAATTTGATAATTATTAATATAATTAGATATCAAATACTAATTAAATTCACACATATACAAGTAATTTAATAAATAAAATTATAATTATAATTAAATTATTTAATAATTAAACTAATTTCAAATTAAATTGTTTATCATTATAATTTTTTAATTATAATCCTACTTGAGTTAAATCTTAATTTTGCCAAACTGCCCCTAAGAGTTGCCATGAAGAGTATATTAAAACTAAAATTTTTGAAATTATTAAAACTAAAATTATTTATAATTGTTTTATTAAAGAAAAGTTTAATTAAACTTTTAAGCAGCTTGGGAGCAAGATTTTAATGGCCAAATCTATAGCTTTGTTTGTTTCTTTTTCTAATAGGTGATTATATATATATATATATATATATATATATATATATATATATATATATATATATATATATATATATATATATATATATATATATATACTCAAATTTATTATTTATAAAATTAATATTCATATTACTTTTTGAATTGTTAAACTCATGTATTTGCATATGTCATGACAAAATCATTAGGAGTATGATAAGTGAAAATTTTCAGGTTTTGTTTATTGTGAATTTTGATATTTGGGTTAGAATCTAAAAATTGAATATAAGAGAGTTAGTTTTATAAATAATTAAATTTTAAGTATTATGTATGTAATTGCCCTTTTGTCTTGCAAGCAACATAAAATAAAACCAATAAAAGTAAGGATAATATAATCTAATTTTCATTTGGTTGATATTTAAAATAAAATAACTATGTTCATTTTCTATAATATTCATTATATTTATTATATATAAATATTTAAATGTTTTTCTATTTTATCTAAAATTTTATATTAAATTATTAAGTAATTTAATTTGTTTGTAGTTTGTTTGTAGTAATTCTATTAAAATCATGTAGTTTTATGTCATCTACATATAATAATAAAAAATGTCACTTTCCATCATGCCTCATAATAGAGGAAATTAGAAAAATATGTAGGTTGTTTGTTTCCTTGAAAAAATATATCTAAATATTTATATCATAGCAAAACACCCCAGCTTTTGATCATGGATGTTCGAACAAGATTCTAGCAAGATTGAGTCCATGTTCAAACTTTGCTTGAACTCCACTCAACTCATGCTCCAATTAGATTTGAATATGGTTTAAACATGAATCGAACAAAATTTGAGCTAGGTTCGAACATGGGTTGACATAAGTTTTAATAAGGTTTGATCATGGTTCAATGATAGTTTAAACATGAATAATAACATGACATCATATAAGGTTAATACATGAGAGTGACTGCAATCCAATAACAAATTACAAGAGATATAATACAACGGACATATCTTAATATAGTGCATTTTAAGAGATATAACATAACATACCTAATAAAGTGTATAATTTAATTATATATTTCAAGAGAAATAGCACATATAAATTTAGATGTATTATAAATTGGGTTAATGAACATAGAGAAATAATGTTTACATAATAATAATAAATGACCTATAACACTATAATGGAGTAGATATAAATTTAGATGTATTATAAATTGGGTTAATGAACATAGAGAAATAATGTTTACATAATAATAATAAATGACCTATAAAACTATATTATTGTGAAAACAATATGTCTTCAATAGCTCATACATAATTGAATATGATTAGGTGTTGCTTTAATAATATTTTTTAAATATTCAAATGGATTGCCTTATTGTAAACTAGAGGACCACCTTTGTTGTGGCCCTCCTCCACTAAGAGAGAGATTTGGCATAGAAAAGTTCATGTATACTTCAAATAAATATGATTGCTCAAACAACCTAGAAAAGAACTTATAGAACATACTCGTTATTGGTTAAACTATCTGTAATAAGGTGGAGTAAGGTTTAAATCCATACAATATAATAGACCTTTTAGGAAGTAAAATCTCACATATAATACAATAAACTTTATTATAGTTCATTGTAAAACATATGAATTATATATTTGCCTATGATATTGGTAACTTCTCCTCCCCTCTAATAATGTACATGACTCCAATAATAGGCCACCGAATGAATCATTTTTTTCCTTGTGAAAGATGGAGGTTGCTAGTTAGTAGTACTAATCAAATGGTTCATCAAACTTAATTATATCAAATCTATAATTTTTAGAGTCATGCCATATATGTTATTTATTAAAAAAAATAAAGCATTAATATGCTACAAAATATACATCAAAGTTAGTATAAAGAACATCTAAGTTTTCATACTTTCAAAAACATATGATGTTATCACCTAACTACCTAAATAAATTGTTGGAGTATTCAACTATGATAACCATGTGTTTTTCTTGCCCACTCTTGTCTCATTCTCATGAAAGTTGTCAACTATTCATGGCATCTAAGATTTAAAGGAGCACAATTACTTTTCATCATTCGGGTGAGGATGACTAATGGCACACAAATCAATAAGTTTGTGCCTTTTCCCTAATTATCATGTTAGTGTCTTCTCTTAAACTTCATTAATATTACATGACTTCTATATATAATTGTAATAGATGTATTGATTTTATTTGGCTTCTCAACTTTCTATTCTATAGGTATAATGGAAAGGGATTAATGTAATATATCCACCGCCACCTCTTGTTCCACCTACTCATATACCTCATTCTGAACCATTTTTATGTATGGTTCAATTAGTAATAGGCTTTGCCTCACTCCATATTTGTCCTTTAAACATACAAAACTTACAACAAGAGTAGTTAAAGCATCCCTTTTTGCTCCAACATTATTTGATTATTCTCCATTCTAATATGAAGCTCCTTTACTCTTCTACAATGAAAAATGTTACTTAAATCCTTCATAAGAAGTCATTGCTTGATTTAATGGTGGTTGAGCTTTCATTACCTCCCTCACTTTATCCTTAAAAAATAAGCTTTTCACTTTCGTTTTTATAACTCAAGTTAAGATGCATTGAGAAGAAGTATGAAGAATTGACTTATAAAGTCCTCATCATCATCTTTGTGTACCAAAATATGATGAAAAACCACTTATAACAAGTTAGGATTTGCAGACATACAACTTAAATAAATATGGTTTACTTAATTTGAATTAATGAAATACATTTTTATCCATTCACAAATGTAAGAAATCTTTGTTCTTGAGCACATTGTTACCCAACACAATGTTTGTGGAGGTTAATGAGGAAGCCATCTATAAGGAAATAAAGCCTAAGCTTCCATACCATTGGTATCATGGTGCACTCCATGAATGAATATATATATATGCAATACATATCCTCATCAAATCTATTCTCACATAGTTTACTATTTCTATCCATATTATATAACGCCTCGAATGGGAGTTCTCAATACTATAAACCAGTGACAAAAGAAAATTCAAATATCAATATACTTATAAAATAACTAAAATGTGCAAAATAAAACACAATGACAGAGCCATGATCAAACCATCTCCAATAATATTTCAAACATGATCATACCATTATGAAACCTTGATTGAACAAACTTCAATCATCATTCTAATAATCTTCATTCATCTTGGAACCATGATCAAACTATGATCAAACCATGTTCATTCATCATTCAACTAATCTTCAAATGATGATCATACCATGATGGAACCATCTTCAATCATCATTTGAACAATCTTCAACTTATTATCATACCATTATTAAACCATCTTCAATCATCATTTATACATTTTTGAACCACTATCACACCATAATTGTTACATATCATATAATGATTGAATCATGATTGAAACATAAACAAATTATCTTTAAGTCATTATCTCTTATCTTAAAAAGCTTTGAACATGGTTTGAAGATGGGTTGAGTATGGCTTGATTGTGGTTGAAAGATCATGTGAATAATAATTAAAGAGAGTTCAATCATGGTAAGATCATCATTCAAATATTATTCAAACACATTTTAAATATTATTTAATCATGATTTAAAGATTAAGGTAGTTCAATGATGGTTTGAATAAGTTTGTATCATATAATCTAATCTTCTAATATTCTAAGTACAAAGTAGAGATTGCCATGATCAATTTGAAAAATCCAAATAGATAACATTGCTAGCATTTTTATATGATGAATGGAGGGTTATTGTCTCTATGAACTCATCATTACCGCAACACATTGTGGAGAAAATTTTACAATTTGTTAGATTTGCAACATGATTTACTTCAAATACTTCTTTTTTTAAATTTGGGAATTTGGGTAGATTGATATTGTACTATCCAAATGAATAGACTATTATTTCACTATCAATTTGAAAGGAGAAACTCTCAATTTATTTTCATAATCAAATGCAACATAAGGAATATTCAATTAATCTCAAAGGATAAAAAGAATATTCACTTATCATTTTGTTTAAAAAACTATATAAATATTATTATTTTTATAATCAAATAACATAAAGATTATTCAATTAATCTCAAAGGATAAAAAAGATATTAACTTATTATTTTGATCATGAAACTAAATAAATGTATTTATTTTTATAATCAAACAAAATAAAGAATATTCAATTCATCCCTAAGCATAAAAAGAATATTCACTCATCATTTTGGTTATGAAACTAAACCAATGTTTAAAGCTAGATTTTTGTCCACAAATTTTCCCTTACCTTAGAAAAGAGCTAAATAGGGTTTATTTTAATTCTGGGTTTTAGACTTCCTATAAGGGTAAGCCCATATAGTTAATTATAACTTTGAAGAGAATACTCTTGATTAAGTGAAGGCTAAAGAATTTAAATTTTATATATACTTAAAGAATGGCATGGGCTATCAAAATTTAGCATACAATATTTAGATTATAAATCTTTAATTTGGATTTAAAATTTAGATTTAGACTTCAAATTTTAGATTTTTGGAATGATAGAACATAAAGAATATCTGTAGACTGAGGGATTTATATAATTTAGAGTTTTACTTGTCTAGAGTGAGTTTCCAGCTAATAATCCTAATCATAATCAATCACAGTATGAATATAGGATTAGTGGCATTATCCTATAAATCAAGGAATTATAATTTAAAAAACTTTAATTAGGACTTTACAATATGTTCATGATCGTGTAATAAAATGATACATGAATACTAATGTATAAATAAAAATCTTTTATTCACTGATAATTTCTTAAAGCACAACCCATGGCCTATTCAAAAGTAAAGGTGGCCAGGATGTACAAATAACGAGCCTTAATTTTAATTCTTATATAATGTAGATTTAAATATGATTGTTTATTTTTGTCTTTAATCTTCTAGCTTTTGGATTTTTTATAGAATTCTAAAAGATAATGATCTTCAAAGGAAAAATAACCATTTCCTTTTGGAACTTTTTTTTTTTTTTGAGGAAAATGCAATTGCATTAATAGGAAAAAAACAAAAGACTAATTACAATCAGCAGGGGATGATATTCACCCTTGATTAGATTAACCATCAAGGGAGGGATATCATCAAAAGAAAAACTATCAAAGTAAAAGCTATCATCTAGAGCCATAGTAGCACATAAGTTGGCTACCTTATTACATTCTCTATGAGCATGTACAAAAACTACTTTATTGAAATCACTTACAAATAAAGAATCACTTACTAGCTTGAGGGTCATAGCACATTTGTCTTGCTTCAAAGAATTTTGAATGTATTTGATAACATTCAAATTGTCACTTTCAATAATGACTCCTTTGTAATCTTTCATCCAGCTTTTGACATAATCTTTGACCGAGAGTATAGCATCCAACTCCAAATGAGCAATATCCCAATGTATCAATGTTCTCCCAAATGCAAGAATGAATCTCCCAAAGCAATCTCGAAAGATTCCACCAAAACCAGCTAGTCCCGAAGGAGTTAATGAAGCATCAACATTGATTTTCATCCAATCTTTCGGTGGGGGCACCAAGAAATAGAAGACTCCCTAAGGAGATTAGTGCTCCAATAAGAAAGATAAGACGTAGCTTTAGTGATGGCTACAAATAAAGCATTAGCAGCTACAACATAATAAGGAAGAGCAGATTTTCCATGCTTGATCTCGTTCCTATTCTTCCAAGAGAAATAAACAATGGTACAATAAATCTGTACCACTCCCAGATTTTTACCAGAAATTTGTTCCTTTTGGAACTTATACATGTATATAAACAACTATTTTAAATTTTTTATAACTATTGACATTTTACAACTCAATCTGACTATAAAAGTATCTAAAATATTTATATCATTATCTTTACATTTATATTTACATCATTGCCTAGATATTATACTTTTGTAGAATTATAAAAGAGCAGTTTATATATAAAAATTTTCATTTATGATGTTATGTGAGTATATACAAAAAATAATAATATCATACAGCTTAAGAGATTACTCCAAATGTGCACCAATAAAAATATAAATATAACATCCAGAATATAAAAAGTAATAATTTAAATATGAGTACCCTTTAGACAAGGCACTTCAAACAAATTAAACTAAACCACTATCCTAGTCTAGGCTAAAGTTAATTATCCTAGCAAGCCATCTAAAGTGTGTGTATAATGTTGTATGGCTAAGATAAATCCTAGGTTTAATTAGTTTAGAATTTTCTACAATTGAATTTATTTATTTAAGCACATTAAAGGTAGGTTTGAATTAAAGTATTTAGTGATTTAAAAGTTTTAAATTTATTTTAAGGGTGTTTTTATTATTGAAGTTGTTTTAGTTTTAAGTTTTAAAGAACATAATGCTCATTGATTTCCAAGTGCAAAAAGCTATTGATTAGTAAGTCCTAGGCTCATCTTTGTAATTCTACCAATCCCCCAAAAATGGTGTAGATAGGTTGCATAGAGTCCTTGTATTTTTATTAAATTATTTTAGTCCTTAAAGCTTCCAATCAAATACACATCTGCCTTCATAAAAGAAGTCAAGCACAAAGGTATCAAAGGTTTAATGTCTAAGTATTTTATTACTAAATTTAATGGTTATTTAGATTGAATAGAAATTATTTTTATTAAACCAGGGTTATGAGATTTGTTTCACCCTCCTTTGAGCTAAGCTAATAGCCATTTAAGCCCAAATTACACAGTAATTGTCTATTTATTTAAGTCTGATTGTTGGTTACTAATTTTAATTAATTCAATTCATTAATTACTAATTTATAAATTTTTTAATTTCACACTTATATCCTGTCAATTCATTCATGGTATTATCACAATGTATACAATGATCAAAGTCACATTAGGATATGTAACCCAGTAATTCAAGGTTTCTAACCTATAAACTTTATAGACGAAACATTTATTATTCATTATTATTATTAATCTCATTTTATTCATTGAGTTAGTCATTTGCTAAATTTTTAGTGATTTATTGAATTTTAATATTTAGAGGATTATTTAATTAATTAGATTTCACAAAAAGTTGACTTTTTAATAAACATTAAATTCAAGAAAAATTATATTTTTCATAAATATTTAACACAATTATGAATTCAATGCCTTTGAGTTTGTGCCATTCAGAGTTCTATCAAATTAGTTATGATTTTTAGCTATATTTAATTAATTAAATTTGATAACATTTTTACTTTTTGATTTACATTAAATTCTAGAAATATATATTTTCATAAATATTTTACCCAATTATGAGTTCAATGCCTTTGAGTTTGAGTCAATTGGATTTTTTTTTAAATTAATTATGATTTTTATAAGTTAAGCCCATTTAATTAATTAATTAATTCAAGTAATTAAGAGATTTTTTATTTAAGCTCCAAAAGAACCCCACATTTCTTGATATCTTCCTCAAATGTCACTTATTACTCCAAGGATGATTACATATTTGGAACCATTTTTGAAATTTTTATTTTTCTTAATTTCTTTATTTAATTAGATATTAATTTTCTTTATTTTCAAATTACCTTTTATTTTTAATGAATTTCAAGGGGTTTTTAATTTTCCTTTGTTAAGAACTAAATTCTGAGCATCGTGAAGCTTACAATGTATTTATTATTTAGTTATTTTGGATTTACTATAAATTAAAGAAAATATTAGATCATTTATGTAAGTCAAACTAGGGTTCACTAATTGATAGACCAAATAAATTCTGAATTTTGTTAAATTTGAAAATATATTCATCTAAATATTTGCTTTAAACCTACTAAATTTGGATTCATCAAATCCTTCCTAGGTGTCATTATCAATCACCAAAG
Organism: Dendrobium huoshanense; assembly: GCA_016618105.1. NCBI lineage: Eukaryota > Viridiplantae > Streptophyta > Magnoliopsida > Asparagales > Orchidaceae > Dendrobium > Dendrobium huoshanense. The sequence continues at coordinate 62,258,916 of CM028359.1, read as the reverse complement.
GTAAATACATCTATACATGTATAGATTTAATTGGGACTTTCTACTATTCAGAGTTGGGTAAAATCAGTATCATTCTAACCTTTACATAAACAAAAGCACACTAAAAAAAGTTCAAGCCCTTATTATGTGTGGATTGAGAGAAATTAATTTACAAAGTTTTTGATGAAATTATGACCCATAACTTTGATAATTTAATTTCTTAAGATCCATTGATCATCAAGGCCTAAGAAAACTAGGGAATGTAATACACCCTAGTTTTTGTTGTCCTAATTTGAGCTCAATTGGACCACTAGTTAGAGAAAATTTTATAAATAATAATAAAAAAAAAAAAAACAAACCCAAATTATTCTCCATACAATGGTCAAAACATATTGAAATTTCTTTTAAAATAACATGGGGCTCAAGCTAATTCCAATGAGCTAAAGGACTCAAATATTGGATGAAAAATGGAATTATGGTGATTTTTTTGAATTTTCTAGCAATTTTTACCATTATTTTAACCCTTAAATCCAATTTTCTAAATGATTCCCCATTATTGTTCAATGGTGCAATCATTGTCAATCATGAAAATGTTGTTGTTGATAAGGGAGTGAAGTAACCTAAACTATTATGAAAATAATTTTGGGCTTTATAAATTTCTAAATAATGCATAGGCTTTCTTTGATATTAAAATTATAAAAAAATTTAACTTAATATACACAAGTATATGTACCGATTAAGTACTATAGTGACATAGTATAGTATCAATCCTAAATGAAAGAATATTTACTTGCAAATACTAGTATTGTCTACTAAAATTGCAATAAATATCTTACTCAATAAAAATAAATTTTGGTGGAGATTCAATCCCTTAATTTAAAATAAAAAATTAAATGAAATACTATTTAGATCAAATATTTTATATTGATGGAATATAAATACAATATATTTTATAATTATTCTCTTTTATATTGATTCTATTCAGAGCATATGCATCACCAAACGCTCAATCAAGCATGAATACACAAAGGACAGAATAAACCTTCCAACCTCAATTCCACTCTAAACTCTCATAGTCATCACAATATAAAAATTATAGAAGAGTAAGTAAAGCATGTATTATTAAAATCCCCTCATTTTAATTTATATCTATAAATTTGGTATATGTAAAGCATTATGTCTATATTTGCATTACACCAATCCAATATACTTAGTTGTGCCTGCTTTGCTATTCCTAGGCTCCGCATTACACCTGATGTTAAATACATATATGGCCACTATGTGCATTGGATGAAGACTTGATATATTAAAAATATCATAAAATTATTGATGAAGAGAATTCAATAGTACTCCACATTCCATCTATACCATTAATCCAAAACTAAAGAATTTAGCCATACATGAAGAATAAGTGAAACGAACTCATGTTTATTAATTACACAAAAGAAAGAAAGTACAAAAAAAGATATAACTAGATGGGTTCAATGATCTTTTTTACACTTCTCCTTGAACTTACAAAATTACTTCCACAATAATTGACCAAACACTCTCATGAAGTGGATCTTGGGCTCCCTGAAGTCCCTTAGTTGTCACTCTTAAGGAAATGATTGAGAAGCACTATGAAGACTAAAATTAACCAAGTCACTAAAGTCCCTTACTAACATTACAAATGAACAATTTTTAAAAAATACAAAAAATGGACTAGCACTACGACACACTATAAACTAGCATCGTGGTGAACATAAAATGAACTAATAGTGTAGCACTGAAGAATTTCCCCCTCTACGGTGCTTACTGATATGGACATGCTATTTAATAAATTAACATGTCACATCATTAGCAAATCAAGTCCTGATTAGTTACACATATAGTGATGCATTGTTATTGATTATTAAGCGATGTGGTGTCCATATGACACCACTTTTGGCTTGGCATTGCTAGAAATTAGCTTCGCGATGCTGTGCATATAGAGATTGTGCTTTGCAGTGCTTACTCCTCCGACACCACCTTATTGTCAAACAGAGACTGAACGCCTCCATGTCCATATTGGATGCTATGATGGTAAATGGAGTCGTGGTGGTATAATGTCTAACACCATAGAGTTGTATAATACTTAGAATTTCATGCCTTTCTTTTATTTTGAATATTAGCTTCTACTTTAGACTACATATAATATTAACGATTTCAATGTAAGGTTTTGATGACATTAGTAATTCCATCTTTAGGTTACCTATGATTTCAAATTTTAATATACTCATATCTAATTTTTAATACTAACTATTCATCTTATAATTATAAAAGTTAATTTCATAAAGGTGTAGCTCATAAAATAAAATTTGGATAATAGCTCAAATGGTTGAAGGAGTTAAGTATTAGTTTTTCCAACCTATAAAGTAGAAACAAAGCTAATTAAAACAAGGATCTAGGGTTTTATTATTATCCTAATTTTAAATAATTTTTAATTATCATTTTTATAAGGGTAATTAAATAATCTTAATATAAAAGTAATTGGTGGATACTAATAATTTAAGCATGAAGGGAATTTACTAATATGTAAATAAAACACATAAACAAACAATACAAATATATGATTTCATAATAATGATAAAAGGCCCATAAAATATTTGTTAAACACAAAACATGACATAACATTCATAACAAAATGGGTACTAGAATAACACATATATGGGTTGCCTCTCAGAAGCGATAAGCTTTAAATTTTCAGCTAGACTATACCAATCATTACTTTTCATAATGAACCAATTTAGTTGTTCCTGTAATAGATCAATATCTTATCCTAAATAAGGTTTCAATATGTGGCCATTTACTTTAAAGATATGCAAGATTTTTTTGTATTGTATTTCCATAGTCCCATAGGAAAATAATTTTATGATAGTGAATGGCCCTGACCACCTAGACTTTAAATTTACTTAGGAATAACTTAAGTCTATAATTAAAAAGTAAAACTTCTTGATCAGCATTGAATTCTTTCTTAAGAAGTTTTTATATCATTCCATTTTTTTCTCTTTCCTTGTAAATTCTTGCGTTCTCATAAGCTTCATTTCTAATTTCTTCTAATTCACTTAATTGTAACAATTTTTTTCTTTGACACTTCAAAATTTTGAATTCAATTATTTGACTGCCCATAATGCCTTATGCTCTAATTCCATAAGAAGATAATAAGCTTGCTAAAAAACTAATTTATAAGAGTCATACCAATTGGATTTTTAAATGAAGCTATATAGGCCAATAATACATCATCTAATTTAATAGCCTAATTTTTCTTATTAGAACTGATGGTTTTTTTCTAATATCCTCTTGATTTCCTTATTACTAATTTTAGCTTGCCCACTAGTTTGGTGATGGTAAGCAGTAGCTATCCTATGGAAATCCCAAAATGCTTAAGGATAGTATCTATTCATTTATTACAAAAATGCTTCCTCCATCACTAATTAAAACTCTTGGCATCCCCAATCTAGAAAAAAAATCTCTTTAAGAAATTAATCACAATTTGAGCATCAATTTTAGAGGTTGACACACCTTTAATCCATTTAGAAACATAATCCACAACATATAAAATTTCATATCTCTCGTTTACCTCAGAACTGTAAAGACCAATCAAGAGTAATAATAACAGGAGTAGTAGTCAAATGATGCTTTAGAATATTGAAAGTTTTATGACATGCAGAGTCAAATATAAAAGGAACATCATTATCTAATAAATGAGAAAGGCTTAAAAATTTTAGAGAAATCCTTTATAAATATTCTATAAAAACCAGCACATTCTAGAAGCTTCTAATCCCCTTAATAAAATTAGGCGGAGGAAGTTTTTTAATCACCTAAAATTTTAAAATGTCTACTTCCAATCCTTTCCTAGATATTATATGCCCTAAGATAATGCCTTCAGTTACCAAGAATTGACATTTCTCCCAATTTTGTACTAAATTTGTTTTAACACATCTTTTTAAAATAATAGTTAAGTATTATATACATAAATTAAATGTAGTGCCAAATATAGAGAAATCATTAGTGGATATTTCAATACCCTTCTCAATTATGTTTTGAATAGATAGACATCATGCATCTTTGAAAAAGTAGTAGGAGCATGACATAAACCAAAAGGCATTCTCCTAAAAGCAAAAATTTTGTAGGGGCTGGTGAAAATAGTTTAATCTTGATCCTCATGTACAATAGGAATTTGATGATAACCAGAATATCCATCTAAACATCAATAAAATGGATGTCTTGCCAACCTATCAAACATTTGATCAATAAATAACAAAATAAATTTATCTTTTTTTGTTGCTTTATTTAGTTTTCTATAGTCAATACAACTCCTCCAACTTGTGACAGCTCTAGGGGAATTAATTCATTATGTTCATTGGATATAAAAGTTAATACACCCTTCTTAGGAACACAATGAATGGGACTAACCCAAGAACTATCAGAAATTGGGAGGATAATCCCAGCATCTAACCATTGAAGAATCTCTTTTTTAGCATCTTCCATGGAAGGATTAAGTCCTCTTTGAGGATCAACTTTAGATATAGAATTTGCTTTCACTAAGCTTCTATGCATACAAATGAAAGGATTAATTTCTTTAATGTTAGTAATAGTCCACTCCAAATCTTTTTTATAGTTACTTAATACCTTAATAAATTCAATCTTCTGATGTTATTCTAGATTTACAAAAATGATTATAGGAAGAGTGAAATTTTTTTCCAAATATGTGTACTTAAGAAGACAACGCAAAGCTTTAGGTTTTAAAGTTGGGGCCTCTTCAATATATGGTTTCATAGTTTTATCAAAAGATGAAGTTTCCAATAATTCAAAATTTCCTTTCTTTAAACTTTCTTCTCTAGATTTTATTTCAATAGGCCCATTAGATGTATTTTGTTCTTTCTCATCTTCTTCTTCCTGAATCACTTCTCCTTTCAATAATTTTTCCTTAGATCTTCGACTAATATGTCCTTCAAACCCATGTTAAACCAATCTTCATTCCTTTCTCGAGGGAATTTTATAGATTTCATTACATCAATTGTCACCTCCTGGTCTTGAACTCTCATAGCTAATTCTCCCTTTTGAATACAAGTCATAGCTTTCCCTATTGTTATAAAAGGTCTTCATAAAAAGAGAGGTACTCTATCTTCTTCCATGTGTATAATAATAAAATCAATAAGGAAAATGAACTTATCAACCTTGATCAAAACATCCTCTATTACTCCTTTTGGATAAGTAAAAGATATATTAGCCAGTTAAAGAGTAATAGAAGTAGGTTGAATCTCTCCAATATCTAACCTCTTAAAGATTAATAATGGCATGACATTAATACTAGATCCTATGTTGCATAAAGCTCTCCCATAGAATTTATCTCTAATAGTTAAATGAATGTTAAAAGTTCTAGGATTCTTAAGTTCTTTAAGAATTTTCTTTTGTAAAATGAAACTACATTCTTCAGTTAATGCCACTATTTCATAATCACAAATCTTCCTTTTCATAGTTAAAATAACATTCATAAATTTAACATAAGTGAGAATTTGTACTAAGGATTTAGAGAAGGGGAAATTAATGGTTAATTTTTTAAAGACTTCTAAAAAGTTTGAGAACTGTTTGTCAAGATTTCTTTTGATCAATCTCTCAGGGAAATGGAGTTGTGGTATTTCAATAATTTTTTTATAAATCTTTTCAGATTATTTGATAGGTTCAAGTTATTTAGGGGTGTCTTATTTCCTTATTGTTCCTCTATATCATCCTTATCCTAGGGTTGGTCTTTCTCTTTATAAAAGTTTCCTAACCCTTTACCACTTATGAGTTGGATTTATGGCATTGTTCTAGCAAGTAATGATAATGAATTAGCATAGCCAATTTCCCTGTTGAACTTTAATTTTTTAAGAGCATTATATTAATTATTCATTTGCATTCCTCACTAGAGAACAATATTTTCCAAGGATTCCTTCTTATTCCTTTCATAATATATTTGTTCAAATTCTATGGGGTAGCACTATAATGCTACATATCTTGGCGCAATGATACCATATCTCTTAAGATCACTGTTAACCTTCAATTCATCCAATTTATTAGAAATATCAACAACTCAAGCTATCAAAATGGATAAAGAATCATTTTCATTGACTCATGTCACTCTCTTAGGATTCACCTTATCAACATGCCACTAAAAATTATTTATTGTCATTTTCTTAATTAAAGCATAAGCATCCTCAAAAGGCTTTGACATCAAAAAACCTCCATCTGCAACATCAATTATGGCTCTAAGGGATCCTACCAATCTAGTGTAAAAGTTTGAATTATTAACCAATTATGTAAGGCACGGTGATGGTACTTTCTAAGCATCTTCTTGAATACCTCCCAACTCTCATAAATATATTCTCCTTCTAATTGAGTAAAAGAAGTAATATCATTTTCAAGTTTGATAGTCTTAAAATGTAAAATATAATTTACTAAAAATTTTATGGGCCAACTCATTCTATGTGGTTATGGAGCCTGGGATAAAGAATTTAACCACATTTTTCCTCATGTCTAGAAAAATGGGAACAATCAAGTCTAATGGCATCATCACTAACCTATTGTACTTAAATTTTGTACAAATTTCTATAAAACATGTTAAATATATGTTAGGATCTTCAGTTGAAGTTTCTCCAAAATGAGAATTTTATACCCTCTAAATAATTGCAAGTTTTAATTCAAAGTTATTAGCTTGGATGGCAGGTCTATTTATGATGTGATGAATTCTATCTACCATAAGGTTTGCAAAATCCTTAAGAGGTCTATAATGATCTAAGTCTTGAATAGTGTCAGCCATTTTCAAAATCTTTTTGGTGGTTTTATTTTAGGAAAGGGGTCTTTAAATTTTTGAATCAAAATATAGCAATGGTTCTCTAAGTATGCAACTATGGTTGAACAATCATAAAAATAAAAATAAAAATAAAATAATAAATGAATATAGTTGGACTAATTATATAATTAATTCAATAATATAATAAATTTTGCACAAAAAAAATCCTTCCTTGGCAACAGTGCCAAAATCTTGATGGGGCAGTGGAGTAACCAAAAGAATGGTAAAAATAATTTAGGGCTCTATCAATCCCTAAATAATGCTTATATTTTCTTTAATATATAAATTATAAAAATCTCACTTAATATACGCAATTATACATGCTGAATCAAATAATATAGAGCTAGAGTAGAGTATTGATCCCATAAGGAAGAATGTTTATTTGTAAATAATATTGTTGCTTATTATAATTACAATAATTATCCTACTCAATAAAAACAAGTTTTAGTGCAGATTTAATTACTTAATTTAAAATAAAAAAATTAAATGAATACTATTTAGATAAAATATTTTGGATTGATGGAGTGTAAATACAATATATTTACTAATGATTTTTTTTATATTGATGATATTCAGAGCATATACATCACCAACAGCTTAGTCGAGCATGAAGAGACAAATGATAAATTAAACCTTCCAACCTAATACCACTCTAAACTCATATAGTCTATCATCTTATAAAAAACTTAGAAGAGTAAGTAAAGCATATAATGTTAAAACCCCTCATTATATTTCATCTCTATAAATTTGGTATATGTCAAGAACTATGCATATGCTTGCATCATACCAATCAAGCATACTTAGTTGTTCCTACTTTCGTATTCTTAGGCCCCACATTACACCTAATATTAACTACATGTGTCCACTATATGCATTAAATGAAGACCTGGTATATTGAAAATATCATAAAATTATTGATGAAGATAACTTATTAATACTTTAAATTTCATTTACACCATCAATCCAAAACTAGAGAAATTAGCAATACATAAAGCACAAGAGAAGCAAATTAATTTTCATTAATTGCACAAAAGAAAGAAAATACAAAAGAAAAGATATCCCTGGATGGTTTCAATGAACTCCTCTACCCTTCTCCTTGAACTTACAGAATTACTTCCACTAATATTGACCAAACACTCTTATGAAGTGGATCTTGTACTCCTTGAATTCTCATAGTTATGACTCCTAAGAAATTTGTAGATAAGCATTATGAAGATTAAAACTTAACTAAGTGAACTAACTCCCTTACTAACATTACAAATTGTTTATTTATAGAAAAAATATAGAAAATGGACTATGGTGCCATGACACTATAGACACTTGCACAACGACGCCCATAAAATGAACTAATGGTGCATAGCTAAAAAGTTTCCTTCTATGCAGTGCTTATTGACGTGGACCTGCTGCTTAATAATCGATGCATTGCTTCACTGGCAAATCATGTCCTTGTCAATTACATGTCCATATTTGGGGGCCTCCATGTCCATATTGGGCTATCTCGTAGTATCCATTATGGTGCCGCAATAGTATAATGTTTGAAGCTACGGTGCTATAAGACACTTAGAATTTCATGCCTTTCATGTATTTTTCCTACATAACAAAACTAAAATAAGATAATTTCATTGAAGATTTAACATATAAAATATAACATTATTTACACTCATCAGTGGTCTATACGGGTCATTCACTGGTGCATCTCACCATTCTCACTTAACCAGGTCAGCCATAAATCAGGATCATTAATCTCCTGTGGTTTAGGATCAATGATCATGATCTTGTCAGATGAACCTAGATGCTATCACAGCTTAAGGGAGTTAGATCCAACATGTGGTTTAATTAGACCTCAAGCATTAGTTAAATACACACCTAATCTGATGGTTGAGATCATCCCAATTTATTAGAATAAAAATAAGGGTTATGGATGAATTAATATAACTTCATGTATACTAAAAAAATTCAATAAAATTTGAAACATAGCTTCCCTACACTTAGATGAAGATTTAGGGAGTGTTCAGAAGCTATTAAAAGAACTTTTAGAAAGTTTTTTATTTTTTTTTTGAGAAACCCACAGAGGGGCTTGCACGTTAATAAAAATCAAATTTACAAGGTCCTTAACATGGTCCTTCAACTCACTAATGCTTAGAAGATGTACAAAACAAAGTAAAAGAAAATCTACGAGACAAAAGTCCCCTCTAAGAAAAAAATTCAAAATAACCTAGGCACATTTTAGGGTGGCCAAGGGCCAACACCCAAAAAAGAAAGAACAAAAGCAAAATCTTTCTACCAAAAATTGATAAGCTACAACCAATAGCAATAAAAAGAACCACTTGTAAAAAATAGAGCATGCACCACAAAGTAATAAAGCTAGCAATAGCAAGGTAACTAAGCAGCAAATAATAAGAGTTTATAATATAAAAGTTGAAAAACATGGATGTAATATAGCATATAGGATAAGAAATTCCAATAAATTATAAAATCAATGGCAATCAAATTAAACATACAACACTTACGGAAGATAGTACTAGCAGCCCAAAAGACATTTAAAGTCTTAACAATTGACATATTACCAAAGAGAAGGAAAGGAGAAGACCATCTAGAGATGGTGAATAAAATAAGATGACAACACATCACATGAACCTTATAGTTGTTAAAGTAGTTCAAGAAGAGAACAATATTGCTACATGAAAAAGCAAGCCAAACATCAATCCAAAGAATATCCTAATTGAATGGAATCACCACAATTAGCAACAACAGATAAAAAGAATAAGAGGTGCAGTATATCAAAAGCAGCAATATCACTAAAAAGATGCAAGAAAGGACCCATAAATAACATTGGTAATAATAAGAACCAAAGGCATTCCTCAGAACATAAACAACTGAAGAGATACAAGAGAAAATAATGCATCATCAACAAAGCCCAAAAACTAGGCAAGCCATAAATGAGATTGTTAATATAGTAACACTATAAGCTCATGAAATTAGCCCACTCAAAACCTAGTACAAAATTTGATATTGATATATAAAGGAACATAAACAAAATTATGATAAAAATAATAGTAGATGTTAGTAGAAGAGAGCTTGAAGAATACCCTAGAAAACCTATCAAATCGTAGTAATTCCTAAAGACCACACTTAACAAAACCAACATTATTATTTAGATCATGAAAAGTCCATGTGTAATTGAGAAACTGGCTCAGGTGTGTAGTATTAGAAGTGTCATGAATGCCATTATTCACCTTGCTGCTAGAATCCAATCCAACTACCACCCAACAAATGATGCAAACACTTGAAACTTAGAAGATTCCAATCGATAAGATAAAGCAATAGCAACTTCTAATGAATGATCAACCAAAATAACCAAAGTCAAACACCAAAGGATGAAAATAAGTAATCAACGATAGAGTGGATAAGATGAAAAGCCACCTTAACACCAAAAAACCTATCAGCCAACCAACACAGACTATAACACTCCTTAAATATTACCCTCAACCCATCAATAACGACCCTTCTTCCAACTCCTAAATAAGATCAGAGAAGGATAACATGAGCAGTATAAATGAATAAAGCCATACTATAGAGGATGTATAATCATTGCTAGAAAATGCCCAAGAACCATTAGCATATAACCAAAATCAGAGAAAGCCCAAATATAATAATGCCAACAACTACCTCGAAAAATCCAAACCAATAAACTTGAGATAAAGAAAGAATAACAATAACATAGGCCATGAGACACACAAAGAAAATAATCCAACCACATGAGGCCCTGCAAGAGAAGAACACAACCACCAAAACTACAAACAGAATAAAAACCTTAGGTGGATCAAACATAATGCAACTCAAAACGGTCCAATCTCACTAGACCCTTCTATTTAGCAAATAAATAAGTACCAACATATTCAATAAAGTATATTAAATTACGACCAATATTAGCTAGGCAATTAAGCTCAACATTTCCTTTACATAAAATATGATCGATAAAGAAAGAAAGAAAAGAAAGACATTATTTAATATCTCTAATCATATAAAAATATGATGGATTGGACATTATATTGCCATCAATATAATAAATAAGAAGCTTGGCATCAACTTCAACCCAAACTTGAGTGATACCTAAAGAGATACATAATTGTAAATTATATTGCAGAGTTTAAATCTCAGCCATTATCACAGTGATATAGAAACTAGGATCTGCGAAGGAAATAATAACATGGCCATCAGAGTCTCTAATCAGACCACCACAACCCACATAAGAATGATTAATAGAGCCATCAATGTTGAGTTTAAACCAACCAAACTTAGGTTTAAGCCATGTCAAAGTTCTATCAGTAGTAATAATGGAAACTATGTGAGGAGAAACACCAAAAATAGCAGTATGGTAATAACCTTTAAAAGCTTTGTCCTTAATCAAATTGGCCAAAGACAACTGCAATAATTTATCTTGAATTTTATCAATAATACTCATCAAATTCATACAAATACCTTCATGTTTAGCTTCATTTCTACTATTCCAAAGTAACCAAAAAATAATAATAGTGAAAGTTCATTAGGGATGTTAAGCCCTTATGAACTAGTCCCAAGGCTAACTAAGAGGGGGTGAATTGGTATTTTAAAAAATCTTTCAATCAAAATACAATCTTAAAATAAAAAACTAAGATTCACCACAAGAAATTAAAGTGTGGAAAATAAATAAAGAAGTAGTAATAAAAAACACAGAAATTCATAGTGGTTCGGTCAACATGACCTATATCCACTCTCTAGAGGTGCCCTCAGAGTATTATACTAAACTCAGTGTCTATCCTTTTTCCCTCACAACAAGGCGGAAAAGAAGCCTTTACAAACCTCATTTCCACCAACCTAGGTGAGGCAGAGAACCCAACTCCTTTTGCTTCCTCTAGAAGCAGGCAGAGAATCAAACTCCTTTATCTTCCTCCTAAAGCATGACAAAGAATTTTGATCAGATGCTGAAGTTTACCTCTCTAGAACCCCCAAAGAACTAAGGATGATGACTAGAGAAGATGGACGATGGATCCTTGCTTAGAGAAACCTTTGTGAACTCCCTCATAAACTCCCCATCACAATGATCCTCTCTATCTCTCTCTTGCTCTCCGCTCTCCTCTTGGCTCTCTCAGGTTAGAACAGTAGCAAAAGATGAGCTCTTGGGTAGAATAAGAAGCTCTTAAATAGAAGAATTTTGGAATAGCTTTTACTTTATATAAACTAACTTTATTGTCCAGGATAATATATATATCATCCTAGACAATCAGTGTAAATTTTGCTCAATCAGCCTAGACGGTTTGGGATGATCAGATGATTTTTGTTCATATCATCTAGGTCAATCTAATATCGTCCTATATGATCAGTATAAATCCTTGAATATCATCCAGAAAATTGCTCTAAAAGAATGACTAAATGGTGAAAAAATAGCATGATCGGCCAGGCCAATCTCACGATCATCTCAGACGATTAGTTTAAATCTATGAAACTTGTCCAGAGCATCGCCTTGAATAGAAGCTGGCCGATGTCAATTGTCCAAGAGATCGTCCTAGATAATCCTACAATCATCCATGATAATGTGATCATGTAATCAAACCTTAATTACTTTTCTTAATTATCAGATTAATTTAGGCTTAATTGTGCTACATCATCTAGGATGATGTCCTGGACAATGTCAAAAAATAAAGAATACCTAAATAAATCTGGCGGTTGATTCTTTTTTATTTGAGCCTATCATCCCGGCTAATATGAATATCATCCAGAACAATGTGCTTAATGAATTTTTCCTTAACAAGGATGCCCTAATTAGGGTTTTTATTTTTGAAGAGATCATCCAGGATAATATTTGGATTGTCCCAGATGATGTGATCAAAATAGAGAACTTTAACCAATAGATAGAAATTTTTCCCCCATGTGTGTGTGTGTGCAAGGTTACTTAGCATCATAGGAACCATATTATTTATAATAGACTCAAGAAAGGAAAAAAATTATAAACTGACTCAGACCTAATCTACCCAATCTTGTGCTGGCTTGAGTTACACTCTATCTTGTGGACCTGAAATATTAGTAGGCAAGGCAGTCGTAAAAAAACATGAATGTTTGCTATCATTAAAATTCTAATCCATAAAATCAGATTTGCAACAATCTCTCCCTTTGTGATAAGATGGCAAACCAAAAAATAATCTAAGCAGTTCAAGGCAGTTTAATGGAAATAGATCAACTATCCAATAATATAACCAAAATATAAAACAAATAATATAACAAACTACTCCCCCTTTTGACATCACAAAAAGAAGGAGGAAAGTAAAATAGAAACAAAGCAGAGACTGAAAATAAAAATAGACTATAATAAAAAATAACATAAAAAAAACTAAACGAATGATGGCCCCTGATCATCTGAAGGAGGTGGATGTGACTGAAAGTAACTCGAAAGAGTGGCGAACTGCTCTCCAAACTAGGACATATCCTAGTCATGCTGGTGTTGCAGGCAAATAATTTCCTTAGTATATTGCTCTTCCTGCGCAGCAACGTAAGTCTCAAAATGTGCCTCCCACTAGTCAAATCGCTCAACCAGCTGATCCAACTAAGAGTGCTGGCAGAGCAGAGCAGGTGCAGGAATACGAGCGGGAGCCTCCTTTATAACTCCCTCGGCTTCCTCATCCCCTAGGTGAAGACGAGTACTGTGAAGAGCATAAAAAGAATTATTCGAGTAGAAAATAGGCTGATAGTTAGGTGGTGCAGGATATTGGAGGTTGTATTTTGATTTTAGAACATATGCAATGATATGTCCTCGGGCAAGATTGGGCTTTCTCCTATGTCATTGATCTTGAATAGTAGTTAAATGCTCAATGTAATAAAAGATCAGGTCAGTGGAATTGAATTTATGACAGGCCTAAATGTAGTAGGTGGTGATTGAGAGAAGTGAAGTAATATGAATGTGATCACCAGCTTTAGGAAGGATAGAGGTGAAAAGGACATGTTAAATTATCCTAGCATCTTTAAGTAAGGTGCTAGTCTCTCCAATGTGAAAGTGAGCATTGATGTTTCATAGAAAATGATTGGCTGGAGCCCAGTCATAATCAAGGTTAGAATACAAGGTGTGGAGTTTGTCCCCTATGGTGGAAAGGTGCAAATGTTCTACACAATCTTGATATGTGAACACGACGGGACATCGATTCACATAGGATCTGAGAGAAGTAAAAGAAGAATTTATATGGAAACTAGCAAAGAAATCAAAGAGTAATTTAGAATTGAAAGGGATAGTGAGTGTAAGAAGAAAATATAATGAGGTATGAGCAAACAGATCAAGTACCATATATGAGAGAATGTTTGGGTTGATAGACCGGGAGACAGTGATTTCGGCTGTCTTGTATCTTTGGTAGGCGGCTTGATCGTTCATCTTAGTGAATCGAGGGTCTAGAGTAGCCCTCAAGAAACTTCTAGAAGGATGGCGAGATCACTTTTTTCCAGCCGATATTATAAAATAAAGCACAGGAGTAAGAACACAAGGGGGTTTGAGAAGGTTTGAGTGAGAAAAAATGGCTGAAAGGCTTGGTTTATAAAGAATCAGCCTGATCATCTTGGATGATCGTATGATCGTCTAGGATGATCATGTGATTGTCTAGGATGATCGTAAATCTTCCAGGCCGATCGGGTACATTAATGGCATCCAGGCCGATTGGTCAAAAAAGAGGTCGTATCATTTAGGATTATCAGATATCGTCTGTGACGATAAGACACAGGCAATTTTCCTGAGGTGTCAAGCTGGACAACCTTTGAGAAAGAAGATCATCCTGACCGATTAGGTGGATCATTCAGGATGATGCACAATAATGGATCATATTGGCCGAATATAAAAATATTTAAAACATTATCACATATTTCATTTAGGATGAATAGGTGGATCATCTGGGATGACCACCAATAATTAATCATACCGGTCAAATTTAAAGTGTTAAAATGTATTGCCAGGTGTATCATCTAGGTTGAACATGTGGATCGTACGGGCCGTTTTTCTATATATTTAGCAAAGAGTGAATAACATCGTCAAGGATGAAAGAGAATCATCTAGGATGATCACAGATGATTGAAGCAGAATACGATCAGATCATCTAGGATGATAAAGTATCATTCAGGATGATCAGAAGCAAAAAAAATCATATCAGACGTTCATACGGGAATTTAAAGTGAGTTGAGCTAATCATCCAGGACGATGTGACAAAAATGTTTAAATTCAGATAATGAATAGAGATGATCAGAGAAGGCCTAAAAACTTAATAACATAGAAAGTAAGACAAAAAGATAGAAAAAGAAGAGACAAATAAATAAAATGTAATTTTATCATTTTTTAATTTTTTTGTTTAAAAATAAGGTATGAATATAATAAAATCTCCAAGTGATTGAATCTAAGGGCTTATAAGACCAATGAGTTAACATCGATGGAATAAAAAATGGTAGAATATCTGATCCTGCTAACCCTAGCTCGGACTTCTCTTAGGGAAAAATCAGCTTTTGAAAATAAGAGACCTAATTCAGAACAAACCAATTGGATAAGAAAAAAGAGATCCGTTCAAAACTTGGTTCTAGAAAAATATCTTATAGATTAATATACCAAAATGATTTATCACAATCATGAAATTTGAAATCAAGTCATTGAAAATATCAAGTGACACATAAATTCTTCTAAGATTTAAAGGTTTAGAAAGAGAGGAAAGCTTTTCTTTTTGTGGGCTCATTTTATGCCCTTATCAATTTGATTGGTGCACTTTGCGCATCTTTTGATTTTTGATATACTTTATGTATTTTTCAATTTTTGGTGATCATTGCGCATCTTTTGTTTTGGCATCATTGGCCACTTTTTTTATTATTTTTTCAAGCTAGTTCTCTTTTCAAAACTCTTAAAATATTCTCAGTTATGAGTATATCTTCTAGTTATTAGATAAGAAAATTTCACTCTCTAATAAAGTAAAGAATAAACCACAAAATAGAATCAAATTCATATGATAAATATAATAACAAGATTTCAAATAACTTGAAAGTAATATAAATACTTTTTAATATTATATATATAAGATAAATTATTGTAGCAAGATAAAAAAAGATCCTAATTGCAAAGTTCAGTTGTTAATTTGAGATAGACTTTTATTTAAAAAAGAAAATTATACCACTAAAAGAGATTAGAGGGAGGAAAACAATCAACAGTGTTTCTCCCTTTAACGGATTTAAGGATGTTTAGACATTGACTACAAAATTTCAAAAATAAAAAAAAACCAAGATAAAATATCATTTCAAAGGAAAACAAAAAAGTATTAGAGATGAAACAACTAAAAAAATCAACAAACATAAAAAAGAAAATAACAATAATCAACAGAGTAGTAAACAAGCAATCAAGAAGTTATTAAACAATAAGTTTAAGTAATTATGAGCCGTGAGCCTCCGCTGTCCAAGTACCATATGCTCTCACGAGGTCTTTGATGAGAGCACACCTATAAAAATCAAATGTTAGATTTAGGAACCCAAATAGGTTTGGGTCCCTTCTTATAAAAAGAAGAATGCAATGCATTTGTGTTATGCTATAAAACATATAATTTTTGTCTCCATACCTAATGTGTACTATGGTGAACAGTGCAAGTGTGTGAAATGTGTCCTAGCATGCCACATGAAAAATATCTAACTCCAGGAAAAGGATTTACTAATCTGTTTGGGTTATAATGCCACTTCCTAGGTTTTGGCTTTAGATTAAGTGTTGATGTATTCCAATTTCTCTCAAGTGTATTCAATTCAGCTTCAAAACTCAAGTTAGCACTTTCTAAAGCTGTATTATCAACACTCAAATTATACTCCCTATGCTCAGATTTATCAATGTATGTCTTAAAATCAAATTCAAGTGAGGTGTAGGATGCTTTCAATGAATCATGCTCAATAACCAACTTATAGTGCTTTTTATTTAATTCATTAAATTCATCAAGTAAAGACATGTGATTGCTATCAATTTGGAGGTGATATTTAATCAAAACTTTATGCTCTTTTTATAAATTCAAAAACTATAATTTCAAACTAACATAAGTTTTATTCAGTTTTCTATATGATGCATGAATTTTCTTACATATTTCAAGTAGTTGATCATAGGTTGGTTGGCATACCTCTTCTTGGTCAAACTGTTCAAGATGATTATCGGCCATCAAACACAAGTTTGTGGTTTCCTTCTCTGCTTCAGTCTCAGAGGAGTGAGATGCAGAATATGCCTAGATCGCCTTTTAAAATCGCTTCTTGTCCTTCCTGAACTTAGGTTTCTCCTTGCCCTTCTCTTTGCTTGAGTGATCCTTAAGTGTAGGACAATCAGCCTTAACAGATTCAGGTTTCCTGCATTCAAAAAAGATAGTATTATTAGAACTGTTGAAATTTTTGCTACCCCTACCTTTATTCCACTTATGATGGTCTTTATACTTCTTTCTTAGAAAGCTTTTGAATTTCCTCATGATTAAGACAACATCATCGCATTCAGACCCGGAAGAGTCAGTGTCCGTGTTGTTGGCCTTCAGTGTCACAGTTTTCTCCTTTTTTTCTCACCTGCATCAAGATTTCTTTGATTCATCACTTGCTCGTAAGAAATGAGTGATCCAAGTAAATTATCAATAGAAAAAGTATTTAAATCTTTATATTCAATAATTGAAGTGATCTTAGCATCAAAAGAAGAAGGCAAGCATCTCAAATTTTTATTGACCCTTTCATAATTTGTTAACTCTCTTTCTAAAGCATACAATGAGATGACAATTTGAGTAAACCTTATATACATGTCAGAAATTGATTCAGAAGGTTTCATATGAAAAAATTCATAGTCATGCAATTAAATATTGAATCTAAATTGTTTAATTTCATTGGTTTCTTCATAAGTTACACACAGTCTATCCCAAATTTCTTTACCAGTTGTATAAGTTAAAACATGCATATAATCTTCAGATTTCAAAGCACAGAAAAAATAGTTCAAGCACTTTACATTAAGTTATGCTAAATCTCTTTCATCAAAAGTCCATTTAGTAAAAGAAATTTCAATTTTAATGTCATTCAATTCACGAGAAGGTGGTGTATAACCTTCTTTAACAAGCATCCACATACGATAATCAAGCAATTATAAAAATGTAGACATGCGAGTTTTCCAAAAATCAAAAGGAATATTATAAAATAAAGGTGGCCGTGTAATAGAATATCCTTCTATTGTATTAGGATTACCAAAGTTAGCCATGAATCAAAATTCAAAAAGTTTTCAAATTTAATTTTATGAATCCCACTCTAATACCACTTGAAAGTTCGTTAGGGATGTTAAGCCCTTATGAACTAGTCCCAAGGATAACCAAGAGGGGGGTTAATTGGTATTTTAAAAAATCTTTCGATCAAAACACAATCTTAAAATAAAAACTAAGATTCACCATAGAAATCAAAATGCTGAAAATAAATGCATAAATAGTAATAAAGAACATAAAAATTTATAGTGGTTCGGTCAACATGACTTACGTCCACTCCCTAGAGGTGCCCTCCAAGTATTGTACTAAACTCAGTGTCTCTCCTTTTGCCCCCACAGCAAGGCAGAGAAGTCTTTACAAACCTCCTTTACACCAACCAGGTGAGGTAGAGAACCCAACTCCTTTTGCTTCCTTCAGAAGCAGACAGAGAACTAAACTTCTTTTGCTTCCTTCTGAAGCAGGCAGAACCTTGATCAGATGCTGAAGTTTACCTCTATAGAACCCCCAAGAAACTAAGGATGATGACTGGAGAAGACGATGATGGATCCTTGCTTGGAGCAACCTTTATGAACTCACTCATAAACCCTCCCTCATAAAATCCTCTCTATCTCTCCCTTGCTCTCTCTTTCCTCTTGGCTCTCTCAGGTTATAACAGCAGCAAAAGATGAGATATAGGGTAGAACAAGAGCTCTTAAATAGAAGAGTTTCATAATAGATCTTATTTTATACAAACTAACTTTATCATCTAGGATGATATAAATATCATCCCGGACGATCAGCATAAATTTTGTTTAATCAGCCCTGACAGTTTGGGATGATTAGATAATTTTTGTTCATATCATCCAGGTCGATCTAATATCGTCATGTACGATTAGTACAAATCCTTTAATATCGTCTAGAAAATTTCTCTAAAAGAATTTATGGATGATGAAAATAGTTTGATCATCCAGGCCAATCTTACGATATTCCCGGACGATTAGTTCAAATCTATGAAACTCATCCAGAGCATCGCCCTGAATAGAAGCTGGCCGATGTCAATCTTTTAAGAGATCAACCCGGATGATCCTACGATCGTCCAGAATGATGTGATTGTGCAATCAAATCTTAATTTCTTTCCTTAATTATCAGAATAATTTATCCATATTTTTGCTACATCGTCCAGGATGATGTACTAGATGATGTCCAAAAATAAAGAATACCTAAATAGATCTGGCGGTTGATTCTTTCTAATTTGAGCCTATCGTCCTGGCCTATAAGAATATCATCTAGGATGATGTGCTTAATGACAGCTGCCTTAACCAGGATGCCCTAATTAGGATTTATATTTTTGAACAGATTATCCAGGATGATGTTTGGATCATCCTAGACGATGTGATCAAAATAGAGAACTCTAACCAACAGATAGAAAATTTCCCCCCATGTGTGTGTGTGCAAGGTTAATCAGCATCAAAAATCATATTGTTTATAATAGACTCAAGAAAGAGAAAAATTTACAAACTAACTCAGACCTAATCTATCCAATCTTGAGCTGGCTTGAATTTCACTCAATCTTGTGGGCCTAAAATGTTAGTAGGCAAGGCAATCGTAGAAAAGCATGAATGTTTGCTATCATCAAAATTCTAATCAATAAAATTAGATTTGTTACAAATAGGTAAAATGTTATGAATATGACCTTTAGTATGAGTAATATAGGCCTGTAAAATATTAATTATGGAGTTATAAGTATTGCAAAATTAAGCATTAAAAGTGTTATTAAAATATAACAAAACTTTTAGAGAAATAGAACCGTCAACAAATATAAGATTAAGGTTTTCAATGTGATAGCAACACTGCTTTTGGAGATATTTTTTCATAAGAGTAGAGGTCACATGCAAATAATTATACAGGGCCCTCCAAACTAAATTAGAATATGAGGTCTAAATAGCATGGTGCCTAATAGCCGAATAAAGTAAATACTTAGGGAATGATCACCTGATAGAGTTCCAAACCTCTTTCAAAGCAAACTTACCATCATTAGCATTAGTAAACATAATGAGATCCTCTTTATCCAATTGAAGAGGGATCTTGAGAATGAGACTAACGATAAAATAAGGAACATTATTACTTAGTAAATCTACATTCCAAACTACAACCATAAATAAAATAATTAACCTTGCAAGCAGAGGTAGAATGAGTATTCAATAAACTATCAATCGAAAAGTTACCCAACCACTTCTCTTGCTAATAAAAGATGTTTTCAATCCTCATGCTGAAAGTTTGAGTAGGTTGTTAGACCTAACAAAACTGTCCCAAGGCTATCCAAGATGGGGTGAATTGGTAATTTAAAAAATTATCTTGGATTTTAGAAAACCATTTTAAGATATAAAACACAATGATAAATTTTTACAAAATATATTTTAACCACGAAAAACTAAAGTGCAAAAAATAAAAATATAGTAAAAAGTAAAAGAATAGAAGAACACCAAATTTTTTAGTAGTTTGGTCAAACTAAAACTACGTCCATTCCATGAAGACTCCTTCATCAGGTATTATACTAAATCAAAGTGACTCTCCTTTTGCTTCCATAGCAAGGTAGAGAAGCCCTTACAAACTCTCTTCCACCAATTCCTGTGTGGCAAAGTACCATCATCCTTTCTCACCCTTCCGGTGATGGCAGAGTATCAACTTCCTTTCTCACCCTCTTGGTGATGGCAGAGTACTGTGATTTCTTTAAAACTTATCTCTCAAAAGCCTTCAAGGAAATAGAGAGAAACTTGAAGAACAAATTAGAGATCCTTATCTTTGGGCAACCTTGTGAATCCCCTCACAAATTTCACTCAAAAGATCTCTCAATCTTTACTCCTAAAATACTCTCCCAAACACTCTCATTGTACACTCTTAAAAGAAATCTACAGTAGGATCTTTGAGAGTAAGTTTTTAGGACATTTATATACGAAAGAGAAGAAAAACTATCCAGAAAACTAAAAAATTCAACTTGAACGTACTCAGATTGTATAGTACGATCGAACTTCATCTAGATGATCAGTTCAAAAATCCATATACATTCTTGCACAAACATGATTTTGTACTATATTAGTCGTCTATACGAACTAATATTATATAGTATGAATAGTTCGAAATTGAATTAATTCATTTGGTACGCTCCTGTACGAACCCAATTCATAAATTGTGAATCATTTATATGAACTATACATCGTACAGTATAAACTATTTAAACAAATCATGCTTCATTTGGTACAAATGTGGATAATCCCATTTTGTACTCTGTGAGTCGTCTAAACGAACCCATCATCATACATTATGATCAGATAAAAAATTTATGAGATCATTTTGGATAAACTAGTACGTACCTATTTTGTACTCTATGAGTCATCTATATGAACTCCACTTTATACAATATAAATAGTTCAAAAAATTAATGCATTCATTTGGGATAAATTGGTACGTCCTCATTTTGTACTCTATGAGTCATCTGTATGAAATATGATCGTACAGTACAAACAGTACAAAAAAAATTCTCGGGCATGATTTGATTAATTTCATTTTAGAGGAACTATTATAACAAATTGTCTAGTACAATTTTAAAATTTTACAATACGATTAGTTTTAAAATTTAAAGTTATGACTCACTCACCCAATGTGTGTGTGTGCATGGTTACCTGATTACAAGCACACTCTCTCAGACTCAAGAGAAATAGAAAATTATAGACTCCATTATACAAAATCCTAATCTAATCTTTCTTGTGAAGTCTTCCACAGTCTGGAGTATAATTTTCTTTGAAATATTAGTACTCATAAACAACACAAAAAAATCATATCTAATGTATGTTAGGAGAAAAAATAATCATAACAATAATATTTTGGTATCATCAAAAACTCACATGATATAAAACTTAATCTTGAAATCTAAGTTGCAACACATGCACCATTGAATAAACTGTTTAGACTCCCACTTGATGGAACATAACCTCCTCCAATTAAAAGAGTCTCCTTGTTTAAATTAACAAAAAAGGGTATGATGACTGACACAATATTTATCAATCATAAACTTAGCCCGCAAACTTTTCTTGGATCTTAAAGAAAACTAGAGTTTGTAGGAGAAAGTTGTAGCCATGTCAACCATAGTTTTAAAACAAAAACTCCTTTCCTCTATAACCCACATAATGGACAATTTACTTTCCTTAGCACCCCAAAAGAAATTATTAAATAACCTTTCCATTCTAATATAAACATTCACCATGGGACATAAGGTATGAAATAGATAAATAGGAATAAAACAAATCACATGTCTAATTAAAATCAACCTACCACCAAAGGAAAGGAAAATAAAAGCCCAAGTCGAAAGCTTATTATGAATAGTAGTGAAAATATCACCAAATAAGTGAGACCTCTTCTTACCTCTAAAAAGAGGAGTGCCTAAATACTTCAAAGGTAAATTCTTATGGAAAAAGCCAAACTTATTATGAATAACATTAATTCTCTGAAGATAAATAAACTTGGAAGTAATAAAACAGCTCTTGTGGGGGTAAAAAATAAGACCACTTGCTCTTTGAAATTGATCAAGAAATTTAAAAAGAATATAAAGAATGTTGATAGAACCGTTAGTGAAAATAATGAAGTCATCTACAAAGCTCAAATGAGTAATAGTGAAACCACTAAGAGTCATAAACTGTAAATTGGGGTGAGTTAAGAATAACTTATTAAGGCCTCTAAAGAGGAATTCAGCAGCAATGATAAATAGAGCAAGGGATAGAGGATCCCCTTGTCTAAGCTCATGAGATGATTTGAAATAGCCATGACACTTATCATTGATAATAATAGAAATAAAATAGTTCTCAATGTTGTTCTTAATAAGCTTAATAAAACCCTTATTAAACCCAAAAAAGCCTTAACATCATGTTGAGAAAATACAAATTTAAATTATCATAAGCTTTAGAAATATCAACCTTAAAAATAATATTTCCCCCATAAATTTTAGTTTCCAAGTCATGAACTAACTCTTGGGCCAATAAAATATTATCAAAGATAGACCTACCCTTGACAAAGTCAGTTTGTTCCAAGGAAATAATTTTAGGTAATAAAACAACAAGTCTTCCCATAAGTAATTTAACATTAAGCTTGTTGAAAAAGGAACACGGGCTAATAGGATGATAATCATTCAAAAAATTAATGACATCAATTTTAGGAATTAAAGCAATCAAAGAAGAAGTTAAAAACTTGGGGGAAGGATTGTCCAAGAAAAAAAATCCTAATAACATTCATAAGGCCATTCTTAATAATGGACCAATATTTCTAAAAAAACTTTGTGGTAAACCCACCAGGGCCAGCAATAGAATCATCATTCATACTTTTAATATTAAACCAAATTTTATCCTCAATAGGCATCTTAATAAAAGAACATATTGTCCTCCTCAGAAATGAGAGTAGGAATAAAATAGTAATAAATATTTAAATCTGAGGAGAAATCTTTGTTGAAAACCTTATTAAAATAATTAATACCATAATCATAAATCAACTCATGACAATTACTAAAATCAGCATTAGGAGTAGTTATTTTGTGAATATGACTAGCCAATTTCTTATGATTAGAAATATTATGAAAATTTTGGTATTTCTATCTCCCTCAACCAAAAATTTAGAAGAAGCCTTCTGTCTCCAAAAAGCATCCTCTTTTTCTTGAAGTTTAAATAATGTAGCTTAAGCTTCAATGAGTAAAATAAGATTCTCAGGAGAGGAAGCATTCATGTAATTGATATCAGTACTATTAACCAAGTTCTCAGTTTGAGAAATGTTGGAGAAAATATTCTTAAAAACTCACTTAGTCTACCAGTTCAATTGTTGTTCAAGCATTTTGAGCTTAAACTAAAATCAAGTCAT
Organism: Dendrobium huoshanense; assembly: GCA_016618105.1. Classification (NCBI taxonomy): domain Eukaryota; kingdom Viridiplantae; phylum Streptophyta; class Magnoliopsida; order Asparagales; family Orchidaceae; genus Dendrobium; species Dendrobium huoshanense. The sequence goes on along the minus strand of CM028359.1, from coordinate 62,234,970 downwards.
ACCCCCAACATTATTATAAGGAAATACAGGAGCATGCCAATTGTTATCGACAATATTAGTAAAAGATTCATCTAAAATCCACATATTTTGAAATCTAAAAGGAGTAAGAGTGCTGCTACTTTGTTGGGAAATATTTAAATGTATAAGGGGGTGATCATATAAAGTTATGGTTAAATGATCAATGTGAGTCAAAAGAAAAGTTGAAATTCAAAAATTATTTAATAAAATGTGATCTAATATTTGCCATATAGTAGCCTTATTCCAAGTAAAAGCATTCCCAGTAAAACCAATATCATGAAGATTACAATTATAAATCATGTCAACAAAATCTTCCCTAGCATGGAAATTAGGAGGCTTTCCCCCAATTCTTTCAGCAATATTAGTAACGGTATTAAAATCACCACCGATCATCTAAGTAGCTAAAATAATTGAAGAGAAATCAATAAGCCATTTCCAAAGAATTTTCCTTTCAAATCTAGAATATGAAACATAAGAAAAAGAAGCATAGGAAGAGAATTGAAAAATGTTAACACTAGTATGCATAGTTTGATTGTAATTAGCAATAATGGCTAAACACACAAAATTTTTCAAAAAAATCCTAATCTTATTGGAATAATTACTAAAAGACAAATCAAAACTCAAATTGGAATACACTAAATCTAAGAAAGATGAAGAAACTAAAGGTTCAATTAAAACAAATAGATTAATATTATGGATCCTACATAAAATTTTAACAATGTAATTAGCAATTAGGAGGCTTTCCCCCAATTCTTTATTTCCATCATTTGGTTTATCATAATGCATAGATTTTAAGTCCTCTCCAACAGCCTACTCCTCATTATTGTTCACATTTTGTAGAACCTTAGTAGAAGCCCCATTATTAACTTCTACCACATTATTAGATACTTTATTATTATTTTTTAAGATATAGATGATTCATAAAACACTCATTAATTGAGTGGCCATGGACTTTGAAATGATTACAAAAATCAAGAACATTTCTATTTCAAATGAAGTTTTAAACTAGGGTTGTAAATACCTCAATCTAGATAGTAAAATTCCTTGTTCTTGGGCTTTATGGACTCCAAATGACTTCTTATTGATCTTCCTTGAAGACCTTAAGGTCTAAAAACCAATGGATGAGTTGTTTGAGTGAGAAGATTTTCTCTCTTTTCACCCTTTTAACACTTCAACTAAATTATTCTAGAGCTGGAGAAGGATAGCGAAAGCTTGAAGAAGGCTTGGGGAGTTCCAATAAAGATATGGAATGCAATGAGCCAACCCCCTCTCAGAGATAAAGATGGGTATTTATAGAGGAAAAAAGAATGCATGTAGACCTATTTTTGGCCAAATGTATGCCACCTAAAGTAGCTAAATCAATTATGAACTAGCCAATGGAAGGCATACACCTCATCTAGAAAAGTACAAGCCATGTGGTCTATTATTTGGAGAGTTATAAGTGAACCAATAATTACTTATTAGTTATTTTGAGGAATCTTGCGACATTAGCTTCCATATGGAAAGGGCTTGATATGGAATGTTCAATGAATGTTCTAAAATGCAATTCAATGGTTTAGAACATTCAATTTGGGTTGGGTTAGAAATGGGCTTAGAAATTTAGGTTTTTGGTGATTTGGGTTAGCCCAATTGGTTGACCTAGATCAAACCATGGATTAGGCTTATTGGGTTAGATACAATGGATCAAGGGACACCTAATGTAAGAAATTACATAATTTAATTTCATAAAGATTAGGTTTTGGTTTAAGTAAACCCCTTTGGGTTCACTTGTTGTAAGCATGTGGCTAAACTAGGTAGGCCTATGGGGTGAAACTTCTTTGGGTGACTCTTGGGGACCCAATAGATAATCCCTGTGTTAATTTTGGTTGAAAAGGTTAAGATTATTGGATTTAAATTTTTGAACAATTTATGTAGGGTTTTTTCTTAACCATAGTTGACTTTGTTAATTAGGTTTGATTAGGGGTCATGGTAGGGTCTAACTTATTCCAAATGTGCAGTAGAATTTATTTGAATAGGTTTCATGTAATGGGGAGGTTATTTGGTTTAAAACATATGTTTAAGTTGTTAAGGTACTGATGGGGGTTGTGGAGTAAACTTTTAAATTTTATAAAACGTAGGGCTCTATCACCCCTATATAATGCTTTAGTTTTATTTGATATAAAAAATAACGAAACCAAATTTAATATATACAAGTATAAGTGTTGAATTGAGAAATAAAGTGATAGAGTAGAGTGTCAAACTCATGAAACTTTATCTTACTTGCAACAAATTATTATTATTTTCTCTAATTGTAATAATTACCTTAGTGAGATAAAAATGATATTTGTGAGATTCTATCAATGAATATAATAGTAAAAATATTAGATACAATATTTAATAAAAGTAATTTTGATTGATGAGTGTAAATTTTATATCTCTCTTAATGAAACTCTTAATTATTAGTATGATTTAGAGCATATGCATGTCTAGATCTCTATCGAGCTTATAAGGTGAAATTGATATCTACTGACCTTCTATAGTTATAATATCTCCTTAAGAATATATAATATTTTATATCATATGTCTAGGCATGCAAACATCATATCTCAATATTCCTTGTTATTTTTGTATTTCTTTATTAGTATGATATCTACCCCCGAAGTTATTATATTCAGATATTGCACTAATCAATAGTGACTCTTCTTCAACCCCACGCTAGGCAAAGAACCCCTTACATATCAAATTACTTTCATCTCCCAGATGTGGCAAAGTAATCAAATCCCTTTCGCCTCCTCAGTATGATGGAGTAGAAAAAATCTCTTTCACCTCGTCGGTGCGACGACGAACTGAAATCCCATTCAGCTCCTCGGTGTGAAGTAAAGTTGAAATCTCTTACACCTTGGTGCGGTAGAGAGCCAACAGCTTTTGACACAAAAAGTTTCTTCACAAAACTTTCATCAAGATAAACATTGACACATGGAACAACTTAGGTTCAAGTTGATCAAAGCAACCATGTGAAAAACCCTCTCAAACTCCCTAGAAACCCATGAGGATCTTATCTCTCTTTGCTCAATTCCCCCTCTGCAAACTCTCTCAAGAAGAAACATTCCTCTAACTGTCAAAAGTCTTCTCCGATTCTAATAAAAGTTTAAATCGTGAGATTCCAAAAACCCAAATTATTTTATTTTTTTCAACTTCATTCGTACCGTATGATTTATGGATTGTAAAGTACCATTAATTTAAGACCATCATACATATAGAAATTATTTAGCACGATTAATTTAAATTAAACATGGGATCATACTGGATGAAAAAAGTTCAAATAGTACTATGCATGATCAAACTATACAATCTATAATTAATACAAATGCATTCTGATTGCTCAATCACTGAACTTAAATTAGGCAATATTAATCAATTATTATACAATACAAATAAAATAATACAGTTCATGTGTGAAGTTTGAATATGTTTAGGCCTCCTGCCCAGCTTCAAAATCTTTTGTGTTTAAATCTTGGAACAAGAATGTTCATGGAGATATTGTATGTTGCAGTCCATGATCCCTAATATGAGATTTTGATTATGACAAATAATGTCGATTGAATTATCTCATTATACATTGAATATTTTGAATGTTTCTCTTGTCTGTGAGTACTAACATTTAAGGGAGATCATAAATTGCACAAAACAACATAATACTCGAGACTGGGTAGAATAGGATATGAAGTCTATAACTTTGTATTTATTTTATTTTATTTTTATTTTCTTGAGTTTGGCCACAAAATATGCAAGCAAACTGAGTAACCATGCACACACGCAGGAGGAGAGTTTTTTTTAAGGCCAAAATTATTTTTTCTATAGATCATACTGTACGATTTTAAATCACACTGTACGATTTTAAGTCATACTGTACGATTTTAAATCGTATTGTACGATATACTGTGGCACAAACAACTAAATTGAAAATTTAGGATTTCTTAAAGCCCGATATTTAAGTATTATTTGTCTTTTTGAAAGAAGATAGAGGAATATGACAAAGAAGGGGAAACTCTTGAGAGGGAGCCACTTGAAGGGATTTAGGGCTAGTGAGAGGAATGAGAAGGTGAGTTTGTGAGGGAGGAGTGTGAGGGGATCACACGGTTGCTCCTAGCCTCTTGTACGCTTGCTCCTCCAATGGCCTGGGTAAATCTTGTGGGAGCTCTCTAGGGGGAGAGCCTTCAAAACCGACATCCTCAAAGGTCCTCTGCCTTCTCCAAGAGGGAGAAAAAAGAGAAGGTCCACTACTATTAGTGGGAGGGTGACATAGGATTTGGTACTCCGCCACACCGGGGAAGGTGAAAGTGAGGTTGTGGAAAGGCTTCTCTACCTTGCTGTGGGGGAAAAAAGAGAATTACTTTTGAGTAGTAAAATTCTCGGAGTGGAGGACTCCGGGGAGTGGACATAGGTCAAGTGACCGAACCACTATAAATCTTATGGTATACTTTTTTTCATTTATTAATTTTAATTTTCTTTTTTGCATCCTATAATTTCTATAACTGCTTAGTGATAATATTGTTGCATAACTTTATTGTGTGATTTAAAATTTCATCACCGCTATTACAATCTTGTTTAATCACTAGCATCCGCTTCGAATTAGTTAAATTATTTTTTGAAAACTACAAAAAAATAGAACTTCTGTTTAGGCTTTGTTCTTTATTTCAAAAAATATCAATTCTCTCCTTCTCTTAGTGCATATCATACATTCAATTGGTATTAGAGCGGGGTTTCAAAAATAGTGTTTTAGAAAACCTTGAAAAAAAAATCGATCATGACACATTTTGGTAACCGTAATACTGTGAAGGGTTATTCTATAACTCGTCCACCCTTGTTTGACAACATACCGTTTGATTTTTGGAAAATTTGAATGTCTTCATTTTTACAGTCTATAGACTATCGTATGTGGATGTTGGTTCAAGAATTTTACACTGCACCTTTTAAACTTGTGAATGGAATTAAAATTCAAATAGCATTTAGTGAATGGATCATTGAGAATACGAATCTAGCCTAATTAAATGCAAAGTGCTTTAATAATTTCTTTTGTGCATTAAAATCAGAAGACTACATAAGAGTATGCTACTGATAAGGAGATCTAGGATAGACTGTGTATTATATACGAAGGAACTAGTGAGGTTAAATAAACTATATTAAATATTCTATTGCATGATTATGAACTCTTCTGCATGAAACCTAACAAAACTATATCTGACATGTACACTAGGTTGACCCGGATAGATTAACTGGTATTATGAACTCTTCCTCACGATGATATAACTAAATGATTGGACCAACTCCAAACCTGACTTGACTCTCATATCCAAGAACAATACCAACAGCACGAGGAGGAAATCCGATGGTTTGGGAAAAGATTTTCTTCAATTGATCAATAGTCCGCATCCATCCACCTCTTCTTTCAACCACTTCCACCACCACCTGATCAGGATCCTCATTATTGACTAAGTCACTATCTGATGTGTTTTAAGTTTTTTTTACTCCTCTTTTTGGTGATATCAAAAGGGAGAGAAATTTGTCTACTTTAGCTATTATGCCTTCTTGTTTTCATATCATGTTTATCATTTTTTTAGTTTCTAACTTCAAATAAAATGCATGTTTGTTTATCTATTCATGTTTTTATGTTTATTAAAAATAAACAAAAAAATGTCATTTTATTCAGACTTGTCTATCGACAATATTATTTGACATCATCAAAAAGGAGGAGATTGTTGCAGTCCATGACCCCTAGCCTGAGATTTTGATGATGACAAATAAATTTCAATTGAATTATCTCATTATTCATTGAATATTTTGAATGTTTCTCTTGTCTGTAATTACTAACATTTCAGGGAGCTCACATATTGCTCAAGACAATAGAAGACTCGAGACTGGATAGAATAGGATGTGAAGTCCATAACTTCGAATTTTTTTATTTTTTTTTTTTTCTTGAGTCTGGCCACAAAATATGCAAGAAAACTAAGTAACCATGTACACACACAAGAGGAGAGTTTTTTTAAAGGAAAAAATTATTTTTTTTGTAGATCGTATTGTACGATTTTAAATCGTACTGTATAATATATTGTGCCATAAACAGCTAAATTAAAAATTTAAAGTTTCTTAAAGCCTGATGTTTAAGTATTGTTTATGTCTTTTTTAACAGAAGAGAGAGGAACATAACAAGGAAGGGGAAACTCTTGAGAGGGAGCCACTTGAAGGGATTTAGGGCTTGTGAGAGGAAGGAGAAGGTGAGTTTGTGAGGGAGAAGGAGTGTGAGGGGATCACATGGTTGCTCATAGCCTACTATACGCTTTCTCCTCCAATGGCCAGGATAAATATTGTGAGAGCTCTCTAGGGGAAGAGCCTTCAAGGTCAAAGGTCCTCTGCCTTCTCCAGGAGGGAGAAAAATGAGAAGGTTTGCTGCCGTCACTAGGAGGGTGACATAGCGTTTGGTACTCCGCCTCACCGGGGAATGTGAAAGTGAGGTTATGTAAAGGCTTCTCCGCCTTGCTGTGAGGGCAAAAGGAGAATTACTTTTGAGTAGTGAAATTCCCGAAGTGGAGGACTCCAGAGAGTAGACATAGGACAAGTGACCGGACCAATATAAATCTTCTAGTGTGCTTTTTCCATTTACTGCTTTTTATTTTCTTTTTGCATCCTATAATTGCTATAACTGCTTGGTGAGAATATTGTTTTAGAACTTTGTTGTGTGATTTAGAATTTCATCACCGCTATCACATTCTTGTTTAATCACTAGCTTCTGCTTTGAATTAGTTAAATTATTTTTTAAAAACTACAAAAAAAAAAAAATAGAACTCTTTTTTAGACTTTGTTCTTTATTTCAAAAAATATCAATTCATCCCCCTCTTGTCCCATCTCGTACTTTCATTGTACCCACCTTAAATTTTAAGTTTAGAAGAGGTTTAAAGGCTTTATTTATTTAGAGTAAAGCTAAACATCAAAATCTTAATGTTTTGAAGGAACCACTCAAAAAAGAAAATTTAGATCTTCAAGAGGAAGAAGAAAATGGAGGCAGTCTATCTTATGATAAGCTTTTCTTAATGAAGTCTAAAGTGTTCGAGATCAACTCAACTCTTGGAAGACTTAATTCATGGTGGAGGCAAAGGGCAAAAGTCAAGTGGATTAAAGAAGGAGATACCAACTCTAAAGTCTTCCATGCATATGCTATTGCTAGGAGTAAGAGTAAATGGGTACATCTAGTGAAATATTATAATGGATTGTTGATTGAAGGTCAAAATTAGATAGAAGGTGTTTTCTTCGATTTCTTTAAAGGCAAATGGAAGGTAAGTAAGTATTTTCTTAAGGGCCGGGCTCCTCTTTTAAAGGTGCTGAATGACCATGACAAGAAGACCCTTGAAGCTAATTCACGAAGGTTGATCTGGAAATTGTCGTTATAACAATTGGAGGATAACAAATCTATAGGTAATAACATAATTACCTACTATTTTATAAAAGATAATTGGTCTATAATCAAAAAAGATGTTTGGGAGGCAATTAATCAATTTTTTTACTTCTGGTAAAATGTGTTCAGAGTGGAAGGAAACCATTGTGATGCTGATTCCCAAGGTGAAAATTCTTTTAACTCCTTCCAATTATCATTCTATTATCCTATGTCTATATACTTATAAGATCGTGGCAAAGATGTTGTTGAATAAGATGGATCGTTTCATTCTTAAGATCATATCTGAAGATCAATCTTCTTTTGTAAAAGGTAGAATGTTATTTGACCATATTTTACTCACTCAAGAGGTTTTTAATAAATTTAGATATTCTAAATCTAAAAGGGTTGATGGCAATCAAAGTTGATATGAAACAGGCTTACGATAGCATGTATTGGAGTACTCCGAAGCAAGTTTTGGATTATTGTGGGTTTCCACCTAAATATGCTAATATTATACTTGAATGTGTAGTTCACCCAAAATTTTCTATTTTGGTTAATGGAAATAATTCCAAATGGATTGAAGCTAAGAATGGGTTTAGGCAAGGTATCCCTTTTTCGCCTTATCTCTTTATTTTGGGTTAACAACTGCTATCTGATGCTTTTGCTCAACGAGGAAGGAGAATTGATATTAAAATTTCTCCAAATGCAGAAAAAATTTCTCACTTGCTTTATGCAGATGAGATAATCTTTTTTCAGAGGCTAACAACAAGAGTGTGAAGATTATGAGTAAGATCCTAAAAGATTATAGAAAATGGACTAGTAAAAGAGGTTAACATGCTGAAATCTTCTATTTTGTTCGGAAATTCCATTCAAAGGAGATGAATGATTGGTCTTTCAAGATTCTTAGGCTTCAAGGTGGTTACTGAAATGAATTATTTTGGTATCAAGTTTGCATTCAGGATATTGATGTTCTCAGATTTCAAAAACTTATTGGAAAAAGCAATAAGTAGGCTTAACGTGTGGGGTAACAAATGTATTTCTCTTGCAGGGAAGTTTATTTTGGTTAATTCGGCATTCTTATCTCTTCCTACCTTTTTATCAACGCATTCATTAATTCCTAAGGGAGTGTTGAATGATTTTGATAGAATGTGTACGGATTTCTTATGGAACAAGCATAATGGTAATAAGGGACTTCATTATGTTTCTTGGGAAGTTTTATGTAAATCCAAAATCAAAGGAGGCCGAGGTTTGCAATCAATCATTATGAGAGTTGGTCCATTAAGAGACAAATTTTCTTGGAACTTTATCTCAAAGCCAAATTCTCTTCTTAATAGGATTTTATGTCTAAATATGGCAATGATATTTGGAATTCCAAGAAGAAATTGTATTACTCTCCAACTTGGAAAATCATTTTGAATGGAGCTGAATTTCTGCATCAGATAGTGAGATGGAAAGTTGTTTTTAGATGTGATATTAAGACAATAGAGGATACTTAGATCTTTGATAAAAGTATCAGGAATAACCAACTTTTGTTTCTAAGATGGATGAAGATACTCAATTTCTCAAGGCATTAATTATGAATGGAGTGTGGAATGAGTCCCTATTAAGGCACTTTTTTGGCCAGGAAATGGTAGAGGTAATCATGTCAGTTCCTATTCATATTGATATGGAGGAAGATCAAATGGAGATTCTTTTCAAATGCTTTAGAAAGTCTATTTTAGCTCTAGTGTTAGAAACATTGGGTGAAGATGATGGAGACTATAGGAATTGGAGGTGGATGAAGAAGCCTAAGTTAAGGCCTCATGTAGAATTTTTCTGGTGGTGAATGTGTATAAATGCCATCCCCTCTAATGAGTTTCTAATGTATAGGAGGCTTTTGGACTATAATGGGTGTCTAAGAGGTTGTAAAGGTGTAGAAAACTCAGAACATATTGTTGTCAGCTGTGTGAAGTTTTCTCAAGTCTTTCTACTATCTGAAAATGGGGATTTTATGTTCTGATTGTTGCTGCATTTAAAGATTGTATTAGGGTCTTGGAAGATCTTGCTATGTCTAATCCTTTTGTTGGAAACTTGTATTGCTCTGCTGTTTTCTTCACTTGGAAGATTAGAATTAAACTAATTCATGGTGGTATAGATGATTGTGCATCATTCATTGCAGCTAATTCTTTGTGTTATGTTGTTGCTTACTTTTAGTTTAATCTGAATCCACAAATCTGGGTTGCGAATCAGCAGGTTATGCTGTCTCATTCTTGGCATACCCCTCCTTCGGATTGGATTAAACTTAATATTTATAGTTCCTTGGTGAGTATGTATAAAGCTAGAATTGGAGGTGTTTTTAGAGATCAAAGAGGAAGATTTTTATGTGCTTTTGGGTTTGGTACTGCATTGGGATTGTTCACAGCTGGAGTTGTTATCAATTATGTTTATGAGAAAAGTTCTTCAAGATTGGATGTTTGAACCTAAGGGAATCATAATTGAAGGTGACAACTGTAATGTTATTGATTATGTGCAAAGAATGATGGATAAGAAAGCAATCAAGGAGGACTTACTAAAGCTAGATGATTTATCTTTTCTTAATGATTTTAATCAAGTCTTGTTTCAAGTTGTTAGTAGTAAATGTAATAAGTTAGCTGATTATTTCACTAACTATGCTCTTTCTTTTGAATTTGTTTGGGATGATTTAAGTAGCATTAATATTCCTCCTACTTTTGTTGGTATGTTAAAGAAGGAATGTGATTTGAGGGATATCACTTAGTTGGTTGTATTTTGTCTTTGTTATCAATAAATTGCTTTATGCATTCCTTCAAATAATAATAATAATAATAATAATACAATACGAATAGGTTAATTTTTAAAATTTAAAATTCTCTATTTTAAGTAAGTTGGATTCGACGGCTAACTTTCTCAAAATCACTAATCATCAAGTATTATTAGTTTTAACTCAAATTTATTTCTCTTTTAAATTAAATATTTTAATGACTTTTTGTTTTGAAAAGATGGTATATTACAATTAATAGAAAACTTAAAATATTTATTTTTAATTCTCCACTATGTGTGCGCGCTCGCATACACCTTATTAGATATATTGACCGAAGAACAAAAAAGAATTATAGATTCTTTCAAAACAAGTCTAACATATGCAACACATTTATGAGAACTAATTCTTTGACATTGCTTTGAGTATGCTGAACCTAAAATATTAGTGATGCACACAGAAAAATATGCAATATATATAGTAGAAGAAATAAAATAAACATCCAATAATATTTATAATAATAAAAAAACACGGTCTCGCTTCAGAATTAAAACAAATGCACCTTCTGTGACACATGTAATCCTTATGAGAATCTTGATTTGAACTCCTTCAAGCCCATAAAACTTGATTTGAAGTAAGCGAGGGTTCGAACCAATTTAAAATTAGGACTTAAAACTATAATGAATGTTTTGTGAATATAGAGGATATCGCTCACTAGATTTATATGGTCCAAGAGAACTATTTTGGAGAATATTTTATCAAATAAGAAGGGAAATATAACCTTAAACAATAAATAAACCCCCCCCCCCCCCCCCCCCCCCCCACCCACACACACACACACACAAATAAGTTTGATTTACTTTCAAATAAAAATACCCTTGAGCTGACAATATAAGGGATATTCTTTACCAATGTTGTGAAAGCTTAAAGGTTGTAGTTACTAAAACATCTTTTTCACTTTTGGGCAATACGCTACCATAACACTTTAATGCGAGCTCCTTCAAGCAAACAAAGGTTAAGTTTTTTGTTTTTTTTTTTTTTTTTGTTAAAACTATCTCTGCGCAATAATTAATCCATGATTATAAAAGGAAAAAGGAAATAGGAGGACCCTAAATAAAAAATGAGCAAGCTTTGAACACCATATTTAGTATTTGATCCTTATTCAAATAAAGATCAAATGTCTAGTACAAACTTAGAGTTTGACCATTATAGGCAAAGCGAAGCTTATAGGAGTCCTTGAATAAGGTTCAAATGTCATGAAAAATGTTCAAATACTTTCAAACATATTTCGAACAAGATTCATTTTCGAACCTATGATTCTCTATTTATGTCTTTCATGTTATGCATGGCTTTTTAGCATTGAAAAGGGTGAAATTTTAATTCAGTTCTATATAAAGAAATAATTAAGCATAAATCTTCCAATAGTTTAAATGGGGCATGCGGTCACCTTGTTTAGACTCTAACAAATGTTTTGTTATAATTCTAGTACTACTTAATGTATTCTATTTAATGTAAAAGACTCGCTTTTGAGTTTGTAATTATATGTCAAGTAATTATTGCTATGATGTATTTAAGTGTCCATAAATGTTGTTGATTACTTTTATTTAATGTATTTAAGTGTTGTCAATTCAAATAATATGTGTTCTAATAGTTATTACTTTTATTTTTATGTTAAATATTTTTATTGTGATGATTACAATTTTTCTGAAATTTTTAGAGATTTAAGCATAAGCCTTACAATCGAAAAAGATTAGATCAAGATTCAAACAATATTCAAACACTGTTCAAACCTGTAAGAATAATGTTTTAACAATGTTTGAACCTTATTTAAAAAATTGATTCGAATAAGCTTCAAACAAACTATAACAACATACTACAATACATAGAAGTGCAATTACAACAACTATAAGACAATAGAGTATAACATAAATATAATGGAGTGCAAATCACAATGATTATAACACAATTAGACTATAACTTTAAAGCTATAACAAATTAATTGAATTTTTTCCTATTTTGTCTCATGTGAGTGTTTCATCCATTTAATACCAATGAAGCAAATCTCTTCCCATTTAGCATAGCACTTAGGATACTTACCTAAATCACTATAGAGTGATAAAATTTGACCTCATATCTTCAAATTTATAGAATTATAAATTTGCACTCTTCTTTACTAAAGTTTAAATTTTCTCACATTCCTAAAAAGACTAAAATCTTCAAATTGTCTAACAACTTCATCCATCGTATTCCTATCTCGATATATAACTCTAGTAGTGCATTGCCTCCTTTGCATATTTGACTATATCTACATACATAATAAACTAACTCAAATAAATCAATTTCAGTAAATATATAGAGCCCAAAACAAACAAGTATGGTTCAAACATGTTTGAAACACACGAACTTTCAATTTTAGTTTGAACAATTTTCAAACTAGCTATGAACAAAGCTTAAATAGTATTCAAATTTGTATCAAACAAGTTTTGAACTGGATTTAAATAAGGTTTAAATATAATTATAACATGTGTTTTGTAGAGATGAGGAATGCTAAGTTTGACAACTGATTTTTTGCTTAGAGATAGAATATGAAAATAGTATATACATGATTTTGGAGGAGCTAAAATGACAGATAAGATTATAGAGAACCATCTTAGATGATTTGAGTCACATAAAATATCAGCCTTTTCGAATGACTATATTAGGAGAATAGATATATGAAATTTAACTCATATTAAGAAATAAAGCGTAGTAAGTAAAGAAGGCTTGGTTTGAAATATTAAATAATGACTTATATTAATTAGTTTTAAGTGGAAATTGGACTCTTAATAGTATACAATGAAAAAAAATTTTAATAAGAAAATAATATAGCCACTCCCATGTAATGAGATAAAAGCTTAGCTATCATTATTGATGCTTTTTTTCTTAAATCTAATGTCGTCTTTAGTATGTCTCCTATATAATCAACAATTGTTGATTTTGAATACATTCAAACTTGATTTAAACCTATATTTAATCTATGGTTAGAATATTTACAAGTTGTTTGAACTAATTCAAATTTAAATTTATTTGAACTAGTTCGTAACTTTTCTATGGTTCTTTTTAGTTGCCTTCCAATATAAATTCTACGTATCAATAATGAATACATTTAAACTTAGATAGCTATAAGTATAACGTCAATAATAATGAACAAAATATTGTCAGAATGTAGAAATTGTCATTGTGATACTGTAAATCGATTGCATGAGCTTTGAGCATTATAATTGTTTGAACGTTTGCGTGTCTTTTCAGTCAAGGGCTAAAACTTATGCAAAATTAATTAACTATTTTTAATAATTGAAAGAAAGTATATAATTAATTAACTAATTTACTCCTAAACCCTTATATTAATTATATAACATAATTTGCAAAATTAATTAACTAATTTTAATAAGAAAGCATATAATTAAAATTTAATTCAAAAAATTATGAAATATTTTATGGAACATCAAAATAAAATTCAAAACCACAGTCAATCATAGAAGAATATTGAAAATTAAAAATATTTAAAAAAATAATATTGAAAATTTGAAATATGTAATAATAGAAAGCTGCAAATTATTAATGCTCCTTTTCAATAACTGATTTTAGGCATAAACATCCCCTATAATTGAAAGAAAGTCTAATTACTTTATATAATTAAAACAATAATATTTTTAATTTTTAAAAATTAAAACATTAAATATTTCAGAGTGGACATCTTTTTTTACTAAAATGTTTTTTACTGATGAACCATTTAAAATTTCATAAAGATTGAATAATTGATTTGCTCTAACAGAAATTTTTTAATAAACCCGAAGCAATTAGCTGAGGTAGATTAATAATTGTTGCATCACAGTTGAATCAGATGGTCAGCAGGAATTTCGAGCCTGTGAGCCCAACTTGTTCAACTAGAACACAAAAACCCAGTCTACCAATTAACTTATTAGGATTCTAAGGCTTAGATCTTCCTAAATACTCGATGAAAGTGATCGATTTCTAATATGAAATCGTTAAGTACATCGAGTTCTACAAAAGGGTGTAATGGAATTGCATGGTTGCTTTCACTGCAATAAGCTAAGAAATACTCTACCCTCAGTGAAGATACTCACACGTGTACATCTAGAATAATCTTATATATACTCTATGTACTAAACAGTAAAGACAGGGAAAATTATTTTGCAAAAGCTGCTATTGATACATCTATTCCTGTTTAGATATATGGACCACTTTAATCAACCTCAATGGACCAAGCTCTAACGGGCTCTACCCTGTTTCATATTCCCACCACACCGCTCTTTCTGCAACAACTCAGCTGCCATCTCTCTGGCACAACCGACTTGGCCACCTCCACAACCACGTGCTCAAGACTATCTCCAACAGCTATAAGCAACTTCATATTCCCATTTCTAAGTTTTTTTGTTATAATTGTAAGGTATCCAAAGGACACAAGCTCTCTTTTTCTAGTTCTACCTTTAGCTCTTCACATCCACTAGCTTTAATTCATTCCGATGTATGGGGCCTGCCCCAATTATTTCCAATGAAGGTATCAAATATTATGTGTTATTCATCGATGACTTCTCTCGTTTTATATGGTTGTTCATTATGTCCACTAACTCTACAGTTCCATCACTCTTTATCAAGTTTAAGACTCTCATTGAAAACCAATTACCATATAAAATAAAATATCTACGCTCCGATGGTGGCAAAGAATACATAAATTCCCAGCTGAGCTCATTTCTAAATAACCATGGCATCATACACATGAAGTTTCTTGTCCCTATACTCCAGAACAAAATAATGCCGTGGAGAGAAAGCATCACCAACTCATTGAAACCTCTTGTACTCTATTACACTCCGCCTCCCTCCCTAATAACTTATGGTCAGAAGAATTTTTCACAGCCTCTTTTCTCATTAACAAGCTGCTCTCCCGGACAACAAACTCCAAATCTCCTATTCAACTTCAATAGGACACCAAGCCAGATTATTCCATTTTGAAGACGTTCAGCGGTGCCTGTTTTCCCTGGATGCCACCAATCAGCACCACAAGCTTGCTCACAAATCAGTGCTTTGCGTCTTCATTGGTTACTCATCTACCTCCCAAGGGCTACAAATGTCTTAATCCTCATACTCATCGCATCTATGTTTCTTGTCATATAACATTTGATGAGAGTAGCATTCCATTTAAAACATTACCTCCAGCCCAACATCTACAGCACCCACAAAATCGGCCTTCCTCCACTCCAGGCCTGCTCCTTCCGAGATCCCAGGCTCCTCTTCAAACTATCCCAACATTACCCATTACTCCACCTACACTAACCCCCACATTACCCTATTCAGACAACACTTCCCCTAGAGTTCCAGCGCCACTATTTCGGCTGCTCATCAATCTCCAACGCTAACATCCCCTGTATCCTCTAAACCGCAACCTCCTCCTCGTCCAATGGTCTCCAGACTTAAAATTGGCTCCCTCAAACCATGCCAGCTGCTAAATTTTCTCCGCTTCCACAATGCTGATCACACCTCCATTCAAACAGACCCAACATCTTATACCGAAGCAGTGAAATATGCACACTGGTACGAAGCTATGGCTGCTGAGTTCTTGGCCCTTCAGTAGCAAGGCACCTGTCTACTTGTCCCGCCCCCCTTCAATACACCAATTCTAGGCTGCAAATGGGCATTCTGCACCAAATTCGATTCCAACAGCTCCATAGCGAATTTAGAGCCAGACTTATCGCCCAAGAAAGTCATCAGGAATATGGCATCAACTACTCTGAGACATTCAACCCAATTGCTAAATTTTCCACCATTCGCGCTCTCATTACCATAGCTCTCTTCCACGGCTGACCCATTCATCAACTAGATGTTGCCAATGCTTTCCTTCATGGCAATCTCGAGCCGTGTCCCGTGTCCGTGTCGTGTCGTGTCCGTGTCGCCGTGTCCGTGTCCGTGATATATGACCCAACCCAAAGGTTTTGAGGACAATCTTCACCCGAATCATGTGTGTCTCCTCCGCAAAGCTATCTATGGCCTCAAGCAAGCACCGTGCCAATGGTTTACAATGTTCTCTAGCCACCTTAAGACACTTGGGTTTGAACATGGCAAAGCCGACTCATCCCATCTCACATTCCACAAAGATGACATTCAACTATACCTCATCTACATTGATGGCATTCTCCTAATTGGTAACAATCCCAGTATGAAATCCCACATTCTTCACCAGCTCAATCAACATTTCACTATGAAGCATCTCGGAACAATTACCAATTTATTGGGCATTCGTATTACCCAATCCGTTGATTCCTATTTCATGTTTCAATCCTTATACGCTTCCTCTATCTTACAAAGCGTCAGTCTTCTCCACTGCAAACCCCTCTCCAACCCAACCTTCACAAAAATCCCATTTCAACCCACACCGACCCTTTGCTCTTTAACCCTCAATCCTACTGACAAATCATTGGCTCATTACAGTACCTGATGATAACCAGGCCAGATATTGCTTACACAGTAAATCTGCTTTGCCAGCATATGCATAATCCATCCTCCGATCATGTCTACATGCTCAAGAAACTATTAAGGTACATCAAAGGGACTCTACACTATGGACTTCCTATCTCCAAATGACCACTTATTCTTCTATCCTTCGACACCAACTGGGCCACCAACAAGAAAACTCGTCGCTCCACATCAGGATACTGCACGTTATAGGCCATTCTCTTCTCTCTTGGAGTGTCAAAAAGCAACACAGTTGTTCGTTCCTTAACTGAGGCGAAATATAGGGCACTAGCGGCAGTTACTGCATACATTATCTGGCTTCGAAAACTACTCAAAGACTTTTAGATTCATCTTTCACAACCAACAGAACTCTGGTGCGACAATAGTTCAGCCATAGCCCTTGCCAAAAATCCAGAGTTTCACGCCCGAACCAAACACATCGAGATAGATCAATACTTCCTCCGGGACCACATCCACTCTAACACAATCTGCATCACTCCAGTCACTACACAGGATCACCTTGCCGACATTCTTACAAAGCCGCTG
The DNA here is from genome assembly GCA_016618105.1 of Dendrobium huoshanense. Classification (NCBI taxonomy): domain Eukaryota; kingdom Viridiplantae; phylum Streptophyta; class Magnoliopsida; order Asparagales; family Orchidaceae; genus Dendrobium; species Dendrobium huoshanense. Next base: position 62,217,733 of record CM028359.1, on the reverse strand, counting down.
TCCACTCCTAGATTTCAACAACTGTGAAACAAGCTTACTGCCAACCTGGACCATCAGCTTAAGGGGGAGTAATAACAACACTATGCTCATGGACATTCTCTCCTCCATCATATTCTAATGGCATAAACCTATCACACAGTTACACGTATACATCTACAATATTCTTGCTCACACTTATATATATTCTCTGTACTAAACAGTACAGATAGGGAAAAACAATTTGCAAAAGCTGCTATTGATACTTATACCATGCATAAATACCTTTAAACTTCTAGAATATTAGAACTGAAACTGAAAAAACAAACCATAAAGCACTTTTTTCTGCAGAGATTCTCGCCTTAGTAAACTGGCGTCAACTTGTCATCAACTCATGAACTATATTAGCTGCAAATCATGGAGAAGATTGAAAATGGTTCATCGCGGTAAATAATGCTCATTTGTAACAAAAATTGCACATAAATTTCTCCAGTAAAATTCTAGCTCCAAAATACAAATCTTATACACTATAACTGTCATTTCACACATTCCACCTGAATAGTGAAATCCTTGACACCAGCTTCATGAAATAAGTCAGAAGCTCTTTTTTTAATCAGAACTTTATTAGTTTCGGAAGACACATGAAGATGCACAGTTCCCACAATCTCGGTATTACTAAAGCTCCACACATGAAAATTTCGAACATCACAAACACCCTCAATCCTCATGAGACTATCACGAGTAACTCTGAGATTCTGCTCGTGAGTCCTAGGAACTCTCTGCAGCAATATCTCGGCAGAGTTTCTCAAAAGAGGAACAACAGAAGAAATAATCATTACTGAGATAAATATGGAGCAAGCTGGATCTGCAACCAACCAGCCTTTGTACTTAATTAGAAGGGTTGAAATGACAACACCAACACTTCCCATAGTGTCCGCCAGAACATGCAAAAAGATGCCTTCCATATTGTGGTCAATGTGATAGTGCATTTTCAAACCCTCTTCTTTGATTCCAATTAATAGGTTTGGATATTCATGGCTGTGTTTACTAGAATCAAGATGATTTTGATCTCCATCATGATGCATCTGATATTGATGATCATGTTCCTGATGGTTACAAGGCTGATCATGATCCTGGTGGCAGAGATTGTGATTATTTTTATCTTCATGTGTGTGATGATCACAGTTAACAATTTGGTTGTGATGATGATGGTGATGATGATAATGGTGATGGGAATGAGACAGAGAATACTCATCGTTACCAATACGAGAATGCTCAGGTGAAATGGAACGAAAGTGAGCATTGGACTTTGAATCAGAAGGAGAGTGTTCATTTTTGCAGGAGGAATGATCATGAACACCATGAGAATCCACATGGGCATGGGACTGCGAAACGGAATGAGATTGAGTATTGGAGTTCGAATTAGAATGCAAATCACAGCAAGAATGGGAATGAGCATGAAAGCAAGAACCACCCCCACCATGCACATGATGATGCTCCTCATGAAAGAAGGCCAGTCCAATGATATTCACCACCAGTCCCCCAATGGAAACAGCCAACAAACTGCTGGTGGAAATCTCTTGGGGATCAAGAATCCTTTCCATTGACTCCAAAACAATAAGTGCACCAACCAGGACTAAAAAAACTGCATTAGTATAGCCTGATAGCACCTCAAATCTTCCCCGACCATAATTGAACTGATTGTTTGCTGGTAGAGCCGAGATGTAGGAAGCATACAACCCAATGGCCAGAGCAGCACAATCAAAAAGCATGTGGCAAGCATCCGATATCAAACCAAGGCTGTTGCTTATGAACCCAGCAATAAATTCCACAACCATGTATCCAGTGTTAATCAATAAGAAAAGAGCAATCTTTCTAGTTTTCCTCTCACTCAGAATGTGCCTAACCGGATTCATAACCAATGCATAAATATTTTCAGTGGAATTCAAGTTTCCAAGCTCAACATATTGAAATGATGAAGAACCCAATTCCCAAACTGAAACCCATAACAAGAATCCACAGATCAGAAAACCCGGTAAAGAAAGCTTGGGGTAGTAAACAAGCTCCAACACAAGTGTGCAGAAAAAAGTCACAAAAAACTCTCGCTGAAAACCCTTCCCAGTGATTCCAAACTTCTCATCACCACTAAAATTCTCATTCAATAATACCCCGAATATAACAGTATTAATTAAAGGCCACCCCATATCGGCCACAGAAACAGAACTACCCCCATTCTCTCCGTCTCCATGCACAAATAAACTAATGCATGCAGGAAAAAACAGGATTACCGTAGTAAGGGCGAGGGAAGCCAGCCGAGTCCTCTTCTTACCAAGTTGTCTAAAAACTCCAGAATTTCCAGCAGCGCGCTCGTGGAACCCTAGAAAGCCAGAGAGGAAGGTGAGTACTACGGACACTACACGGGTGCAGCCCTCCGCTGGAGGAGAAAAAGAAGGAGAAAGGGGAAAGCAGTCAATCCGATCCCAGCTGTATGAGAGAAGAATAAGCGCGACAATCAGCGTGATAAACCCAATAATCCGGTGTCGACGACGGTTGCGAAGCAAGTGTTCGGAGAGTGATCGGGCGGCGAGGGCGCCGGATAGGTCGGCAAAGATGGATGCGGCCGCGCTGCAGTAGCGGAGGGAGTGGAAACGGAGGAGGAAGACGAGGGTAAGGAGGGATGATTTAGCGACGAGGGAGCGGAGGGGAAGATTTAGTGTTAGGGTTTGAGGGAGGGAGAATGGGAGGGAGAGGATGAAGGAGAGGAGAGAGACGAGGAAGGAGAAAGGGAAGAGGGAGAAGGCAGGTGGGGTGGAGCGGAGAAAGGGGAGGAGAGAGTAGAGGGAGCGGAGGGAGAAGAGTAGGAGAAAGAGAGACGAGAAGGAATAGGAAGAGGAGGAAGGGAGGTGGCGTTTCTTTGAGGGGGTTGAGGCGGAATAGGTAGGTGAGAAGGGGAAGGGGGAGGGCGGGGCAATAGCGCCGGCCGCAGCAGCAGGGGTGAGTGAAGGGTGAAGACGGGAAAAGGAAAGGGGAGGGCCAATAGGGACGGAGAGGCGGAGTTGAGAGGATAGGCGGCGGTGATCGGATTGGATGGCCATGGTGGCAGGGCACCAGGGCGGCGGCGAGAAGATTTCGGAGGACGTAGAGTCGGATCACCCGATGTAAGATTTGAAGGCAGTACTTGCCGTGGGAGGTCAAACAAAGAGTTTAGATTAATTAAAATAGGAAGATTTACATACATACCATCTAACACTATTTTATTTATATATTTAACATCTAAAATTTTAATATTGCATACATACCATTTATAGTTCATTTTAATATCAAATAGGAGTGATAGAAATGAAACATATGAGTGGTAGGAAAGAAATATAAGTGGTATATTTGATATTAAAATAATATTGGGTGGTATGCATGTAATATTAAAATTTTGGATATTAGATATGTAAATAGGATGTTATAAAGTGGTATGTATGTAAATTTTCTATTAAAATATTAAAATGACTAAATAAACAATCACTTCCCGTATTTCACAAATATGAAAAATCATTTCCGTGAAATGTTTTTCTGTATTATATTTTATTACAATATAAATTATATTCATAATATTTTAATATTTTATAATTTTTATCAATTTTAAAGTAAGGTGACGGTAGGTGATCCAGTTGAAGTTCCGCGATGGTTGGAGATCAGGCGGTGGTCTGACGATGGTTGGGCGAAAGTCTGATAACGATCAGCGGCTAGGTGAAAGTCTGGCGAAGATTCAACGATGGTCAGGCAGAAGACTGACGCTATTTGTAGACCGGATGGAAGTTTGGAAACTGGCGACGACCAAACAATAGTCCGACAATGGTCGTACAAAAGTCTGACGATGGTTCATGGTCATGTGGTGTCTGACGATGGTCGCGTGGAAGTTTTGTTTTAGTCGCCAGTCGGCGGCTAGGTGGAAGTCAAGCAATACTCCGATGATGGTCAAGAGGAAAACCAGCAGTGGTCTGCGGCCAAGTGGAAGTCTGGCAATTGTCGACGGTCGGGTGGTGGTCCGATTGCGGTTGTCAGTAAGGTGAGAGTTCAGTGATAGTTAACAAAGTTTCGCCGGTAGTGGTGCTGGAGCTCTTGCAGCCTCAAAGCTCTCTGCTATCTCCATCCTCAAGTCTAAACCCCACTCCCTTTCATGTGGACGTGGGAGTCAATTTATAGATTTTTTTAGAGTATCATGCCCTATAAATATTGAAAAGATCTAGCAAATTCATAGTGCTCTATCAGACGAATCTTATTGATCCTCTCAATCATAGAGCATTCATCTAGCATTTAAGTGTTATAATAATATTAGAATTAAGTGATATTGGGATTGTTAAATTTGTCTCATTGAGTCATTGGATTTTACTATAAATATGTTATACTTGAATGCTATTTGGTCATCCAATTTGTGCTTTGAACCATCCAAATGTGCTTCTATCTATTGATTTGGGTCCATTCGAGCTCGAATTGGACCGACTTTGGTGTCCTTGGATTCGCCTCTTTGAGACTTACAGTTTCACTATAAGCTTGCTGAAATTGGAGTTTGGATGACACCAAATTTAATTTTTTGAAGTATTTATCTTCAATATGCCTTGAGATTCATGCTCGATCAAGGCCATTTTTGTGGCGTATTAGTTGCCACATATTTTCGGACGTTGAATGCTGCAGAGTCCAAATTATATAATTTCAGCATTCTACGAAGTAGTAGTGTTAATTAGAGTATCAAAAAATTTTACTCTAAAACATTTTAAATAAATCAAAATTAATCATAGAAGTTCTTTTAAACTCTGAAAGTACAAAATAGAGTCTTGATGGTAGAAAAATAGTTCTGACGACAACAAAAACATCTGATTTGTATCAATCGGGCCATACCTTCCTTCTTATTAACTTATTATTATTATTATTATTATTATCCACCTTCTTTATGGCGGCACTACAGCCGCCTCCATGAGGATGGGTTTTTTATTTTTATTTTTAATTATTTAATTAATCTTTTTTTTTCTTAAAATTTTTTAAAGGAAAAAATTAATTTCAACTCCAAAAAATTCTTAAAATTCTTTAGAAAATTCTACAAGATTTATAAGCAAGGAAATAATCATCCCAGCAACATCAGCGATCAAGAGTCGTTACTCTTTTTTCTTTTCATTTTTATTTATCTTAGTTTCTAAAACAACTAGAAAGGCAATCATCCCAACATGATCCTGCGATACTTATAGATCAACCTCTAAGATCAGGCTCCACGCTCTCATCGATAGCTGTTGAGAAAGTTAAAAATATTTTTTAATAGACTTTTTAGAAGAATGGAATAAATTAATATGCCAACAATCTTCAATCATGGAAAGGGAAGTGGTATAAGTTTAACTTGTGATAACCATGATGGATCCCTGGTCTAGAGTGACAAGCTATTTCTTATGAATATTCATGTTTCATAGCTTGAAGTTGTCCTATGTCCTTATTGATCTAGGTGCATCGATTAACATAATGACTCTTAAAACCCTTGCATGCTTAAAAGTATATACTCAAAAATTCAGTTCTTATAAAATAATGTTGAGAGGATTTAATGAAAAAGGTGAGAGGGTTTGGGTTATATAAGCTTACTATTTGATATAGATGGCCTTGAAACTGAAGCCAAAGTTTGTATAATAGATTTGGAGGGTTCATTTAATGCTCCCCTGGGTACACTCTGGCTTCATGAATATAGAATAGTGCATTCCTCTCTATGTTAGTGTATTAAATATTCTTGTGAGGGTAATGATCATTATATTAAAGGATATCTGGAATGATTTTTAAATAATGAAGTTATTATATATTAAGATGTAAATTTTTATCTTCTCAATGAGCAAATAATCTTCTCTAGAAATTATAATTCAAATGTAAATAAAGAGAAAGATGTTAAAAGTGGAAATAAAGATGGGAGGAAAGAAAAAGAAATGCATTCCAACCTTGAACATAATGTTAGTTGTTCACCTTGCCCTTCCCTCACAAAGTGGTGGTAGAATAGCCCAATGATCTCAAGGGAGAGGTTGAGGATGGTAAAATGAGAAAAATAGAAATGAAGAAAGAGAGTGTATATCAATAAAATTTTCTATAACACATATTTATTTGGAATCTAGTTCGAAGGAAGAATCATATGTGTTTATAAAAATAAACACGTTGTAGCAGATACGAATATTAAAAAAATAGACAAAGTTTAAATTTTTTAAATAAGTAGATAATGACAAGGATAAGGTCGAAGTTGTTAAGAAAGAGAACAGAAATATTTATCATTGAAAGATTAAAGAAGTGTGTGAGAATTTGACTTTAACCTTATAATCTCAAAAAGATATATCTTGATTGGTAATTAAGGTTTCTCATTCTAAATCAAGAATCTAAAACCATTACTTCTATACCTTTCAACAAAAAAAGTGTCAATATTGATGTAACCTTTGATGATCCATTTATGGATAAAATAATAGAGATACCTTTTGACTTGTATTCTAATTGTGTCAATAAAGTTCTTAAACAATATTTCACAACATCATCTTGGACTAGACTTGAAGTTCAACAATTTTGAGAACTCGTAAAATACTAAATTTTACAAATATAGATCTAAAGCAGGAGTGTGCTTCAAAATTCTTTATTTGTTTGATGATGATGAGAATTATTTAGTTATAATCAATAATCTAAAATCTGGTAGTCTCTTTTCAACTGCTTTTAAATCGTCTTTTAAAATATCTTTTTTTAGACTTAAAATGATTTGGATGACTCTCAAATTATGTATGTCATTCATGAGTTTTTGAAGAGGAAATTAAATCAATATTAGATGATCTTAAAGATACAAATTTTGGGAAAAAAATTAGACCCCTCATCTGATCTTCATTAACTCATTATTGATTGAGGACAAGTTAAATATAAATATAGTGTTTCTCTTAGCATTTAAAGATTAATGTGCTTGGAGTTATGAAGAAATGCCCATATTATCTCAAGATATTATACTTCATAAACTTGAGATACAACCATATGTGGTTCTCATAAAATAAGTGGCCTTATGTGTGCAACTTGAAATTGTATTGCAAGTCATCGCTGAAGTCAAGAAACTTATAGAGACTGACTTATTAGGGAAAAAAAAATATCTGACAAGTTAGGTAGCATTGTTCCAATAAAGAAAAAGAGAGGTCAATTTTATGTCTACAATGACTTTATAGATCTAAATAAAACCTCTCATAAGGATTAGTTTCTACTTTATATACTGAAACTCATGATATATATTGGTTCACTGTATGCAATATTTTTTCTCTATGAATTTCGACCATGTATAATCTAATAAAGATGGTTTCTAAAGATGAGAAGTTTATAGTTTTTAGAATACCAATAGGAGTTTATTATAATGAAATAATATCTTTCGGACTAAAGAATGTCGGTGCAACATATAACTGGGTAATGATGACAAATTTTAATGAACCAATCCACCAACAAGTGGAGTGTTATGTTGATGATTTAGCCATTAAAAGTCTAAAAAAGTTGATCATTTATATGATTTGAGAATTACCATCCAAATAATATAACAATATAATTTGAAAATGAATCCTCTGAATTGTGCCTTTGACGTTACTTCAGGGAAGTTTGTTGGTTTCGTGGTTCGACACTGCAGTATAGAAATTGATTCCATAAAAATTAAAGTAATATTGGAGATGCCACCACCCAAATGTCTCACTTAATTGATATCCTTTCAAGCTCGACTAGCATATATGAGAATCTTTATTTCAAATTTATTAGGCATTTCTTAACTGTTTGTTGCTCCATGCAAGAAAGATCATTTTTTCAGTATAGACGACAATTGTTAGTAGCTTTAACTATTCAACTAAAAATAATTCTCATAAATATGAATTAAATTTAATTGAATTAAAAGAATATCATTAGTATATTTCTAATAGTAATTCTTCTATTCTCAATGTTCAAGGTGATCCTATTAGTATAGAGATTGAGATTTCTAATTTAGATGAACCTAGGGATGAAAATTTAAATATAATTAATGCTAAATTAAATGAACAAGTGACTTCTTCCCTAGAAGAGGTAGTTCAAGTAAATCTTTCTAGTGATCAAATTCCACCACAACAAATTCTGATAGTTGATAAAAGAAAATAAGTCACTGATAATCCTAAAAATTTAACACAATCTCAACCAGATTAATATATAGCTAGCTTAGACATTTCAAAAGTGGAATATAACATCTTTGCTCATTTTAAAAACATTTTAGAAAAATTAAGTAGTTATTATACTCTGGTCTTGTCTAAAGAAATAAGAAAGGCTTTGATAATATATATACTTAACCCAAACATCTATATGACTTAGTTAGCATCAATGTAGTCTAAAGTTGCTTTAAACTTTAAGTCAATGAATAACATTTTTAGATGAAGACATGTCACTGGGAACCACTTAACACAATTATCCATTTTATATTTTTGTAAATATAGATAACTCGAAGATTTCGTATATCCTTATTGATATAGGTGCATCAATCAACATGATGACTCTTAAAACCCTTGTCAGCTTAAAGGTATAAAATCATAAATTCAGCTCTGATAAAATGATATTGCAAGGATTCAATGGAAAAGGTGAGAGGGCTTTGGGTTCTATAAGTTGATAGTTTGATATTAATGACCTTAAAACTGAAACAAAATTTTATTTAATACATTCAGAGGGTTCATTAAAAGCTCCCCCATGGGTTGACCTAGCTTCATGAATATAGAATGCTTCCTTCCTCACTATGCTAGTGTATTTAATATTCATGTGAGGGTAATGAGCATTGTATTAAAGGAGACATGCAACAATTTTTTAATAATGAAGTTGATATATATTAAGATGTAAACTTTTATCTTCCCAATAAGCAAATAATCTTCTCTAGAAAATATAAACAAGGTGTAAATAAAGAAAAAAAAAAAAAGTTAAAGAAAGTGGAAATAAAGATAGAAGGAAAAAAAAGAAAAAAGAAATGCATTACGGCCTTGAACATAATGTTTGTTGTTCACCTTACCCTTCCCTCACAAAGTGGTAGTAGAATGGCAGAATGATCTGAAGGGAGTGGTTGAGGATGGAAAAATGAGAAATATAGAAATGAAGAAAGAGAAGGTATATCAATAAAATTTCCTATAGCACATATTTATTTGGATTCTAGTTTGGAGGAAGAATCATATGTGTTTAAAAAAATAAACACATTGTAGCACATACAATTATTATAAAATAGCCAAAGTATACAGTTTTTAAAGAAGTAGTCACTGACAAGAATATTGCCCAAGTTTCTAAGAAAGATAACACATAAATATTTATCATAGAATGATTAACATCTCAAAAAGTCGATCATTTATATGATATGAGAATTATTATCCAAATAATATAATATTATAATTTGAAAATGAATCCTCTAAATTGTACCATCGAAATTATTTCAGGAGAGTTTGTTGGTTTCGTGGTTCGATACTATTGAATAGAAATTGATTTCCCCTTAAATTAAAGTAATCTTGGATATGCCACCATCCAAAAGTCTCACTTAATTGCTATCCTTTCAAGCTCGACTAGCATATGTGAGAAACTTTATTTCAAATATATTAGACATTTTTAATCGTTTGATGCTTTATGAAAGAAAGACATTTTTCCTATTAAGATGACGATTGTTAGAAAGCTTTTGACAATATTAAAGAATAGTTGATGCAGCCTCCAGTATTGTTTGCTCATATCCTAGGGAAGCCATTATAAGTGATTCTCTTAGGTGCTTATTAGCTCAAGTTTATGAATAATTGTTAGCTCAAGTTAACGAGTAAGGTGCATAGAATGCATCTTTTTACTTGAGTAAAAGATTCTTAACCAACTGAAATGAACTATCATTCTATTGAGAATCATTATTTAGTTTTGATTTTTACAGATTAAAATTTGAGACATTATATGCTTTCTCATAAAGTATACTTAATATATAGTATAAATTTGTAGTAACATTTAATAGTTGACTATATTTTCAAGAAGATTAGCTTAATCATCAATGATTCTGCTATAGTTTAATATAACGTTTAATCCTCTACATGCTATAAAAGGATAGGTACTGATAGATTTCCTAAAATCACACGAATTCGAACTACTATCCCAGATATAATTGGTGTATTTATTCAGTTATGATGTATATATATAAGCAAAATTTTCTTTTACTGTATTATGAAAAATATTGCAAAAAAATTATTAATTTAATCGATGAAATTACCACTAGTTTTAATCATTTTTCAACTGGCTGTATTTTCTTTTTCCCAGTTCTACTTCATTTTATATTGTTCGTCCTTTACTGGAAGCCTGGAACTTTCTTTCATCGCCATCAAGAGCTATGCTATCTACCAAATCTTAAAAACCCTAAAATCTCCTTCGAACATCGACGGCGTCACCCACTCTTCTTCCTCCTTCCATCTTCAACCATCTCCCTGATCCTGAACCTAATTTCAATCTATTCGAAGCCCTTTCTCGTCTTGACGAGATGCCTAAAACGCTTTTATCAACTCCGTCTCTGTTTCTTATCCTCTTATCTATCATCATCTCTTCACTCCCTACGTTCTCATCCACCCCAAGCCTCGGCCTCGACGCCTTCCTTTCCGACCAGTACCGCCGCGACCCTCTCGCCGGAAACGATTCCTTTCCTTTCCTCCCAAAATCCCTCAAGAAATCCCTGTCTCTATCCACCCCTTCTTCTAATCATAAATCCCTAATCTCCCAGCTCCTCTCCTTCCAGATATCAATCCCCGTCTACGTCAAGCTTGTCGGACCCTTCTCGGCCGCCGCTCCTTCCCTGCTCCAATACTTCGCCTCCGCTGCTCTTTCCTCCGCTCAATTCCAGGTCATCGGCTCCAATCCCCACCACCTAGTAGTCTCTCACTTCCTGCACCTAGAAGCTTCGTACTCCCCACTGGGCTCTGAAATCTCCGCCACCATCCGTTCGCACGTCGATTCATCGACGGTTCCGTTCCACCGCTCCGTCCTCCTCCCTGTACCTCACTCTGTTGTGGACCGCATTGTCCGCGATGATTTCGAGAAGGAGTCGTCTAACTCGGCCCCGGGTTTCTACATATATCTGTTGAATCTCGATCAGCAATCAAAGCGATACGCTTACTCCTACGACGCCAAGGATTCTTCTATGGCGTTCTCCAAGTGCCTTGGGACGATCTGGACAGGGAAGGAACGATACATGTGGATAGACCTTGCAGCCGGGCCAGTGGACTATGGCCCAGCGCTCTCCGGCGAAGGCTTACTCCCACGAGGTGAGTTTCATCCACTGGCCTCCCTTCATAAGAGTCCAAGACCGGAAAAAGCCTTGCTCGCGGACCTGGCCTCGCTGGTGCTTAGTGCTTACCAAACCCTTTTGGTTCCCTCTTTAAGAATCCCCCTCTTCTCGGAGTCCATACTTCTAATCCAATTCATTCGAATCCATGGATCTGATGATCAAGATCTAGCCGGTCTTGACTGGGCTTTCATTGAGCAAACGCTTCGGGAGAGTGATTTATCATTCAAGGAACAAACTTTGCTGTTCAAGTCATATAGTGTCAAGTACTCAGAATGCCATATCTGTTCGTTTTCAATTGCCAAATCAATGAACTCGTACACATCAAGATTCCTTTTTGATAATTATACCTTGATTGTGAGTGAGTATTTGGACTCAAAACAACTGAGTAAGCTGCTTAGAGGATCATTGACTGAGATTCATAGATCGGCAGGGATAACCGATGATGTATATGGGAAGGTTCTCCCTGTGTTTGTCTTTGATTTGGATTATGACAAGATCATCTTTCTTGACCGATTCCACCAAGCTGTTGCTTTTAAGGATATGGTCATTGCTGTGAGGAGTAGGAATACTCAGACGGTGAGTGAGTATAGCTGTAATGGAAGGCATGTGATCACTAATACGCGTAATTTGAATCGCGCTATTGTTGGTTCAGTTCTTCAGAGTATGTGGGGAGTTACACCAACTCATCTTACATGGAGCCAAGAGCATAATAGTACAATGGTTGACTACACTTGGAGTGTTGGACAGACTCCATTTGGGCCATTCTCAGAGTTATCCTCACTGTCATTCGTTCAGAAGGATGCAGCTAAAAGAAATGTTCTCCTTATTAGTTTGAATTATACAATTACAAGTGCCATTGATTTGTTGGAATCAATGGCAGCACATGGAGGTTACAGGAAACTTCTTAAGAATAGCAGGTATGTGGAATTTGTCCAGAGGTGGAATTTGCTCAAATATAAGCTGGAAAAGATTATTACTGCAATGTCACAGCTGGACTATGACAAGGCTATTTATTTCCTGAGGTCTTCTGATCTTGACCTTTATGCCTTGTATACTGTAATTTACCAGGCAACACAAGAGCTTGAGGCCTCACTGGTTTGTTTCAAAGATCCATCATTTCCATGGGTTTCTGCTTTTGTTGCTGCCGGAATTTTGTTTGGATTATTATATGTTTATGCAAAGAGAGAGAAGCTTTTTAGGAGCAAGAGAAAACAGTTCTAGTCTTTGATGTTTGTCTTAATTCAGGAGCATCTACTTGGCAGTATGGCTTCCTAAAATAGATGTCATTTGAAGAGTTATCCTTTAGGATGCGAATGAAAAAAAAAAAATTCAAATTCTTGCGTTGTATCCTTGTCTGCTGGCTCGGTCTTTAGATTTTAATTTCATGCTAGGAACGTATAGTACTTAAGAAATAATTGATTATGTTATATTTCTATAAGATTGTAAATGAAATGAGTTGAGCTGAGTCAAATTGAGTATCGGCCTAATTAAGTTACACTAATTTATTTTATTTTTTTGAGTTCGAATTTGAGCTTCTTTTGCTGCGCTTGATTTTGTCCGTTCAAAGATTGTTAAGCTTAACCTTGGTTTGATTGCTCTAGCTTGTTTGAAAAGTATGATGAGCTTGATTGGAGAAATAATTAAAAATATTCGGCATATATTTTACTATATGCTAAAATTAATTTTGGAATATTAAGTAATTTAGATAAATTTATGAGTGAGTCAGTCTCAATTTGAATTCAAATTTATGATTCAATAAGATTGTTATGTGAGGTGCTTAATTAAGGTTTTGTTTGTGATGATTTTTTTTATTATTTTTTAAAATAATTTTTTTATTTAAAAATATTTTGTATTAAAAAAATAAGCTTTGAGCCGGTGAGAAGCGTGCCAGTTTTTTTGTTCTGGATTAAAGATAGTTAAAAAGTAGTGGTCAATTGAGAAAAAAACAGAGAAAAATTAACAAGACTAAAGAGAAAAAAAAAGTAAACTCCTTAGAGAAGAAGAGGAGAACTAGAAAAAACTAGAAAGTCTAGTCTAACAAACAAAAAATAATAATAATTAGGCTTCAAAAATCACTAATAAGACCAGGCCTAAGGACAAAAGATTGCCCACAATGCCAAACTCCAGAGCAAACAACCAACCAAATAGGAACATGAACTCGGAGAAGAATAAGAAGAAGCAGCTCAACCATCGGAACAAAAGATCCCAAGCTCGAAGCCAAGCTACTTGCCAACCTTCAACTATCCAAACAGTGTCCACAACTTCAACCTTCCATCGGAACCAAAGAATCAAAGCCTGATGCTAAGCAACTTGCCAACCTTCAACTATCCAATTAGTGTCAATATAACTTCAACTACCCAATAGATTGAGCAAGCAACCACCAGCAAACCGTCTAGCCATAATCTATCAGAGAGCAGCAACAGAACAAACATCTAAAACAGGAAAAGAGAACAAAAATCTAATAGAGAGCCAAAACAAATAAGACATTAAACTCCTTAGAGAGGAAGAGGAGGAAAGATAGCCCACAAAGCCAAACCCAAAAGCAAACAACCAACCAAAAAGAAATGAAAATCCAGAGAAGAACAAGAATAAGCAACCCAACCATCTGAACCAAAGATTCAAAGACAAGAGCCAAGCTACAAGCCATACTTACAACCATACTTCCAGAGCAAGTATCTATCAGAAAGCACCCACCAACAATCAAAAAGAGAACAATCAACCAAAAGATCAACTAGAAACTAAAAATCAGATAAAAAAGAGAGCTAGAAACAACAAAAACAAAGCCAAGAAAAGATAAAAGCACCCCCAACCAAGACTCAGGAAAATGAGACCTTCAAAAGAACCAAAAAACTCCCTTACTTATTAGACTCGACTTTCCCAGAACATGGTTGCTAAACCAGCCCTCCAAAGAAGAGAAAAGAAGGAATTCTAAACATTATAGCCAAAAACAAAAACCAAATAAAAACCCACAAAAGAATCATAAAGAATAACAGGGAACACATAAAGCCAAATTAAAAAATCAAATGCTCAATTTTATAAAAGGACACCCAATTAGTCACTTTGGCTCTCACATCAGTCTTAATACTCTTAAAAACAATACTAGGAAGCAAAATTTTTTACAAAAAAATCTGCAATTCCTTTCTTTCTAGATGAAATAGACAGAACAAAATGTATAGAGTAGAAATAAATTTTTTGCATCAGCAAACAAATCTGAAGTCCAAATATAATCCCGAATTTGAACTAAATTTGATCTAAATAAAAAATATCTTAACCCACAAACCACTTTAGAAATAATACCAAAAGAAAAATCATATTGAAAAAATAAATAATTATGACTTTTTTTAGCTTTAGAACAAAGGATACAGTTTAAAGGAACATTCAAATTCCTTTTTGCCAATAAATCAGTAATTTTAAAACCCTTTAAAATGGCAATCCAAACAAAGCAAGAGAATCTCATAGCATTTCTTTTATGTCAAATATAAGAGTACCACTCAACTTTATTTAAATTATTATAAAAAGCATTATAGAACATCTTAAATGAAAGATACATCACTCGATCCTAAAAAATAATATATCTATCTTGATTCTTAATAGAAGTACCCAAAACAGCCATAACAACATTGTTTGGAACAAAATATGGAACCTGCCAACTACCATTAGAAATTCAATCTCCAACATATAAATTGACCAAAAAGTGCCCGAATTATTCAAATATAACTCATGAGAAGCTTTTCCAGCTAAACAAGGATCCCAATACAAACATAAAGGACAATTAGAGGATATATTAAAAGAAATATTCCCCGAAATTTCTCTAGCAATTGTACACAGCTCTTTTCAAAAATTAGAATCCTTTTGAGAACAGGGTTTCCAAAAGGATTAGTATTTGTTTTTGAACCAAGAATCTAAAAGCCTCTTGCCATTAATAATATGCCAAATAAGAGAGTAGTTGTAATCAAAATAAAAGGTGGTAGGATATGGAATACCAATCTCCCCCACCTTTTTAGGTTTGCAAATCACTTTCCAAGCAATCATATGAATTTTCCTAACAAAAGCTTCTTGTTGACCTCTACATATGTGGCATGGTTAATGCTAGAAAACGAGACACTAATCGATTATTATTGATAAACAAGACATCACTCAGAATGAAGATAGAATTGTCTTGATCAGGATGAAAGTAATCAAATTTTGTCCGATTAGAAAATGTATCACATTGATGCATTCTGGACATCAAATATATCAAATAAAATTTGTTTGCATGCGGTTCGATCGAGTAACACTTTGTTAGTAAGCATGATGCTAACAAAATTTAACCAAAATAATCTTCGATTATTAAATGGGCTGCATCAATGTATTTAGAACATCAACTTTGACTAGAAAGGGACACCTCGCAATCAAAGTAAGTGAAAGCGGATCAAATCGACGGACTACGAGCATAATTTTGCTCGACGTTGTCAGAAATGTTATCCGTTTGCGAAACAGTCATCATTAATGCATCCAGAATGTCTAAAATAACAGGAAATGATTGCAGAATTGTTTTGATATTTGTACGAGTAAAAATATAAAATATGGTATGCAAAAATATTAAATTTAGCTTAAGTTGCGAGGCGACGACACATAAATTGAAAATTTAAAAGTAGATGAATTTCGAGGCGACGACGACATATAATTAAAAAAAATTTAAAAATTAATGAGTGCTAAATATGCATAAAAAATAGTTGATATTATATATGTATATGTATAAAATATGTTATATATTAAGTAAAATTTGTAAATATTTAACTAATAATGAAGAATTAAAATATTAGTTAATATGTACATATTATTAGAATATATTTAACTGATAATTAATAACTAAAATATTAGTTATTGTATTTATATTAATAAATCATTATCTTTTATGCATATGTCCAAATAAATTGTCCTCATAATATGAATATCTGATACATTAATTCAAAGCATATAATCATTATCCTTATAAATAATTATGTAAAATAAATCCATTTACACTTTCTTAAACCTGATAGTGTATTTTTCCCACGCAATGAAATGTGAAATTCATGTTGCTTGCCACGTTATACTGTATGCAGCCATTTACACTCAAATTGCCAGATGTAATTCACAAGTTAAATTCATATGGCTTATAATGATTGCAAAATTCCAATACATGACATGTTAAAGTTATGTTAAATTGCTCAATATATTTTCTTTTTAATATCTCTTTGACAAAAAACAAAATGAATGATTTCCATACTTAATCAGTTGAGTTTTGCTTGTAACACGTCTCAATCCACGTGTTGAGTATAATGCCATGCAAACAGCCATATATAGCCCATTAAAATGTTTTTTTAATTAATCTAGCTATCCTCCGCGCTAAAGAAACTCTGCTCTCACCGTTTGCATTTATCAAGTAGATCCCTATTCCATTGAGCTCTTACTGTATCCTGTTTCTATTCCTATTCTTCACACGAGCAAAGCCGAGCCTTCTCCAAATGCCCCCCTTTCCATCACATTTCAGCTCAAGCCGACAATTCCTCCTCCCTTCTCCTTACTATGAAAACTCCTAGCCCATCCCCCAACTCCACCTACACTCTATCACACTATTCAATCTCTTAACCCACTCGACGCAAATCTCTATTATCGTCGTAACCTCGCTTGCTCGTCAAGGTATACCATTCACCAAACTCTAAAATCTCAAATCCCGTTCTTGACGCTTGCGGCGAGCCGGCGAACCTCCCTATGCGCTCACGTAGCACGGTGGGAGGAAATCCGGTGCGACGCTCACGACGGGGAGGGTAAACCTCGAAGTGCTCACGTAGAATGACGGAGATTGAAGAAGTACGGCCGCGGTGTCATCAGACACCTACTTCATAAGCGTGCAAGGGAAGACCCAGACTCCTGAAAATTTCCCTTACGCGGGTGAGACGCCGGGATACTACCAAAGTTTTGATGATCATAAGCCTTAATAAAATAATTTGATGCTTCTCAAGCTCAAATAAAATAATTTGATATTTCTTAAACTCAAATAAATAATTTTGGAAGATTTTTTTGAACTCAACTCAAATAATTGCTGAAAAATATTTGAGCCAGAATTGAATTATTACATTATAAAAAAAGAAATTTATATCACCAAATGAATCAAATGAATATAAAATTATTTTTTATGGCAAGATTTCTCTTTGTTGCATATTGGTCATGGTGGTATTTGGAAAATCTTTGGCAACGTTTTTATAGAGATGAAGGGGCAGAATAATTTGATTATAATATGTGTATTTGTGTTTCCAGCAACTTTGATCTTAATAAAATAATAAAAAATTATTCTGATTGTTAGTGTATTGAAGCAATACTAAATTGACATCAATCATAAAAAAGGGTCATTTATTAAAAGGATAAGTTTGATTGAATCCAGTTACACAAATCATTTCTGATGCCTTGAAGCAAATGGTTTTCAAGGCCCTTGTTTTATCTGTACTCAACATTAGGGAGGATTTTGAATTTGAGTACCATGTCTCTCATGCGAAGTTAGTGTTCTTCTAAGTGGAGGGCATCTAATCAGCTTCATTTAAAAGTTTCAAGAGTTGGGAAAAATACCGTGATCTGTCATTACGTGCGACTATCTTCAATTGGCTTACCATGAGAAGTTTTATGGCATGGTTTGAACAGTAATTCATTAAAATACTAATATATAATTCAAAATAAAGAATATGTTTTATGCTTTAAATTGGAGACATTTTGGCATGCTCCAAATGAAATTGATGAGATTCAAGTGATAAAGAAAGAGGATGTAATTTTACTTTGCTTCATCTTTCTTCCATAAATAGCCATGGCAGCTATGATAATAATGTAAACAATAGATAGGGATGATAAAATTAATTTGAAGTTTATGACTTAGTCTCATAATTAGTAAAATGTTGTTAAGCTTCGCTTCAAATTCAAAATGCACATTTCTTAACATAGTGCACTATCACTCCAAAACAACATGTCACTATTTGAAAACCTCTAAGCATACTGAAAATGAGGCATTACTTTGATAAACATGTTATTTCAAAGGTTGATGCTACATGCAGCAACCTCAAGATTTGTGTTATTGATTGCAATAAACATATTATTTCGACCTGCATATCATTCATCGATAAGTGTGTAATCACATAGATACTTATGCAATTATATCGATAATCATCTTGATAAGCGAGCAGTCACTTTCATAAACGTGCTAATGCTCCAAAAAGTGTATAATCTTTATAAAATGATACAAATGATTAAAGAAGTATGCAGCTTCTCAAAAATATAATTATAAAGAATAAAGGAGGCATTTTGCTGCTTCGATAAGCACCTTATTGAAAAATTTTTGAAATCAATGCCATCGGATCCGCACTACTTTTACAAGCAGACAGAAGGCATTTAATGCCCCCTCTTACATTCAAAAATAAATTTCTAAATTTCAATATGAGGCATCGAGTAGGGTGTCGACACCTCTAAAATGCGTATAGCAGCCTTGGAAAAGCAAGCGACTGCCTCGAGAAGAGTGTTATTGCCTTGAGAAGCAAGTCACCATCTTGAGAAGTGTGCATAATAAATTTAAAAAATCTTGCATATGCTTTGACAAAATGCATCAGATAAAAAATAAAGTCTTAGATTGCTATGCGGGTTAAAAGTGAACCTAAGTTCAAGTCTAATCCTCCTGTTCAAATGGACTAGAGTTGACAAGACTTGAACTGTTAACAAATACACAATTATAGCATCTGACCGGAGTATTTGATTTTATAAGTTCATATTAGGTCTTCAAAGGTCTAGTAAAAGAAAAGTTTAGCATAAATTTGATACTTAATTCATTCTTATGAAGAAAAGCTTTAACTTCCTCGATGATGGTCATGTTGAATATTTATATCAAACGAAAGGGATCAAATATTCAAAATGCCCTCAAACTTCTATAAAATACAAATATTTCAATTGATTCCAAAGTCACCCCAATGATGACCGTGTTGAAAGCTAATCTCAAAAGGAGGGAATCTCAAACATTTAAAATACCCCCAAATTTCAAATTAAATCATATTTGAAACAAAATCTTAATAAATTTTATAATATTAAAATAAAATTTATTATTTAAAACTTAAAGCCAAAACTATCCATCATCCGCAAGCATTTGTTAAGGATGATAAGCAGCCTTGGAAAGTAAGCGACTGCCCCGAGAAGAGTGATATTGCCATGAGAAGTGAGTCACCACTTTGAGAAGTGTGTGTATTAAATTTTAAAAAGCTTGCATATGCTTTGAAAAAATGCATCAGATAAAAAATAAAGTCTTAGATTGCTATGCCGGTTAAAAGTGAACTTAAGTTCAAGTCTAATCATCCTATTCAAATGGACTAGAGTTGACAAGACTTGAATTATTAACAAATACACTGTTAGTACCGACCAGAGTATTTGATTTTATAAGTTCATATTAGGCCTTCAAAGGTCTAGTAAAAGAAAATTTTAGCATAAAATTGATACTAAAATAAATCTTATGAAGAAAAGCTTTGACTTCCCTGATGATGGCCATGTTGAATGTTTATATCAACCATAGGGGATCGAATATTCAAAATGCCCTCAAATTTCTATAAAATACAAATATTTTCAAATGACCTCAAAGTCACCCCAATGATAGCCGTGTTGAACGCTAATCTCAACCAGAGGGAATTTCAAATATTTAAAATACCCCCAAATTTCAAATTAAATCATATTAGGAATAAAAACTCAATAAATTTTATAATATTAAAATGAAATTTATTATTTAAAACTTAAAGCAAAAATCAATCCATCATCCACAAGCATTTGTTAAGGATGATAAATTTCAAAATAATTTTAGCTCACAAAGAGCAAAATGTTTAATTAAATGTATCACTACGATTCATTCTCAAATGATTTCTCGCTAGTGGAGACGTGGCATGTGCCCTCTGATTGGGTGATTTTACTGCAAAATAGAACCATTATATCACGGTTAAGGTAAAAGCCCGTATGTTCTCCAATGGTTAAAAGCTCCTTTAGTAATGAATCATTGGGTGCACTCAATAAGGCTCAAAACTTTCTTTTTACTAAGGTTGACTAAAATTTTTCTCCTTAAATAGGCATCCACCCCAAGTCTATAAGATACCCTTGGATGAAGCAACCTATGGCTACTGATAAGGATCCTTCGGTCAGGTAAGGTCAGCTACCTCCTCTGACTAATTAGACTAAGGACCATGATGGCCCGGGATGACAGAACCATGGAATCTTAATCGGGTTCATCATCATCCCACTCACCATCCACTTTAAGTATATAAATAATAAATTTATAAATAAAAAAATTCATATGCCGCTACTATATGCTAGGTATTTTATACCTATTTAATGACTAGCCTTAATCAAAAGTGTTCTCTCGTTATGGGAGAGGTAATTAACCATAGGTGCTTGCACCTATAAGAAACCTAGAACCAGATTATAAAATCCTCACAAAATGAGGGCAAAATCTCTAGGTAGTGCTGTATCCCAAAGTTAATCTGCCTTCTTAACACTTAACCCTAAACATCGTTAAAACTCTCTAATGCAGAGGAGGTCAGGGCCAAATTTTTGAAGCCCACATATTTCTAATGACTCTGCTGGGGATAGGTTTCTCTTTTCATCTTTGGCTAATCACATATAAGCTATAATAGTAAATTAAACATCATAAAGTACAATCTATAGTTGCTAAAAGAACATGCTTATCTTTTTTTGTCATTTTATTTTATTAAGTCTCTGCATTTTGAAAGTGTGGGGTAATCTATTAAAACTTTGAATACTGATCCCCATCCTTCATTTGTGCTCAATGGATCTTCAAAATAATCCTTTTATTATGAAGCATAGATATGGGGCAAACATCCTCCTAACCAATGTTGTAATAAATACAAGAAATACTAGTGCCACCATCTAGTTTGATGGGCCACAGTTTCTTGCAGCTACTGTAATGGATGTCGCCATTCCTATTAATGGCATGAAATCTGAAGGGTCCACTAGGAGGACCCATTATGTAGAGATCTCTACACATCGTACGCATTTGCTCGTGCTACAAACTATTGATGCTGAGAACTCTTGTAGAAGGATTTCTGTGTTTGAATAATAACACAACTAGAAGCCCCAACCACCAAGAGAATTGTGACTGGTGGAAGGATTTCAGTGGTATCTGCCAATGCCACTTCTCTACCGACTGAGTTACCTGCATCCCAAAAATATATTACTGCCTCCTCATCTCGAGGAAGGCTTATGAGAAGACATAGAAGAAAGAAAAAAGTTGAGCTTTGAGCTCAACAATATCTACTAATACACCCATCAAATCTGCCAGCCCAAGAGCTAGAAGCGACCATTTCTATCCAAAATGGGTTTTCAGGCATAAGATGGGTAGAAAGGAATTGCTCTACCGGGGAGTTAAAGAAATGCTTTTGGGACTAACAACATGAAACTCCAACCCCATTGAAGACAAGAGAGCCCGAACACCTTTCTGCCCGAGTATATCAAGTTCTGAAAATAGTCACGGAGAATGGCTTAAAAAAGAAGAAGTTTTATAGGCCACTAGTCATCAAAGCTCAAAGGACTCCTCAAAAGGAGAGGCTATTATCTATCATGATAGAAGAAAGGAGAGAAGAAAGGAAGAAAGCTTTGTGGAAAGCACATCAGGCTTGACACTTGGATCGCAAGTCCAAGAATCTTCCACTGAAAGGGTCCAGCGGAAAAGAAAGCAGAGATGGAGGCCAAAGCCTCACAAAGAAAATTCTAAAGGCGAGACATCTGGAGTATATTCCTAGAGATCCCCTCATAGAAAAAATCCAACAAGAATGGATTCCAAAGTAGATTTTTGCTAATAATACTCATGGTGGTCTACACTTTGGATACTCCTCCAAAGGATCCCATCATCATCCAGCCATAACTTTTAAAGAGGAGAAGGTGCTCAATTCTGACCCTCTAGTTGAGAGTTTATTGATGCTTGATGTAGAACTAGAAGTTCATTGGAGGCGTCATTCTGAAATTCATGTAAAATAAGATGATGATGAAGAAGAAATAATGGGTATTGAAGTTACTTATATGATAGGACAAACTAGTGGACAAACAAGTTCACAAGGTTATCAACAACAAGGAACTTCAGCTACCATTCCTATTGATTTCTTACAACAATAAGGAGAAGATAAAGAAAAATAATTTCCCATCTTAGAAAGTGAACAAGAAGGAGAAGAAGAAGAAGAGGAAGAAGAACTAGTGTTACTTGATGCTGTTGCACTAGCTCGAGCGCAAAGAGAAATGCAACGAGAAATGAAAAGGAAAGATAAAAAAATCTCTCAACTTAATGTCAAGATGATTAAAATGATGACACAAATGAATATGATGATACAACTAATGAAGAAAGATGTTGTTGTAAATCCTTTATTGGTACAAACTTCCAATTAACAAGCATCTAGTAGTGTGCCAGTAAATCCTCTAGTTAGCTTAATGCCACAAGCATTTGGAGTACAAGATATTCCCAAAGAAAAAACTAAAATAAATTTAGCTCCTCTCCAATCCACTCTTTAATCTACTCCAAGTTCTAAAGCAGTGAAAATTGATAAACTTGAAAGTCTCATTAGTGAGAAAATCAAGGCTATTATTACATCTGAACAAGCATAAATGATAGTAAGTAAAGGGCACCCATATCCTGTTGAGTGTGATCAGGTGCCTTACCCTAAGGGGTATTCAGTGCCAAAGTTTAATACTTTCAATGATATTGGAAATCCAAAACAACACCTAGCTCAATTTAAAGCAACTTATGGGAACACTGGAGGTGTAGATGTTTTTCCCTTTTGTCAATTTATTAGTAGTTTAACTTCTACTGCTTTTAAATGGTATACAAAACTGCCTAATGATTCTATCAAAACTTTTGCTTAATTAGAAACAATGTTTGTGAAAAGGTTTACTAATGCTATAGAAAAGTCTACCATAACAGATCTCATTTTTGAAAAAAACAAAAAAGAGATGAATCAGTAACGAAGTATTTCACTCGTTGGAGAAACACGAGTTTGAAATGTGAATAATAATTAGAAGAAGAGCATGCAATTAAATTATTGATGGGTAACATCGATGATAAGATGGTACCATTTCTTTGCATGGCTTAAATTTCCACATTTCAATAGTTTCTAGATTGGGTAGCAAAATTTGAAAAGTTAAATCTTTCAAGATCTGAAGGTTATATGGATAGATCTAAAAGAAATAAGGCTCCAAATGCAAGAAGAGGTGAATCTTGTGCATCCTATAATATTGATAAAGGAAAGCAATCAATTAGTAAAGATGACAAAGATAATGATAGGGCCAATTTTGATCCTAAGCAAAAGTTAATACTTAGGGGCAACAATAATAAACTAAGAAATTTTTCTTCTAGAGGTGAACATCATAAACCAGCAACAGGAGAAGGTGATCGATTATTTCCATCTCTTTAAGAGAAAATGACAAAAGAATATTCTTTCAAAAGAGATAGTGTGGCTAAATTATTTTGCCAAGAACTTAAAGCAGGTCTGGAATTGCCAAAATCTAAAAGACCTGAAGAGGCAGATAAAACTGATGATCCTAATTACTGTCCATATCACCAAGTGATTAGCCATCCTATTAAAAATTGTTTTATCTTCAAAGATTGGTTAGAAAAAAAGTATAAAAGGGGAGAATTCACCCTCTCAAAGAGTGTTTGGTGCAACTAAAGAAGGAGTTAGTGAGAATGATTACATCTTTCCCTATATCATCATTTGAAGAAATAAAAGAATTAGCGGTGCAAGAAGAAAAATGGGATATTGATGTTTCAAAGAAGACAAAAAAGATGTTAAAGCAACTTGAAGGAATTCTTTGTGTAAAATGAAAGTCTACAATTGAACCAATACTTGAATTAAAAACAAAGTCAAATTCAAATATATCTATTTCTAAATCATCATATGGGAGATATTCTGATCAAGCTAGTTCATCAAGTTCTAGCCAGACACTATCAAGGAAATCAAATAAGACATCCTGATAAAGGAAGCCAAGAATAAATATATTATTCAGAAAGTTATCAATAATCTTAAAGAATATTATCAACTAGCAAGGCATCCTATTACCTTAGCTGATTTTATATATCAGCTTCAGATAAATCAGATGAAGGGAGATAATAAAAGTGACGATGAAAAACCCATGCCGACTGAAAAAGTTGGGTTATCTCAGTTACTTCAAATATTTGTCAACAAACTCCTTTTAAATTGCTTGATGAAGAATTTCATTTTGCAAAAGAAAGAAATTCTAAAGAAATGACAACTCAGGCATGTATGATGGTGCTACAAACAAGTGCTAGTTTAGAGGAAGATTTATTTTTCTTGATGAAAGCAAATCAAAAAATACAGAGACATCTCAGATGAAGCACCTGAATAAAGATATGAGTTTGAACACTCAAAACGACCCACTCAATCATTAAAAGAAGATTTTGAATGAATTGATATGCCCACTGAATTTAAACCAAATGAAGTAATCCAAGTATAATTAAGGAGTGATAAAAGGTTGCCATCACCACTGAAAAAGGGCTATCAAATAAAGATAATGGTAAAAATATATTGATTAATGAAGATATCATTTCTAATGATCCTAAGAATAAATATACAGAAAGAAAGGGAGTAGATTGTAATATTTTATCCCATTTAAGGAAAAATCCTACAAAGCTAAGTGTATATGAAGCTTCACTAATACCGAAGGTATTCAAGAAACTTTGATTCAAGCCCTCAGAGATTCAAAAAAAATATGAAGCATATTTTCCTGAAAGATTTTTAACAGAAGTTTTATAAAAACAAAATGAACAATCATTACATTCTCTGAAGAAGATCTTATGCTTGGGACAATATGCCATAATCATCCTCTGTATGTCACAACATAAAGTGATGGTATTCTAATAAGCAGAATTTTAATCGATCCTAGTTCTTCAATAAATCTCATTAACTTGCGAGCATTAAGATTATTCTCACTTGATGTTCAACATCTTGGAAAAGTTAAATTGATGGTGCATCGTTTTAATGAAAAAGGACAAAAAACTATGGGATCATTTGCTCTCCCTCTTATGTTTGGAAAGCTTTTTATAGAAGCTAAATTTTATGTGATTGATGCAAATACTTCATTACTAATGCTCTTGGAAAGACCATGGATTCATTAATATGGCATTGTTCCATCAAATCTACATTAATGTGTAAAGTACTTTGGAGATGGAGAAGAGTTCAGAGTTTTAAGTGATATACAACCTTTTGCTATCCATAATGTAAAACTATATGAAGATGCAAAGTACTTCATTCTGAAGGCACCAAAATTAATTAAATCTTATGAAAATATAGCTTCAACTTCTAAAATTGTAAAGCAATCCATTAAGGAGGCAATAAACAAAGCAATTAAGAAGAAAAAAGGCTATGTCGAATTTGCGTAAAAAAATTAATACATCATCTCAACAAAAAAGAACTGTTTCTTACCAAATTCATGAAATTATGTAAGCATTTATCTCATGATGAAATATAACAAGAATACTCTGATTCTGAATATGACTGTGAATCTACGTATACAAGAAGAATAAAGTTTATCATTTTGAGAAAAATAACTAATTTGTCAATATTAAAGGTACATTTAAAGTTACAACTATCGTGAATCTGGATTCAGGAATTATAATTTTGATGATATAAAATATTTTTGACACTTCTATTTTTTCTACTGTTACCATGCCTACTAACATTTCAGGTCCACAAGGTCAATTACAAATTAAGTCAGGTCAAGATTGGGTAGATTAAGACTGAGCCAATCTATAAGTCTAAGTCAAGTGTTTTTACCTTTTTTTGAGTCAAATGTAACAATGTGGGTCCTAATGCTAAGTAACCTTGCATACACACACTCAATGGGAAAAATTCTATATGTATTAGAGATTTCTATTTTTGATCATATCGTCTAAGATGATCCCAAATTATCTTGAATGATCAGTTAAAAACAAAAACCCTAATTAAGGCATCCTGGTTAAGGCAACTTAAATTAAGCAAATCATCTTGAATGATATTATCATTGTCCTTGATGATATGCTTAAATCAGAAAGAATCAGCCACCAACTCCTTTAGGCATGTTTTTATTTTTTGACATTATCC
This sequence comes from Dendrobium huoshanense, assembly GCA_016618105.1. Lineage (NCBI taxonomy): Eukaryota > Viridiplantae > Streptophyta > Magnoliopsida > Asparagales > Orchidaceae > Dendrobium > Dendrobium huoshanense. Next base: position 62,191,312 of record CM028359.1, on the reverse strand, counting down.
AGGACATCGTACTGGATGATGCTTTATAATTATGCTTAAATTAGTCTAACGAACAAGGAAAATAATTAAGGTTTGATTTATGGATTATATCGTCATTGACAATCATAGGATTGTCTGGCATAATCAATTAAATAAACCTTAATTTCTTCCTGGACAACGAGAATGTTGTTCTGGATAATGTGTATTCATTTGAACTAATCGTACTGGATGATCTGAAAATCATCCCGAATAATCAATTATTTTTTTATTATCCAAATGGTAAAGTTTGGCTGTATAGAGAGATGGTTTGGATGATATTTGACATTTTGAACTAATTATACAGGATGATCAAGAAATCATCCTGGACGTTCAATTATTTTTTCATCGTCTAGATAAGTAAAGTCTGGACAAATAGAGTGATGGTCTGGATGATATTTGATGCCTTGAAGTAATCATACAGGATGATGTCTGATCATCCTGGATAATCAAAAAAAAAAAAAAAAACATATAATCATCCAACCTCCCCTAGATCGTTCTGACTGATTGAGCTGAATTTGTACTGATCTTATAGGATAATCCATCGATCGTCCTGGATGATTTTTGTTAATTATTTACAATTTAGGGAAAATTTAAAGCCCTTCTATATAAGATCTCTTATTTACTCTAGATGAGATCTTTTACTGCTGTCCTGACCTGAGAGAGCCCAAAGGAGAGGCAGAGCTTAGAAGAGAGAGAGAGAGGATCTTGTGAGGGAGAGTTTATGAGGGGTTCATAAAGATTGCTCCATGAAAGGATCTAAGTTATCTTCTCCAGTCATTATCCTTAATTCCTTGGAGGTTCTATAGAGGTATACTTCAATGATTGATCAAGGTTTTCTGCCTGCTTCAAGAGGAAGTGAATGCAGTTGGGTTGTCTGCCTTCTTAAGGAGGAAGGAAAAGGAGGTAGATTCTCTGCTTCACCGGGGTTGGTGGAAAGGAGTTTTTGTACAGGCTTCTCTGCCTTAATGTGGAAGCAAAAGGAGAGTCACTGAGTTTAGTGCAATACCCGAAGGAGAGTATCCGAGGAGTGGACGTAGGTCAAGTTGATCGAAACACTATAAAATATGGTGTGTTCTTTCTTATTGTATTTGTATATTTAATTTTTGTAATTTATTTTTTGGTGAATGATTGTTTTGTTTAGATTATGAATTTTATTTGAGAATTTTTAAAACACCAATTCACCCACCCTCTTAGTTAGCCTCAAGCTAGTTCATAAGGGATTAACATTCCTAATGAACTATTAAGTTGTATCAAAGTGAGATTCATAAAATTTAGTTTTTGAAAACTTTTGAATTTTGATTGATGATTAACTTCGATAATCATAATATTATGAAAGAGTATTCTACTATCTGACCACCATTATTTGACAATATACCTTTTAATTTCTGAAAGACATGCATGTCCATATTTTTATAATCTATTAACTATCATATATGGATGCTTGTTAAAGAAGGTTATTCACCTTTTTCATGTGAAATTAATGACATAAAAACTTAACTTTTGTTTTTTGAATGTAATTTTGATGATAGGAATTTAGCACAACTTAATGCAAAATGCTTTAACTATTTTTTCTATGCTTTAAAATCGGAAGATTACATGCGTATCTTAACTTGTGCTACTAGTAAATAAATATGAGATGGATTATATATTACTTACAAAGGAAAAAATGAAGTTAAGCAATCTAGGTTAAATATCTTATTGCATGACTACATACTCTTTTGCATAAAATATAGTGAATCGATATCTGAAATGTATACTAAGGTTTACTCAAATTGTCACTTTACTGCATGCTTTAAGAAGAGAGCTAACCAACTATAAAAAAGTTAACAAAATTTTGAGATGCTTGCCTTCTTCCTTTAATGCTAAGATTACTGTAATAACTAAATCCAATGATTTGAATACTTATTCTATTGATAACTTACTTGGGTCACCCAATGCTTACGAGCAAGGAGAGAACCAAAGACAACTTGATGCATGTAAGAAAAAGAATGAGAAAATTATGGCGCTGAAAGCTAACGATACAGAATCTAATTCTTCAGGGTTTGAAAGTGATGATGTTGCCTTAATCACTAGGCAATTCAAAAGCTTTCTAAGGAAGTAACAAAAATACCATCAGAAATTAAACAAAGGCAAGGGTAGCAAAAATTTTAAAACTTCTTCTGATATGATTTATTTTGAATGCAGGAAGCCTAGACATGTGAAAGCTGATTATCCTACACTTAAGGCTCACCTAAGCAAGGAAAAGGGTAAGGAGAAATCCAAGTTCATGAAGGATAAGAAGAAGTTTTAAAAGGCATTCTAGGCAGATTCTGCATCAAACTCCTTGAAGACTAAAGCTGAGGAGGAAACAACAAACTTGTGCTTGATGGTGGATGATCATCTTGGCCAGTCTGACCAAGAAAAGGTATGTGAACTAACCTATAATCAATCACTTAAAGTTTCTGAGAAAATTCATGAATCATATAAGAAAATTAAGAAATTACATACTAGTCTGAAATTTAAAATTTTAAATTTACAAAAAGAATATGAAGTATTGTTTAAAGATCACTCTATACTTGATAGTAATCACATGTCATTACTTAATGAGTTTGATGAGTTAAATAAAAAGCATTATGAGTTGATCATTGAGTATGATTCTTTGAAAGCATCCCATACTACACTTGAAATTGATTTTAAAATATATATATTGATGAATTTGAAAGTAGGGAGTACTATTTAAAAGTTAATAATATTATTTTAGAAAGTGCTAAATTGATATTAAAAGTTGAATTAAAAACATTTGAGGAAAATAGGACTCCACTCATACCTGAACAGTTTTTCAATCCATATCCAAAGCCAAAAGTTTTGAAACCTAGGAAAATGCACTATAACTCGAATAGATTAGTAAACCCCTTTTTTGATATTAGATATTTTTCATATGGCATACTAGTATACATCTCACATACTTGCACTATTCATCGTAGTACACCTTGAGTATGAAGACCAAAATTATATAATTCACAGTATAACACACATACATTATATTTTTATTTCCATAAGAAGGTATCAAAATTTATTTGGGTTCCTAAATCTGATGTTTAATAATTTTGAAGGTGTGCTCTAACAAAAGATCTCTTAAGAGCATGTGGTATATGGATAGCAGATGCTCATGATATATGACTGGAGATGCCAATCAATTCATTTTGCTGGAGGCAAGGTCACTCTTGGAGACAACATCACCAGGAAAGTGGCGGGCACAGGTAGAATTGGAAACTCCAAGAACCTTTTGATTGAAAATGTTTTGCTTGTTGATCAATTGAAATATAGCTTGCTCAGCATAAGTCAGCTTTGCGATAGGAGCTTTATTATAATAGTTTGTGAAATATAAGCATCATTAACTTGAATAATAATAATATTTTGTAGGAAAAAAGAATTAATAATATTTACATGCTTGATTTTAATATTATTGAATGTTTTGTTTCATTTTGCTTAAAAACTGCTGCTGATGAGTCTTGGTTGTGGCTTAGGAGGTTGTATCATGCCAGCATGAAAACTCTTAGAAAAGTGACTCAAAAGGATCTAGTTAGAGGTGTCCAAAGCTTAAGTTCATTAAGGATCACCTGTGTGATGCCTGTCAATTAGGGAAGCAAGTCCTGTCCTCTTTTTATTCCATTAAGGACATTAGCTCCTCTAGACCTTTAGAAGTACTTCACATGAATTTGTTTAGATCTATTATCACTGCCAACTTAGGGGAAAAAGTCTATAGATTTATGATTGTTGATGACTACTTGAGATTCACTTGGATTAGATTTTTGTCACATAAGAGTGAGTCTTTTGGTGAGTTTAGATCATTCTCCACTTGGATTTAGAAAAAGCTAGGTTATAAGATCTTAACCATTCATAGTGATTATGGTGAAGAGTTTGAAAATGAGAAATTTGGAGTCTTTTGTGAGGATCAAGGGATTAGTCACAACTTCTCAGCTCCTAGGACCCCTCAGTAGAACGAGCTAGCTGAAAGGAAGAACAGGAACTTAGTTAAAGATGTTAGAGACCATGCTGGCTGAGTATTCACTTCTAAAATACTTTTAGGATGAAGTAGTAAACATAACTTATTATGTGTTGAATAGGGTGAATGTTAGAGCCAAACTAGATAAGACACCTTATGAGATCATTAAGGGTAGGACACACAACTTCTCCTACCTCTATGTCTTTAGTTGTAAGGTTTTCATTCTTAATAATGGGAAGTCACCCTTAAAAAAATTTCACCAAAAATTTGGTGAAGGAGTGTTTTTAGGATATTCAAATGTGAGGAAATTATTTAGGGTGTTTAATAAGAGGACATTGGTGGTGGAGAAGGCTGCTCATATAGTGTTTGATGAATCTTATCCTAAGAAGTATAGAGTTAAGGAAGAAGATGAAGTTGGAGAGATTACCCAAGGAGTTTAAAATATAGAGAAAAGGATAGAGCCTCAAAATACTGATGGAGTAGGTGAGATTACCCAAGGAGTAGAAAATACAAATATGAAGGAAATGGTAGAACCTAGACACACTTTGCCTGGAGATTGGAGATATTCTTTGAGTCATCCAAAAGAATTAATCTTAGGAGACACTTATGAAGGTGTTAGAATTAGGCATTAACATAGGAAGGAAGTGAACCATTCAGCCGTTATCTCAATGATTGAACCCACCAACATCAATCAAGCCATTTTTGATGAATTATGGATCATAGCTATGTAAGAAAAACTTAACCAATTTGTGAGGAATGATGTTTTGGAGTTAGTAGAAAATCAAAGAGTCAAAGTGTGGTAGGAACCAAAAGGGTCTTTAAGAATAAAATTAATGATTATGGTATAGTGGTTTTGAATAAGGTGAGATTAGTGGCTAAAGGGTAGAATCAAATAGAATAGATTGATTTTGAAGAGATATTTGCCTCTGTAGCTTGATTGGAAGCCATTAGAGTGCTACTAGCCTTTACCTATTTTAAGGGATTTATGCTTTTCTAAATGGACGTCAAGAGTGCCTTTTTAAATGGGGTGATAAAAGAGGATATGTCTGGAGAGCAACCCCCTAGTTTTGAGAGTTCCCAAATTCCAAATCATGTTTATAAATTAAAAAAGGCCTTATATTGATTAAAATAAGCACCTAGAGCTTAGTATGAGAAGCGTAACACATTCCTACTAGAGAGGGAGTTTGTTAAGGGGAGCATAAACACCACCTTATTTTTTAGGAAAGTAAGAGATGAGTTACTCATTGTTCAGATCTATAATGATGAAATACTTTTTGGATCTTCTGATAAAAAGTTATGTGATGATTATTTTAAAATAATGAGTAAGAAATTTGAGATAAGTATGATGGGAGAGTTGTCATACTTTTTGGGGTTTAGAATAAAATAATTGGATGATGAAACCTTCTTAAATCAAATTAAGTATATTAAGGACATCTTGAAGAAATATGAAATGGATAAATCCATGCAAATAAATAGTCCCATGATCTCTAATGTTCAGTTAGATAAGGACTCAAATGAAAAATCTATTGATAAAAAGAAGTATAGAGGAATGATTGGATCACTACTTTACTTTACTGCTAGCCAACCTGATATAGTGTATAATGTTTATCTTTATGCTAGATTTCAAGTTGATCCTAAAAAATTCCAGCTGACTGTAGAGAATCCTTAGATATCTCTTAGGGACCGAAAACTTAAGAATATAGTATCCTAGGCACAATACTTTTTTTGATATTATTGGATATTCTAATTCTAATTTTATAGGATATAGTGTGGATAGAAAGAGCACTTATGATACTTAATAAATCATAGGACAGTCCTTTGTCTCCTGGTCCAATAGAAAACAAAATTCTGTTACACTTTTCATTACTGAAGCTGAGTACATTGCCTTAGGAAGTTGTGTGGCCCAAGTCCTTTGGTTGAAGCAATAAATTCTAGATTTAGGATTACCCTTAGGTGAGATTTCAATTATATGTGACAACACTAGTGCCATTTATATTTCTAAGAATCCTATCCAATATTCAAGGACCAAATACAATTACATAAGGCATCACTTTATTAAGGACCATGTTAAAAAAGGAGTCATTGAGTTACACCATATGGCAACTAAGAATCAACTGGCTGACATCTTTACTAAACCACTAAACTTTGATACATTCAGCATTTAAGCATCAAATTGGGTGTGAATGACATAAATGCATGAACTTGATGCTTACTGAATTTTGAATTTTATGTTTTCTGATTTGTTATTTGTTGTTTTCTTTTCTTTCTTTGTTTCTGACTTTTCTTTTAACTTTAGTTTTAATTGTTGATTTTTATTGTTTGTTTTTTCATGTTTTCATTTCTATTGTTTTAGTTTTTTTTTTTCTTTTTTTGTCATTGTTGAAATGATATTTATTTCTTATTTTTATTTTTGAAAATTTGTAGTCAATGTTTAACATCCCTAAATTAGTTAAAGGAAGAAACACCTTTGATTGTTTGCCTTCCTCTAACTTCTATAGCGGTGTATTTTTTTTTTTAAATAAAAGTCTATCTCAAATTAACAATTATACTTTGTGATTATGATATTTTCTATCCTACTACAATAATCTTTCTTATATAAATAATGTTCAAAATCATTAAATCACTTTCAAGATTTCCTAATATTGTCGTTGTATTTATCATATGAATTTGATTCTGCTTTATTGTTTACTCTTCCTTATATTAGAGAGTGAGTTTTTCTTCTCTAATATCTATAAGATATTCTCATAATTGAGAGTATTTAAAGGTGTCAAAAAAGAACTAGCTTGCAAAAATGATTAGAGGCATAAAATGAGCCCAAAAAGAAGAAAAATTGAAAATATGCGCATTGATTGCCAAAAAAATAAATGAAAGATATATAAAGTATATCAAAAATCAAAAGATGTACAAAGTGCGCTAACCAATTGATAAGTGGCACAAAAAGAGCACACAAGAAAGCAAGTTTTATTCTCTTTTAAACCTTTAAATCTTAAAATAATTCATGTATCACTTGATATTTTTGAAGGCTTTATTTCGTAATTCTTGATTATGATTAATTACTTTAGTATATTATTCTATAATATATTTTTTGGAACCAAGTTGTGAATGGATCATTTTTTTTTATCCAATTGATATTTTGAGTTAGATCTTTATTTTAAAAAGATGATTTTCCTTTTAAGAAGTCTGAGCTATGGCTAATAGGATCGATTGTTCTACCATTTTTCAGATTTTGATGAAGTTAACTCATTTTTCTTATAAATTTTTAATTCAACCATATGTAAAATTTATCATATTTGTGCTTTGATTTAAAAAAAAAAACCTTTGTTCTTTTCGTTGTTTTTGTCATTTATGTCATCTTCTCTTTATTTAATGTTTTGTTTTTAATAGTTTTTATATTTTTGGGCACCTTCTAATTACCTCCCTCCATCATCCAAATTTTAATATATTTTGTTACATCATCCTGGATTATATTTTTTTTCATCCTGGATGATATATTCAATCCACTCTTCCTCTTTCATTTGACGGCTGATCTAACTCAATCATTTGAGATCGTCCTGGATGATACCCATCATCCCGGATGATCTGATGAAATCCTTCTTTATTATTTATGATCATCTTGGAAAATCTTATTAAATTCTAGTTTAATTATTTGTTATTGTCTTGGACAATCCACTTGTTCATCCTGGATGATCCACGTGGCAGAAATAGTTACATATTTTAAATTTGATCGGTACGATCCATTATTTTTGACCGTCCAGGAAAATCCACCTAATCGTCCTAGATGATCTACTTTTTTAATGGTCTCTAACATGACTCATCAAGATGATCGCCTGAGTCTAATAATCCAAGATGATGTCTAATCATCCTAGATAATCAGATTGCCTTTTTGACTAATCATCGTGGACGATCTTGCGATCATCATGGACAATATGATCAATTCTTTTTAAACAATCATTTTGAACCATTTTCTTCACACTTTCCTTTTTTATTCCATGATAATCTTCCTTCCTCTCCCTCATTTGTTCAATGGCGGTGTGCAAGCAACCATAATGTTGTCTGGAAGTTCTTCGAGGGCCACTATTAACCCTTGATTCACTGAGGTGGCTGACTAACCCACCTATCTTCGCTATAAGACAACCAGGATCAATCTGTCCATGATTATCAACCCTTATATGCTCACTTATCCTGTCCTTAATTTTTTTTCTTACACCTCCCTCATATTCATTCTTATACTCACTTTCCCCTTCAGTTTTTAACATCTTTTTGAATTTTTTGTGATCCTTAGAATAAACTCCACGTACATTACCCTTCAATCCTATATCAAAAAAATGCCCTAATTTAATTACCTATCAAGACTACCATGAACTCCTTTAACTATCCACTATTGGAGACAATGTTCACCTCTTATCTGAGGAACACTCTTGCCTCCAATCATGATGGGACTTCTAGCACCTTAGTTAAGTATGCTAGGACAATCCAACATGTACTTTATACCTCCGTTATTTTTAAAGCTGGTGATTGTGTCCTCATCACTCCTCTCCTTTCGATCACCACCTTCTATATTATGACCCATAGGGAATTCAATACTGCTGATCTTCTTTTTTGTTGCATTAAGCATCTCACTAGCATTAGGGATCTAGGGAACAAAAGGAAGCCTAACCTTTCCTTAGGACACATCATAGCCTATATCTTGGAAACTAAGTACGATCTTCAATATCCTATCTCACCTAATTTTCAGTCTGCCTTTTACACCAATGGCTCATTTCACGTTCTTCACAGTACTTATCTCCACCTAGAGCATGAGAAAGCTAAGGGAGCTGAGGAGGAAGTTGCTCCTGCACCTATTTCTACATCTTCTTCGATCTACCAACACATAGCTGAATGAGCTGGTGGAGTTCTTTGACCAGTGTGAGGTTAGTTTGACTCTTACATTGCTGCACAAGAGCAACAACATGTAGAGGATGTTGCTAGATTTGATTTGTACATGACACACCAGCAGCAGCAATACAACCAAGACATGGCCTGGTTTGGGGAGCAGTTTGCTATTATTTTCAATTTCTTTCAGCTGCCACTACCACATCCTTCTGATGATCAGGGCCCTTCGTACTTATAGATCATTTTTCTTATGATGTTTTCTATTTCTATTTTTAGTTATATTTTTTCTTTTTTATTTTCCTCCTTTTTGTGATGTCAAAAGGTGGAGTAGTGGTAGTATTTATGTTATTTTGTTGTACCTTTTTTTACTACAGTTGTTTACTATTTATACCATCAATTTGATTTTAATAAAATTTGTATTGCTTGGTCCACACTATTTTCCTTCACGTTATGTTTCATTTAACTACTTAAGTTTAATTTTCTACCAAATATTTTCCATCATAAAAAAGGGTGAGATTTTTATGAATCTAGATTAAAAAATTATAATTTTGATGAAAGTAAATATTTCTAACACTTCTTTTTTTTTCTACTATTGCCCTACCTACTAACATATGAAGTCCAAAAGATTAAGTGTAAATCAAGCCAGCTCAATATTGGGTAGATTAGGACTGATTTAGTCTGTAAGTGTACGTCAAGTATTTTTACCTTTTCTCGAGTCAAATGTAATAATGTGGATCTTGATGCTAAGTAACCTTGCACACACACACACACACACACACACACACTTAGAGAAAAAATTCTATCTATTTTAAAGTTTTCTATTTTTGATCATATCATCCGGGATGATCTTAAATCGTCTTGAATGATCAGTTAAAAATAGAAACCCTAATTAAGGCATCCTGTTTAAGGCATTCAAAATTAAGCAAATCATCCTTGACGATATGCTCAAATTAGAAAGAATCAGCCACCAACTCTTTTAGGAATATTATTATTTTTGGACATCATCTGAGATATCTTCTTGGATGATGCTTTACAATTATGCCTAAATTAGCCTGATAATTAAGAAACTTAATTAAGGTTTGATTGATCTATTATACCATCCATGACAATGACGAGATCGTCTGGGACGATCAGGTAAACATACCTTAGTTTCTTCCTGGATGATCAGAATGATTTTTTGGATGATGTGTATTCATTTGAACTAATTGTACTAGATGATCCAAAAATTATCCCGGATGATCAGTTATTTTTTCATCATCCAACAGGTAAAGTCTTGCCGAACAGAGCAATGGTTTTGACAATATTTGACATTTTGAACTAATCATACTGGAAAATCAAGAAATCATCATGGACAGTTAATTATTTTTTCATCATCCAGACAAGTAAAGTCTTGCCAAACAGAGCGATGGTCTGGATGATATTCAACATCTTGAACTATTCATACAGGATGATATCCCTTATTGACTCTTGATGAGATCTTTTAATTTTATCCTGACCTGAGAGACATAATAGGAGTGGGAGAGCTTGGGAGAGAGAGAGAGAGAAAGGATCTCATGAGTGGGAGTTTATGAGGGTTTCATAAAGGTTGCTCCAAGAAAGGATCCGAGTCATCTTCTATAGTCATCGTCCCTAGTTCCTTGGAGGTTCTAGAGTGGTCTACTTCAGTGATTGATCAAAGTTCTCTGCCTGCTTCAGGAGGAAGTGAAAGGAGTTAGGTTCTCTGCCTTCTTCAAGAGGAAGCAGAAGGAGTTGGGTTTTTTGCCTCACTTGGGTTAGTAAAAATGAGTTTTTGTACAGGCTTTTCCACATTGCTGTGGGAACAAAAGGAGAGTCACTGAGTTTAGTGCATTACTAGGAGGAGAGTCTCTGAGGAGTGGACGTAGGTCAAGGTGACTGAACCACTATAAAATTTGGTGTGTTCTTTCTTATTATATTTCTGCATTTAATTCCTGTAATTTATTTTTTCATGAATGATTGTTTGGTTTAGATTGTGAATATTGTTTAAGAATATTTAAAATACCAATTGAATCCCCCCCTCTTGGTTAGCCTTAAGCTAGTTCATAAGGTCTTAACATCCCCAATAAACTTTAATAACTCTCCCTTCACAAAATTTTAAAGAAATCACTCCTCGTGAGATTTATAAAATTGAAGAACTCAAAATATGTTATGTAACTCCTTTATCTAGTGATAATGGACCAGAAAGCCTATTATATAAATTTGGGGAGTATCATGATGAAAATGTTGATTGGCTCCTTCAATATTTTGAAAATAAAGAAATAATGCTACTATAATTCTATAATATTATCCTACAAGGATTTAATAAATTTTGAGAAAATAAGGAATTCGTGGAGGGATATCGAAACAAAAAATCCATTTATTTCAAAGAATATGGTATCAAAAGAATTTATAGGCATCATGCAAAAGTAATTGTCTTAGAAGAAAGGGCCTTGTATTTATTATATCTAAATATCCATGGAGAAGGGCTTGTAATACAATCACAGGAAGATGCATTAAAGCTAAAGAAAAAGTAAGGAATGATTTGCATGAAGTAAATATCTCTGGTGATCAAGGTGTGGATGCCAAATCGACACCTAAAGAACTTGAAGATGGTTGACAACCAACCATTATGGATGAGCTAAAAGAAGTCAACTTGGGAACTGAGGAGGACCCTCACCCAAACTTCATTTGCTCCCTACTACCAAAAAATCAAATGGAAGAAATAAAAAGGCTCCTATGTGAATTCAGGGATTACTTTTCCTGGACATATGTTGAGATGCTTGACTTATCCTCTGATATAGTAGTTCACAGATTAGCTATCAAGCCTGACACGGTTCTTATCAAGAAAGCTCCAAGGAGAATGAGATTAGAGATTAAAGAATACGTGATAGCCAAAACCAAGAAGCTCATAGAAGTGAGCTTTACCTGAGAAGAAAAATATGCCAACTGGGTTGCCAACATCGTCCCAGTAAAGAAGATAAATGGCCAAATTCATGTTTGTATTAACTTTTGGGACCTCAATAAGGCGTGCCCAAAAGATGACTTCCTGCTCTCGGTGTCAAAATTATTGGTGGATAACACGTCCAACTACAACATATTCTCATTAATAGATGAATTGTCAGGTTATAATCAGAGCAAGATGGTACCTGAAGATGAAAAGTATACATCATTTAGAACTTCCATTAATCTTCTAATACATGGTCAAGCCCTTTGACTTGAAGAATGCTGGTGCGACTTACTGGCCGACAATGACACGTATCTTTGATGAATTAGTACATCAAAAAGTTAAGTGCTGTGTAGATGACCTCGTCATCAAGAGAATGGATTGAAAAGATTATTTAAATGACCTAAGGATCATATTTGAGAGGATACAAAAGTTTGATTTGAAGATGAACCCTCTCAAATGTGTATTCAGGGTCTCCTCTAGAAAATTTTTGGGGTACATTGTTCATCATCGAGGAATCAAGATTGACCCAAATAAGATTAAGGCAATTATGGAGATGCCACCTCCCATAAATTTTTAACCCTTTGCTCTTTATAAGGGCAACTAGTCTTCATTCAATGGTTCATATCAAATCTATCCAGTATATTCTAGCCATTCTAAAAGTTAATGAAGAAAGATGTTTGCTTTAAATGGGATGTAGAATGTCAAAAGCATTCAACAATATTAAAAGATATCTATTAAACCCACCCATTCTTGTAACACCAATTATAGAGAAACCTCTTATATTATACACAATAATACTATAAGAGTCCCTCGGAGCATTGCTAGCTCAATATAATGAAGAAGGTAAAGAGAATGCTCTATATTATATCAACAGTAGATTAATAGGGAAGAAATGAGTTATTCTCCAATTGAAAAGCATTATTTAGCATTGATATTTGTTGTATAAAAGCTTTGCCATTATATATTATCTCAGAAAGTCACTTTAATTTCAAAGATCTATTAGCTGAAGTTCTTAATGACAAGACCACCGTTGACAGGTCCTTTTTCTAGATGGGTAGTGATACTTTTGTAGTTTGATACACACGTGTGCCACAAAAGGCACCAAAAAGCCAAGTTTTGTCTTATTTTCTTGCCTCACATCCCATCCTTATAGATTCACCACTAAATGATGATCTACCTGATGAACAAATTCTACCTATTCAAGATAAGGAAAAATTATAAATTTGAGAAATTTATTTTGATGGTGCTTCATTAATTAAACCTTCACAACCTCCAAACATTCCAAAGGCTTAGGCTGGTGTTGGTCTCATCTTTAAAACACCTAATGGAGAGATAATCAAATACTCATTTGGTTTGAGGGAGCCTCGAACAAACAATAAAGCTCAATATGAAGCCTTAGTTGCGGGTCTTGAGATTGATATTTCTATAAAGATCCAAAACCTTCATATTTTTGGTGATTCTCAACTTATCATAAATCAAGTATTGGGTCTTTACAAAATTAATAGGATTGAGTTAGCTTGTTATCACAAAAGAGTTCTTGAACTCATGAAACAAATTACATACATCACATTTACTCGAGTCTCCCAAGTATAAAATAGCAAGGCAGATTCTCTCGTCGAGTTGGAAAAGAAATGGCAAGTATGAACGATGAGCCTGTGTTGATTAGAGTTTACACTCATCGAGTGCTAGAGCTAGCAATTTACAATCCTCGCTTCTAGAGGGGTCACCAAATTCATGTCAGCTGGATACAACTTTGATTGTTCCTCACACTCCATAACAAATCATCAATGAAAGCCAACATAATAAATTATAAACTACTCAACAAGAACATAACTCTAAAGAAGTATTAGACTTTCAAAAGAATGCTTTCATGATTGAAGAAATAGATGAATGGAGACAACCTTTCATCGACTATTTCAAAGAATGCAATCTTCCAGTAGAAAAATCATTAACTTCACAGATTAGAAAAAGAGCTTTGCGGTATGTATTTGTTAATGATACTCTTTATCATAGATCCTTTGATCAAATGTGGCTACGATGCTTCGGAATTGAAGAGGCTAATAAGGTAGTGATCGAAGTTCAAGAAGGACTTTGTGGAGCACATCCTTCAGGCCCTAAAATGGCTATAAAAATTAAAATAATATGGTATTATTGGCCTTAAATGGTGATAGATTGTATTGAATATGATAAAAAATGTCATGAATGTCAAATTCATGGTGACATTATACATCAACCGCCAAACTTGTTGTACCATACAATTGCCTCTTGTCCATTTGAAAGTTGGGTTACAGATATAATTGGTCTAATTAATCCACCATCATCAGCTGGATATCATTTCATCTTAGCTGCAACTAATTAATTTTTGAAGTGGGCTGAAGCGACTCCTTTCAAACAAGTTACTGTCAGACATGTGGTTAATTTCCTTACTCATAATATAGCATATCGATATGGTGTGCCATGTTGATTAATTTTAGATAATGGTCTTGCTTTTAAAAGCACTAAATTATATAGATTTATTGAGTGACATAAGATTGATTGGTGCTACTCATCTATATATAACCCAAGGGTTAATGGCTTGGCGGAAGCCTTCAATAAAAAATTCGTGAAGTTACTCAAGAAGAGGCTCACTAAAAATAAAAGAGAGAGGCATACTAAAATGGCAGAAACTTTATGGGCATATCATACTACTTATAAAATGCCAACAAAATCCACTCCTTATGTATTAGTATTTAGAGCTGAAGCAGTTCTACCACTTGAAGTTGAATTGCCATCACTTTAAGTAGTTGTTCAATATGATCTAACTCAAGAGCAGAACACTCTTACGAATGGAAGAGCTTGATGCCTTGGATGAGGTTAGACTCCAAGCCCAGCAAAATCTTGAAATTTATCAAGCAAGGTTGTCAAGATTCTTTGATAAATTAGTGTGTCCTCGGGCATTCCAGTAACTTCTAGACACGAAATTGCACTAAAAAATCTCTCATGACACAGGGAGCATTTTAAATATTTATTTGGGTCGACATCATGCTTTGCATCAAGATACCCAAATAAATATTTAAAATAAAAAAACTTATCTTATTATATAAATATGAAATAAAGATTGGTGATTTCAATGAAGATTGGATAATGAATATAAAAAATGGGGATCTCATCTCCTAAACTTGACAAAAATTGAAAAATTAAATGATGAAACATTCAAGTTTGATAACTTCAACACGTTATGTTGGAGAAGCCCAAGCTTTTATGGCTCAAGTGTAGAGCTCAAATAGCTGTATAAAGACAGAGTCAAACAACCTAAATATGGCCGAGTTATAGACATTATTTCATTAGTCAACAAGCTATAAGAAAGGTCACAGTAAGAAAGCCCCTATTTTGATAGCTTGATGACCAAAGCAGTCCAATTTAATGTATATCTAACTTGGTAAGTTGGAGCATTTCAGATTCAGAAAAGCTTTCTCAATTAAATAATGGATTAGGGTGGAGTTAAAGAGATGAGCCTCATTCAATAAAATATCCATATAGTCAAACTGAAGCACACTCTAAGTGTAATATCAACAAGCCCTTTGAAATCTATCTGAAGAGTCCTCAATCTAATCTTCACACAAGATAATTGGAGATTCATAGGGCCAACCATTTTTTAACAAACATGGCCCACTCTAGATGTGCACCAAACTTATTTTGGGGGCATTTGTTGGCCTATACATATGTGGCATGGTTATTGCGAGAAAATGAGACACTTATCGGTTATTATTGATAAACAAGACATCGCTCAAAATAAAGATCAAATTATCTTGATCAGGATGAAAGTAATCAAATTTTCTCTGATTACAAAATGTATCACATTGATGCATTTAAGACATCAAATATATCAAATAGAATTTGTTCACATGCGGTTCGATCCAGTAACATTTTGTTAGTAAGCACGATGCTAGCAAAACTTACCCAAAATAATCATCGATTATTAAATGGGCTGCATCAATATATTTAGAACATCAACTTTGACTAGAAAGGGACACCTCGCAATCAAAGTAAGCTAAAGCAGATCAAATCGACGGACTACGAGCAAAATTTTGCTCGACGTTGTCAGAATGTTATCTATTTTCAAAATAGTCTTCATCAATGCATCTAGAATGTCAAAATTAATAGGAAATGATAACACCATTATTTTGATATTTGTATGAGTAAAAATATAAAATATGGTATGAAAAAATGTTAAATTTAGCTTAAGTTACGAAGCGATGACACATAAATTGAAAATATAAAATTAGATGGTTTTCGAGGCGATGATGACATGTAAATAAAAAAAATTTAAAATTTAATGAGTGCTAAATATCCATAAAAAATAGTCGATATTATATATGTATATGTATAAAATATGTTATATATTAAGTAAATTTTGTAAATATAAATGCTTATATTTAACTAATAATGAAGAATTAAAATATTAGTTAATATGTATATATTATAAGAATATATTTAACTAATATTTAATAACTAAAATATTTTTTTATTATATTTATATTAATAAATCATTATAGTTTATGCATATGTCCAAATAAATTGTCCTCATAATATGAATATATGATACTTTAGTTCAAAGCATATAATCATTACCCATATAAGTAATTATGTAAAATAAATCCATTTACACTTTCTTAAACCTGATGGTGTATTTTTCCCAAGCAAATGTGAAATTCATGTTGCTCATTCTTGCCGCAAATCTCTATCACCATCATCACCTCGCTCACTCGTCAAGGTATACCATTCACCAAACTCTAAAATCTCAAATCCCATTCTTGATGGTTACAACGATCCACTGAACCTCCATACACGCTCATGTAGCACGGTGGTAGGAATTCTGGTGCTACGCTCGCGATGAGGCAGGTAAACCTCAAAGTGCTCATGTAGCATGATGGGGATTAAGGAAGTACAACCACGGTGTCATCCGATACCTACCTGAAGCTGTCATGCAGTGTGGAAAGGAAGGCCTAAACTCTTGAAATTTCCCCTTACATTGGGGAGACACTGGGATACTGCCAAAATTTTGATGAGCATAAGCCTGAATAAAATAATTTAATTCTTTTCAAGCTCAAATAAAATAATTTGATATTTCTTTAACTCAAATAAATAATTTTGGGAGATTTTTTTTGAACTCAAATCAAATAATTGCTAAAAAGTATTTGAGCCAAAATTTGTTGTAACTTAGTTTTCATAACTATGTTTTCATATCATGTATGTTATTGATGATTTCAAATATTATTATTTTGATTACTGTTTCTCTTAACATATATTAAATATATTTTTTTGTTGTTTATGTGTTACTAATATTTCAGGGAAATCATACTCCAGACTATTAAAGACTCAAGTTATATCAGATTATAATTCATTGTAAATGGAGTATGTGTTTTATATTTTTTTATTTGAGTTTTCGAGAGAGTGATTGTAATTGGGTTACTGTGCATACATATAATGGGGGAGTTAAAAAACTTATAAATTTTTAAACTAATAGTACTGTACAATTTTAATTTGTACATGACCATTTGTTCAGTTATTTTCTCCAGCAAGCAGTTAATCAAAGTATGAACAAAAATTTTTTTCTAAGTACTATTCATACTTTACTAAGTTGGCTTCATACAGAAGACGTCTAGAGTATAAAAACAATGCGAATATTTTTCGTGTATACAGATAGGTAAATTTTTTTAACTGTTCGTCCGGGACGATCTGGAGTTCGTACATATGACATCTAGAGTACAAAATGATCCGAAATGATATGGGGTTCGTATAAATGATGTCCATAGTACAAAATTATGGGGTATCTTTTTGTCCAGATGAATCAGAATTTGCTTTCTAAATGTTTATACTGTATGATATAATTATCATATTATATTATATGCTTGTATAAAAATATTTTGTATAGGATCTTACGAGAAAGTTTTGAACTATTCATCTGGGATGATTATCAATCAAGTGAAAGGGTGATTTGGGAGAGTGTTTGACAGAGTTCTTAAAAGTGGAGTGTGAAGGGATCACAAAATTACTCAAAGCTGAGAAACTCTTTTATTTTTGTGTAAATTCTTGAAAAGTCCATATATGTTATTAGACCTACGCAATTGTCTCAAGGCTAACCAAGAGAGGGTGTGAATTGGTAATTTAAAAAATTTCTTCTTGAATAAAAAAACTATTTTTTAAAAATTTCACAATTTGAATTTCTTTAAAAATAAAATTTTTAACCACAATAATAAATTGCCAAAAATAAAATGCAGAAATATAAAACAAACTCAGTAATTTATAGTGGTTTAGTCCAACAAGACCTATGTTCACTCCCTGAAGACTCCCTCTTTAGGAGAAGCCTTTAAAATTTTCCTCTCTTCTACTAATCCCCAGTGAGGTAGAGTAACGTCATCCTTTCACAACCTTCAAGTGTCGCCAGAGTACCGTTGTCCTTTTATACTCGTTAAGTGTTAGCAGAGTATAGTCATCCTTTCACACCCTCCAAGTGTTGGCATAGTACCATCATTTTTTTACTCCCTCCAAGTGTCAGTAAAGTAGTATTGTCCATTCACACCCTCCAAGTGTCAATAGAGTACGATCATCCTTTCATCCTCTCCAAGTGTCGGTAGAGTATAAGATCTTTTTCAAAGATCTTCTCTCGAATAACTAGAAAGAAGTAAAGAAGAGAATTAAAACACAAACAAAATAGTTTCTCACCTTTGAGTATCTTGTGAATGCTTCACACTCCACTTGCAAGAAATTTCTCTCAAACATTCTCCCAAATCACCCTTTCACTTGCTCTCTAAGAAATATCGAGTACAAGACATGTCCAAGTCAGTTTCTAAGGACATTTTATATGAAAGATATGAAAAACCATCTAAAAACTAAAATTTTCAATTTTTATCATCTATGATTGTACAGTACGATCGATAATCATCCCGGAATAATAGTTTAAAATTTTCTCGTATGACCCTGTATGAAATGTTTTCATACAAGCATATCGTTTAGTATGGTAATTATATCGTACAGTAAGAATAGTTATAAAGAAAATTCATATTCATCAGGATGAAAAGATACCCCATAATTTCATACTCTAGACATCGTCTACACAAACTCTAGATCAGCCCAAATGAATATTTCAAAAAAATTTACTTATTCATATATATATATATATATATATATATATATATATATATATATATATATATATATATATATATATATATATATATATATATATATATATATATATATATATATATATATATATATATATATAATACATACTTCATTTATAATGAACCTTAATATGATCTGACTTGAAGTCTTCAACAGTCTGGAGTATGATTTCTCCTAAATGTTACTAACTCATAAAAAAAAATAATATATCTAATATATGTTAGGAGAAACATTAATCAAAATAATAATATTTCTAATCATTGAAAACACACTTGATATGAAAATATTTATAAAAACTAAGTTGCAACAATCTCCCCCTTTTTATTGATGGTAAAATAATTATTATTTGAATTAATATTTAAACCCTAAATTTCTTCTTAGCTCCCCCTAAATGAATTGACATATATAAATCTAGGGATTCCCCTCAAGATTAAAGAACTCTAAACCCAAAAAAAAGACACCAAAAGACACAAATTAAAAATAATACTAATAAAAATACAAACACAAAACACACACAAAATACAAACACAAAACACAAATCAAATAACAAATACCAAGCAAAAAAATATTATTATTACTCCCCCTTTCGATAACAATAAAAAGGGAAGTAGAACTCAAAATGAAAGATGTAAAAAGATTAAAAAAAAAAAAAGAACTAGAAAATAGTTTTAAACTAATTATAAGTATAATATTTATTTCATAATACTAAAAAAGAAAAATTTTAAATTTTAAATCAAAGAATAACTAATTTAAGAAAATTTAATCAAGGTCATGATTCATGCTAAACAAATTAAATAAACATGATTATTGCAAAAAAGATGAAATGAAGATTAGTCAACTTCAAATTTAATATAGAATATAATTGTTAATTAGATTGATTTGGATTTGAGATTAAATGATATTGAAAAGAACACAATAATAATAAAAAGATTTAATTTGTGACATTGCTCATCTTTTCAAATATTTATGACACACTTTGTTCATCTTTTCTATTTGGGCTAATTTTGTGCCTCTTTTTCCTTTGTGAACCATTGTGCAATCTTTTGATTTTTGCACATATTGTGCATTTCTTTTGATATACTTTTTAGTCTTTCTAAAATCAATAATCAAAATTCAAATTTCACTAATAAAAAAATAAGTATATTAAAAAAGAAATAAAAATAATAATAAGAAATCAATATTGTAATAATTATATTCTAGTTTTGTTTGACTAAAAGAACATGAAAATGACATTTTTATGTAAATCTAGGTATAATTTAATTTAAATTTTTGAAAAATTAGATTTCATAATGAAATTAATTTGTAAAGAAAAATAATTTATAACATATTTTAGATCATTTACAAAATTGTATTTTCATATAGGCATACTAAAATTTAAAAAATTGAGAAACAAACACAAGTTTTCAAAACATGTCATTTTTATTGATATTAAAAGGATTAAACACATTTTGTTCATGGATATCAACTAATAATACACCAAATTACAAACACATCATCATCACATAAAAAAACTTAACAATAAACAACATCCATAACTAACATGAAAAAAAAAAATATCATCACATCACTCACAAAAGGCTGGTAGAAATAATAACAAAGAAGTACATTTAGAACTCGGAGGGGCCCTAGTCTTGAGGAGGAGGGTGGTTGAACACTAAAAAATAGATATTCATTTTAACTACATTTGTATTTACTATGTCCAACTAATGACATATCCAACCTATATCCTCCTGGTATCTCGCATCCTGCTGATTTGAATGAGTCTTAATTTGATCAAATATTGATCAAAGTGAGTCTCTAAATAATCAAATTGTTGGACCATCTCCTGAAAGTAATTTTGGTTAGGTCCTTCTGCAGGTGTTGGAGTTCCCCCTTCTTCTTTAGGATCATCACTCGAACTTTGATCTCTCCCAAATAAAGATCGAAAAGAAGCATATGTAAAGTAGACTGGTAGTTCAGTGGGAGGATCATTATGAATGATATTGTACTTCTTGTATAGGATATAGGCAACAAGATGTCCTAGAGACACATTCTTTTTCCTCTTATGATATGGAAAACCAATCTTAGAAAGATTGTACAGGTAGTCCATAATGAGTTGGGCTTCATTAAAGGGATTTTTAGTCATGATAAGATATATGATAGTAGACAGGAGTGGAGATATTCACTTGATCACCATCTTTAGGAATAATAGAAGTTCTTAAAACATGCTGGATGATCTGGGCATTTTGGTCCAAGGTATAGACTCAAGCTAAATGATTGACTTGATAAAAATCTCTAAGAACTTTATTAATTTTAGACCAGTTGAAATCAGCTCTAGAGGTTAATTTGTGGGGTTGAATCCCCTGTATTCTCAAATGCAAAAAGTTGCCTAAATCTTCCTTAGTTATCTCTACATGTTTAGTTGGATGTAGGAACCTATTCTAGACTGGTCTTCATTGACTCTCATGTTGGCTAATAAATAATAGAAAGTTTCTTTGTGATAAGCATAGATAAGATTAAGAATGAAGGATAGTGAGTGGAGGAAAATAGAGGCATTATAGAAAAATGAAGATCATCTTGGGTTATAAGTCAAGATGGGATGATATTTGCAGCAATGAACCTAAAATATGCATCTTCATACTTCTTAGATATGAAGTTAGAATCAACAACACTAGAAGAAGAAGATCCTTCAGAACCTTAAGGTTGTTTGCTGGAACAGGTCATTTTATAGACAAGGGCTCTGGAGAGTTTTGAAAGAAATAAAAAAGTGAATGAAAATGATTTCAAAACTACTATATATATATATATATATATATATATATATATATATATATATATATATATATATATATATATATATATATATATATATATATATATGTATATATATATATATATATATATATATATATGTATATATATATATATATATATATATATATATATATATATATATATATATATATATATATATAAAATCATACTGTATGAAATTTTTTTTGTATGTACGATTGTGAAATCGTATGGGACAAAAATGTTTTCGTACGTACGAATGCAAACTGTCAAAGATAAAACAACTTTTTATAAAATATTTTTTGATGCATCCTTTTATAAAGGATTTTTGACCTCGATCATACAGAAGAACATGTGTTCATCCAGGATGATCAAAAAATTTAAGATAGTTTTAATGATGATTAGGTTTGTCCCCTATAGAAACTTGCACTTGGATCATACAGATGAAGATGATTTCATACGTACGATCAACAATAAATAACTGAACCTAATCGATAAAATTGTCCCCACTCATACAAACAAACCCATGCAAATTCTACCGTACGATGACATCATCATATAATACAAAACCTTTAAAAAATTAAGGTTTCACATGCTTAACTCCTAAAACTATTATGTATACACTACAAAATTTGTACAGGATGAAAATAAATGTATATAATATGAATAGAATGCTTAAAGAATAATACATAAAAATTAGAAAAACTTCTTAAAATATATCATCTCAATAAATGACATGCTTTTTGACTAAAAAACACACAAAACAAAACAAAAAAATAAATGAACACATACAATCAAATAAAAATAAACAAATAAAAATAGAAAACTAAACAGTCTCACACATAAACAAAAATCAAGTTAGTAGAAAATTTTATTTAAGCATTAAGATCAATCCCTCCTAACCTCATTCTTAAGGCACTAAATGTGTCAAAGGCTAGTGGTTTTATAAAAATATCTGTAAGTTAATTTACAGTAGAAATATAATTCAATTTAATCTCTCATTTAGCTACATGATCTTTGATAAAGTGATGCCTTATGTCTATATGTTTAGTTCTAGAATGTTGGATAGAATTCTTTGAAATATAAATAACACTAGTACTATCATAATAAATTAGAATTATGCCTATTAAAAATCCTAAATCAATTAAATATTATTTCAACCAAAGTACTTATACCACACAACTTCTTAAGGCAATGGATTCAGCTTCAATAATATATAGGGCTACAAAATTATATTTCCTATTGGACCAAGATGTTACAAATATGCTTTCAAGGAGTATAATTTTGATGATATTAAACACTTATGTTTCTCTACGACTGCCTTCCCTATTAACATTTAAGGTTTTTAAGATCAAACTGTAATTTGAACCAACTCAGATTATGTAGACTAGGTCTGAGTTAGTTTGTAAACTTTTTTCCTTTTTTGAGTCTATTATAAACGATGTGGTTAATGCTAAGTAACCTTGCACACACACACATGGGGGAAATTTTTTATTTATTTTTTGAGTTCTCTATTTTTGTTCACATCATTCGGGACAATCCACAAATCATCCTGGATGATCTGTTAAAAATAGAAACCCTAATTAGGGTATCCTAGTTAAGGAAGCTATCATTAAGCACATCATCCTGGATGATATTTGTATCAGCTGGGATGCTAGGCTCAAATTAGAAAAACTCAATCGCCAGATCTGTTTAGGTATTATTTATTTTTAGACATCGTCTAAGATATCATCATGGATAATGAAACATAATTATGCCTAAATTATTCTGGTTATTAAAGAAAGCAATTAAGGTTTTGATTGCTAGATTAAATCATCATGGGCGATTACAAAATTGGTCGGGATGATCAGTTCAAAAAACCTTAATTATTCCTGGACGTTCTATATCAGCCAATTGCCTTCAGGGCAATGGTCTGGATGATTTTTACGAATTTGAACTAATTGTCTGGGAAGATCATAAGATCGGCCTAGATGATCAAGCTATTTTTTTATCATCCAGATATCCATTTAGTGCGATTGTCTGGATGATATTTAAGGATTTGTACTGATCATACAGGATGATATCCTATCAGCCTAGATAATATGAACAAAAATCTTCTGATCGTCTCAAACCACTAGGCTAATTGAGTGAAATTTACATTGATCATCTAGGATGATATTTTTATCATCCTGGATGATAAATTCAATTTATATAAATTAAGAGCTATTTTAAAACTCTTCTATTTAAGAGCTCTTGTTCTACCCAAGAAATTATCTTTTGTTACTGTCTTAACTTGAGAGAGCCTAGAGGAGAGGGAGAGAAAGGGAGAGAGAGAGAGGATATTATGAGGGGGAGGTTGTGAGGGGTTTCATAAAGGTTGCTCCAAGTAAGGATCCAAGTCATCTTCTTTAATCATCATCCCTTATTCTTGGAGGTTTGAGAGAGGTCCACTTCAGTAATTGATCAAGGTTCTCTACCTACTTCAGGAGGAAGCAAAAGGAGTTGGGTTCTTTGCCTCACATGTGTCGGTGGAAATGAGCTTTTTGTATAGGCTTCTCTGCCTTCCTGTGGGAGTAAAATGAGAGATATTGAGTTTAGTGCAATACTCGGAGGGCACCTCCGGGGAGTGGACGTAGGTCGAGTTGACCAAACCACTATAAATTTTTGTGTTTTTTTTCTACTATATTTTTCTCATTTAATTTCCGCACATTAAATTTCTTTGTGGTGAATTTTGATTTGGTTGAGATTTTGTTTTTGATTGAAAGATTTTTTAAAATATCAATTCACCCCCCTCTTGGTTAGCTTGGTCTAGTTCATAAGGGCAAAACATCCCTAATGAACTTTTATGGTATTAGTGCAAGATTCATAAAATTGAGTTTTTTAAAACTTTTTTAATTTTGATCCATGGCTAACTCTGATAATCGTAATACTGCAGAAGGGTATTCCATTACTCGACCACTTTGTTTTACAGTATTCCTTTTGATTTTTGAAAAACTCACATATCTACTTTTTTATAATTGATTAACTATCGCATGTGAATACTTATTAAAGAAGGTTATACACATCCTTCTTGTGAAATTAATGGTATTAAAACTAAACTTCCTTTTATAGAATGGAATTTTAATGAAAGATATTTAGCACAACTTAATGCGAAATATTTGAATTGTTTTTTCTTTTCTTTAAAATTTAAAGATTATATGCGTTTTTTAACCTGTGCAGCTGGTAAAAAAATTTGGGTTAGATTGTGTATTATTTATGAATAAGCCAATGAAGTTAAGCAATCTAGGTTAATTTTTTTGTTGCATGAATTCGAACATTTTTGTATGAAATATTCTGAATCAATTTCTGACTTGTATATTAAGTTTACTCAAATTGTCACCTCATTGCATGCTTTATTAAGAGAGCTAACTAATTATGCTAAAGTAAATAAAATTTTGAGATGCTTGCCTTCTTCTTTTATTGCTAAGCTCACTGTAATATTTGAATCTAAAGATTTGAATTCTTATTCTATTGATAATTTGCTTGGATCACTCATTACATATGAGCAAAGGGTGAATCAAAGAAATCTTGATGCAAGTGAGAAAAAGAAGAAGAAAATTGTGGCACCGAAGGCCAACAACACCGACACTAATTCTTTTGGGTCTGAAAGTGATGATGTTGCCTTCATTATGAGGCAATTCAAAAACTTTCTAAGGAAGAAGCAAAAGAACCATCAGAAGTAGAATAAAGGTAAGGGTAGCAAAAATTTTAAGAATTCTAATGATATGATCTGCTTTAAATGCAGGATGCCAGGACACGTTAAAGCTGATTGTCCTACACTTAAAGTTAACTCAAGCAAGGAAAAGGGTGAGGAGAAACTCAAGTTCAAGAAGAACAAGAAGAGGTTCCAAAAGGCATTCTAGGCAGAGCATCAGACTCCTCTGAGACTGAAGCTGAAGTGGAGACTACAAACTTGTTCTTGATGGCGGACGATCATCTTGGTTAGTTGGACCAAGAAGAGGTATGTGAACTAACCTGTGAATAATCACTTAAAGTTTCTGAAAAAATTCATGTATCATATAGGAAACTTAAGAAATCAATAGTTAGTTTGAAATTGCAGTTTTTAAATCTACAAAAAGAGCATAAAATTTTACTTAAAGATCATTCTACAATCGATAGAAATCACATGTCATTACTTGATGAGTTTGATGTATTAAATAAAAAGCATACTGAATTATCTAACGCACATGATTCCTTGAAGTCATCTTATGTTGAGTTAGAAAAAGAGTTTAAGAAATTAGAAAATCTCAAAGCTTTTGAAAATAACAAACTAACATTACTTGCATCACATAACATTAAAAGGAAGCATTACTACTCGAATAGATTAAGAAATCTTTTTCCTGGTGTTAGATGTTTTTCATGTGGCATATTAATACATATTTCACACACTTGCACTATTCACTATAGTACACATTTGGTGTGGAGAACCAAATTACATGATTTATATCATAATATACATGCATTGCATTCTTCTTTCTATAAGAAGGGGCCTAAATATGTTTGGGTTCCTAAATCTGACATGTAATGATTTTATAGGCTTGCTCTCATAAAAGACCTCACGAGAGCATGTGGTACCTAGACAGCAGATGCTCACAAGAGATACTAATCAATTCGTTTCACTAGAGGCCAAGGCTGGATGAAAGGTTACTCTTGAAGATAACACCACCAAGAAGGTATTGGGCACAAATATAATTGAAAACTCTAAGAACCTTTTAATTGAAATGTTTTACTTGTAGATAGACTGAAACACAACTTGCTCAACATCAGTCAGCTTTGCAATAAAGGCTTCATCATAAAATTCTTGGCAAATACTTGCATTATAAGCTTAAATAATAATACTGCTTTGTAGGGAAAGCAGATCAATAATATTTACATGCTTGACTTAAATAATATTGAATGTGTTGCTTCATTTTGCTTAAAAACTATTATTGATGATTCATGGTTTTGGCACAGGAGATTATGTCATGCTAGTATGAAAACCCTTAGGAGAGTGACCCAAAAAGGCCTAGTTAGAGGTGTCCCCAAGCTTAAATTCTCAAAAGATCACCTTTGAGATGCCTGTCAATAAGGGAAGCAAGTTCAATCATCTTTTTACTCCATTAAGGATATTAGCACCTCTTGACCTTTAGAAGTCTTTCATATAGATTTGTTGGACACATTAGCACTACCAGCTTAAGGAGAAAAGTTTATTGACTTATGATTGTCGATGACTACTCGAGGTTTACTTGGATTAGATTTCTATCACATAAGAATGAGTTTTTTGATGAGTTTAGATCATTCTTCACTTGGATTCAGAAAAAGTTAGGTTGTGAGATTTTGACCATCTATAGTGACCATTGGGGAGAGTTTGAAAATGAGAGATTTGGAGACTTCAATTAGGATAAGGAGATTAGTCACAACTTCTAAGCTCCTAGGGCCCCTTAGTAGAATAGGGTAGCTAAAAGAAAGAACTGGACCTTAGTTAAAGCTACTAGAGCCATGCTTGCTGAGTATTCACTTCCAAAATACTTTCAGGCTGAAGCGGTAAACACATCTTATTATTTGTTGAATATGGTGAATGTTAGATCCAAACTTGATATGACACCCTATGAGATCCTTAACGGTTGGACACCCAACCTTTCCCACCTCCACATCTTTGATTGTAAGGTTTTCATTCTTAATAATGGGAAGTTACACTTAGGAAAATTTGACCAAAAATCTGATGGAGTGTTCTTAGGATATTCAAGTGTAGGAAAATCCTTTAGGGTGTTTAATAAGAGAACTTTAGTGATAGAGGAGACTACTCATATAGTGTTTGATGAATTTGATCCTAAGAAATCTAGAGTTGAGGATGAAGATGGAAATAGAGAGATTATCATTGGAGTTAAAAATTTAGAGAAGAGGGTAGAACCTCAAAATACTGAAGGAGTAGGCGAGATTACCCAAGGTGTAAACAATAAAAATTTGGAGGAAAGGGTTGAACCTACACACACCTTGCCTGGAGATTGGAGATATTCTTTGAGTCATCCTAAAGAACTGATCATAGAAGACCCTTCTGAAGGTGTTAGGACTAGGTATGAACTTAGGAAGGAAGTAAACCACTTTGTCTTTATCTCAATGACTAAACCCACCAATATATATCAAGCACATTCTGATGAGTTTTGGATCTCAGTCATGCAAGAGGAATTAAACTAATTTGTTAGGAATAATGTTTGGTCGCTTGCAGAAAGACTAACGGGACAAAGTGTAGTTGGAACCAAATGGGTCTTTAAGAATAAAATGAATGATTCTGGTGTGGTGGTTAGGAATAAGGAAATATTGGTGGCTAAGGGGTACAACCAAATAGAAGGGATTGATTTTTAGGGCACCTTTGCCCCTATAGCTAGATTGAAAGCCATTAGAGTGCTACTAGCCTTTGCCTGTTATATAGGATTTAAGCATTTCCAAATGGACATTAAGAGTGCTTTTTTAAATGGGGTAAAAAAAGAGAATGTGTTTGTAGAGCAACCCCCAGGTTTTGAGAGTTCTCAATTTCTAAATCATGTTTTCAAATTAAAAAAGGACTTATATGGATTAAAGCAGACACCCACAGCTTGGTATAAGAGGCTTAGCACATTCTTACTAGAGAGGGAGTTTATTAAAGGGAGCGTTGACACCACCCTTTTTCTAAGGAAAATGGGAAATGAATTACTCATTGTTCAAATCAATATCGATGATATACTTTTTGAATCTTTTGATAAAAGGCTATGTGATGTTTTTCTAAAATAATGAGTAGGGAATTTGAGATGAGTATGATGGGAGAGTTGTCATACTTTTTGGGCTTTAGCATAAGACAACTAGATGATGGAACCTTTCTAAATCAATCAAAATACATAAAGGACATCTTAAAAAATATGAAATGGATAAAGCTAAGCCAATTAATACTCCCATGACCTCCAGTGTTAAGTTGGATAAGGACCTAAATGAAAAATCAATTGATCAAAAGAAGTATAGATGGATGATTGGATCTTTACTTTACCTGACTGCTAGCCGACCAAATATAATATTTAGTGTTTTTCTTTGTGCTAGATTTCAAGTTGATCCTTAAGAATCCCACCTAGCTGCAGTTAAGAGGATTTTTAGATACCTCTTAGAAACCTAAAACTTAGGAATCTGATATTCTAGGCACAACACTTCTTTTGAGATTATTGGATATTCTGATTCTAATTTTACATATTGTAAGGTGGATAGAAAGAGCACTTATGGGACTTGCCAATTCATAGGACATTCTTTAGTCTCATAGTCTAGTAAGAAGCAAAACTTTGTTGCATTTTTCACTGCTAAAACTGAGTACATTGCCTTAGGAAGTTATGTGGCCCAAGTCTTTTGGTTGAAGCAGCAAGTTTTAGATTTAGGATTACTTGTAGGCATAATTTTAATCATTGATAATATTAGTGCCATCTGCATTTCTAAGAATCTTATCCAATATTCAAGGACCAAGCACATAGACATAAGGAATCACTTTATTAGAGATCATGTGACCAAAGGAGACAATGATTTACAGCATGTGGCAACTGAGAATAAACTGGCTGACATCTTTACTAAACCATTGGCCTTCAACACTTTCAGCACTTTAAGAACCAGATTGGGTGTGATTGACATAAATGCATGAACTTCATTTCTGATCATTTATCTAATGATTGTTGTTTTCTTTTTATAGTTTTTTCCTTATTTTTTATTTTTCATCTATTTCATTTTTGTTGATTTGATTTTTTTTGTTGTTTTATTTCTTCTTTTAATCACTGCTGAATTGATATCTTATATCGTGTTTTTATTGTTTGAAAATTTGTATTCAATGATTGACATCTCTAAAATCAGTTAAAGGGGGAAAACACTGTTGATTATTTCCTTCACTCTAACTTCTTTTAGTGGTGGAATTTTCTTTTCTAAATAAAAATCCATCTCAAATTAACAACAGGATTTTGAAATTGAGATATCTTCAATCTTGCTACAGTAATCTATCTTATATATACAACATTTAAAGTATTTATTTTACCTTCATATTTTTGTAATATTGTCATTGAATTTATCATATGATTTTTTGATTCTATTTTGTGATTCATTTTCCTTATATCAGAGAGTGAGTTTTTTTTTCTTCTCTAATATCTACAAGATGTAATCACAATTGAGAATTTTTAAGAATTAAAAAAAGGGATCTAGCTTGTAAAAAATAAATGAAAAAAAGTGGTCAATGATGCCTAATATATATATATATATATACAAAGTGTATCAAAAATAAAAAGATACGAAAAGAGCGCCAATCAAATTGATAAGAGGCATAAAATGAGCCCACCAAAAGCAAGATTCTTCTCTTTCAAAATTTTTAAATCTTATAAGAATTCATGTGTCACTTAATTTTTTCAAAAGCTTGATTTCGAAAATTCATGATTGTAACTAATTACTTTGATATATTATTCTATAAAATATTTTTCTGGAACCAAGTCTTGAACAGGTCTCTTTTTCTTTTCCAATTGATTATTCTAATTTAGATCCTTGTTTTTAAAAGATGGTTTCCCCTGGGAGAAGTCCGAGTTAAGGTTAATAGGATCGGTTGTTCTACCATTTTCTTGGATTTCGACGATGTTAACTCATTGATTCTTACAAATTTTTTAATTCAATCACATGGAGAATTTATCATATTCAAGCTTTGATTAAAAAAACCCTTGTTTTGCTTTTGTTCTTATCTTTTTCGTATTTTATTTTATAAGTTGATTTTTTATGTATTTGTGCCTTCTCTGATCATCTCCATCCATTCTCTAATTTTAAACCTTTTCTCACATGATCCCGGATGATATTTATATCATCCTAAATGATATGTTCAATTCACTCTTTAAATTCCATCTGAAGGCTATTTTGACTCTTCTGCTTCTTATCATCCTGGATGATCCATTATCATCCTAGACGATCTAATCATCTTTTATTTCAATTATTTGTGATCATCCCGGACGATCCTCCTCGCCCTGGGTGATCTTCATAATCTCTGCTCAATTATTGGTGATCATCTCGGATGATACATCTATTCGTCCTGGAAGATCCATGTTGCAAAATTCGGCACTCAAATTTAATTCGACCAATATGATCCATTATTGTGCATCATCCTAGACAATCCACCTAATCATCCAGGATGATATGCTTTTTGAACAGTCGTTTGGAATGACTCCTCAGGATGATCGCCTATGTGTTATCATCCCGGATAATATCTGATCGTCCTGGATGATTTTATCGCATTTTTTACCAATCGTCCCAGATGCAAATATTGCACTATATCGTCCTGGACGATTATGCGATCATCGTGGATGATTGGGATGATTCTTTAAAAATGAAGGCTTTCCATCATTGTTTTCTCACACAATCCTTCTCAAATCCCTATTTCTCTTACTCTTGTGTCTGTTTTCTTGAGTATGGTTGACGGAAAGAGATCTTGCCATTTTTCTAGGAGTTTCTTGAGGGTGACTCTAGACCCTTGCTTCATTGAGGTAGATGATCAAGCCTCCTATCAAAGGTACAAAATAGTCGAGATTATTATCTCTCAGTTTGTTAATCTACATATTATTTTCTATCATGTCCTAAATCTATTTGCGCACACTTCCTTGACCTTCTTTCTTACTCTCTCTGTCCCCTTCAACTCTGAGCTTCTTTTTTGAAATTATCGCTAGCCTCCATATTAATTCTTCATTCACTTCTCTCGGGTCCTATGCGAATCGACGTCCTGTCAAAATCACATATCAAGATTATGAAAAACTTTTATAACTTTCCACCACAACTGACAAACTCCATACCCTGTTTTCTGATCTTGATTACGACTGGGCTCTAGCTAACCACTTTCTTAGAAATACTAATGCTCACTTTCACGTTGGAGAGTCTAGCACCTTACTCAAGATGCTAGGACAATCTAGAATGTCCTTCGCACCTCAATTCTTCCTAAATCTGGTGATCGCATTCATATCACTCCTCTTTTTTCGATCACCACTTTTTATATTTTGGCTAATCATGAATTTAATGCCACAGATTTGATTTTTTACTACATTGAGCATCTGACCACTATTCGAGATCCAGGACATAAGAGGAATCCTAATCTTGCCTTATGATATATCATTACCTATGTCTTAGAATCAAAATACAACCTCCAACATCTTATCCCACCAAATTTTTAGCTTTACGTCTACTTAAACAACTCCACATTCTTCACATTACTCATCTCCACCCAAGGCACGAGGAAGCTGAGGGTGCTGAGGAGGAGGCCGCTCCTGCACCTATTCCTGCACTTACTCCACTCCTCCAACACTCTTAGCTTGATTAGCTTGTTGAGCGATTCGACCAGTGGGAAACGCGCTTTGAGACCTTT
Source organism: Dendrobium huoshanense (assembly GCA_016618105.1). Lineage (NCBI taxonomy): Eukaryota > Viridiplantae > Streptophyta > Magnoliopsida > Asparagales > Orchidaceae > Dendrobium > Dendrobium huoshanense. The sequence goes on along the minus strand of CM028359.1, from coordinate 62,159,173 downwards.
GTTGCTGCACAGGAGCAACAACATGTAGAGGACATTGCTCACCTTGATACTTATGTAGCTCACCAGCAACTCCAACATGACATGGATATGGTCTATCTTGGGGAGCAGTTTACAACTCTTTCCAGTTACTTTCAGCCACATCCACCACCACCACCACCTCTGCCTTCAAATGATTAGGGGCCATCTTTCTTTTAGTTTGCTTATTTTTGTGAGATGTTTTTTTACTTCTATTTTATAGTTTGTGTTATTTTTATTTTTCCCTCCTCCTTTTTGTGATGTCAAAAGAGGGAGTAGTTGTACAGGTTTATACTGTTCTAGTCTATTCTAGTTTGTTATGTTTTTATGATGGATAGTTGAACTTTTTAAACTGTGGTTATTTCTTTACCTGCTTCCATTAAAACTTCTTTGAACTACTTCAATTACTTTGTGTTTGTCATCATTAAAAAGGGGGATATTGTTACAAATCTGCTTTCAAGGAGTATAATTTTGATGATAGCAAATACTTCTATTTCTCTACGACTGCCTTGCCTACTAACATTTTAGGTCCAAAAGATCAAACTACAATTTGAACTAGCTCAGGATTAGGTAGACTAGGTCTAAGTCAGTTTGTAAACTTTTTCCCTTTCTTGAGTCTATTATAAATGATGTGGTTCCTGATGCTAAGTAACCTTGCACACACACATGGGGAAAAATTTCAGTCTATTTTTTAAGTTCTTTATTTTTTGTCACATCATCCAGGATGATCCACAAATCATCTGGATGATCCACAAATCATCCTGGATGATCTGTTAAAAATAGAAACCCTAATTAAAGCATCTTGGTTAAGGTAGCCGTCACTAAGCACATCATCCTAGATTAAATTTATATTGTTCAGGATGATAGTGTTGATTCTAGTAATTAGGTTGTTAAGCCTAAGTTAATGTCCCAAGGCTACCAAGAGTGAATTGGTAGTTTTAAAAAATTTAATCCCTCTTTGAATTTAAGTCAAACCGAAATGAAAATTTTTCTTTTAAGTTTTTCTAGAAAATGTTTTTCAACCACAGAGTTCTTAAAACATTAAAATAAAATGCAGAAACATAAAAACTGTAAAGTAAAAGACACCAGATTTATAGTGGTTCAGTTTATAACCAGACCTACATCCACTCCCTAGAGGCACCCTCTGAGTATTGCACTAGTACCAATAGTGGCTCTCCTTCTGCACCCACAGCAAGGCGGAGAAGCCTTTACAACACACTCTTTTCACCACTACCCGGTGCGGTAGAGAACCATCATCCTTTTACATAATCCCCAGTGTTGGCAGATAACCGTCGTCCTTTTACACAATCCCTAGTGTTGGCAGAGAACCGTCCATCCTTTCACACTCTCCTAGTATGGGCAGAGAACCCTACAGCTGTTCACACTCTCCAAGTGAAGGAAGCGACCCTTTAGGCTATTCACACTCTCCAAGTGTCGGCAACGAACCGGATCTCCTTGACAGATCTTCTCACAAGAAATCTAGAAGGAAGAAAGAAAAGAGTGAAGTAATCCCAATTCACAAGTAGAGATTCTTACCTTTGAACTCCAAGTGAAGCCTTCACGCTCCAGTGGTAGGAATCCTTCTTTGAATACACTCTTACACTCTCTCCTTAGCTATCCTCTCAAGAGGCACGAAGATCAAATGACAAAAAGATATTATGGCAGTCTAATTTGGACTATTTATTCAAGAGACAAGAAAAATCGCCTAAAAAATGCAAATTTTCAATTCTGTACGCAGTGGATCGTCCCGTACGATCGTGGATCATCCTGGACGATTTTACTTAAACGCTTTGAAACGACCCTATTTGTATATGTGTACGAAATGTCTTCGTACACACTGATCGTCCTGTACGAACTAAGTTCGTCCGGTACGAATGGTTATTACTAGGTCGTTCTAGAAAACTGCTGAAAACCGTTCTAAGTCGGTTAATCGTCTGGATGAAAATTTGTTCGTCTGGACAAAATTTTTACAGAGAGCAGATCATTTTCTGACGATAATTAATTTCATCTGGATGAAAATTGTACAGAGACCAGATCATTCTGGACGATAATTAATTTCGTCTTGACGAAAATTTTACAGAGAGCAACTCATTTTCTGATGATAATTAATTTCGTCTGGACGAAAATTTTACAGAGACCAGATCGTCCTGGACGATAATTAATTTCGTCTGGACAAAAATTTACAGAGAGCAACTCATTTTCTGACGATAATTAATTTCGTCTGGACAAAAATTTTACAGAGACCAGATCGTCCTGGACGATAATTAATTTCGTCCCGGACGAATAGGACTTAGAAAATTTTTCAAGCCAGTTCCTATTCGTTCTATGTGCTCAATAGGAGATAACTATCTGATCGTCCCGTACGATCTGATATCATCCCGTACGATCTGTATAAATTATATATGATCTCCTTATGTGTGTGTGTATATTTTTATTCACTCAATTACAATCACTCCCTTTCAAATTTAATTCAATGAAAAATACAAGCTTCAAATTAACAAAGTATCTCATGTTGAATTTGATTTGAAGTCTTCGTAGTCTGGAGTCTGATTTTCCTAAAATTTTAGTACACACAAGAGCAAAATACAAATCTTCTAAAATTGTTAGGAGATAACTACACATTTGAACAATAATATTTGAAATCATCAAAACTATACAAGTTGCAAAAATGTAAAGCATGCAAATAGTAACTATTTTAACAGATAGGCTCAAATAAAAAAGAATCAGATGCCAAATCTGTTTAGGTAATATTTATTTTTGGATATCATCTAGGACATTGTCATGGATGATGAAACACAATTATGCCTAAATTAAATTGGTTATTAAGTAAAGCAATTAAGGTTTTGATTGCTCGATCAAATTATCATGGACAATCACAGGATCGGCCAAGATGATCAGTTCAAAAACCTTAGTTGTTCCTGGACATTTTATATCATCCATCTACCTTCAGGACGATGGTCTGGACATTTTTTATGGATTTAAACTAATTGTTTGGGACTATTATGAGATCTACCTGTAAGATCAAGCTATTTTTTCATAGTTGAGACATCCATTCAGTGCAATTGTATGGACGATATTCAAGGATTTATATTAATTGTATAGGATGATATCCTATCGGCCTAGATGATATGAACAAAAATCTTATGATTATCCCAAATCGTCCGAGCAGATTGAGCAAAATTTATGCTGATTGTCCAGGATTATTTATATCGTCCTGGATGATAAAGTCAGTTTGTATAAATTAAGAGCTATTCCGAAACTCTTCTATTTAAGAGCTCTTGTTCTACCCAAGAAATTATCTTTTGCTTCTGTCTTGACCTGAGAGAGCCTAGAGGAGAGAGGAGAAAGGGAGAGTGAGAGGAACTTGTGAGGTGGAGTTTGTGAGGGATTTCACAAATGTTGCTCTAAGCAAGGATCCAAGTCATCTTCTTCAATCATTGTCCCTTATTCTTGGAGGTTCGAGAGAGGTTCACTTTAGCAATTGATCAAGGTTATCTTCCTGCTTTAGAAGGAAGCAAAATGAGTTGGGTTCTCTTCCTCATCGGTGTAGGTGAAATGAGGTTTTTGTACAAGCTTCTCTGCCTTGCTGTGGGAGCAAAAGGAGAGACACTGAGTTTAGTGTAATTCTCGGAGGGCGCTTCTAGGGAGTGGACGTAGGTTGAGTTGATCGAACCACTATAAATTTTTTTATTTCTTTTCAACTATTTTTTTTCGCATTTAATTTCTACATGTTAAATTTCTTTGTGGCGAATTTTGGTTTGGTTGAGATTTGTTTTTGATTGAATTTTTTTTTAAAATACCAATATACCCCCCCTCTTGGTTTGCTTGGGCTAGTTCATAAGGGCTTAATATCCTTAATGAACTTTTACAAGAAACTAAGGAATTTCCTATTAATTGGCAAGTTCCAGATGTACACTTTCAATTAATCCTACAACCTACAAAGTCTAAATCAGAATATCCAATAATTTCAAATGAAGAGCTTTACTTAGGATACCAAATTCCTAAGTTTTGAGTTCCCAAAAGATATCTTAAAATACTTTTTATTGCTATTAAGTATGATTCTTTTCAATCAAATTGAAATCTAACACAAACAAACACTAAACATAATATCTGGTATGCTGGCAGTTGAATAAAATAATGATCCAATTATACCTCTAAATTTCTTTTAATCAACAAATTTTCTCTTTGGATCCTCATCTCACTGAACTAAGGAACTTATAGGTGTAGCTACTTATTTAACATTATTCATTTAATATTTCTTAGGCATGCCCTTAATATACTTCAACCGACTAAGAAAAGTTTCCTCCTCATTTTGCTTAATGCAAAAATCAAGAAAACAACTCAGATCTCCTATTAAACTCATCTCAGATTCATTACTCATTATTTTTGAAAGTTATTACACAGATTTTTATTTGTAGATCCTAAAATAATATCTTCAATATATATCTGAATAATGCGTATGTCATCTCCTAATTTCTTCAAAAAGAGACTGGTGTCCACACTTCCTTTTATAAATGATCTATCTAATAAGAAAAGTGCTTAACCTCTCATATCAAGTCCTTGGTGCCTGTTTGTATTCATATAATGTCTTTTTCAATTTAAACATGTGATTAGGAAATTCAGAATTTTTTAAACGTGGAGGTTGCTCAATATAAACCTCTTTTTATATTATCCTATTCAAAAAGGCACTCTTAACATCCATTTGATATAATTTAAATTTTTTAAAACAGGCAAAGGCTAATAAAACCTTAATTTCTTCAAGACCTACTACAGGGGTAAAAGTTTTTTCAAAATCAATGCATTCAATTTGATTATATCCCTTAGCCACCAATCTAGCATTATTTCTAATCACAACTCCCGAATCATTTATTTTATTTTTGAACACACACTTGGTTATGAAAACACTTTGATCTTTTGTCCTTTCAATCAATTCCCAAATATCATTCCTTAAAAATTGATTCAAATCTTCTTGCATGGCCAAAATCCAAAATTCATTAGAAAGTGCTTTATTAATATTTGTGGGTTTAATAATTGATATAAAGGAAGAATTGTTTACCTTTTTGCCAAGTCCATGCCTGGTCTAAATACCCTCACTTGGTTCACCTAAAATCAATTCCTTAGGGTGATTTTTAGAAAGTTTGCATTCTCTAGGCAAAGTGTTTTTTTTTAATATTTTCTTCCAATTTTATCTTTTTAATTCCTTAAAAGTTATTTTCTATATGATCCTCTTCTAAATTTGGCTCTTACAAAATTCCAGATTTATCAAACACAACATGTCTGGTCTCCTCAACTATAAAAGTTCTTTTATTAAACACTCTATATGATTTTCCAACACTAGAGTATGCAAGAAAAATTTTTTCATCAGATTTTGGATCAAATTTTCTAAAGGATATTTTCTATTATTATGAATGAACACCTTACATAAAAAAATTTGTAAATGTGAAAAATTTGATATTTTACCCTTAAGAAGCTCATAGAGTATTTTATTCAATTTTGATCTAATATTTATCCTATTCAAAATATAACAAGCTATACTAACCACTTCAGCCCAAAAATATTTAGAAAGTGAATATTCTGCCAATATGGCTCTAGTGGCTTCAATTATTATTCAATTAGTTCTTTCAGCTACCCCATTATGTAGAGGGGTCATAGGTGTTAAAACATTATGATCAATTTCTTTCTCTTTACAAAACTTCTAAAATGTTTCATTTTCAAATTCACCTATATATTTTCTTTAAATAAATAAGATTTCTCACCCTAGCTTTCTCTAAAGCCAAGTCAAAAAGTTTCTAAATTCATCAAATGATAAATTCTTACAAAAATAACAACAATAACATCAAGCCTTTAACCCACTACGTGGGGTCAGCTACATGAATCCTTTTTCTCCATTGGTATCCTATAAAAAGTCAAATTCTCATTTAAATACAATAAAGAAAGGTTATTCATAGTATTTTATAATTAAGTCTTTTTTAGGTCTTCCTCTACCTTTCTTAACATAAATAAAATCTAATATCTCTACTCTCCTAATCGGGTCATCGGAAGACCATCATTTTATGTGGCAAAACCATCTAAGGCGACTCTCTCTAATCTTATCTTCTACTGGAGCTACTCCAACCTTTTCACATATATGCTCATTTCGTATCCTATCTCTAAGGGTAAAGCCACTCATCCAACTGAGCATCCTCATCTCTGCCACACTTAACTTAGTATTATGGTATTCTTTTAATGGCCAACATTTGGCACAATAAAGCATTATAGGCCTCACCACCATTTTATAGAATTTTTCCTTAAGTTTGAGGGGAACGTTTCTATCACAAAACAAGCCCGATGCTTTCCTCCACTTCAACCATCCAACTTGAATTTTGCTGATAATATCCCTATCTATTTCACCATTACTCTAAACAATTATTCCAAGATATCTAAAATGTGTATTCTTATTAATGACTTGATATCCCAAAGTCACAATCTCCTCTACTACTAAAATTACACTCCATATATTTTTAGATCTACTCAAGCAAAAACCTTTAGAAGTATATTTTTAGGTCTATTACTAGGTTTACCTTCAACTCCCTCTCTAGTCTTATCAATAAGAAGTATATCATTAGTAAAAAGAATACACCAAGGTATATCCTCTTTCAAATGTCTAGTGAGAATATCCATGACTAAAGCAAAAAGATATGGGCTTAATGCTGATCCTTGATGTAACCCAACCGAAATAGAGAAATACTTGGTCAAACCACCTTATGTTTGAACACAAGTAATAACACTTGCATACATATCTTTAACAATTTAAATATAAGCGTTATTAACTCCTTTCTTTTCAAGAACTCTCCATAGAACTTCTCTTGGAACTTTATCATATGCTTTTTCTAAATCAATAAATATCATATGTATATCCTTTTTATTTTCTCTATATTTCTCCAACAAACCTCTTAATAAATGTATTGATTCCATAGTTGACCTACCCGACATGAATCCAAATTGATTTTGAGAAATATTAGTATCACACTACAACCTATGCTCCATAACTCGCTCCCATAGTTTTAAAGTATGACATATTAACTTAAGTCATATATAATTCCCACAATCTTGTGAATCACCTTTATTCCTAAAAATAGGAATTAACACACTCATTCTCCGCTCATCTAATATCTTTTTAGTCTTCAAAATACTATTAAAAAGTTTAGTAAGCCAAGAAATTCCTTCATATCCTAAGCATTTCCACACCTCTATTGGAATATCATCAAGTCCAACAGCTTTTCCACCCTTCATTTTCTTTAAAGCCTCTCTAAATTTAGTTTTACTAATACACCAATAAAAATAGAAATCTTTATTTTCATTTAGGGTGCTAAGGTCACTACAGTAAATCTTATTTTCATAATCTTCATTAAAGAGTTTAGCAAAATATTTCATCCACTTTTGTTGAATATCATCTTCTAAGAAAAGTATTTTTTAATTTTCATCCTTAATACACTTTACTTGAACTAAATCCTTACTACTCCTATTTCTTTGTTTGGCTAACTTATACATATATCTTTCTCCATCCTTAGTATCTAATTTATTATATAAATCACTAAAATCTAAGGTCTTTACATCACTTATTGCTTTCTTAGATTCCTAACAACTCTCTTTATATCTTTCTTAATTATCAAAATTTTTAAATTAAACAAATTTTTATAACAAATGTTCTTATTTTTAATCTTTTTCTTACACATTTGAATTCCACCACCAGCTATGTTTACTATTAGGAGCTTTTCCCTTTGATACTCCAAGCACATCTTTTGTAATATTCTTAATACCACTAGCCACTTTCTCCAACATAATATTAGCATCCTCATGTATAAAAGTACAAGATGCGCCAAGAGGGGGGTGAATTGGAAATTTATTGCAATAAAATAATAATCCAAAACAAGAGTTCTAATTTTTTTGTGTTTTTAAATTTTAAACAAGAAAAATTAAATTGATGTGGAAGTGAATTCTTAAAACACGATTGGAACGATAGGTGGTGAAATTTTAAGTTAGGGAATTTCACCAAGCAATTATAACAAATGTAAAAATGCAAAATATAAATAATGTGTAGTAAGGGAAAAATCACACCAGAGAATTTATAGTGGTTTGGTCACTTGACCTACGTCCACTCCCCGGAGTCCTCCACTTTAAGAATTTCACTACTAAATAGTAATTCTCCTTTTGCTTCCACAGTAAGGAGGAGAAGCCTTTACAAACCTCACTTTCACCAACCCAACATGGCGGATTACCAAGAGCTACGTTACCCTCCCTGTGATGGCAGCGAATCTTCTCATTTTTCTCTCTCTTAGAGAAGGCAGAATACCTTAGAGGACATGAACCTAGAAGGATCTTTCCCTTAGAGAGCTTCCCATAAGATCTTCTCTGGCCATAGGAGGAGCAACGTGCAGCAAGCTAGGAGCAATAGTGTGATCTCCCTCACACTCCTCCCTCACAAAGCACACCATCTCCTTCCTCTCACAAACCCCAATATTTTCTTAAGAGCTCTCTCTCAAGAAATCACTTTCTAGTCACACTCTCTCACACATAATTTCAAGAAGATAGAAGTTTAAATATTTAAATCAGGCTCCAAGAAACCCTAAAATTTTCAATTTAGTCATTCTATTCGTACAGTATAATCCAATATCATACCGTATGATATGTTCAAGATAGCCTTCATCTTGGTACGAAGGAGTATGAACAGGCAAATTTTCTAAACGATATCGTACAGTACAATATAACATTGTCTAGTATGATATGTTAAATTCCTTCCATTTGTACAAGACCAATGCTGGGATGACCAAAACTTATCACTGTACATTGTATGGTACAACCTAGTTCATACAGTATGATATGTTAAATGTTTAAGGTTGTCCGGTACGATGTTAACATCATTCAGTACAATTAGTACAAAAAATCAAGTGATCTTCTGATATGATGTTCGGGACGATGAAAAATAGCCTCGGTATATCATACCAAGGCTATTTTTGATCATCCCGAACATGTCGGACTGTACGATTACCAATCAGTAATTAATCCTTGATTTTATTGACTAATCATGGGGTTAATTTAAGTATTCAAAAACTCATACAGGATGTTATCGTACAACATGATCAATTCAAAATTTATGAATTAAGAACTTACTTAAATTAATATGACAGTTAGGGTTTTTAATTAGAAATACATCATACAGTATGATATTCATCGTATAGTATGATTTGTTTATAAATAGTCGTTGAACCAGATTAGATAGTACAATATGATTAAAACTCATACAATACAATCGATAGGAAAAAAATATTTCTTCATTTTAAAATATCCTCCCCCTATATATTTGCATGGTTGCTAAGTTTTTCTTATACTTTGTGACCAGACTCAAGAAAAGAAAAATAATAAAAAAGAAAATTACATGGTATAGACTCCAAATCCTAAGTTACCTAGTCTTGAGTCTTCTTGTTGTCCCAAGTAATTTGTGATCTCCCTGAAATGTTAGTGCTCACAGACAAGAGCAAAAATAAATAATATTCAATGTATAATAATTCAATTGACATTATTTGTCATCATCAAAATCTCAGACTAGGTGTCATGGACTGCAACAATCTTCACCTTTTTAATGATGTCAAATAGTATTATTGATAAGCAAATTAGCAAAAAAAAATTGTTTATTTATTTTTTAATTAACTAAAACATGATTAATAGAAATAGGAACATATAACAAAAAACATTTCAATAGAATTAAAAATAATATGATAAGCAAGATAAACTAACTAAAGCACACAAAACGTCTCCCCCTTTTGACTTCACCAAAAAGAGGAGTAACAAACAACACTTAAAAAAATAACACAAAATAGAGACAAGTCAAAAAGTAGGATCCTGATCAGGTGGAGGTGGAGGTTGCTGGAAGTAGTGGTGGATGGATGTGAATTGTTGATTAATTGAAGTAAAGCATTCCCCAAACCACTGTATGTCCTCCTCATGTTGGTGGTGTTATTCTTGATTGTTAGCATCAAGGAAGCCTTGGATTTGGTCAAAACATTTGACTAGGTCAGCATGAGGTAAAACTGGTGCAGGTCCTCGGGGTGGTACATGCCGTCTTGGTTGAATAGGAGCTCCTATTGGAGAAGCCTCTCCTTCTTCTTCATCAAAATCTCGTTCATCCTGCTCTTGTCCCTGATAAAACAAAATATTGAATGAGGCATCTATATAGAAAATAGGTAGATTGTCAGGTTCATCAGGATAGGTTAATAAATATTTATGGTGAAGAATATAACCTATGAGGTGGCCAAGGGCTAGGTTTTATTTTCTACGGGTGGTAGGGAGGCGAACTAAGGTCATATTTTAGATATAATCAAGAATTAGATAAGCCTCATCAAATTTGGTGTTTGACACAATAAGGTAAGTAACAACAGATAAGATTGGGGTCATGCAGATTCTATCGCTAGCTTTGGGTATGATTGATGATCGAAGAACGTGTAATTCTGGCATTTTGGGTTAGTGACTGAACAAGTGGTTGGTGTTGGTAAAAAGCTATATTCCTAAGGAATAGATTTGCGGCACTCTGGTCAAATTCATTTGTAAGGAAGGAATGAGCTCTAGGACCTTTAGTAGACAACCTAATATATTGGGTGAGGTCTGCCTTAGTTATTTCAACATGCTGTTAGCATGCAAAGGAGGTGAGGGTTAGGTTTTTAACATTTATAGTTAGGTTGGCCAGGAATTTAAATAAAAGTTAAGAATTATTGGGAAGGTAAGGGTAAGGAGGAATTGTAAAGTGGTGGATGCGAGTAAGCTTATTACCTCAAAATTTAAGGCAGCTTGATTCAACATTCGAGATAGGGTAATTTTACATGCCATGAATTTGTGGTAGTCTTCTTCATCTTTAGTGGTCAAGAAACAGTCATTGGGACGACAAGAGGAAGATGAGATTCTAAGGATGAGATGACCGCACTTACTGGAGCTTGTTATTTAGTGAAAATAGGTGAGAGTGAGTGAGGTGGCTGTTAGGAAAGTTGCTATTTGCATGTTATACATTATTGCAACTTGTATAGTTTTGATGATTCCAAATATTATTGTTTTATGTGTTGTTATCTCCTAACATTTTTCGAAAAATTTGTTTTTGCTCTTGTGTGTACTAATATTTCAGGAAAATTGAACCCCAGACTACGAAGACTTCAAATCAGATTCAGCATGAGATACTTTGTGAATTTGAAGCTTGTACTTTTTATTTGAATTAAATTTGAGAGGGAGTGATTGTAATTGAGTGAATAAATTTACACACACTTAAAGGAGATCTTGAAAAAGTTTTTGTACTGATCGTATGGGACGAACATTATTCGTACGGGACGATCAGATTAGTTATCTCCTTGTAAGAGCAATGGAACGGACATAAACTGAACTGGAAAATTTTTCTAAGGAATGATCATCCAGACGAAATCATTTTTCATCCCAGGACGAGTTTCTCATTGTAAAAATTTCATCCAGATGAAGTCCAGTTCGTCCAGGATGATGGGAACCGACTATGGTAGCTTCTGGCAATGTTCTGCAGTTTTCGAAACCGACTTTTGATATAACTGTTCGTACCGGACAAAAGTTTTCATCCCGGGACGAACCAATTTTGTCCAGAACGAAATTGGTTTGTACAGATGAACAAATGGTTCGTACGAGACAGTGTTTTACTTAGTTTGTCCGTACTAACTCAATTTCGTACTGGACGATCCAATGCGCAGAAAAACATGTTTTTAGCAGTTTTTTGAGCGGTTTTTCATGTCCTTTCTATATAAGGAGTCCTATACACTATTACAAGTACCTTTGGAGTTGTTTTCTCTTGAGAGGGATCATTGAAAGGGAGAAGATCCTTGGAGGGGATTTCAAGGGAGTGTGGAGGGGATATTCACACGGTTGCTCCGACGAAGGCTCTTAAGTGAAGTTCAACAACATTGGTCCGGTTCTCTGCCGACACTTGGAGAGTGTAAAAGGACGACAAAGTGTATCTTTGACAACCATTGTGTCTTCGTTCTTTGGGAGAAAACTAGAAGAGAGAACTTGAAAGCGAGAGAGGAAAGGGTGGAGTTTGAGAGGGAGAAGATCCTTGGAGGGGATTTCAAGGGAGTGTGTAGGGGATATTCACACGGTTGCTCCGACGAACTTGCACTTCAGTATCATCGGATTCAAGGGTCGTCTTGAGGGAAGTTTTGGTGAGAAGAAGATTTCTTTGGTGTCAAAGAACCCGGCTACTCCGCCGCACCAGGGAAGGTGAAAGTGATTTTGTACAGGCTTCTCCGCCTTGCTGTGGGGGCAAAAGGAGAGTCACTTTGTGGTATTAGTGCAATACTCGGAGGATGCCTCTGGGGAGTGGACGTAGGTCATGATTTGACCGAACCACTATAAATCTGGTGTGTTCTTTCTTATTTTTCTTCTGTATTTAATTTCATTGCAAGTTGTTTACTCTGGTTGAAAAGTTTATTTTTTAAACTTTAAATTTAACTTGCATTAATAATTAAAAAGGTTTTCTAACAATCCAAGAGTAGAAGTATAATTTTTTAAATTACCAATTAACCCCCCCTCTTGGTTAGCCTCAGGACATTAACTTAGGTTTAACAACCTATTTACTAGACCCAACAAGTGGTATCAGAGCAAGGTTTCAAAATCATAAGTTTTGACTACTTTTTGAAAAACGAGTATGACTAATTTTAGAAACCGTAAAATATTAGAAGGATATTCAATTGTTAGACCACCTTTACTTGAAAATAATTCTTTTGATTTTTGGAAAATTCGAATGTCTACTTTCTTGTGAAAGTTCGTTAGGGATGGTGAATTGGTATTTTAAAAACTCTTTTCACAAAGAATAAAAATCACAAACCAAAATCACAACAAAAAGTAAATGCGAAATTTAAAAGCACGGAAGCAAGAAAAGGAACACAGAAATTTATAGTGGTTCGGTCGACTCGACCTACGTCCACTCCTTGGAGGCACCCTCCAAGTATTGCACTACGAAACGTGACTCTCCTTTAGCCCCAACGGCTAGGCGGAGAAGCCCTCACAAGAACCTCCTTTTTGCCACACTGGCAAGGCAGAGAACCTTCCTCCTTTTGCTTCCTCCTGAAGCTGGCAGAGAACCAAAATCAAAAGCAAACTCCTTACCTCTACCGACCCTTCTACGGACGAGAAACTCTAGACGAAGACAAAGCAGAGCGATCCTTGAAGCAACCCTTGTGAATCCCCTCACAAGCTCCCCCTCACAAGATCCTCTCTCTCTCCTCTCTCTCTTTCTCTCCTCAAGGTCTTCTCAGGTCAAGGCAGCAGCCAAAGGTCTTGAAAAATGTTGAACAAGAGCTCTTAAATAGAAGGGCTTCAAAGGAGCTCATTAATTGCAAGTTGTCGACAATATCGTCCAGGCCGATATGGACATCGGCCTGGCCGATCAGTACAAATCAATGAAGATCGGCCAGAGCATAGCCCTGGATGCAAAGCTCGACGATTGAAAATTAGCTTGATCGTCCAGGTTGATCTCACGATCGTCCTGGCCGATCAGTTCAAATCAGAGGAAAATCGTCCTGACAATAGCCCTGGATACGGGCTGGCTGATACTGATCGTCCTGAAGTAACTTAAGATTTTTGACTGGATCATCCTGGCCGATCCTGCGATCGTCCAGGACGATATGATCATATCAATCATCCTTAATTACTCCCTTGATTTCCTGAATAATTATGGCATAATTTGTGAATATCGTCCAGGCTGATCCTAGGATCAGCCTGGCCGATAATTTAAAAATACAGTATACCATAATTGACTATGGCAGCTACTTCTTTCTGTTTTGAGCTTATTGTCCTGGCCGATACACGTATCGTCTAGGACGATCTATTAATGTCGGCCGCCTTAATTAAGAATCCTTAATTAGATATTCTGTTTTAAGCTGATCATCCAGGCCGATCTAAAAATCGTCCTGGCCGATATGAGTAAAAATAGAAATTCTAAGTCTCTCTAGTGTGTGTGTGAAGGGTTACATAGCATCAGTCTCTTTGACCATTACAAGTAGACTCAAGAGGTGAAAATCAAACGTACAGACTGACTCAACCCTAAACCTACGCAATCCTGAACTTAGCTCCTTCTTGATCGTCCGATCTTCGATTCCTAAAAAGTTAGAAGCAACAAGTAGTCCAAGAGAAATAGTGTTTGTCAATCATCAAAACATAAGCCATGAAAAATATATTTGCAACAATCTTCCCCTTTTTGATGATGGCAAACACAAGTAGGAAAAAAAAATAATAATAAAAAAAAAAAACAGGTTCATTAGAAAATCAAAATTACAACAGCTTTTTCCTACCACACCCTACCTACTCCCCCTTTTGTCATCACAAAAAGAGGGTCCAAAAACAACAGAAAAACATTACAAAAGACTAACAAACAAACTACAAGAAGACAATAAACAAACAACACAAAACACAGACTAAAAGAACGAGGGATCCTGATCATCAGATGGAGGTGGTGGAGGTGGCTGCTGAAAGTAATCGGCAAGTGTGGTAAACTGAGCATTGAACCAGGCGATGTCCTGGTCATGCTGCTGCTGCTGGTGAGTAAGGAAACTGTCAAATCGGGCTAAATCCTCAGCGTGGTGATGCTCGTAACGGGCGATGTCCTCAGAGTGTTGCTGCTCTTGTGCAGCAATATAGGCATCAAACCGGGTCTCCCATCTATCAAATCTCTCAATCAACTGATCAACCGATGAGTGCTGGTGGAGAGGAACAAGGTCAGGAAAGGGAGCTGGAGCGGGAGCCTCCTCCTCTCTAGCCCCCCGAGGTTCCTCAGGATGGAGACGAGTACTGTGAAGGGTGCTGAAGGAATTGTTTGAGTAGAAGGGAGTTGGGAGGTTTGGTGGAATATGATACTGAAGTTGGTATTTGGTTTCAAGGACATAGGCTATGATGTGTCCTAAGGCTAGATTTGGTTTCCTTTTGTGGCCTAGATCGTGAATTGTGGTTAGGTGATTAATGTATCGAAAAATTAGGTCTGCAGTGTTGAATTCCTTATGAGCCATGATGTAGAAGGTAGTGAGGGAGAGTAGAGGGGTGATGTGGACTCGGTCGCCAGCTTTTGGAATGACGGAGGTGCGAATGACATGTTGAATTGTCCTAGCATCTCTGACTAAAGAGCTAGTCTCTCCAACATGGTAAGGTACATTGGTCTGGCGAAGAAAGTGATTCGTTGTGGACCAGTCAAGATCAGGGTCAGAGGCGATTATGTGCAGCTTATCCCCGGTGGTGGATAGCTGTAAAAGATCAACATAATCCTGATATGTGATTTCGATAGGGCGTCGATTCACATAATAGGTCAGGGTTGTGAAGGTTGGGTTGATGCGAAGGTTTGCAAAAAACTCTCGAAGAAACTCTGAATTAAAAGGGAAGGCAAGAGACAGAATGAAGCAGAGGGAGGTGTGAGCAAAAAGATTCATTACCGGGTAAGAGATGTGGACAGGATTGATGATTCTGGAAATAGTAAATTTAATAAATGGAACCCTTCCTGGAAAAGATAAAATTTTTGCTTTCCAACTAGCAAGAAGAGCAGTTATTTAATTGAGCAGAGCTGAAAATCAGCCATATTTAGTCTTTTGTTAGAGATAGGTAAGCCTAAGTATTTCATAATACTAAGAGAAGAAGAAATACTCAAAATTTGAATAAAATTCTCCTAAATTGAACAACCTTTAAAGAAAATGATATAACTTTTATCATGATTGACAAATAAACCTGAAGCCTTAGAAAAATAATCTAAGATATCCTTGAGCTTTTCCACATTAGAGATAGAAGCTTTGCAAAAAATAAAAACATTATTTGCAAAAAATAAATGTGAGAGAGTATCATTTCCAGAATTAAATTCTTCAAAATGATGTCCTTGAGACTTATCCTCTAGAAGATTAGATAAGACATCCATAATTATGCAAAAAAGCTTTAGGAGAAAGAGGACACCCTTGAGTAAGACTAGAAAAAAAATTAAAGAAACCATCATGGAACCATTATTCACCTTTTGAACATTTGACCCAGAACATTGTTAAAACTCTCCTACGCAGGGGAGGCCGGGCTAAATTTTTAGAGCCCACACTTCTCCATAAAAAAAAATTCATGGAACCATTGTTCATGAGCCCTGGGTGTCCACTATGATCAAACCTCATAGAAAAACGTTATGTGTTTGCATCTGGCTTATGTGTGTTAAAATGTATTACCTGTGCAAATTATTATTTATCTTAGAGCATCAATTGTTATAGTTATAAAAATTCTTTTAAAATGTTTAGATCAACAGTTTTTTGTATAATTTACCCAATTCAACCAACCCCTCCCCCTCCCCCCACTTTTGTAATCCAACAAATGGCTATGAGGGAATTATTGAATGTTAGATCAAAGGGATATGTGAGATACAATCATAGATTATGCTGTAAAGATTTTTGTAATATTCATTAATGTATTTTTAATTTCCTAAGTCAAGTTCTATAAGGGTGTATGGTAGCTTGGTGACTATGCACACACACTCAAAAGGAGTGAGATTGAGTCAAAACTAGAAGTTCAAAATTTGAACTAATCATACTTAACAATTTATATTATACTGTACAATATACTCATCTAAACAACTAACTTTTATAATCATGTATTTTGACTTAATCGTACTATACGATTCATATCGTACATGATGATCTGTTTAATTAGGAATCACAGCCACACATCATCAATTTATGTAATATTTTAATATTCAAAATCTATATCTAATTGTACTGTTCGATCCGTATCACACTATACGATATATGAAAATCATGCCAAAATTGATTATGTGATTAAGTGTTTAATTATGGTTAAATGTTTCAATCAGATTGTACATGATGATCGGGTACGATCAGGTACGATCGTACTAGACATCCCGAGTGATACACGGGATTATATAGTATGAAGATGAGATATCGTATAGTACGAAGTGCAATAATATCATACCAAATGGCTGCAATTTGTCCCAATCTATTGCTGACGTGGATCATGCAGTATGAATAGGAGATATCGTACAGTACGATGTGCATTTATATTGTACCAAATGGCTTGAATACACATCTACGTGCATCGTACAATATAACATGATGCGTACATTACGATATCTAAAGAAAAAATTGAGGCTGGGCTATAATCTATGTAGTGTTTATATTTTATATAGTATGAACGTGAATTATACAGTATGATGAAAATTATCAATTTATTTTTTTAGATTTTTGTGTGGTGAGTGTGTGATGATCAGGAAGCACCTTAGACAAAATAATTTTTTGTTTATTTATTTTTTTAATTGGTTTTTTTTTTTGCATTAATATCTATGACACCAAGTCTTGTCCTCAAAGTGCTAAAGGTTTCGCAGGCTATTGGTTTCATGAAAATGTTTGCCAATTGATATCCTGTAGCTATCTGATGTAATTTTATATCTCCTTAAGCTACATGATCTCTTATGAAGTGATGTATAATGTCTATGTGTTTTGTTCTGGAGTGTTGAATTGAACATTTAGAAATGCATATTAGGGTGTTTTGTTGTGGAGTGTTGAATTGAACATTTAGAAATGCATATTACACTTGTGTTGTCGCACTTGATTTGGATGGTTCCTATGGGTAATCAAAGATCAAGAAGCTGTTGTTTGAACCATAGTACTTGTGTAACATAACTTCCTACTACAATATATTCTACCTCGGCCGTGGGGAGGGCTACTGAATTTTGGTTCCTACTGGACCACGAAATTAAAGATTATCCTATGAATTGGCAGGTGCGAGAGGTGCTTTTTCTATCTACCCTTCATCCTGCAAAATCAGAATCTGAGTACCCTAAAATTTCAAAATAAGTGATGTGCCTAGGATTCCAAATTCCCAAGTTTGGGGTGCCTAGTAGATATCTAAGGATTCTCTTGATCGTGGTTAAGTAAAACTCTTTAGGATCAGCATAACAAATAGCATAGAGGCACACACTAAACATTATGTTTGGTATACTAGCAGTCAAGTAGAGGAGAGATCCTATCATTCTTCTAAATTTTTTTGGTCTTCTGATTTTCCATTCGAATCTTTGTTAAGTCAAATCGTAGAGCTCATTGGAGTGTTCATGGGCTTAGCACTATCCATTTCATATTTTTTATGAATATTCTAAATGTATTTTGTTTGACTAAGAAATGTTTCATTATCCATTTATTTTACACTAAATCCAAGAAAGTAATTAAGCTCTCCCATCATGCTTGTTTCGAACTCATTACTCATTATTTTTAAGAATTCATCACATAAATTTTTATCTGAAGATCCAAATAGAATGTCATCCGCATAAATCTGAACAATGAGAATTTCATCTTTAACCTTTTGTAAAAAGAGTGTGGTAACCACACTACTCTTAATAAATCCTCTATCTAGTAAGAATGAGCTAAATCTTTCATACCAGGCTCTAGGTGCTTGCTTTAACCCATACAATGCCTTTTTTTAATTTGAATAGATGGTTTAGAAATTGTGAACTTTTAAATCCGGGATTGCTCAACGTAAACATCCTCTTTGATTACCCCATTCAGAAAAGCACTCTTTACATCCATTTGATATAGTTTAAAACTTTTCAAATGAGCAAAGGCTAAGAGCGCCCTTTTAGCTTCTAGTCTAGCAAATGGGGTAAAGGTTTCTTCAAAGTTTATGCCTTCAATTTGGTTATACCCCTTGGCTATTGATCTGGCGTTATTTTTTACTATGGTTCCTAAGTCATTCACCTTATTTTTAAAGACTCATTTTGTTCCAACTATACTCTATTCTTTAGGTCTCTTGACTAACTCCCAAACATCATTTTTAGTGAATTGGTTCAATTCTTCTTGCATAACTAGGATCTAGAATTCATCTCCTAAAGCTTAATCTATACACGTGGGTTCTATCATAGAGATGAATGTAGAATGATTAACCTCCTTCTTAAGTCTGTGCCTAGCTCACACTTTTTGATGGGTCTCCTAAAATTAATTCTTTAGGATGACTGGAAGAATTTCTCCATTCTCTAGGAAAGTTTTTCTGAGGTTCTACCCTTTCACCTATGGTCATAGTTTCTACTTCATGAATTGCCTGTACTTCATCTTCTTCAATTTTAGATTCAGAGGGCTTATCTAATTCATCAAATACTATATGAGTGGACTCTTCTATTACTAGGGTTCTCTTATTGAAGATTCTATAGGCCTTACCTATAGATGAATAACCTAAGAAGACACCCTTATCAGACTTGGGATCAAATTTTCCTAAGGGAAGTTTGCCTTTAATTAAGATAAAGCACTTGCAACCAAAGACATGTAAGTGTGAAAGATTATGTGTCTGACCCTTAAGGAGTTCATAAGGAGTTTTATTCAGCTTCGATCTAATGTTTACCCTATTTAAGACATAACACACATAATTTACCACTTTTACCCAAAAATATCTATAAAGGGTGTACTCAGCTAACATTGCTCTAGTAGCTTATACCAAGGTTCTATTCTTTCTTTATGCTATTCCATTTTGCTGAGGTGTTCTAAGGGATGAGAAATTATGCTCTATTCCTATCTCTTGATAGAATGATTCAAAATTTTCATTTTGAAACTCCATCATGATCACTATGGATTGTTGAGATTTCACATCCTAATTTTGTTGAATCCAAGTGGAGAAAATCTTAAATTTCTTGAATGAATCATTCTTGTGTGTTATGAATTTTACCCAAGTGAATCTAATGAAATCATCTATAATTACAAATCCATAATTTTTCCCACCTAGGCTAGCTGTGCTAACGGGTCCAAACAAGTCCATATGAAGGATTTCTAGTGGCCTAGATGTATTCACATCTTTGATTGAATAAAAAGATGATTTTATTTCTTTTTCTTATTGGCAGGCATCATATATATAGTCCTTAGTGAAGTCTAACTTAGGTGCCCCTCTAACTAGGTTTTTCTGAGTGATATTTCTAAGTGTTTTCATACTAACATGGCATAATCTCCTATGCCATAGCCACGAGTCATCTATTACTATTTTTAAACAGAGTGAATTTAAATTTTCAATGTAATCAAGGTCTAACATGTAAACATTATTCATATATTTTCCTTCTAAAATAAGTTTGTCATTTAAACAAATAAGGCCTTTGTTAGAAAGAAATTTTATGTCAAAATCTTTATCATACAATTGACTAATGCTTAATAAGTTATGCTTTAAACCATCAACAAATAAAACACTCTTAATTAAAAAATTCTTAGCATTTCTGATAATACCTGAGGCCACCACTTTCTTGCTGTTGTTGTCTCCCAACATTACTTTTCCTCCGAACCTGATCTCCAGTATAATGAACTTATTCATGTTTCTAGTCATATGTCGCGAGCAGCCACTGTCCAGGTACCACATGCTCTCACTAGGTCTTTTGTGAGAGCATCCCTACAATGTCATTCAAGGGTTAGATTTGGGAACCCAAGTGAGTTTGGGTTCCTCCTTATGCTTTCATGAATGAGATGTATGCATGTTATGCTATAATGAATGTAATTTAGGTCTCCATACTAGGTGTGTCCTATAGAGAATCATGCACGTGAGGGCTATGTGACCTAGCATGCCACAAGAGAAGCACCTAACACCAAAAAATGGGTTCACTAACCTATGTGGGTGGTGATGCTTCCTAAAGTTGTGTGATGCATGCAATGCCGGGGGTTTGCTTGGTTCGGCTAATGTGGATGATGTATTTTCTTTTTTAAGTGCTATGATTTTTTATTTAAATGTGTTATTTTGGTATTCCAATCCTGCAATTTCCACTTTTAGCTGATGTTCACTGCTATTGATTTCTCATGCAAGTTCATCTAATTTTTTATACTCCTTTTCTAATTCAATATGCAATATCTTCAAGGATTCATGTGCTTCAGATAATTCAATATGTTTCTTATTTAATGCATCAAACTCATCAAGAAGGGACATATGATCACTATCTAAATCAGAATTTTTTTAACTAAGTTAGCATTCTCAATTTGTAAAGTATTAAACTCAATATTAAGACTAACATGAATTTTCTTTAACTTCCTATATGAATTATGGATTTTCTCAGAAATAAGCATCAAATCTTCATATGAAAGTTGACATACCTTGTCTTGATCTGATTAATCAAGATTATCATTAGCCATTAGACACAAATTTGTTACCTCCTCCTATGCTTCTTCTTCTAATGATTCTGAGGCAAAGTAGGCCCAAAATGCCTTTTGTGTCTTCATCTTCCCTTTCTTAAATTTTGCTTTCTTCTCACCTTTTTCCTTAGTTAGTTGACTCTTCTAGTTGGGGAAATCAGCTAAGAGGTGACCTGGTTTTCTGCACTCAAAACAAATCGTGTCAGATGAAACTTTAGTAGTTCTTGAGCTTTTATGTTTGTTCCAGTTATTTTGATGTCACCTTTATTTTCTTTTCTGAAAGTTCTTAAACTATCGGGTCATCAAGGCTATGTCATCTTCTTCCTCCGCTGTAGAACTTTCACTATCTGAGTTGTTTACTTTCAATGCCACCGTCGACTCCTTCTTTTCTCCAGCATCATTTTGCCTTTGACTCACTCCTTGCTCATACACAATGAGTGATTCAAGTAAATTATTAATAGAATAAATGTTTAAATATTTAGATTCAGTGATTGTAGTAATTTTAGCATCATAAGAACTAGGTAAGCATCTAAGAATCTTATTAACTTTTTTAGAATTTTAAATTTATCTACCTAAAGCATGCAAGGATGTCACTATTTGGGTGAACCTAGTGTACATGTCAGATATTATTTTGCTAGGTTTCATATGGAAGAGTTCATAATCATGCAATAAAATGTTAAGTCTAGACTGTTTAATCTCTCTAGTTCCTTCATATGTGATGCACAGTCTATCCCAAACCTCCTTACCAGTAGCACAAGTAGATACTCTCATGTAGTCCTCTAATTTCAATGAACAAAAAAAATTAGTTTAAGCACTTCGCATTTAATTGTGCCAAATTCCTATCCTCATTGCTCCATTCATTGAAAGGTACTTGAGTTTTCACGTCAAATGGTGCAATGTATCCTTCTTTAACCAACATCCACATATGATAGTCTATAGACTGTAAAAAAGTAGACATTCTAATTTTTCAAAAATCAAACATGATATTGTGAAACAGAGGTGGATGGGTTATTGAATAATCCTCCACAGTATTATGATTATCAAAATGAGACATGATTGATTTTTCAAGGTTTTCTAAAATACTATTTTTGAAACCCTGCTCTGATACCAATTGAAATTATGAGATGCACCAAGAGGGGGGGGGGGGGGGTGAATTGGAAATTTGTTGAAATAAGAAAATAATCCTAAACAGAAGTTCTAATTTTTTTGTGTTTTTAAATTTTAAACAAGAAAATTAATTGATACAGTGGTGAATGCTTAAAAAATAATTTACAATAATAGGTAGTGAAAAATTAACTTGCTCAATAATAATTTTCACAATAATATTTACCTAGCAAATTTAACGAAAATAAAATGAAAAACATAAATAAAATGCAGTAAGGGAAATATCACACTAGAGAATTTATAGTGGTTTGGTCACTTAACCTACGTCTACTCTCTGGAGTACTCCACTCTGGGAATTTCACTACTAAATAGTAATTCTCCTTTTGCCCCACAGCAAGGTGGAGAAGATTTTAAGCCTCACTTTCACCAACCCAACGTGGCAGAGTGTCAAGCGCTTTGTCACCATCCTGATGACGGCAGCATACCTTCTCATTTTTTTCTCCTATAGAAGGCAGAGTACCTTAGAGAACATGGATGTAGAAGAATATCCCCCTCAGAGAGCCTCCTACAAGATCTTCTTAGGCCACAAAAGGAGCAAAGTGTAGCAAGCTTTGAGCAACCATGTGATCTCCCTCAAACTCCTTCTCCCTCAGGAAGCCCACCTTCTCCTTCCTCTCACAGACCCCAAAATCTTCTCAAGAGCTCTCTCTCAAAGAATCCCCATCTAATCACGTTCCTCTCTCTCACACACATACAAAAAATAAAAGATTTGATACTTAAAATAGGCTCCATGAAACCCTAAAATTTTTAATTTATCCATTATGATCATACAGTACGATCCAATATCATACATTATGATCAGTACAAAATAGACTTCGTCCTGGTACAAAGGTTTACAAATAGGCAACGTTTTTTTATACTATCATACTGTATGATATAAACCCATACAATATGATATGTAAAATCCTTCTGTTCATACAGGATGATTATTGGGATGATAAAAACTAGTCTCTATACATCATATGGTACGAACCACTTTGTATAGTATGATTAGCTCAAAATTAAGGGATCATCCAGTACGATGTTCGGGACGACCAAAAATAGCCTCGATTGATCGTACAGTACGAATGGTATCATACAGTATGAAAACCAGTCACAAATTAATCCTTAATTTTTGCACTAATCACAGGGTTAATTTAAGTAAGTATTTAAAATATCGTACAGTACGATAGGATCATACAGTATGATCAGTTCAAAATTTATAAATTATGAACTTACTTAAATTAATCTGGCAATTAGGGTTTTTAATTAGAAACACATCGTACAGTATGATATAGATCGTATAGTACAACTTATTTACAGATAGCCATTTAAGCCAGATCAGATCATATAGTACGATTTAAACTCATATAGTATGATCGACAGAGAAAAAATTTCCTTCATTTTTAAAACCCTCTCCCCTGTGTGCGTGCATGGTTACTTAGTCTTGCATATAATTTGTGGCCAGACTCAAGAAAAGAAAATAAGAATAAATGAAAAATTATAATATTATGAACTCCAACTCCTACTCCACTCAGTCTTGAGTCTTCTTGTTGTACTAAGTAACTTGTGATCTCTCTGAAATATCAATACTCATAGACAAGAGCAGAAATCAAAGTATTCAATAAATGGTAATTCAAATGACAGTATATGTCATCATAAAAATCTCATACTAGGGGTCATGGATTGCAGCACCAATAATATTTTATATTATTAAAATTACAAGACTTGGGTCAAGATTTGCAACAATCTCCCTCTCTTTTATGATGGAAAATATTATTAGTTTAAGTTTCAAAAGTGTTTTGTCATTCTCTAAGCTCCCCTTTACTAAGTAAATTCTTTCAAAAATAGGGGAGGTGTTGGTTTTTTTATTTATTTTTTTAAAAATGAAAAAATGACACATAATAATAAGAGAAAAACATGAAATTAAACATTTTAGAAGAAAATATAATATACCAACAACATGCTACTCCCACTTTTGACATCATAAAAAAAGGAGAAAATAATAATAAGAATAAGAAACTATAAACAACAAAAAGTATAAGAGTAAAAAATGATCATAAAATAGGACAAACTAAAATAAGGAGGGATCGTGATTAGGTGGAGGTGGGGGAGGTGGTGGCTGAAAGAAATGGTGGAGTGAGGCAAATTGATTTTCAATCCAAGAAATGTCTTGATCATGTTGTTGTTGTTGTTGTTGTTGTTGTTGGGCCACATAGTGATCAAATCAAGCTAAATAATCTTTATGTTGCTAGTGCTACTCTGTAACATAGGAGTCAAAGGTAAACCTCCCACTGATCAAACCTCTGGCCCAGCAGATCGAACGGAGACTGCTGGTGGATAGGGGTAGGTGATGGAATAGGTTTCCCTCATCTACCATAGGCTCTTTATAAATATAGTGAACATTGTGAAGATGAGCACTGTAAAGGATGTAGAAAAAGCTAATGAAATTCAAGTTTGGAGGTGATCAGGTGGATTTGAAGTTTGGAGTGTAGTTTAATGATTTTTGAATCGAGATTGGAAGTTTGATATGGGAAATTAACCTCACTTGAAAATTAGGTCAATAACATTATAGTTGGTGAAGTGAAAATAATTTTCCATACATCTCTCTATAATTAACCAAAATTGTATTAATCTCCAAATACATTGACCCTTAGTCAAGATAAAAGTCTACATTATGTAATGAGTAAAGTTTTTTGAATTCCTAATGCATGATTAAATTAAAATGAATTAGAACTCTTTCTTGACTAGATTTTTAAAGATTTTGGATATAGATCCATCCCACAAAAATGTAGACTAGAGAAATGTTTGAATTGGAAATTTAGGTTTGATTTAATGTTTCAACAATGACTCCAATCCAACTAACATAAAATTGGAGAGGATGATTGAAGATTGACTTAAGTTTGGATTAAGATGATGGATCTTACTAGCATTTAAATTTGAATTTATACAATGAATTAATTAAATGATTTATTTAGATTTAGACAATTAATTTGGTGGCAAGGCCTCACACCAGAGGAAATATAACTTTACGATTTACAATCTAAAGACTAAAATTTATATACACCTACAAGACTATGAATGTGTAGAACCCTTAATTGTCCTAGGACTGATTTAGTATGCCGGTGGGCCTATTCTGCTTGGTTTTTAGGACAAAACAAAGTAATTAAGGGACATGTTTATGTGAGTAAACATGGACACACACAACCAGAATTTAAATAAACATGCAAATGCAAGACTATACATAGGTAGAACCCCTTCCTAACCTTGGACTAATTAAATTTTCTAGTTTTGCTAATCCACTTGGTTTTTAGGATGAAACCAAGTAAGCATAGGATATGTTTATGTGAGTAAACATGGACATACAAAACTAGAATTTAAATAAATAAGCAAATGTAAACATGTAAATGCAATACTATACATAGGAAGAACCCCCACTTGACCTAAGACCAATTCAGATTTAAATTTCAAATTTGGGTTTTTGATTGATAGAACACAAGATATGTGTAGAGATTGAGGGGTGTATATAATCTAAACTTATAATAGCCTAGAATGAGGTTCCAACTAACAATCCTAAGCACAAACAATCACCTTATGAATGTAGGATTAGATGGATCTATCCTACAAATCAAAAAATTATAATTTAGAAAACTTTAATAAGGACTTTATAATATATACATGATTGCATAATGAAATGATGAATAAACAAATCATTGAACTATTTACTATGATCACCCAAATTCCCCTATCATAAGAATCAAGTAATAATTAGTTATATATTATTTATTATATTTAAATTTTATGTTTATGTTGGGAATGTTTAAAAAAATGGTAAAAAATGTAAGTGTTTAGCAGCATTACGATGCCAACTTATAGTACGTCGTAGCACCTAGATCATCCATACTAAGGCCCCTATTTTAAACATTACAATACTAACTTCTCTATTCTTTAATATTGTTATGACACAAAGGTCATTACCAAAGTGCCTCACAGCTTCATTATGCCTAAAATTTGGCACTCAAAACATTAGAGCTACAGGAAAATTCTTGGCAAAGTGCCATGCCTTTCAACACCTCTACATCATATTCCCAATTTGAGCATCATAGTGCTCAATCTTTGGAGCACCATGGTGGAGCAGTTGCAAACGTGATGAACCATGCTAACTCATTGAAAAGATGATCCATTGTAATCAATAACAATGTCATGTCAACATGCACCTGATAGTAGTCAACATTGTAGCGCCAAGGCACTAGTTTATTTTTTACCACTCTAGTACCACCTTATCAAGTGCAATTCCACTTGAACCCATCCCTGTACCTACTAAAATTAGATTTTTAGATCTGATGTTTGGTAGTTCTATCACTTGAGTGAAATTTTATAATTTTAAGTGTGTTTCTTTAATTCCCCTTTAGAGTAGAGTCTTAGGGAGGCTAGGAAAGTGCAAGATACTTTTCCTTATGTAGATCTTAACCTGTTTATGTTAGTAACTCTATGGTTGGTGGAAGAATGAGTGTAGAGATATCATTTGATCTTTTTGGGTGATAATTTTCTTATTACTTCTATTTCATCTTTTCTTCCAATGTATGAAATGAATATGAGTTTTCTTGTTATTTCTTTGATGTTTAGCTAACTCTCTAATATTGGGATAATAATGTGATAACCATAGCATGTAATATTGTAGTCTATTGTGCTTTATTAAATGTATTGATTTTTTTAATATCTCCCTTTCTTTATTTAATACATATAGTGTCCATGTATGTAGTTAAAATCTAGTTTGATATATAGCCTTGATGGAGGAATACTATAATAATTAGGAGTATTAAAATAGAATGTTAACATTCCATAATATAGGATGTTTGAATATTCTTGTTTCTTTGGAGATAGAAAAACTTTAGGAAGGCCACAAACCTTTCTTTCACCACTATAAGTTTGATAGAGATCAAGGAAACTGTATCCTATTATCCACATCTACAGTTAAGAGTTTCATCATGAAAACTATGTTATTAACATTCATTAGTCTAAAATACTTTATTTTCATAATTATCAACTTTCTTTGCAAGTTTTCTTTCAGTGGCAAAACTCAAAATTCTCATTTTACCTTTCAGTAAGATAAAGTAGTGCATTTGAAGCAACAGTAAAAGTTAAGTTATAACTAAGAAAAACACTTTCTTGTGGGTATGTTACTCTCCTCTATCACTTTAGTATTTGATTTGATAATTATACTTACATATTTTTAGTGGGATTTTATTAATTATATATCAAGGAATATTTAAGCATATTTCAAACTCAGCACGTCACATTCTAGCATATACTGTTAGTTACCCCATCAAGTTATTAACACTATTTCTATGTAAGTAATGTATGCATTACAACTTGAGATATACTATTGAAACTAGTGTATATTTCAACCTACTTTTATCCTGTATCTTTATGTTGTTTGATAAAATTTTGAGAAAGCCAAAAAAGACTTAAAAATATTTGACCCAATTTTTTACTAGGAATATTCTAGAACTCTTAGAGAGTATGATAACCCTATATTAGAAGGAATCCATCAGAGTATCAATAGATCTACTATCTAAACCAATAACTTTGAATGGAAACCTGATATAACTCAGATGGTTCAAAATTTACAGTTTTGGGAAACTCTCGTTGAAGATCCAAACTTACACTTAGCCAATTTCTTTTAAATCTATATAATATTTATGTATAATAATGTTAATTATTATTCCATTAGATTTTGATTGTTCCCATTTTCTCTATGGGACAAGGCTAAGATGTGGTTAAATTCCTTACCCCCAGGCTCTATAATCACTCAGAATGAGTTGCCTTGTAAATTTCTAGCTATGTATTTTCCACCTTCAAAAATTGCTAAACTTATAAATGTTATCACCATTTTTTACCCAGATTTAGGGAGAATTAATTTACTATGCCTTACTAGATTGGTTTGTTATTTAGACTTTTTATAATGGGCAAGTATAATCACGTTGTTTGATCATAGATATTATAGCTGAAGGATCTTTAATGTCTAAACCATTTGAGGAAGTATATAAAGTAACAATGTAGATAGCTACAAATAATTTCTAGTGTCCTATAAATTATAAAGGTGAATCCTAAGAGAGTAGCTAGAGTTTATGAATCAAATACTTTGCTAATTATTACGACTAAGGTAGTTACAATTTCAAAAAAATTAGATGCTATTAGAGTTCATTTAAGATCAAGATCATCTAAGTAATTAGAAGAGCTTTATATGAATTCTACAAATGAAAGGATTTAGAATGAAAATATGAGTGGAAGGCAAAAAAGTCCCTATTCCAATACATATAACCTAAGTTGGAGGAACCACCCTAATTTTTTTTGTCAAATAATGTTGGTTGTAATAATAAGTAGAATTTATGACAATCAAATGATAGAGGAAAATAGAATAATCCAATGGTAATCTTAGACCTTATTATTATACTTTAGTGTTTAATCAAAATAATTAGATATTAGATAAAAAGAAACTTTGGAAGAGCAGGTAATTTAATTGAGAACTAAATTACAAAGTTAAGCTACTTCAATAAAAAGTTTGGAAACCTAATTAGTATAGCTTGTAATCTCTTTTAGTAGTAGACCCCTTTTATTATTTCCTTTTAATAAAGAAGTTAACCATAAAGGGAAAGAGATATATCACAATGGAAACCATTTGAAGAGTGGAAGTGATACACCCTATCCAAAATGATAATTCTAGGCAAGTCTAACTAAAGACTGTAAATTTAGCACTAACAGGAGGAAGCTTACTTGTGTTTAATGTTTAAACTTCTTTTCAGTAATTTTTTTTTCATTTTTTAGGCAAGGTATTATCTTTACATTTAAATTATTATTTTTTTAGTTATGTTTGTTTACTGTTAGTTTGTATTATTTAGTTATATTATTTACATATTTTATAAAATTTGTTTTATCTTTAAGCTATTATATACTATCCTCTATAGATATTTACATCTTGATTATTTACTTAGATTAAAAAATGATGTTATAAAATTATGTAAAACTAGGATAATAATAAAATTGTATATGATAGTTTGAAGGAACATTTCATAATAATTTATAATTTGAAAACTTAACATTTAACTAGCATATATCTCTTAAGAAATTGACTCATTTTTTAATTTAGAAACTATATATTAATGCATTGAACACTGAATTAAAAATGAATAATTAAATTTCATGAATATATGTGGATTCACTTAAATTAGGAGGATCAAAGTAAACTTGAAAATAGAACTAGTGATGTTATTCAATCTTTATATTAAATCAATTAGGATTGCAAGAGGATGAAAGCAAAATTGATATTCAAAATAATTAAGTACTCCATAAGTACTTAAGGAATGAAAAAAAATGTGAAAAACCTAAAATAAAATATTTCAAATGGAAAAAGATGAGTATATTTAAAACATTTTATCTGTTAATGTATGAATCCAAAGGAATCCTAATACTTAAATCAAATAGAATAAGGCAAGTGAATTAGAACATATGATGGTACACTAATGAACTTTTAATTTAACTTTAAGTACAACTATTCTCTAGGGTACATTATTCCCTTCTTAATTTAAAAGTCAATTCTATATTTATATACATAGTAGATAGATTTAAAATAAGCAATAATAAAGATGACAGGTTAGGGTAATTGTTATAACCTTTCAAATTATAATTATAACTTGATTCATTCCAAGTTACTTCCAGATTGCGATATATTATCTTGTATTTTAATAATTAATAATTTATAATTTATAAATTCTATATTAAGTTATCAATATGTGAAATTTACAGTTGCTTAAGGATAAGAAAGAGTTTAAACTAGGGGGAATTTGTTAAGTGTAAATTGTGTGCTATTTATTATCTTAAATTCAATATTTTAGTTGTATTATTGACCTCACTTTTGTAGGACATCAATGTGACTTTTCCTAGACTCCAGAACCTAGGACTTCCTAGACTCTAGAATCCCCCTAGATTTTAGATCCTCAGATTCTTCTAGACCCCACACAATAGGACCTCTTGGACTCTAGAACCCTCCTAGATTTTTGATCCTAGAACTCTTCCAAACACCAAGCCTTAGGATCAATTTAGATCTTAGATCAATCCATGCTTGAAATCAGTTCTGACCACTAGTCAATCTAGATTTCAATTCAATTCAAACTTTGATTAAATCTAGACTTTAAACCTTGAGCATATCCTTAATATGGCTTCAATCTTATCCAACCATTTTTTATCACTCAAATGATTATAAATGATTTAGATAATTCAATCCTAATCATTCAAATTCATAATCCAATTCAAATATAGAAAATCCAGACCAAAATTCAAGGCTAAGGGCTTAGGTTCTAAGAGCCTTTTTCCAGTATTTTTTCAAACACTTCAAAACCCAATCAACTGACCTCTGATTCAGTGTCTATCAATTGAATATTAATAAGACGTCTCTAGGGTCAATTCTAAAAATTTGAGTTCAATCTAATGCTTCTAACCCTAGAAACTGAATTGAAATCTGAAGGCCATAAAACCTTCAAATATTTATGGCTTATGCCACTACACCTATCATCCTATGGAATTTGACCTTGGAGCCCCCTCTAAATCCTTTAATCACTTTCATAACTTTGATATTGATATGTAAAACATTAACTTATATTTTTTTGGAATCACTTTGACCCAGAATTGGCCAAATGTCAAAATGACCAGAATGCCCTTTAAGGGAATTTTTGGACTTTTAAGTAAAATTCAATATGGTTCAATCTCATAAACCTTTGAAACCTTTTTCAACTGATCTTAAAAATCATTTGGGACCAATTAGATCTAAACCCAGACCATGGGTCAACTTGGCTGACCAGGTCAACCAAGGTTGACCTAAAAGTCTCTTAGGGGCAAAATAGTCATTTTGACTAAAATGACATCCACATGCATTGGGACCACTCCCAACACATTCAAGTTGTCATTTAAAATTTGTTGATCCCAAACATAGCCCCTAGGTCAACCCGGTTGACCAAGTTAACATAGGTTCACCTAATGACCCATTTAATGCCCAAACAGATGTTCGAAGTTATGCCACAAAGAAGCAGCTCTGCAAATAACCAAAATGTTTGGAACAGGAATAAAAATATTAAAGTGGCTGATCTGGATTTTGGAGACTGCTATTCTGAAGATGGAAGCACTGTCAAATTACATAAGGAGAAAGTTTGTGAGAATACATTGAAATTAAATAAATCATTGGTGGTTAAAATTTTTGGAGAAAACATTATTTTCTCTTCTATCAGCTATGAATTAAGAAGACAATGGGGAGTATTTGGCAAATTCCATCTGACCATTCTTGGTAAAGGATGGGTGTTATGCTCTTTTTTTGAAAATGAACACTTGGAAGCAGTTCTAAACAACGGCCCATGGTTTGTCAATGGAAACATCATCGGTATTGAAAGATGGAATCAAAAATTTGATCCAAATTCTTTAGAAGGCCTTTTAGCTCCGATTTGGATCAGATTACCTAATCTACCTCTTTTCTATTGGGATGAAGTGAACATTTGCCGCATAGCTTCAATGGTAGGGAAGCCTTACCTTATTGATGGCAACATGTTTCAATGGTTGAGAAGAGAATTCGGTCGCATTTGTGTCCGAATCAAGTTGAATGAGAAGCTGCCTACAGGAGTTTGGGTAGAAGGAGAAGAAGGTAAATTTTATCAGAAAATTGAATATGAAAGACTTCCGATTCTCTGTTTCGACTGTGGTAAAATCGGTCATGACAAGAAGGAATGTATCAAAAATTTTGTATTGAATAAGGAAAGTCCAGATCTGATGAAGATGGAAATGTCCATAAGCAATAATGAAAAGAGTGCAGTAGCAGATATTCAAAATTCAGCTGTCAATGTGAATACATCTGATAGTTATGGTCCTTGGTTATTAGTAAATTATGGGAAGAAGAATACTAACAAAGTTTGGAATAGAAGACCTGCAGGTTTGATGTATAAAAACAAACAAAATCCTCAGCAGAAACAATATGTTGCAGCTAAGAAGCCTTCCAATATTGAACCTGTACCGACAGAGCAAGTTCCAGATAAGAAGATTACAGAAATTCCATCTGAAAATGCAGCTATAGAAATTTTTTCAGAAACAGACTCTTTAATCCCCATCAAAAACAACTTCAACATCCTGGAGGAACTAGAAGAAGGAGAGTTCTTAGATGACAATCCAATTATAAAAGTTCCAGATAGAAAAGAGCAGGAATCTCCTTTGACTGCCAACAAGGAAGAGATGATAAAGATCAATTCTGATGGATTTACCTCAAACAGCATTGGTAATAAGGGGAATGAGGATTCTTCTCAATCTTTTAAGAAGAAGACAAGTAAACAATTGAAAGAACTGGGACCGATCAATGCTTCTACTAGAAGTCGTAGAAGGGAAATGGTAGAAAAAGGTATTGTGGGGAGCCTTCCCCATAATCCTTTGAAATGAATTCTATTAGTTTTTGGAATTGTAGGGGAGAAAGAAAGAGAAGTGCTTCCCTCTACCTTAAAGAGGTAGTAAAAAAAAAGGTGTTTGTTTTGTGGGATTGGTTGAAACCAAAATTACTTCTATTGATAGAAGTGAAGTCGATGCATTAATTGGCAATAATTGGGATTTTTTTAGTGTTCCTTCTTCTGGTCTTTCGGGTGGAATTCTTATTCTTTGGAACACAAATTCTGTAATATTCTCTGTTGAGGCAAGTTCTAAACAAATGGTAATTGGTGATATCAAATTGTTTAACAACTTTAATTGCAAGATTTTTACGGCTTATGGGAGCACTGAGGTGAGCAAAAGAAGAGAATTATGGAGTATGATTGACAGCTATTCCAATCATGATTATCCTATGATATTAGGTGGGGACTTCAATTGTCCTTTATGCAAAGAAGACAAAATTGGGGGAAGGAAATTTTATTATCAACAAGGTTCTAGAGAGATGGAAGAATGTTTGTTAAATAACAATCTTCATGAAGTTAATTTCATTGGACCAAGATATACTTGGTGCAATAACAAAATTGGTGGAGCTAGAATCCTTGAAAGATTGGATAGGTGCTTTGTAAATTCCATTGCTTTGAGCTCCTCTTATCAATTGATTGAGAGACATTTGGCTAGAATAGCTTTGGACCATTGTCCTATACTACTCCAATTCAAATCCTTCAACAAAAATGTTAGCAAAATGATTAAGTTTGAAAATTGTTGGGCTTCCTACCAAGCTTCTTATGGAGTGGTTAAAAAGGAATGGTGTAGAAATTACCAAGGCAATTACTCTCAAATCCTCAACAAAAAATTCAAGAGATCTTTAAAATCTCTTTTCTTTTGGAGCAAATTTAAACTTAAAGATTTGAACAAGTTGAAAGATGATCTCATGGAGGAGATTATGGTTATACAAAGCAAAGAAGCTTCTCAAGGCCATCTCAATGATCAAGATTGCTGGAAACTTAAGGAGAAGGTGATGGAACTCAATTCTACCTTGGCAAGGTTGAATACTTGGTGGAAACAAAGGGCAAAAGTCAATTGGCTCAAGGAAGGTGAGGGAAATTCCAGATTTTTTCACAATCATGCAAGTGCTAGAAGGAATGTCAATAGAATAATTAAGATTAAAGATGAAGATGGCAACATGATAGAAGATCAAGTTCATATGGAAGAAGTCTTTATGAGGTTCTTTCAAAAGAAATGGGATTTCAGAAAATCAAATTTGGAGGGATGGCCGAACCCAACAAATTGCTTGAATGTGCAAGATAGATGCATTATGGAGGAAGATCTTTCTATGGATGAAGTTCTTAATGTCTTGAAGCAATTGGAAGAGAATACATCGCCATGTAAGGATGGTATTTCTCATTCTTTTATCAAAGTATATTGGAATATCATCAAGGAAGATTTTTGGTTAGCCTTATGCCAATTTTTTAAATATGGCTATTTGAATAAAGATTGGAAAGACACTCTTATTATTCTAATTCCTAAAATTTCAAATCCTACCATTCCTTCAAATTATAGACCAATTAGTCTATGCAACACGGTGTATAAAGTGGTGGCAAGGATTATTGTCAATAGAATCAATTTGGTCATTTCTAAAATTGTCTCTATGGAGCAAGTGGCTTTCATTAAGGGTAGATCTTTATCAGATCACATTATGCTAGCTCATGAAATATTTCACAAACTCAGAATTTCTAAAGCTTCTTCAGGTCTTGTGGCTTTTAAAGTGGACATGGAACAAGCTTATGATTCTATGGCTTGGGATTCTCTTAAAGGAGTATTGGAATATTTTAAATTTCCTCCTCATTTTTCTAAGCTTATTATGGAATGTGTTATTAATCCAATGTTCTCAATTATTATCAATGGTAATTGTTCTAATTAGATCCAAGCTAGAAGTGGTTTTCGGCAAGGTTGCCCCCTATCACCAATTCTTTTTATTCTTTGCTCACAACTTCTATCTAATGCTTTTTATCATAGCTTATGTGGTATCAAGCTTTGTTCGGAGGGCCCTCGCATCTCTCATCTTCTCTATGCAGACGACGTCATTATGTTTTCCTAACAAGAAAGAAGTGACGGGTGTGAAGAGAATTCTTCATAAATTCTGTGAATGGACAGGACAAAAAATCAATTACAGCAAATCCATCATTATGTTTGGTAAAGCTGTTGAAAGAAGAAGGAAGAGAAGTTTATCTAGAATCATGGGCTTTAAATATGTAAAAGAATTCCTTTACCTTGGAGTAAAGATGGCTTTAAGGAGGCTTAAGAAAGAAGACTTTCAATCTATTATTGACAAAGCTTTCAAAAAGCTTAATCAATGGGGCAACAAGTATTTATCTTTACCTGGCAAGATAATACTTGTAAAATCAGTTTTGCTTGCTCTTCTTATATACCACTCCACTCACTCTTTGGTTCCGAAAAAAATTTTGGCTGAGCTGGATAAAATTTGCAGGAATTTTATATGGGACAAGAAAAATGGATCCAAAGGTATGCACTATGTGAATTGGAATGATATGTGTAAACCAATTGAATATGGTGGTAGAGGCCTACATTCAAATTTATCAATACCATCTGTTTTACGTGCTAGACTTGCTTGGAGATATATGCAAGAAGATAATTCTCTATTACACTTGGTGTTGGATGCTAAATATGGTAAAAATTTGTTGAAAGTAAATCACAATGGTTACAATTCGACAGCTTTCAAAATTCTGAATGAAGGATTTAAGTCTTTATTTCCAATTGTGAAATGTGAAATAACTAATGGCAAATCAGTTGATGCTTTCAATGACATTTGGATCCTTGATAAAAGTCTTAATATGTGGCCTACTTTTGTAATTTTGGTGGAGGATAGGCCTTTCTTGGTAGAGGCTTTCATTACTGAAGGAAAGTGGAATGCAAACGAACTTAACAAAACCTTTGGTAAGGAGCTTATTGAGATTATTATGAAAATCCAGATTTGCAAAGATAAAAATGCTGATTCATTAGTGCTTATCAACCAAAAATAGGGTAAGACGATACCTGGACTCATAAGAAAAGTGCAGAATTCAGAATTGGAACCTGATATGCTTTGGAAATGGATAAAGAAGGCTAATTTAAATTCTCGGGTTGAGAATTTTTGGTGGAGATTAAAAAGAAATGCAATTCCTTCTATGCATTTCCTTTGCTATAGAAGAATTGCTGTCAATGCTCAATGTCCAAGAGGTTGTGAGTGTAATGAAGATATGGAACACATTATCTGGGATTGCTCGAAGATCAAAGAGATTATACAACACTTAAACCGTTGGGGCTTTGGATTTCCTATGTTCACTTCTTGTGAACAATGCTTAAAATGGTTGGAAGATAATGTTTCAAACAAAAGGATGATGGTAAATCTTTACTGTAATTTGGTTTTTCTATCTTGGAAGAGTAGAAACAAGCTAATTCACGGTGATATAGAAGAAAATTCCAATTTTTTAGCTTCCGAGGCTATTGTACAAGCTTCAATTTCCAACAAAATTAGCTCTTCTAATTTGGGCTTTTGGGATGTCAATCAGTCGTCAAGATTGTCTAATTCTTGGCATCCTCCACCACCCAATTGGATAAAAGTTAATGTTGAAGCTTCTCTTACTTCATCTTACCGTTGACCTCATTAGTCGAGGTCAATTTCCCTGAATTCAATTCTAGCACCTAGGTTTTCGTTGCCTAGAATAGACGTCTCCCGCAGGATTACCCTTAGGTGGATACCCACTGACGTAGTATTGACTCGACCTAAATCAAATCAAAGTCATTTTTAATTAATAAGGATTAAAATCATGAGATTCCACACTAATCTAACCTAATTGGATTAAATCTCCATCAATCAAAACTCTTTAATATAAATCTAAACAATATCAAGTTTAATCAACTTAATTCGAGTTCGATTTAATGTAGATGACTCTAATCAACCCTTAGATCACTCTCAAATCAAGCCCTAATCCAAACCTTTGAATTTGAATGATGAATAAAGATAAGATAATAATCTCCCTAAGTATAAGTCATAAATTTATTTGAGAAGTTTCCATTTGATCTGAATAAGAAGCTTGGCCGACCTAACCAACTTCCCACGTCCCTCTCTCCCTCTCACATGAGAAATCCAACCCCATTTCTCCTAAAGTTAACAACTCCTCTCCCTTTCTCTTGCATGGGCACACAGCAAAACCGAACTCCTCTTCCAAGGTTGATTTCACGAACTGCTCAAAAACTCTCGCTCGGTATCTCCTATCTCTCGCAAAATCCCCAAGGCTGGACACCCATCGCTGCCTCTTGCTCTGTAGGCAGCAACCTTACCCGAATCTCTCTCATCTCCTGCCCGAAGCCAACCCCTACGGAAGCCCCACTTCCCCAAAGCAGTTCGCTAAAACTTCCTGGCTTCGTCTCTCTCAGTTCACAAGAAGGTCAAACAAGACCCTTCTCTCTGTTCGCAGACCTCCAGTTCATGAAGCCCTCTCCCTCTACAATTCGCAAGCTTCCCAGAAACCGACCATCCCACAGCAGTTCGCAAGCCCACTCTCACGATCTCCCTCAGCAAAACCGAATCCAGGCCTGCTCTTCCTCTCTAGGAAATTCACATAGCCAGCCCATTCTCCTTCTTTCTTGTTCGCGAGAATCCTTAGCCCATCACCTCCTCTTGTTTACGAAATCCCCAATCTGAACAGCCGATCTCCTCCATCTGCCGCAAAAAATCCCTCTCCCCCACTCAGTTCTCTCGGCAGTTCCAAAATTTGCACAGCACTCACGACACTGAATTATCTCTCAGCAGTTCGCACAGAACTCCTTCCTTTTCCTCTGTTTTCGCACGACTAGCATAGGGATGAGCCCTTCTCTGGCTTGCTCCCTTTCTTTGGTTGATTTCACCCTTAAGAAACCTGTCAAGTCCCCTGTAGCAGCAGCTGCTATCCGATTGAACCCAGGGAAGCAAAACAGAAGTCTCCACTTCTCTTGTTCGCGTAGATAGAAACTTTAACTGTTGATATTCCCTCCAATTGCAAGGTAGTTTCTACCTTCTTCTTCATTATTTGGTTGTAGTTCTTAGCTCTCATATCAAATTTTCGTGATCAACCATTATTTGGAATCATAAAATGAGTATAAAATCCATTTCTAACAAAATATCGTTAACTAGATTTTATATTTCTGCTTCCATTGGAATAAATCAGATTTATAATATCTAATTGTGCCTGATCAAGATAGTAATGATGAAGATTTGTATTCTCTTTCGTTTTGTTATTTATGAATATCATCTCGCATGTAAAAACTATATCTATTTAATTCATATATACATATGACATTCTGAATTGGATTATTTTGTGAGCTCTTTCTTCGATCTACGCTGGTCCATTGTGTAGGAATTATTTTGCATTACATAAAATTTTAGTAGAGGAGAAATATAACAAATATAGGTTTATAAACGTTAATTGAGACTTATATGAGATTGAATTATTTGTATTTTGTATTTATTGTTATGAAAATTGTTGGCAGTTTTGTCCCTTTTTGACGATGCGCTTCAATTTATATATGCATGTGTTCTTTTCATGTTTCAAAAAAAAAAAAAAAAAAAAAAAATTAAAGAAGAGTGTTTTGCTTTGATTGGGAATTTTAAAAGTGAATATGAAATATATGTTTTGAAAAATGCATGTCTTGAAATATGTGATTTTTGGGAAGCTTTGTGAGTTTTAGAGAAAATGAAGTTTTCTATCCCTTTTTTTTAATGTCAATTAGCATATTTGTTGAAAAGAAACGAGTAAATGAAATAATGTGAAAGTAGAAAATAAGTATGCATATCAAGGTGTTTCATGTGGAAAGTGTATATGGTGAAGAATGAAATATATGAAAAGTGAATTTATGTGTTTTGAAAAGAAAAGAGTGGTTTTGAAGAAATTGTAGAAATTTTAGGAGATGAGTGTTCATGCGAATAGTAAAATGTTTGGGTGTGGAAGGAAAAGTGACTTGTGTGTTTTAGAAGGGATAATATAATGACTTATGTGTATAGAAGGAAAAGTAAATTGTATGTTTGGGAGGTGAGATATTTTGAAAATGTGTACTATAAGATATATAGATTTTAAAATATTGAGATTTGTAAAAGTTGAAAGGTAGAATTTATATGTTTGAAAGAGGGGATTGTATGAATTTTAGAAAATGAAAAGGTATTTTTTTTTAAAGGTGAAATGTATATGTTTTGAAGGGTGGTACTTGTGAAAGATGAAGTGAAAATTGTATAATTTGAGAAGTGAAATTTGTATGTTAAAATGTGCATTAAATATTAAAATGTTTAAAAGTATTTTTTAAAGTGTTGAATAGTTCTAAAGTGCAATCAATCAACTGGTGTTCAAGCCTAAAGAAAGGTACGTCTTTATTTTCAGTAAATTTCAATTATTTTATTATTATTTATTAAAAGTATTTCTAATCCCTGTTTTCCTTGTTTCTTTGTTTTATTTGCATAAATTGCGAGGAATGGTACCGGTCGAGGGAACAAAAGGACAAGGAGCTAATGATGTCAGTCGCCTCTATCCAACCAAGTAGAGGTGCTACGGGCGGAACCATCGGGTCGTAGCCCCTGGTGACTGTGAGTATTTCTAAACTTAGAAAACCTTTAGGGGCCCCTTGATGTGGTGTGCGTAAACCCTTCCTTTTTAGGTCCTTGTACCAACTTCAATTTTATTAGGATTACTTTTATTTTATTTTAGATCCTTAAACCTTTACACGCATGCAAAGTCCTAAGGGTTAGTAATAACAAAAAATTTTATCCTATATAACAGTAGTGACACTTAAGGACAAAAATTAAGGACCGAGTCTTAGAAAATCTAGACTTAGGATGCATGCACACTTTAGGATAGAAACTTATAACATAGAAAATCTAGTGACATCTCACTTTAGAATTAGTAAATATCTTTAAATTAGAATTCAATCGATTAGAAAACTTTAGCCAATAATTGATTTAGGATATATCAAAACCACACTTTCTAATACACACACTTAGAATTGTTTGCTAGGACAACCGACTCTAGTTTTAGGTTAGGCCGGTGTTTATTTCCTTACAGTACTATGACGGGCTTTTTCTCGAGTTTTATTGCATGCTGGTTGTAAAATATTGGTGTGTTTGTTTATTTATTTTTACTGCACTCTGTGTTGGTTTGATTTACGATTAGATTGCCCATAGGCTAGGAGCGATCTGGATTGTTAACATGATTTTCTGCAGGTGACCACACTCGTGCAGGGAAGAAAAAGTGGGCTAATTAATTATTAATAAATAAATGCTACAGGTTCTTTAGCTGCTTAGCCCCCAAATGAAGAAGAGTGTGGCCAAGTGTGGCTTAATAATTTAAATTCAATTGCATATATATAACTGCGTGGGATAATTTTTATTATAAATTGCTTAGGATAACCCTGCAGGTGGACTAGATTTTTCTTCCCTTTCTGTGAAATGAAATGTAATGTAAATATAATATATCAAGAGTCAATAAATGTGAAAGTGATTTTTAAAAATGGGATATTACATCCAATTTGGAATCCAAAGAAAGGAGAATATACCTTAAAGGATTATTCTCTTTTATTTGGAAAGCTAAATTAGGATGATTAAATATCCAAATAGAAAAGCAAATACCCCTCTCAGGGATGAGTTTCTTTTCATTTGGATATCCAGAACCCGGCGGATCCAAGAAGTTCGTAGAAGAAGAGAGGATGAAATGGAGAAATAGAAGAAAGAAGACAAAGAACTGAAGATACAAGAAATAATATATCCCATTTCAAAAATCACTTGCGTCATTCTTAGGATTAGAATCCGGGTTTGTTGGCAGTGGTGCCCGGCCACTTTACTTTTCTGCAAATTCTGGGTGTAATATGGACATTGGACATTGGATATTATAATTTTGGATTATTTAATTTGTTTGTTTACATTGTTTGTGCAGTAGCTTTTTTTAGGGCCCTTGCATGTCGTGTTTTGTTTTAGCCTGGATTCGAATCGGAGAGATTTTTTTCGTAAGGGTACGCTTAAAATTCTTTTACTTGTAATTAAAAATAAAATTTTTTAGGCTCACATAGTAACTCTAACGATCTAAGAAGTAAGCTCGGGAACACCGAGAGTCAGCATAAGCATATTAATACTTTCTCTTCCTTGTTAGGCACCTCCCCGCCTGCGGGTTCTGGCAGACCACTTGACCTATGAGGGTGCAGTTCTGTCAAGGGGAAGTTGTGTAATCTCTAGGGAAAAATCTATTTTCTAAGCCTAATTTTAAAACTGCTTCATATTCATTTTATGCATTCGAGTCAATTAGCATGCATTGCATTAGATACAAATTAAAAAGAGTATAAAATATTAATAGTATTTCTAGACATTTTTCACCCTACATAAGTTGAGGGGCCAATTAGGATATTTCTTAGATGTCGGCCCCCAATTCATTAAAACCTAAACAACATCCCTACCCATCTTTCATAAAAGACTGGATACATGATTTTAAAGCGCCTAGGTGGTTAGCTGGCTCCCCAATCCAGGCCGAGGTAAGTCCAGATTTTCACTTCATTAGATTTAGGTTCTGAGGCAGATTCTTTTTAGATCTTAAGTCCTCGCCCTTCGGGAATATAATCCCAAATTTCTAATAAAATGTCAACTTAAGCATAAAATTTTCTCCTAAAATGTAAAGCCCAACATAGGATAGATTGAGGTTGTCTCTGGGCTTCTCAGAATCCGACACCTCCTACTTTTCATCCTTTGACTCGCTAATAAATGTTCAACATTGAGCTTTCTCCTTAAAAAATTCCTACTTCTATTTCCTTGTCTTTTACTTTGTACTCAAAAGGGTATGAAATCACTGCTTTAATCGAGAGTTTTCTTAGGAGCTTCTCTCCTAAGATGTAATTAACTATATGAGCTTGCTCCTATAGGGATTTGAGAACCCCAGATTAAAATAAACCTTATTTTATTCGTGTAAAACAAGGGAAGAATCTTTGGAAACGTAAATATTTTTAAAAACCTCATTTCTAATTTTGAATAAACTTGTAAAAATATTATTATTATCTTTTCAGATAATATAATATTATACTTGTTATATTCAACTTTAGAAATGATGAATTTTATAAAACTCATTCTCGCTTTTGGATATCTTGAAGAATGTTATGTTCGTCTTTTAAGATGATATGATATTCTTCTTGCCATATCTAAATAAAAAGAATGAATAATTTTTTTTCAAAAATGTATTTCTATCTTTAAACATATTTTATAGAATTTCATGTTCATCTTTTAAGATGATATGTTATTCTTTGAACTATGTTTGATTATAGAAATATCAATTTTCAAAACCCTATTTTGATATTGAATCCATTGTAGAATATTGTGTCAGTATTTTGAGATTGTACTTTATTCTTAATATAGTATTCGATTAAAAATGGGAGAAATCAAAATCTGCGTGGTGTGACACAAATTTTTCCCACCACTTACAAAGCGGGTATAGCAGCTGTCTTTAGAGACAATAAAGGGAGATTCCTTTTTGCTTATGGTAAATCATTCATGCATTGGGATATTGGCCAATTAGAATTACTTGCTATTAATTCTATCAAAGAGGAGATCAAGGAATGGATGTTCAATTATAATGAAATATTCATTGAAGGTGATAACTCAAACATTATTTCTTACTTCAAAAAAGTTATGAAGAAAGGGAAGCTAAGGGATGAAGGTATGGAATTTCTTTCTAAATTCAATTTTGTGATTTTTAATTGCATTAATAGAGAAAGTAATAAGTTAGCAAACTTTTGTGCTAACTATGCTTTAGATAGAAACTTTAGTTGGGAAGATTGTTTACTTCATAAGATTCCTCCTCCTTTCATGAACATTTTGAAGGAGGAATCCACTTTGTAGTTTCTTTTCTTTACTGTTTTTTATTATAAAGCTTTCGTTGGCTTTTCTTCAAAGAAAAAAAAAAAGCCCAAACAGATCATTTGACCTAAATGACCTTTTCAGGCCTTAAGACTACAACCCTTCAAACTCCAAATATACAAACAAAACCATTGGACCCAAAATCAGGTCTTGGGTCAACCTAGGTTGACCCATTAGACCTTAAAAGGTTTAAATAGGTTAATCTAACCTATTTGACCCATATTACTCCTTCATACCAACTCCTACTCATAGCCTAACCATATCTTAGTCTTTGGTCAACCAAACCCAAGTTGAGTTGACCAAGTCAACTCTTAATCCTTGGTCAAACCTCTATGTCATATGCTCTCATTTATCATTGCTTTGACCTTAGCCAATTTGACCCTTCCTTAAGCTATCCCAAATAACTCCCTACATCCTCTAAGTGACACGTCATTAGTCTTACCTTTTGCTGACTAATCAAAGTAAGTCAACA
This sequence comes from Dendrobium huoshanense, assembly GCA_016618105.1. Taxonomy (NCBI): domain Eukaryota; kingdom Viridiplantae; phylum Streptophyta; class Magnoliopsida; order Asparagales; family Orchidaceae; genus Dendrobium; species Dendrobium huoshanense. The sequence goes on along the minus strand of CM028359.1, from coordinate 62,116,029 downwards.
AGACACTTAAACCCCTCTTTGAGGTGGTCAACTCTTTCTTTTTGAAAATTCGTTAGGGATGTTAAGCCCTATGAACTTAGTCCCAAGCTAACCAAGAGGGGGGGTGAATTGGTATTATAAAAACTCTTTTCACAAAGAATAAAAATCACAAACCAAAATCACCACAAAAAGTAAATGCGGAATTTAAAAGCACGGAAGCAAGAAAAGGAACACAGAAATTTATAGTGGTTCAGTCGACTTGACCTACGTCCACTCCTTGGAGGCACCCTCCAAGTATTGCACTACAAAACGTGACTCTCCTTTAGCCCCCACGGCTAAGCGGAGAAGCCCTCACAAAAACCTCCTTTTTGCCACCCCGGCAAGGCAGAGAACCTTCCTCCTTTTGCTTCCTCCTGAAGCTGGTAGAGAACCAAAACCAAAAGCAAACTCCTTACCTCTACCGACCCTTCCACGGACGAGAAACTCTAGACGAAGACGAAGCAGAGCGATCCTTGAAGCAACCCTTGTGAATCCCCTCACAAGCTCCCCCCCACAAGATCCTCTCTCTCTCCGCTCTCTCTTTCTCTCCTCAAGGTCTTCTCAGGTCAAGGCAGCAGCCAAAGGTCTTGAAAAACATTGAACAAGAGCTCTTAAATAGAAGAGCTTCAAAGGAGCTCATTAATTGCAAGTTGCCGACAATATCGTCACAAATCAATGAAGATCGGCCAGAGCATAGCCCTGGATGCAAAGCTGGACGATTGAAAATTGGCTTGATCGTCCAGGCCGATCTCACGATTATCCTGGCCGATCCGTTCAAATCAGTGGAAAATCGTCCTGACAATAGCCCTGGATACGGGCTGGCCGATACTGATCATCCTGAAGTAACTTAAGGTTTTTGACTGGATCGTCCTGGCCGATCCTGCGATCGTCCCGGACTATATGATCGTATCAATCATCCTTAATTACTCCCTTGATTTCCTGAACAGTTATGGCATAATTTGTGAATATCATCCAGGCCGATCCTATGATCGGCCTGGCAGATAATTTAAAAATACAGTATACCATAATTGACTATGGCGGCTACTTCTTTCTGTTTTGAGGTTATCGTCCTGGCTGATACAAGTATTGTCCAGGACGATCTGTTAATGTCGGCTGCCTTAAATAAGAATCCTTAATTAGACTTTCTGTTTTAAGCTGATCGTCTAGGTCGATTCGAAACTCGTCCTGGCCGATATGAGTAAAAACAGAAATTTTAAGTCTCTCAAGTGTGTGTGTGAAGGGTTACATAGCATCAGTCTCTTTGACTATCACAAGTAGACTCAAAAAGGTGAAAATCAAACGTACAGACTGACTCAACCCTAAACCTACACAATCCTGAACTTGGCTCCTTCTTGATCATCCGATCTTCGATTCCTAAAAAGTTAGAAGCAACAAGCAGTCCAAGAGAAACAGTGTTTGTCAATCATCAAAACATAAGCCATGAAAAATAGATTTGCAACACTTTTAACATCAAATCCATTGACTCTAAGCTTGGGGTCACCCAACCTGCTTCTCACACTTCTTCCCTGCCACCTTAACCTCCATTGATTAGTTGACTAGTCAAAGGAGTCAACCCATACATAAAAACATTTTCATGGTTAAATCTTTCTAAAACTCCACCCCCTATATCACATGACCTAATATGGCTCTATTAGCTTTATTGCCTTACTTAAGCATTACCCAAGCTATCCCTAGTATCTCGTTTAATTAGTTTGGGCAATAGTGGTCCCCTCGATCTCCAAAAGCACACAATAGCCATGAAGCCACTTTAGCCTTTGGCTCAGCTTTCCAAAGGCTTGTGACACATGCCCAAGATCCAATTAAGGTCCCTGATCAATCAGGGCCGTCCATACTAACCCTAGGGCTTTGAATTGCCTAAATGGCTAAAAATGAATTCATTCAAGACCTCACACTCTCAAACTCTTTATAGCATCTAAGACCTAGAGCTCATTTCATTATAACTCATCATACCTTCCTTAACCTTGCCACTATCAAATCCAAGTGGTTGCATGTCACTGGAAACAATCTTTCTGGCGAACCAACCACCCATTTCATCCCAGCCTCCTAGTAGTGGATCTAGAAGCTTTGGATATGGATTTCTTCTAGAGTTTTAAATGAGGACAATCTACATGCTCAACCATATAAAGAATTTGAAGATCCAATGGTAAAATTGCTTAAAAACCTTAGCCCTGGGTCACTACACTTAGGTTGAAATAACTTTATGTAAAGTGCTTTTTAAACCTAGCTTTGTGTTCCCCACTGTTTCTATTCATGCCTAGTTTCTAGGTTTAAAATTTTAAAACTAATGATCGATTCGATCTCTGGAATGAAGCAAAAGAATGTTTCTAGGGTGTTTTCAAAGTTTAGCCCAGGTGTACAAAATATTAGCCATTGATTTTACGATCAACAATTAAGATTGCATCATACCATTCTTTGCTCCAACTGTGTATGCCTGTGGTTAGCCAAGATCTTCATCTAGCTTGATTTGAGCCCTTCATTTCAAACAGTGGAGATGGATCTTCCACCGTGTGATAACTGTAGGATTTGATCTCTGCCATCAGATGAAACTATGGTAGCTCTAACAGTGATGGATTAATTTTGACATGGATATGTGGCCCATATTTGCCAATGATTGATAATGATTTCTACGAGGCAAGCATTGGCAATCAATGCTCCTCCATTAATGTAATTTTGATCCCCTGGTCCGGATGATGCCACGTAGCCCCTCATTGTTGTGGGATTGATCCAACGCATGGAATTGCATCATGTGGCTCGCCATTACCCCCACCATCAATAATTAATGGTAATTAATATAAATTATATTTTAAATGTTATTTAATTAATAAAAGTTTAAAAAAATTTATAAAAAAATACATTTTTAATTATAAAAATATATATTTTATATAAAGTTGTTCAAAATTTAAAATACTTTTTATTAAAATTAATTTCATTTTATAATATTAAATATATTTTAAATTATTTTAAATATTTAATGTTAATTATTTTAAATTAATATCTAATTAAAAATAATTTAAACATTTCATGAATTTTAAATTTTATTTTAAAGTAGGTTTTAAATTATTAGATATATATTTGGAACTTTTATTTTAAAATTAAGTTAAATTTTTTTATTTGAATATTTCAAATAACTTTAATTCGTTAAATATTTAATTAATTAACTAACTAATATTAACTTAAAATTTTCTTTAAAAAAATTCCTTTTTTTATATAAAAAAAATCAGAGAAGTTAATTTGACTACTTTAAAGTTTAAAATTTATTTTAAATATCTTAAACATCTTAAAAATTTTAAGTTTTTTGAAATTTAAGTATTTAATTAATGTTTAATTAATATTCATCTTAAATAATTCTTCAAAAATCCAAAGTTTCTATTTTAAATATTATTGAATTATTGAAGTATTTTCAAAACTATTTTTGAAATTATATTTGAATTATTTTTGAGTTTTTTGAAAAAAATTATTTTGAATAATTTAAAAATTAACCTATTTTCTAATATTAAAATTAATTTTAATATTTTATTTATTAAATGTTTAGAGTTTTGAGAGTTCTCTTGAAATTATAGACTTACGCTAAACATGCTTGAATAGAATTAGAGGGGAATAGTAATTAATCAATGGATAGTTACCTTGCAAATTATCCATTGATTAATCTCTCAATTTATTAGATTTTCTTTTAATTTGCATAATTAGGGTGCACAAATGCACTTAGTTAAGGCTCTCCTAGTTCTAAGGACTAGAATGTGATGTTTGTGCATTTATGTGTGTTAATTATAAGGGTTAGTAACATTTATTTAACCCTATATAACTTAGTGACATCATTAAGGATAATAATTAAGGACTTGTGTAGAGAACTTAGAAAATTACAATAAATCAAGATTAATTCTAAAAAATGCATAAAACACATCTAATTGATCATGGTTAACCCGTTGATCATAAAAAATTAAGACCACTTTAATTTGACATCAATTTTGAGAATAATTTAATTTTAATTAAAAATCATTATTTAATTAATTGAATTAATTAAAATTCCAAAAGAAAAATCTCAAACACTTGGTAATCCTTACTTAGATCATTTCTGATCTTTGGAGGTCATTTCAAGAAGTTTAGAGTTCATTTAGATTTTAATCATTAAAAGGGCCTTTAATTAAAATAATTAAGATAATTCAGTAAATAACTAAATTTCCTAAAATCATAAGTAATTCTACAAAATTTTAAATTGATCAAAATTAAAATCCTCCAACTCAAATTGAAATGTAGTATTTTACAAAAATATCTAACCTTAAAAAATTAGTCAAAGCCAAAAAGTTAATAATCTGGCCAAACCAATGTCAAAATTAAGTCCAAACTTTGAAATTTCATAACTTTTTATAGAAAACTCCAAATTGAGTGTACTAATAGTCTAAATAGTCATTATAAGGCCTAGTATTTATTAAAATCTTAAATTTTCAAAATTAACTTTAATTTTAAAAGTCAACCTTTAACCCTTTAATTAACTTATTAAAATAATTCCAATAATTCTAAAAAATTCAATAATCCATTAAAATTCCAAAATTCTAATTTGAATAATAATTTCACATAACCAACATTCTAATATATAAAAACCACTTTGGAGATGAAGCTTATTGGATGGATTACTCTGGGCTATAGGGCTACGTGTCCTAAGGAGGCATAGTTCCTCGAGCATGGTGGCACAACACCACAAATGAATTCAATGGAGTGTAAAATACCAAAACTAAGTCACTTTTAATTATTTAACCAAATTAAAATCTTTAATTCAACTATATATATATAAGATTTTTAGGATAGACTACTCCAGGCTACAGGGCTATGTGTCCTAAGGGGGCCTGGTTTCTCGAGCATGGTGGTACAACACCACGAACCTGTTGATAAAAATCATAAATTAATCTAAATTTTAAAATCAATAATTAATTAAATTATTTAATATTAATCCACCCTTAATTTCTAACCCACTAAATCAACTTAATCAATCCCAATTACTATTAGGTAACCTAAGCCTATGAGGCTATTTGCTTAGCCCCAAGGAAGGTAAAATAAATTTCACAGCTTCGGTGAGAAATAAAGGTAGTAGTCATTTAACCTTCAAAGTACATCCAAATCAAGCTTTAACACATTAATACTTAAACTCAAACACAAAAGTTCTCCTTCAGCCTTTAGCAAACTCAAACATTAGACAACTCTAAAAAATAATCCAATTTAGGATCTACCCTAACCACAAAACCTTCTACACACACTTTAGATGGTTCACAAGGACAACCGACTCTAGGTCTAGGCTAGGCCAGTGTTTACTTTTTTGCTGTGTGCAGGGTTTTCAAGATGATTGAAATTTCTTGTTGTGTTTGTTTACTTTTTACTACACTATTTGGATTGATGATGTAATTAGTGATTAGAATACACTTATATTAAGAATGACCTGGATGCTCATTAAGTTTTTTGTGGATGACCACACTCGTGTAAGGAAAATAAAGGGGGCTACATAAATAATAAATATAACTGCTATAGATGCTTTAATTACTTAGCCCATCAATAAAAAGAGCATGGTCAAGTGTGTTTACTTTTCTACACATATATATAATTGGTTAAGTTATGTTTTAATATTAAATGCTTAGGATAACCTTATAGGAGAGTCTAGAATTTTTATTTTTATATTAATATAATTCATTTGAATTGTTAAGAGTTGTGAAAGTGCACATTTGAGTTGGGATATATGGATCAAAAGCTTAAATTCCAAAGAGGAAAGCATATCCCTTTGGGAGATAGTCCTTTTCCATTTCGAAGTCTAAATTTGGATCATTCTTCATACCCAAAGTGGAAAGAGTAACCTTCCTCTCGTGGGAAGAGTTCTCTTTTCCATTTGGGTATCTAGCTACGACGAATCTATGCAACCCGAAGGAGTGAAGATCAAAAAATTAAAGATAAAGAGTATCCCACTAAAAGTCACTTGCGTCTATACTAGTATTAGAATTTGGGTTGTGGTTAGTGATGCCCGGTCACTTTTAATTTCTATATTTCTGGGTTATAATAAGCAAGGAAGTTTGCTTATGGATATTTATTAATTAGTTTGATTATATTTAATATGTTGATTTGATGTGATTGTGATTAGGATCTTGCCTATTTTTTTTAGTTTTTTGTCATTTGTGTGCATTTTTTTATTTAGCCTTTATATGTTAGAATCATGAGGGTGTAAAAAATTCTTTTACTCATAATATAAATTTAAACTTTTAGGAGTTAAATAACATAGTAAGATAACGACCTAGGGAATAAGACAGAGATAGTATGGGGTCACATGCATATTAATGCATCTTTGTTTCCTTATTTTAAGATACTTCCATGCTTATGAGTAGAGTTCAGATAATCCGACATATGAAGAAGAGGTGATGAACTTAGGGAAGTCTAGTCTTCTAAACAATTATTTTTTAGCCTTTTTTAAAATTTCAAGCATTCATGATTTAGGTTTTTTTATCAGCATGCATTGCATTAGAAATACATTTAAAAGAGTCTAAATATTAATAGTATTTTTCATTAGCATTTTCACCAAATATAAGTCAAGGGGCCACTTAGGACAATCTCTAGACATTGGTCCCAACTCTCGAAAATCTTAATAAAAATACCCCCATCACTCTTTCTTAAAATGACCAGACTACCCAATCCAGATCGAGATAAGTCCAGATTTTGTATTGGATTATTTAGGTTCTTGTCTCCATTATGTAGTGCCCAATATATATTTAAGATTTGTGGTGGATTTTGAATTAGTGGACCCCAACCTCCGAGAATAAAATCCCAAATTTCCAATAAAATGCTCAACTTAATTTAAATTTTCTTTGTATCCAAAACTTAAAGCCAAACATTTAGCTTAGGTTGGGACACTTCAGGATTATTCCAAAATCCCAAAGTGTCCCTTACTCTTCTTCCCATGACTTTGAAAATAAGTGCTCCAATTTGATCCATTCCCACTTGAAATTCCAAAATATACTTCCCTTGATATCACTCCTAGAATATCTTTTAGTAAAATTTTACCATTATTTTAATCGAGAGTATTTGTAGGAAATTTTGATTTCTCATGATGTAATTAACTACAAGGGCTTGATCATAGGAGATTTATAACCCACACTCACTCCAAATTTTCAAAATTTAAAACTAATATTCTTTGAGAAAATTAAGTCAATAATGATCATTATTATCATGTTCCATCGATCGATAATAAGCAATATTTTCTTTCTCTTGAGAGATACATCATTCATTATTATGATATGGAATATAAAATTAATGATCACCCATCCAAATTGTAGTGGTTGGATATTGATATAATCTTATTTCAACCCTTCGGGATCGTATGCAATTCTTATTTGAATTTGACTACTAAAATCAGGATGATAGATTTCAGATTCATCATTTGAACCAATTAGCAAATGATATCCTTACTTTAACGGGCAATATATTATTTATAATGAGATGTTTGGTTTTGAGACTGTGGATTTAAAATCAAATTTTCCAAATATGATTAAATCTTTAAAAACTTCCACCAACAAAAATGGCATACTCAGTGGGACTAAATATCTCTTTATTTTTAAAAATGGCAAAATTTGTTTCATCGATATTCTTAACTACTATTTCTTCTGTTGGTCATGACACCCATTTCTTCCTTGGGTGAGTGTGGCCAACATAAAAAAGAGGCTTTTAAAAAAGAGAGGTGAGACAACTATCAAAAAAATTGGATTTTGACCTTATGCTCCCAAGTTGATTGGTGGGGCAATAGCGTCAAATCAGATATTTAAGATCTCCTTTCAAATTTTATGAACCCATGTTATTTAATTTAACTTAATACATAGAGTTTTAAAATTGTAAGGATCTCTGTTAATCTTGGTCCTAAGATCTTCAATTTCTTAATATTATAGTGTTGACCTTCCATTTCCATTTCACTCATGGAATGGATAGAGTTGGGCAACAAATATTTCTTGAACTTTCTCCCTATTTTGTAAGCCTTTGGATGGGATGAAAGTTTGACCTGTTGGGTTTCAAAATTTGAATAAAGTTCACTTTTAATTTCAAAATAAAGATCTTTCTAAAATTATTTTCAATCTTAATTTGATATCTACACCATCATATGCTATCCGACAATGTCTCCTTGTGGGCTAGTGTATGCAGTGAAGATTTCACCTCTCCTTAAACTCATAATTAACCCTTGTATTCTATCATTATATCTTGGGTTGTAGTTCTTACAAGTCAGCATATATCATAAAATTGAGGTTCAATTATGACTTTCAATTCTCTAAAAGGAAAATTTCTTTGAACAAATATCTAATTCCAATCCTTTTCTTCAATTCCTAAAACTCAAATTACATGATAATGGCTGGCAAGTTAATCTTCTCCTTTGATAGAGACCTAGCCTGTGAGGAAATTAATTTGGGCAGTAACATACTATTTGGGATAGGCTTTAGCACCCTTAAACTATCGATGGATGGCCATAAGATAATTGATTTGGATGTTACTAAGGAAGTCCCCCTGTTGTGAAATTGATTGTAGGGATGGGACCTACTCTCCCTGTTTCCAGTGATGAAGAGAAGCAACCTGAGTTGATTGTTGATCCCTCTACCATGGTTAAGTTTATTTTTGAGGAGGGATCAAGCTCTGGGATCCCATTCACTAATAAAAATCATAGAAAAAACTACTTGAGTAGAGTAATAAAGAAAATTGTTAAGTCAAAGAAAGTTATTGAAGTAAAGGCTCTAGGTCAGGTAGAGCCTATAGCTGTCAAGGATTTGCCTATTCCTGCTTCCTCTCCCCTCCTCTTACAGAGAGTCATTTTTACCCCCTCACTATTGATCAAGGGGAGGAGATGGTAGGTAGGATAGCTAGCTCCCCGTCATGCCCGGTTGACTACCCAACCAAAAGAACTCCTAAGGAAAGCATGTCCAAAAAATAAGAACTTTAAGGTATATAATCCATACTTGTACTACCCAATTCAGACAAACAAAGGAAGAATACATAAGACTGTTAAAGGAAGTTATCTACAATCACTTCCAAAAGGAAATTCTAAAAGAAGAAATATTTGAAGCTAAGAGTTTAACCCCTCATCCTGACCGAAAAAATAAGAAGTTTGTTTGATAGACTGATACTTTTATATATTGTTGATGGTTACCACTGGGGGTCACGCCCTCCATCTTCCAAAATTGAGGATACCGTACTTACTGGGTCCAAAAGAGTCCACCATCCTACTGGTAGGTCGCCAGTCCCTTCTCCAAAATTTAAGAAATTGGCCTCAGCGGTGGTGAAAATTAAAGAAATTTCTAAAATTAAGAGAATAATTGATGTTAAGGGCAAGAGGCCACATTCCCCTGAAATGAAATTTTTGATATGGTAGAATACATATGGTACTTACCTCTCGATCCTGAATCAATAGGGGGACAGACCAATCAATGAGGTAGTCTAAGAGATAAGTGACATTCTGCAAAAGAGAGAAGGAACAGTGACCTTCGACCCTGACTTAGATGATCTGCTAGTATAAGAGGATGAACCCAATGATAGTATCTACATGGTTAAGACTAGAGAATCAAATAAGGAAACTAAACCAAGTAAATGTCGATCTGGAAAGGAAGAAGGTTCAACTATAGTTGATTCAGATTCCAATGAGTTAGTAAGAGACAGAAATGATCATTATATAAACAACCTAGAGACACAAGTCACAGACAGGTTGCTAAAAGTTAAGGAAATGTTAAAATGACTAGACAAGTCACATGAGTCTTCTCTTAAACTACAAAAATCTACTCAAGAAATCTCCAAAAGAGCTAAGAAGGTAGAATCTAGTTCCAAAGCTCCTGAGTCAATGCCAGCAACTCCTCCCTATATGTCAGAGGCACCTCTAATCCAACACTTAATTCTTCTAGTTCCTCTAGCACCACCCTAGAAAGATCTTAAGCAACTCATTTAGGATCAGGTAAGGGAGGCCTTAGCCCATTCGTAAGGAACTACATCTATTCCGAAGGGTAGACCCTACCCTAAAGAATATGATTTGGTTCCTTATCCTAAGGTCTTTGTGCCACCATCTTTTAAGATTTTCACCAATAATGAAAACCCAAGACAACATCTGGCCCACTTCCAAGCAAGTTATTATAATGAAGGAGGGTCGGATGCTCTACTATTTTGTCAATTTATTAGTAGTCTCTCTAGCTTTACTTTTGAATGGTATGTTGATTTGCCCAAAGATTTAGTTAGAACCTTTAATGAACTAGATAATCTATTCTTTAAGAGATTTTTTGGAGCACAGTAGTGAACCACAGTGGGCGATCTAGTTATTGAAAAGCAAAAGCCAAGGGAGTCTTTAGTTGAATACATTTTGAGATGGCGAAATCTCTTGATAAGTATGAACCCCAGTTGCAAGAAGCAACATGTCGTGGAGATTCTTTTAAAGAATATCCAGAGCCTGATTACTTTTCTCTTGAAGGGTTTCATAATTAAAACTTTTGAGAAACTTTTAAATAAGGCTAGTAATCTTTAGGAAGAGACTCGTAGGATTCCATTCTTATGAGATCAGTTTGATGAAAATAAGGGTCTTAAGCTAGTGAAATCTATTTTGAAGAAAGCCATAATCTCAGTAGTTGATAAAGGGAAAAGGCTAGTTGTTAGTCAGCCTAGTGTTCCTCCACTACCACAGATTCAAAAATAACCATACCAGATTATTTCTCAGCCTCCTAGGGAATCTTATTTGACCTTTCTTAAGGAGTAGTTGGCCAAACCATACCCATTTAAGAGAGAATTAATAAGAAAGATCTTTAGGAATCTTCAAAAAAAGCTAGACTTTCAGATGCATGAAGCTAGAAGGCCATAAGATGTAGATAAGAAAGATGAACCCAAGTACTATCCTTACCACCATATGTTCGATCAACCACTTAAAGATTGCCTTATGTTTAAAGACTGGCAAGAAAGGAACCTCAGGCAAGGTAACATTATAATCTCTAAAGAATATCTAGTAGATACATAACAAGCTTTAATCAAAACTATCTTAGGTAATACTCTTAAAACTTCTCTGCCCATTGAAGATGGTTGGGACATTGCTTTGTCCTGGGCCTTTAAAATGTTAATTTAAAAAAAAAATCATCTTTCTGAATAGCTAACCATGACAACCTAAGGCGTGATTTGGGAGGTTGACCTGGATTCTTTGCAAGAGGGTGTTGAGCTGCTTCCCTTTCTAGTAGTCGTAGGAACTACTATACTACATAAAAAAGAAAAGAGAGATATTTTTGTAGAGAGGAAGTATGTATATGAGAGATATATTCAAGTGGCAGATGGTGGTGTAAAATCCCTTTCCCCTCTCCTATTATCTGACTTTTACTTTGCTCTATCAAAGGAAAAGGGTCGCAAAATTAATAAAAAGCATCATTTTTCTCCTATTTTGATGATTAACCATGACATAGAAATGCAAGTTGATAATTCCTCTCCTCCCAATCAAACTTCTATCGAGATTAATATGAATATTCAACAATCTGACCTTTCTGAGACCTTTCAAGAAGAAGTCAAATTTGAAGCCTTATCAAAAAGTGAATTCCCTCAAATTGATTTTTAGAGAAGTTCTATCATGATAGACTTTTCAAATTCTAACTCCCTTTTAGCAAACGATGATCCAATGCCTATGATGAGCATTAGCACTGCCTTAGTTTACCATCTCAAAGACATCGAGCAGGTGCAATTTCATGGTGGTAAGGTCTTAACCCCTAGGCTTCCCCCTCAGGATAAGGGTAAATAAGCTATCTCTGAAGATCCGATTCCAAGTCCTTCTCAATAATCTAATTTTTCTTTAATTCTATTATGTTTCAAGTTTGTTGTTTCTAAGGTTGTTTATAATGTTTTAGCCCATCTTAGGAAGTTGCTGGCCTAAATGAGCATCTATGATGCCCTCCTTCTCTCCAAAGAAATGAGGGAATCTTGAATCAAGGCACATCTCAATCCTAATATTTACTTAGCTCAACTGGCTTCAACTTTAAAAGAGGAGTCACTATAATTCAAAGAAATCCCTGAGGTGACATTTTCAGGTAAAGATTTACTTCTAGGAACTTCCGACCATAATTGCCACTTAACATTACTATAGATGTGGGTAATTTCATTTTATTAAGAGTTCTTGTTGATCCAAGTGAATCAATCAGTGTAATGAATATAAAGACTCTTGCATATCTTAGAATTGATACAACCAAGCTCTCAATCAATAAGTTAGTGCATTGTATGTTCAATAAAAAGGGCGAGAAGGCTTTAGGTTCAATTACCCTTCTTCTAGATATAGGAGAGTTCAAAACAAAGAAAAATTTCATATAATCGATTCAGTAACAACCTTTAATATGCTCCTAGGTAGGCCTTGGATTCATGAATATATAATGGTTCCATTTACCCTACACCAATGCGTCAAGTACAAACAAAATGGCATTTAAAATGTGATTAGGGGTGATTTGGAACCATTCTCAATTCAAGAAATTGGAATCTACGAGGATGCTGCATATTTCATACCAAAAGGGTCCTCGTCCCATTCTAAAGTTGAGATCAAAGTTAAGGAGAAAACTGTTGGACAAAGCTCAAACTAAAGTCAAAAATCAAGAAAAATAAGAGGAAAAAGATAACAAAGTTATAGAATAAAGTAGTGCAGATGACCTCGATATCATTGTCCTTAGGCCTCCAAATATGTTGCCTCAAAGAGGTGGGAGAATGGCTTTAAGTGCACTGGTCGAGGTCGTGCTTCATTTGAAAGAAGAATAACCCCCGTATACATTGATTTGGAATTAAGATTCGGTGAGGAGTCAGAAAGGTGGGGTGTTGGGATTCCTTTTAATTACCAAATTACAAATACTCCTCCAAAGTTTGATCTCACTTTAAATTAGGTAAGTGACCCTGATGTTGATGTTCCAAAGGATAAATGTGACGATCCTGAATTAACAATCTATAAAAAGCTCAATAGAAGTATCAAGGCCCTATCCTTAACCCCATTGTCGGCTGGCAGGATTATAGGGTTAGAGATTAAAGAGGCCCCTAACTTGAGTAGTGAAGTAAAGAAAAGTCCAGAAATTGTTTCTTGGCTCCTCCTCAAGGGATGAAAGTGATGTAACCCTCAAGAATGCATATTTTAATGAGTTAATGAAATTATCTTTTGGCTATTTCCCTATTTGTATAAAGAATTCTTTTTCTAAAGGCTCCGTACTGTATCGATAGACTAAGGGTCAAGCTAGGTACCACAAGAATATTTAGCAAATAAAAAATCAAGAAAAATCTGACAAGTGGTATCGGCTTTAGTACTGTTAGTTTATTTGATAATAGTGAATAATATTTAGTGGTAACTTATCATCTTGAATCTCAGATGTCTCTAGTGATGTCATCGATCTCCTCAATGGACTCTATTTGGAGATTTTAGACTATCTTAATGAACTTCAAGTTTGAGATGCACCCACTGAATTTGAGGAAGAGATTAAGCTGACAATCGATGAGTTAAGGAAAATCAACCTGGGAATTGATGATGACCCATGCCCCATTTTCATTAGTGTCCTATTGAGTGAGGATGAATCTCAGGATCTAATTTAGCTTCTATTAAATTTTAGGGATTGCTTTGCCTAGAAATATGATGAAATGTCAAGTCTGTCTACCGACATAGTAGTCCATCAACTTGGAATTTGACATGAACGCCAATCCTGTTAAATAAGTTCCTCGACACATGCACTTAGAGATCAAACAATAAGTTATTTCTGAAATTAAGAAGTTTACTAAGGCTGGGATTATCTGAGAGGAACAATATCCCTCATGGGTGGCTAGCATCATGCAAGTTCGAAAGAAGAATAGTCAAATTCAAATTTGTGTCAATTATAGGGATCTGAATAAAGCATGTCCCAAGGATGAATTTCTTTTACCTATACCTGAACTCATGGTGTATATTGCCTCTTCGCATGCTATTTTCTCCTTTATAGATGGCTCATTCAACTATAATAAAATTAAAATGGCCCTAGAACATGAGAGAAATATTGCATTCAGAACTCTTATCATAAACTTTTTGGCCTTAGAAATACTGGTGCAACCTACTAGTTATCCATAACTCATATGTATGATAACTTAATCCATAATCAAGTTGAGTGTTATATTGATGATTTAGTTGTCAAGAGAAAAGTCAAAGAGGCTCACCTATATGACTTAAGAGTCATTTTCGAGCTATTGTGTCGTTACGACTTAAAAATGAATCCTCTAAAGTGTGTCTTCGGTGAAACTTCTGGAAAATTATTAGGATTCATATTGAGGCACCACAAAATCGAGATTGATCCTGCCAAAATTGAAGCCATCCTTGATATGCCACCCCCAAGGAGTCTTATCTAGTTAAGGTCTCTTCAAGATAGGTTGGCATATATAAGGAGGTTTATCTCCAACCATTCTAGATGATGTCAACCCTTCTCCATCCTAACTAAAAAGGATACTAAATTCATATGGGATGAGAAGTGTTAGAATTTCTTTGATGACATCAAGTAATATCTTTCTAATCTGCCAATTTTAGCAACCCCTATTATGGGGAAACCTTTGATCCTCAACACTACAGCCCTAGATGAGTCTTTAGGTGCCCTGTTAGCTCAAATCAATGATGAGGGGAAAGAGAATGCTCTCTATTACCTTAGCCTAAGTCTCCTTCCTATTGAAATCTAATATCCTTAGATCGAGAAGCATTGTCTTGCTTTAGTTTTTACAGCCCAAAAGCTAATGCATTACATTTTATCTCATTCAATTAGTTTGAATTCTAGAGTCAACCTTTTACAATATCTTATGACCCAACTTACATTATAAGGACATTAGGCTTGGTGGTATATGATATTACACTACTTTGAGATTACTTTTATTTCCCTATATGCTGTGAAAGGATGGGTCGTTGTCGACTTCCTTATGGGGCACCTACTATTGATGGATTCACCTTTAAATGATGATTTACTTGATCAACAAATCATGACTTTAAGGGAATATGATGACCTTGTCTAGGAATTATATTTTGATGGTGCATCGTCATCTCGATGGGGTATAACCAAAAAATTTGCGATCCCTAGAAAAGTCAAAATTGGCCTGATTTTTATAATGCCAAAAAGGGAATGATGCATTTTTCCTACAATTTACCATATCCTTATACTAATAATGAGGCTAAATATAAAGCTCTGATAACTAATTTAGAACTTGCAATCTTAATGGAGATTAAAGAGATTAAAATCTTTGGTGATTTTTAATTGGTGATCAACCAGGTTGAAGGAACCTATAAGGTTTTGAATCATAATCTCCTAAAATACCATCAATATACTACTCACTTACTCAAGCAGATCTATGTCATAACTTTGTATTGGGTTCCTCATGGAAGCAATTCTATGGCAGATGCCTTAGCGAAGCTCACAAAGGAATTCGCATGCCCGAAAGAAAACTCCATCCTTATAAAGGTTTATAGTCGTAAGGTCCTTTCCCTTATGGAATTGGAACACATCATTAAATAATCTACCCATATCCTTTTTACCTCTTCAATAACTGAGGAAGAAGGTGACTGGAGATGACCATTGATCTACTATATTCAAGGGGGAAGACTTCCCCATAAAAAATCCCATGCTAACCAAGTTAAGAAACATGCCCTATCATATACACTAGTCAACAATTTGTTATACTACCGATATTTCAATTAGATATAGTTACGTTGCTTAAATAAATGACAAGACCTAAAGATCATTAATGAAATCCATTCTAAAATGTGTGGTGCTCATCAATCGGTCCAAAAATGAAGTTGAGAATAAAAAAACTTGGATACTACTGGCCTACAATAATTGACGATTGCATGAATATTGCAAATTGTTGTCATCAATGTTAGGTTCATGGTGAGGTTCTATATATGTTACCTAATGTGTTGCACCCCATGATAGCTTCATGGCCCTTTGAAAGTTGGGGCACGAATTTTATTGGGCTGATTGGCACTCCTTCTTTCGAAGGGTCAACACTTCATATTAGCTTCATCTGATTACTTTTTTAAGTGGGCGTAAATAATTCTCCTATGGAATGTAACATCCCACCATGTTTTAAAATTCTTATGTGACCATATCATATACCAATTTGGCATACCCCATAGAATCATATCTAATAATGGGTCCGCATTCATGTCTACAAAAATCAATAATTTTATAAGATTCCATAACATTAATTGGAGATACTTAAATATCTATTTCCCTAGGGCTAAGGGTTGGCTGAGGCCTTCAACAAGACTTTGGTGAATATTATCAAAAAGACCCTTAATGATAATAAAAAATAATGGGATGAGTGATTGGTGGAAGATTTATGGGCATAACAGACCACTTATAGAACCCTGACTAATTCCAATCTTTTTGCACTTGTGTATGGGTCCGAGGCAAAACTCCCATTGAAGTTACAAATCCCTTCGCTCAGAGTTGCAATCTAAAATTAAATTATAACTAAATAAAATGCAAAATTTTAGTTAGAAGAACTCGAAGGCCTTGAAGAGCAATGTCTCCAAGCTCAACAATCTAGAGTTATATAAGGCCTGAATGGTTCAAGCTCATAATAAGCTAGTGCGACTTGGAACCTATATATGACCATCCAGTTTTGATCATGGTGGTGGGCACTTTATCTTCACCATCACCTGATCTTCGTTCCTCTATGATGGGTGTATTATCTTCCCCATCATATGGTAACCCTCAGTCATCTATGATGAGCATATTATCTTCCCTGTCATTTGACCATCCAATTTCGATCATGGTGGTGGGTGCTTTATCTTCTCCATCACCTGATCTTTAACCCTCTATGATGGCACATTATCTTCTTCATCATATGGTCACCCTCGATCCTTTATGGTGGGCGCATTATCTTCCCCTTCATATGACCATCCAATTTTGATCATAGTGGTGGGCGCTTTATCTTCCCCATCACCTAATCTTTGATCCTCTATGATGGGCCCATTACCTTCTCGTTGTATGCTCACCCTCGATCCTCTATGATGGGAATATATCTTCCCCGCCATTTGACCATCCAATTTAAATCATGGTGGTGGGGGCTTTATCTTACCCATTATCAGATCTTCTACCCTCTATGATGGGTGCATTATCTTCCCCGTCATATGGTCACCCTCAATCCTCTTTGTTGGGTGCATTATCTCCCCCATCATATGACCATCTAATTTTGATCATGGTGGTGGGCACTTTATCTTACCCATCACCTGATATTTTACCCTTTATGATGGACGCATAATGATTCCCATCATATGGTCATCCTCAATCTTCTATCATGGAACAATTCTTGTCCCCATCACATGATCACCTACTAGTGGTGGGTAACACCCTTTGTGGCACCATCCTAGTTCTATTCTCTTCCCTTCAATTCCTTCAAGTTATGTGATCTCTTCCCTTAGGATTGGAATCACTAGTGGATGAAAAAATCCCTCTATGGCCCCACCCTAATGTCCACCCAAGCTTAAATTCTTTAAGGTTTGGCCTTCCTTGTCCTTGAATCAAAATTAATAACTCCTTCCTTCATTCGGTCAATGCCGATTTATGCAGTAGAAGTTCTTTCTACTACACATATTGGGGGTCCATCTAATGACCTCACTTTTTATGAGGTCACTATGACTTTTCCTAGACTCTAGACCCTAGGACTTTTTAGACTCTAAAATCCCCCTAGATTTTAGATCATAAGATTCTTCTAGACCCATACCCTAGAACCTCTTGGACTCTAGAACTCTCTTAGATTCAATATCTTAGGATTCTCTCAGACTCTAGGCCTTAGGATCAAATTAGATCTTAGACCAATCCATGCCTCAAATCAATCCTGAGCACAAGTTAATCTTGATCTCAATTCAATTCAAACTTCTATTAAATCTAGACTTCAAACCTTGAGCATGTTCTTGATATGGATTCAATCTTATCCAAACATTTGTGATCACTCAAATTATTATAAATTATTTGGATAATTGAATCCTAACAATTCAAAATCAAAATCCAATTCAAATCCAAAAAAATCTTGACCAAAATCCAAGGCTAAGGGCTTAGGTCTTGAGAGCCTTTTCTAATGTTTTTTCAAACACTTCAAAACTCAATCAACTAACCTCTAATTCAGAGTCTATCAATTTTATATTGATAAGACATGTCTCTAGGGTTAGCACTCCAAATTTCAGCTCAATCTAACTCTTTTAAACCTAGAAACTGAATTAAAATATGAAGGTTGCAAAACCTATAAATATTTATGGCTTATGCCACTAAACCTATCACCTAGTGGAATTTGATCTAGGAGCGCCCTCCAAAACTTTAATCATTTCCAATACTTTGATGTTGATAACAAGCAGAGCAATCCTTGAAGCAACCCTTGTGAATCCCCTCACAAGCTCCCCCTCACAAGATCCTCTCTCTCTCCCTCTCTCTCTTTCTCTCCTCAAAGCCTTCTCAGGTCAAGGCAGCAGCTAAAGGTCTTCCGAAATGTTGAACAAGAGTTCTTAAATATAAGAGCTTCAAAGGAGCTCATTAATTGCAAGTTGCCGACAATATCGTCTAGGCCGATATGGACATCGGCCTGGCTGATCAGTACAAATCTCAGAAGATCGGCCAGAGCATCGCCCTGAATGCAAACTGGATGATTTAAAATTGGCTTGATCGTCTAGGCTGATCTTACGATCATCCTGGCCGATTAGTTCAAATTAGAGGTAAATCATCCAGGGCATCACCCTGAATACGAGCTGGCCGATATTTATCATCCTGAAGTAACTTAAGATTTTTGAATGGATCATTCTGGCCGATCCTGCGATCGTCCAGGAGGATATGATCGTATCAATCATCCTTAATTACTCCCTTGATTTCCTGATCAATTAGGGAAATTTGAGAATTTTGTCCAGGCCAATCAATGATCGTCCTGGCCGATAATTTAAAAATACAGTATACCTTAATTATCTATGGCGGTAACTTCTTTCTGTTTTAAGCTTATCGTCCTGGCCGATACACGTATCGTTCAGGTCGATATGTTAATGACGGCTGCCTTAATTAAGAATCCTTATTTAGACTTTTTATTTTAAGCATGATCGTCCAGGACGATATAAATATCGTCCTGGCCGATATGAGTAAAAACAGAAATTCTAAGTCTCTCAAGTGTGTGTGTGTAGGGTTACTTAGCATCAGTCTCTTTGACCATTACAAGTAGACTCAAGAAGTGAAAAACAAAAGTATAGACTGACTCAACCCTAAACCTATGCAATCCTGAACTGGCTTCGTCTGTTCATCCGATCTTTGATTCCTGAAAAGTTAGAAGAAAGAAGTAGTCCAAGAGAATCAATAGTGTTTGTCAATCATCAAAACACAGGTCATTAAAATAGGTTTGCAACAATCTCTCCCTTTTTGATGATGGCAAAACACTACGAAAATAATTAGCAGTAAAGGTTCAGGATCGACAAAAAGGACATCATAAACTTCTCCCCCTTTTGACATATCAAAAAGGAGGGAACACAAAAGAACAATAGCAAATTACAAATTTTTTTTTTTAACAAGGCATAAAAATGATATAGTATTCCATGTGATTGATTTAAAAACTTATGAGTTAATGAGTTAACAATCTCATCAATCCATAGAATAGTAGAATATCTGATCATGGTTACCCTTAGCTCAGATGTTTTCTTAGGGTAGAATCGTCTTTTGAAATCAATGACCTAACTCAAAGAATTAATTGGATATGAAAAAAAAAAAGAATCCATCCATCACTTGGTTTAAGAAAAAACTATCTTTATAAAATAATGAACCAAAGTAAATTTGTCACAATCGCAAAACAATCGAAATCAAGCCTTTGAGAACATAAACTTCTAAGTTCTAAAAGATTTAAAAGAGAGAATAGCTTGCTTTTGAGTGAGATCATTTTATGCCTCTTGTCAATTTGAGTGGCGCTTTGCGCATCTTTTTTATTTTTGAAACACTTTTGTGTATATTTTTCAATTTTGGCGTCTTTGCGCTTCTTTTGTTGGCATCATTGGCCTTTTTTTTTTTTGCAAGCTATATTCTCTTTTATAACCTCTTAAAAAATCTTAGTTGTGAATATATCTTCTCAGATATTAGATAATAGGAGCTCTCTCTCTCTAACATAAGGAAGAATTACCATAAGCAGAATTAATAATCAAAGACAAGAGTAACGAGGGATCTTGATGTGACAAAAAGACTTTAAACATTATAAATACAAGATAGATTTGCTTAAGAAATCTTAAGAAAAGATCTCAATTTTATAAACAATCTTTAATTTAAGATATATTTTTTATTAGAAAAGAAAACTATGCCACTAAAAATAGGTTAGAGAAAGAGACACAATCACAAAATATTTTTACCATCTAGGAGATTAGAAGATGAAAACCACATTGACTACAAATTTTCAAAAGCAAGGAAAAGAAATATAATATCATTTCAGCGATGATTTTGAAGACTAAGAAAAAGAAACAAAAGAAAAATAAAACACACTAAAAACTAATAAAAAACAAAAGCAAAAGCAAGTAACTAAAAGATCAAGTTTCATGCATTTATGTCAATCGCACCCAATCTGGTCCTTAAAGAACTGAAAGTGTCGAAGGCCAGTGATTTAGTAAAGATGTCAGCCAATTGATTCTCAATTGTCACATGGTGTAACTCAATGTCGCCCTTAGTCACATGATCTCTAATGAAGTGATGCCTAATGTCAATGTGCTAAGTCCTTGAATGTTGGATATGATTCTTAGAGATGCATATGGCACTAGTGTTGTCACAAAAAGATTGAGATGGTGCCTACAGGTAATCCTAAATCCAATACCTGTTGTTTCAACCAAAGGACTTGGGCCACACAACTTCCAAGAGCGATGTACTCATCTTCAGCAGTGGAAAGAGCAACAGAGTTTTGCTTCCTACTATACCAAGAAACCAAAGACTGTCTAATGAATTAACATGTTCCTGAAGTGCTCTTCCTATCCACCTTGCATCCTGCAAAATCAGAGTCAGAAAATCCAATAATCTCAAAAGAAGTGTTGTGTCTAGGGTACCAAATCCCTAAGCCTTGTGTCCCTAAAAGGTATTAAAAATTCTCTTAACAACAGTCAAGTGGGACTCCTTAGGGTCAGCTTGAAATCTAGCACAAAGGCAAACACTAAACATGATATCAGGTCGGCTCGTAGTCAAGTAAAGTAAAGATCCAATCATGCATCTATACTTCTTCTGATCAACAGACTTACCACTTGGGTCCTTATCTGATGGAGCACTAGAAGTCATGGGAGTGTTAATTGGCTTAGCTTTGTCCATCTCATATTTTTTCAAAATGTCATTTATGTATTTTGTTTGATTTAAAAAGTTCCATCCTCTAATTGATTTATGCTAAACCCCAAAAAGTAGGACAACTCTCCCATCAAACTCATCTCAAACTCTCTACTCATTATTTTAGAAAAATCATCACACAATTTCTTATTAGAATATCCAAAGAGTATATCATCCACATAAATTTGAACAATGAGTAAATCATCTCCAACTCTCCTAAGAAAAAGGGTGGTGTCTACATTCCTCTTGACAAACTCCATCTCTAGTAAGAATGTGGTAAGCCTCTCATACCAAGCTCTTGGTGCCTGCTTTAAACCATACAAAGCCTTTTTTAA
This sequence comes from Dendrobium huoshanense, assembly GCA_016618105.1. Classification (NCBI taxonomy): domain Eukaryota; kingdom Viridiplantae; phylum Streptophyta; class Magnoliopsida; order Asparagales; family Orchidaceae; genus Dendrobium; species Dendrobium huoshanense. The sequence continues at coordinate 62,094,359 of CM028359.1, read as the reverse complement.
TTTAAAAACATGATTTGGAAATTGGGAGCTCTCAAAACCTAGAGGTTGTTCTACAAAAACATCTTCTTTTATTTCCCCATTTAAAAAGGCACTCTTGACATCCATTTGAAAATGCTTAAATCCTTTATAACAGGCAAAGGCTAATAACACTCTAATGGCTTCCAATCTAGCTACAGGGGCAAAAGTCTCCTCAAAGTCTATCCATTCTATTTGATTGTACCCCTTAGCCACCAATCTTGCTTTATTCCTCACCACCACTCCTGAATCATTCATCTTGTTCTTAAAGACCCACTTTGTCCCAACTACACTTTGTCCCTTAGGTCTTTTACCAAGCTCCCAAACATCATTCCTAACAAATTGATTCAATTATTCTTGCATTGCTAAAATCCAAAACTCATCAGTAAGGGCTTGGTTAATGGTGGTGGGTTCAGTCATAGAGATAAAGGCAGAGTGGTTCACCTCCTTCCTAAGTCCATGTCTAGTCTTAACTCCACTAGAAGGGTCTCCTAAGATCAAATCCTTGGGGTGACTTGTAGAGTATCTTCAATCTCTAGGCAAAGTGTGTGAAGGTTCACCCCTTTCATCAAAATTTTCTACTCCTTGGGTGACTTCTATTACTCCTTCATTAATTTGGTGCTCTCTCCCCTTCCCCAAATTTTCTACTCCACTTATAATTTCTCCAACATTATCAACTTCTACTCCATGTTTCTTAGGATCAGACTCATCAAAAACTATATGAGTTGTCTCTTCCACCATCAAAGTTCTCTTATTAAACACCCTAAAAGACTTCCCAACACTAGAATATCCCAAGAATACTCCTTCATCAGATTTAGGATCAAATTTTCCCAAGTGACTTTCCATTATTGTGAATGAAAACCTTACAACCAAAGACATGAAGGTGGGAAATATTGGGTGTCCTACCCTTAAGGATCTCATAGGGTGTCTTCTCTAATTTGGCTCTAACATTCACCCTATTCAACACATAACAAGCTGTGTTAATCGCTTCAGCCCAAAAGTATTTTGGAAGAGAATACTCAGCAAGCATGGCTCTAGCAGCTTCCACCAAGGTCTGGTTCTTCCTTTCAGCTACCCTGTTCTGCTGAGGGGTCCTAAGAGCTAAAAATTTGTGGCTAATCCTCTTGTCCTCACAAAAATCTCCAAATCTTTCATTTTTAAACTCTCCCCCATGATCATTATGGATGGTCAAAATCTCACAACCTAGCTTTTTCTAAATCCAAGTAGAAAAAGTTTTAAACTCCTCAAAATACTCATTTTTATGTGAAAGAAATCTAGTCCAAGTGAACCTCGAGTAGTCATCAACAATCACAAAACCATAGACTTTCCCTCCCAGGCTGGCAGTGCTAATGGGTCCAAACAAATCCATGTGTAGGAATTTTAAAGGTCTAGAGGTGCTAATGTCCTTAATGGGGTGAAAGTGGAGTGGACTTGCTTTCCTAGTTGACAGGCATCACAAAGGTGGTCTTTTAAAAACTTAAGTTTGGGGACACCTCTAACTAGGTCCTTTTGGGTCACTTTCCTTAGGGTTTTCATACTTGCATGATAAATCCTCATGTGCCACAACCAAGAATCATCAATCACAGTTTTTAAGTAAAAAGAAGCAGCACATTCAATGTTATTTAAATCAAGCATGTAGACGTTGTTGATCCTCTTTCCCTGCAAAATAGTGTTGTTACTTAAACTTACAATGCATGAATTTGCAAAGAATTGCACGATGAAGCCTTCGTCACAGAATTGACTGATGTTGAGCAAGTTGTGCTTCAATACATCTACAAGCAAAACATTTTCAATCATAAGGTTCTTGGAATTACCAATTATACCTGCGTCTACCACCTTCTTGGTGGTGTTGTCTCCAAGAGTAACCTTGCCTCCAGTGCTGGACTCTAGTACAACAAACTGGCTGGCATCACCAGTCATATGTCGAGGGCATCCACTATCCAGGTACCACATACTCTCACGAGGCCTTTTGTGAGAGCCCTCCTGCAAAATTACTAAATGTTAGATTTAGGAACCCAAGCAGGTTTGAGTTCCTTCTTATGAAGATAAGAATGCAATGCATGTGTGGTATGCAGTGGATCAAGCACCTTAGGTCTCCACACCCAATGTGTAATATGGTGAATCGTGCAAGTGTGTGAGATGTGTCCTAGCATGCCACATGAAAAACATTTAACTCCAGGAAAGGGATTTCTTAAGTGATTTGAGTTATAATGCCTCTTCATATGTGTTGGCAATTGATCACAAGTAGGTATCATCCTAGTTTTCTTACATGCTTCTAATTCATTTTGAATCTTTCAAAGTTGTGCTTTTTAAGACTTCATTTTCAATCCTCAAATTTTTCTCTTTCTCATTGAACTTCTTAAAATCAGATTCAAGTGATGTGTATGAGACTTTTAATGCATCATGCTTTTCAACTAATTCACAATGATTTTTATTTAACTCATCAAATTCATCAAGTAAAGTCATATGATTTGAATCAATCGTTTGATGATCTTTAATCAAAATTCCATGCTCTTTTTGTAGATTTAAAAATTCTAATTTCAAGCTAGCATGGGTTTTCTTTAATTTACTATATGATGCATGAATTTTTTCTGAAACTTCAAGAAGTTGATCGTAGGAAAGTTCACATACCTCTTCTTGATCAGGATTATTGTCTGCCATCAAGAACAATTTTGATGTCTCATCTTCTGGTTCTGTCTCTGATGAATCTGATGCCGAATCCGCCCAAAATACTCTTTGTACTCTCATCTTGTCCTTCCTTAGCTTAGGTTTCTCCTCACCCTTTCCTTTGCTTGAGTGGTCTTTAAGTGTAGGGTAGTCAGTTTTCACGTGTCCTGGTTTCTTGCAATTATAGCAAATAACATCAGAAGATTATTTAACATGTTTATGATCTTTACCTTTTCTCCAATTTTGATGATGCTTTTGTTTCTTCCTTAGAAAGCTTTTGAATTGCCTTGTGATGAAGGAAACTTCATTGCTTTTAGACTCAGAATATTCAGAATCTGATTTGTGCGCCTTTAATGCAACTATTTTCTCCTTCTTCTTCTCACCTGCATCAAAATTTCTTTGATTCACCCCTTGCTCGTAAGCAATGAGTGAGCCAAGTAAGTTATCAATAGAATAAGTGTTCAAATCCTTAGATTCAGTGATTGCGGTGATTTTAGCATTATACGACGAAGGCAAACATCTCAAAATCTTGTTAACTTTTTCATAGTTTGAAATTTCTTTTCCTAGTGCATGCAGTGAAGTAACTATCTGAGTAAATCTTGTGTGCATGTCAGAAATTGATTCATGAGATTTCATACAAAAAAGTTCATAGTCATGTAAGAGAATGTTCAAACGGGATTGTTTAACCTCATTAGTACCTTCATAGGCGATGCATAATTTATCCCAAATCTCTTTACCAGTTTTACAAGTGGAGACATGCATGTAATCCTCATATTTTAAAGTACAGAAAACGTAGTTCAAACATTTTGCATTCAATTGATCTAAATCTCGTTCATTGAAAGTCCATTCAATAAAAGTAACTTCAGTTTTAACACCATTAATTTCACGAGAAGGTGGAGAATAACCTTCTTTGATAAGCATCCACATGCGATAATCAGTAGATTATAGAAACATTGACATGTGGGTTTTCCAAAAATCAAAAGGTATGTTATCGAACAAGGGAGGTCGGGTAATAGAATACTCTTCTGTAGTGTTATGATTCCCAAGGTTAGCCATGGATCAAATTCAAAAAGTTTTCAAACATAAATTTTTGAATCCCGCTCTAATACCACTTGAAAGTGCTCAGATGACACTAGAACCTGCTCTGATACCACTTGAAAGTTCATTAGGGATGTTAAGCCCTATAGAACTGGCCCAAGCTAACTAAGAGGGGGTGAATTGGTATTTTAAAAATTTCTTTTCACAAAGAATAAAAATCATATAAACCAAAATCACACCACAAAAATAAATGCGGAAATAAAAGTGCGGAAGCAAGAAAATAAGAACACAGAAATTTATAGTGGTTCGGTCAACTCGACCTATGTCCACTCCCCGGAGGAGCCCTCCGAGTATTGCACTATAAATGTGACTCTCATTTAGCCCCCACAGCTAGGCGAAGAAGCCTTTACAAAGCACCTCCTTTTTGCCACCCCGGCAAGGCAGAGAACCTACCTCCTTTTGCTTCCTCCTGAAGCTGGCAGAGAACCACAACTAAAAGCTAACTCATTACCTCTACCGACCCTTCCACGGATGAGAAACTCTAGACGAAGAACAAGCAGAGCGATCCTTGAAGCAACCCTTGTGAATCCCCTCACAAGCTCCCCCTCACAAGATCCTCTCTCACTCCCTCTCTCTCTTTCTCTCCTCAAGGCCTTCTCAGGTCATGGCAGCAGCCAAAGGTCTTCCAAAACATTGAACAAGAGTTCTTAAATAGAAGAGCTTCAAAGGAGCTCATTAATTGCAAGTTGTCGACAATATCGTCCAGGCCGATATGGACATTGGCTTGGCCGATTAGTACAAATCTCAGAAGATCGGCCAGAGCATCACCCTGAATGCAAACTGGACGATTTAAAATTGGCTTGATTGTCCAGGCCGATCTTACGATCGTCCCGGCCGATTAGTTCAATTTAGAAGTAAATCGTCCAGAGCATAGCCCTGAATAAGAGCTGGCCGATATTTATCGTCCTAAAGTAACTTAAGATTTTTGAATGGATTCGTCCTGGCCGATCCTGTGATCGTCCAGGACGATATGATCATATCAATCATCCTTAATTACTCCCTTGATTTCCTGATCAATTAAGGCATAATTTGAGAATTTCGTTTCCAGGCCGATCAATGATCATCCTGGCCGATAATTTAAAAATACAGTATACCTTAATTGTCTATGGCGACAATTTCTTTCTGTTTTGAGCTTATCGTCCTGGCTGATACACGTATCGTCCAGCACAATATGTTAATGACGGCTGCCTTAATTAAGAATCCTTATTTAGACTTTCTATTTTAAGTCTGATCATCCAGGACGATGTAAATATCATCCTGGCCGATATGAGCAAAATTAGAAATTCTAAGTCTCTCAAGTGTGTGTGTGTAGTGTTACTTAGCATCAGTCTCTTTGACCATTACAAGTAGACTCAAAAAATGAAAAACAAAAGTACAGACTGACTCAACCCTAAACCTACGAAATCCTGAACTGGCTTTGTCTGTTCGTTCGATCTTCGATTCCTGAAAAGTTAGAAGAAACAAGTAGTCCAAGGGAATCAATTGTGTTTGTCAATCATCAAAACACAGGTCATGAAAATAGGTTTGCAACAGACACAAGTCCCAGACATGTTGTTACATGTTAAGGAAATATAAGAATGATTGGACAAGACATAGGAGTCTTCTCTTAAACTTCAACAATCTACTTGAGAAATCTTTGAAAGAGCTATGAAAGCAAAATCTAATTCCAAAGCTCCTGAGTTAGCACTAGCAGCCCCTCCTTGTCCGTTAGAGGCACCTCTAGTCCAACCTACAATTCATACAGTTCCTCTAGTACCTCCATAGAAAGATCTTAAGCAACTCATTGAGGATCAAGTAATGGAGGCCTTAGCCCATTTGCAAGGAATTACATCTATTCTGAAGGGTTGACCCTAACCCAAAGAATATGATTTGGTTACGTATCCCAAGGGCTTTGTGCCACTGTCTTTTAAGAATTTCATCAGTATTGAAAATCCAAGACAACATTTAGCCCACTTTCGAGCAAGTTGGTTCAATGCAGAACTTTTATTTTGCCAATTTATTAGTAGTCTCCCTGGCATTACTTTTCAATGGTATGTGAATCTGCCCAACAGTTAAGTGAAAACCTTTAATGAACTATAAAATCTATTCTTAAAGAGATTTCTAGAGCATAGTAACGCACCATTGTGGGCAATCTAGTCATTTAAATGAAAAAGTTAGGGGAATCTTTAGTTGAATATATCTTGAGGTGGAGAAACATCTCGATGAAGTGTAAACCTCTATTATAAAAGCAACATTCCGTGGAGATCTTTTTAAAGAATATCCACATCCTGATTGCTTTTCTCCTAAAGGGTTTCATGATTAAAATGTTTTAGAAACTTTTAAACAAGACTAGTAATCTGCAAGATGAGGATCCTAGGATGCCATTCTTACATGAACAATCTGATGAAAAGAAGGGTCCTAAGCTGGTTAAATCTTTTGAGAAGAAAACCATAATCTCAATAGTTGATAAAGGGAAAAGGTCAATTGTCAATCAGTATAGTGTTCCTCCACCACCATAGATTCAAAAGTAACCATACCAAATTACTTCTCAGCCTCCAAGGGAATCTTATTCAACATTTCTTAAGGAGTGGTTGGTCAAACAATACCCATTTAACAGAGATTCAATAAGAATGATCTTTAGGAGTCTTAAAAAAAAAAACTAGACTATCAGTTGCCTGAAGCCAGAAGGCTAGAAGTGAAAGACAAGAAAGATGATCCTAAGTATTGTCCTTAACACCATATGCTCAGTCACCCACTTGAGAATTGTGTTGTGTTTAAAGACTGGCTAGAAAGGAACCTCATGTAAGGTAACATTATCATACCTAAAGATATGTTGTAGATTCGAAACAAGCTTCAATCAAAACTATCTTAGGTAACACTCTTAACACTTCTCTGTCCATTGAAGATGGTTGGGACATTAATTTATTCTGGGCATTTAAAAAGTTGATTAATAAATCTTTTTGTCTTTCTCAACAGCTGACCATGACAGCTTAAGGCCCAATTTGGGAGGTTGACTTAGATACTTCGTAGGAGGATGTTGAGCTGCTTCCATCTCTAGTAGTCATAAAACTATTGTACTTCATGAAAAAGAAAAGAGAGATATTTTTATAAAGAGGAAGTGTGTAGATGAGAGATGTATTTGTGTGGAAAATGGTGATGTAAAAACCCTTTCCCCTCTACTATTATTTGACTTTTACTTTGCCCCATCAAAGGCACAGGATCACAAAATTAATAAAAAGAATCCTTCAGCTCCTACATTGATGATTAACCATGAGACTAAAATGTAAGTTGATAATTCCTCTCCTCCCAATGAAAACTCTATCTATATCAATATGAATGTTCATTAATCCAACCTGTTAAGTCTAGTAATTAGGTTGTTAAGCCTAAGTTAATGTCCCAAAGGCTACCAAGAGGGGGGTGAATTGGTAGTTTAAAAATTTTTAAGCCCTCTTTTAAAATTATGTTGAACCGAAATAAAAATTGTTTCTTTTAAGTTTTATAGAAAAAGTTTTTCAACCACAAAGTTTTTAAGACTTAAAAAATAAAATGCAAAAACGTAAAAACTGTAAAGTAAATGATACCAGATTTATAGTGGTTCGGTCTATAACCATACCTACATCCACTCCCCGGAGGCACCCTCCGAGTATTGCACTAATACCACAAAGTGACTCTCCTTTTGCACCCACAGCAAGGCGGAGAAGCCTTTACAACACACTCTTTTCACCACTACCCGGTGCGGAAGAGAATCGTCGTCCTTTTACACAATCCCCAGTGTTAGCAGAGAACCGTCCATCCTTTCACACTCTCCTAGTGTGGGCAGAGAACCCTTCCGTCCTTTCACACTCTCCTAGTGTGGGTAGACAACCCTACCGTCCTTTCACACTCTCCTAGTGTGGGCAGAGAACCCTACAGCTGTTCACACTCTCCAAGTGTAGGAAGCAATCTTTTCTGGTATTCACACTCTCCAAGTGTCGGCAGTGAACCGGATCACCTTGACAGATCTTCTCACAAGAAATCTAGAAGGAAGAAAGAAAAGAGTGAAGTAATCCCAATTCACAAGTAGAGATTCTTACCTTTGAACTCCAAGTGAAGCCTTCACGCTCCAGTGGTAGGAATCCTCCTTTGAATGCACTCTCACACTCTCTCCTTAGCTATTCTCTCAAGAGGCACGAAGATCAAATGAAAAAGAGATATTGGGTGGCAGTCTAATTTGGACTATTTATTCAAAAGACAAGAAAAACTAAAAACAGTAAGTTTTCAATTCTGTACGCAGTTGATCGTCCCGTATGATCGTGGATCATCTTGGATGATTTTACTTAAACGCTTTGAAATGACCCTATTTGTATATGTGTATGAAATGTCTTCGTACACACTGATCGTCCCGTACGAACTAAGTTTGTCCGATACGAACGGTTATTACTATGTCGGTCTAGAAAACTGCTGAAAACCGTTCTAAGTCGGTTAATCGTCTGGACGAAAATTGGTTCATCTGGAAGAAATTTTTATAGAGAGCAGATCGTTTTCTGACGATAATTAATTTTGTCTGGACGAAAATTTTACAGAGACCAGATTGTCCTGGACGATAATTAAGTTCGTCTGGATGAAAATTTTATAGAGAGCAACTCGTTTTCTGACGATAATAAATTTCGTCTGGATGAAAATTTTACAGAGACCAGATCGTCTTGGACGATAATTAATTTTGTCCCTGACGAATAGGACTTAGAAAATTTTTCAAGCGAGTTCCTATTCGTTCTATGTGCTCAATAGGAGATAACTGTCTGATCGTCCCGTACGATCTGATATCATCCCGTACGATCTGATATCATCCCATACGATCAGTATAACTTAAATATGATCTCCTTATGTGTGTGTGTATGTTTTTATTCACTCAATTACAATCACTCCCTTTCAAATTTAATTCAAAGAAAAATACAAGCTTCAAATTCATAAAGTATCTCATGTTGAATTTGATTTAAAGTTTTCGTAGTCTGGAGTCTGATTTTCCTGAAATGTTAGTACACACAAGAGCAAATATAAATCTTCTAAAATTGTTAGGAGATAACTACACATTTGAACAATAATGTTTGGAATCATCAAAACTATACAAGTTGCAAAAATGTAAAGCATGCAAATAGCAACTATTTTAACAATCTCTCCCTTTTTGATGATGGCAAAACAATTATTGTTTGTATGATTTCAATTTAAACAAATCTCCTAAACTCCCCCTTAATTGATGAATACATGAAAATAAGGAGGCATTTTGAACCAAAGAACAAAAAAAAATAATTGTTTTTCAAAAAAAAATTTAACAAAATTACAAAGTTAAACACAAAACCAAAATGCAAACAAAACAATTAAAACAAAACAAAACATACAAACACAATAAAAACAAAACATACAAATACAATAATTTCTCCCTCTTTTTGACAACAACAAAAAGTGATGAAGAAATAGACAAGAAATGTAAGTAATTATATGAAATTCATTTGAAAATTTAATCTAAATGGTGATTGTCATAAGGTATGCAATCTAAAACTAATAACATTAGGTCAATCATAGAAAATCATAAAATTTAAGAAGTGATATAACATTGTAAGTAAGAAGAATTTATCAAAGACATGATTCAATTTAGACATTCGAATATAGAAAATCATTACAAGAGAGATGTATAAAAATTCTATATTTCAAAGTTCAATAGAATATAAATAAACATAAGATTAATTTGAATTAAGAGATTGAAAGAATTTGGAAAGAAGAGAATTACCACATGTGGCGATTTGCGCATCTTTTTCAAATTTTTGGGCACATTTTTGTGCATCTTTTGACATTGGGCTAATTTTGTACCTCTTTTTCATATTTGTGAACCTTTGCGCATTCCTTTTGATTTTTATACTCTTTGTACAATTTTCAAGAGTAATTGAGACCAAATCTTTCCAAAATCAATAATCTAAAATTTCAAATATTTCTAAGTGCATAAATATCACTTGAGCATAGAAATACAAAATAAGAAAATATCTATATTGTAATAATAAAATTAACTTTTATGTAGTCTAAATGAATAGACATGAATTTAAAAGTTCTAATTATAACAAGTTATAAACAACTTTTAAATTTAGAAAGACTAGATTTTCTAATGTAATTAATCTCAAATTACAATCTAATTTAAGTACAATTAAGATTAAATAAGACTAATGAAATTCATAAAAATTAACCACATTCCAAAAACAAACCAAATTTGAATCAAGTACAACATGCATTGATATTAATAAAAAGAATTACATATTTATTTCATAATATTAAAACAACTAAGAAAATACACTGAACTTTTTAATAAAGACAAACTAAAACAACCACTAAAAATAAACACTAACACAACAAAACATTTAAAACAAAACACGAGTACAACAAACACAAAGAAATTCATCTCTCATTCTCTATTCTTCTTCTGGAGGAGGAGGAATGCCACTAAATAGGTTGAAGTAGGAGGCCATCATCATAACATTGGTATTGATTTCATGAACTTCATTTCTGATAATATCAATGTCCTATTGCTGCTGCTGGAGTTGAGCATCAATTTGATCAAATCTTTGATCAACATGAGTCTCAAGTCTGTCAAATTTCTCAATCAAATTCTAATAATCTGATTGAGGTGCAGAAGTTTGCTCTCTTACTTCTTCTTCTTCAGAAGTACTGGCATGTGCTTTCCCTTTTTCCTCCTTGAAAATTGCTCTGAAAGAAGCATCTTTGTAGTAGACCGGCTCTTCGTATTCATCATCAGGATGCACTAAGTTGTATTTCTTTTCCAAAATGTATGTAACTAAGTGTCCTAATGAGATGTTCCTTTTTCTCTTTTGTTCTGCATGTCCAATTTTTGAAAGCCCATAAAGATGGTCTAGGATAAGTTGGGCTTCATCGATAGGCTTATGATCCATAATCAAAAAGGTCAAAACAGAAAGGAGTGGGGTAATATTAATTCTATCACCAGTTTTGGGAATGATTGAAGATCGAAGAATGTGATGGATGATTCGAGCATTTCTGGTCATTCCTGAAACTCTAGCAACATGATAAGTTATGCCATTTTCTCTAATCACCCTATTGACTTGATACCATTCGAATTTGTTTTCATTCATAAGGGTGTGTGCTCTATAGCCTTCAGTTCTTAAGTTCAAAAAGGCACCAATGTCGTGCTTGGTGATTTCAACTTTTTGTTTGAAAACAAAAGAACTTATGCAGGAGTGGTCAGAATTAAAACTCATGTTGGCTAGAAAGTAGAGAAAGGTTTGTTTGTTGTAAAGGTGGACGAGAGAAAGAATGAATTAAAACTGGGTGGAGGCAAAAAGGTGCATTACCTTAAAGTTTATCTCGCTTTGAATCAGAATGCGAGAAGGTGTGATTTTGGCATATGCAAAACGAGGAAAGGATTGCTCATTTGCCTTTGAAAAGAAGTTTAAGAGGCATTTCTGTGAGGTTTCTTTGCCAACACCTTTTGTCTTTTGCTTGAGGAGGCCATTATCGATTTAAAGTCGAAAGAGATTGAAAGTGAAGTTTGGAGATGTGATTGTTGAGTTAAAATTCGTTCATATTTAAAGAAAAATGATACGTTTGTCCTGGACAAAAACAGTTCGTCCTGGACAAAAACAGTTCGTCCTGGACGAAAATTATCGTTCGTCTGGACGAAAAAAGTTCGTACAGACGATCCATTTCATCCAAAATGAAACGGCTTTTTGTAATCAACACAATTTACGATGCGTCCTTTCGTACAGACGTTTGACTTGACCGTTTGTACAGACAAAAAAATTTCGTACAGACGATCAAAAGTTAATTCATTTTAATGTCAGTTGAAAACCGTCACCTACAATGAAACGACGTCTGTTCGTCTGGACAAACAAAAAGTTCGTACGGACAAACTTCACATTTAAAACTGCCTTATCCACTCAACCGCTGCATTCAAACGTCCCGACGTTTGAGAAAATAAATATTTCATCCTGGACGATCATTAGATCGTACAGACAAACTACATTAAAAATTGCTCTCAAAACGTTTCATATCACACAAACTGAATTTAACACACATCGTCCAGAACGAAAAATTTCGTCCCGGATGATTTCCACACATTTTTGGATTTTTGAATTTTTTATTAAAGAAAAACAAACAAAACATTCAAAACACAGAAAATAAAGGCAAAACCACAGACTCTAAAATAAACTCAATCGAAACACTCAGAAATTACAAAATTCAAAATAAAAATCAAAGACAAATAAACTAAGAAAACATAAATATCAATGTTGCAAAAATATTTTTATTTAAGCAATCAAATCAATAACATCAAGCCTTGTTCTTAATGTACTGAAGGTATCAAAGGCTAAAGGTTTTGTAAAAATGTCTGCAAGTTGATTTTCAGTTGAAACAAGTGTGAGTTCAATTTCTCCCTTGGATACATGATCCCTTATGAAATGATGCCTTATGTCAATGTGTTTGGTTCTAGAATGTTGAATAGGATTTTTGAAATGCAAATAGCACTAGTATTGTCACAATAAATTGGAATAGTGCCTATAGTTAATCCTAAATCAATCAACTATTTTTTTAACCAAAGTACTTGTGCCACACAACTTCCTAATGCAATGTATTTTGCTTCTGCAGTAGATAGTGCTACTGAATTTTGTTTTCTACTAGACCAGGAAACTAATGAATTTTCAAGGAATTGACATGTTCCAGAAGTGCTTTTCCTATCCACTCTACAGCCTGCAAAGTCAGAATCTGAGTATCCAATAATTTCAAATGAATAGCTAAACTTAGGATACCAAATCCCTAAGTTTTGAGTTCCTAGTAAATATCTTAAAATCCTTTTCACTGCTGTCAAATGTGATTCTTTTGGATCTGATTGAAATCTAGCACATAAGCAAACACTGAACATAATATCTGGTCGGCTAGCAGTCAAGTAAAGTAAAGATCCAATTATCCTTCTAAATTTCTTTTGATCAACAGATTTTCCCTTAAGGTCCTTATCCAACTGAACTGAGGAACTCATTGGTGTACTAACAGGTTTAGCATTGTCCATTTCATATTTTTTGAGGATGTCCTTAATATATTTAGTTTGACTAAAAATGTACCTTCCTCAAGTTGCTTAATGCTAAATCCTAGAAAGTAATTTAAATCTCCCATTAGACTCATTTCAAATTCACTACTCATTATTTTAGAAAAATCATCACAAAGATTTTTATTTGAAGATCCAAAGATTATGTCATCCACATAAATTTGAACAATGAGTATATCCTTTCCAAATTTCCTTAAAAAGAGAGTTGTATCCACACTTCCTTTTTCAAAAGATCTTTCAAGTAGGAAGGTGCTCAACCTCTCATACCAAGCTCTAGGTGCCTATTTCAATCCATATAATGCCTTTTTTAACTTGAAAACATGATTTGGGTATTTAGAATTTTCAATACCTGGAGGTTGTTCTACAAAAACATATTTCTCAATTACCCCATTTAAAAAGGCACTCTTGACATCCATTTGAAACAATTTAAAACCTTTAAAACAGGCAAAGGCTAGTAAAACCTTAATTGCTTCAAGTCTAGCTACAGGGGCAAAAGTCTCCTCAAAATCAATTCCTTCAATTTGATTATACCCCTTAGCAACTAATCTAGCCTTATTTCTAATGACTACTCCTGAGTCATTCATTTTATTTTTGAACACCCACTTGGTTCCAACAACACTTTGATCTTTTGGCCTTGTAGTTAATTCCCAAACTTTATTTCTTACAAATTGATCTAACTCTTCTTGTATGGCTAATATCCAAAATTCATCAGAAAGTGCTTGATCAATATTAGTGGGTTCTATTGTTGAAATAAAGGCTGAATGATTGACTTCCTTTTTTAATCCACGCCTAGTTCTAACACCCTCACTAGGTTCACCTATAATCAATTCTCTTGGGTGGTTTTTAGAAAATCTCAAATCTCTCGGCAAAGGGTTTTCTCTTTCCAAATTCTCTTCCACATTTTCTTTCATATTTAATCTATCAATCTTTTGGGAGTTTTCTTCAATCTCTTCTTCAACAACATTTGGCTCTTCCAAATTTCCATATTCATCAAATACAACATGTGTGGTTTCTTCAATGACTAAAGTTCTTTTGTTGAATACCCTATAAGATTTTCCAACACTTGAATATCCAACAAAAATTTCTTCATCTGATTTTGGATCAAATTTTCCTAAGGCAGATTTTCCATTATTATGTATGAACACCTTGCAACCAAATACATGCAAATGAGACAAATTAGGTGTTCTACCTTTTAGCAACTCATAGGGTATTTTATTCAAATTTGATCTCACATTCACCCTATTCAGAACATAACATGCAGTACTAACCGCCTCAGCCCAAAAATATCTAGGAAGTGAGTATTCTGCCAACATTGCTCGGGCGGCTTCTATTAATGTTCTGTTTTTCCTTTCAACTACCCCGTTTTGTTGAGGGGTTCTAGGTGCAGAAAAATTGTGATCAATCCCTTTTTCTTTACAGAAATTTTCAAATCTTTCATTTTCAAATTCTCCTCCATGATCACTTTGTATAGAAATTATTTCACTCCCTAGTTTCCTTTGAATCCAAGTAGAAAAATTTCTGAATTTCTCAAACGATTCACTCTTATGAAAAAGAAATCTAATCCAAGTGAATCTTGAGAAAACATCCACTATAGCAAATCTGTATACCTTCCCTCCTAGACTTACAGTTCCTTCAGGTCCAAAAAGATCAATGTGTAGAATTTCTAAAGATTTACTGGTCCTAAGATCTTTATTGGACTTAAAAGAGGACTTCACTTATTTTCCTAATTGACATGCATCACAAAGGTGGTCCTTAGTAAAGTCTAGTGTTGGTATACCTCTCACTAAGTTCTTTTGGGTAATTCTTCTAAGGTTTTTCATACTAGAATGATAAAGTCTCCTATACCAAAGCCATGATTCATCAGAAATAGTTTTCAAACAAAAAGCAGTAGGAGATTGAATACAATTTAAATCTAGCATGTAAACATTGTTTACCCTTTTTCCATTTAAAACATTTTTCCCATTTAGGCTTATTATGCAGCTAGTAGGTAAAAATTTTACATTATAGCCCTTATCACATAGCTGACTTATGCTTAATAAATTATGTTTTAAGCCTTCAACTAATAACATATTGTCTATGAAAAAGTTTTTCAAATTTTCAATCATACCAGATCCAATCACTTTCTTTGTAGTATTATCTCCAAGTGTAACCTTGCCTCCACTCCTGGCTTCCAGCGTTATGAATTGAGCAGTATCTCTAGTCATATGCTTTGAACATCCGCTGTCAAGGTACCATATACTCTCACGAGGTCTTGTGTGAGAGCACTCCTGCAAAATTCTCAAATATTAGACCTGGGAACCCAAACAAGTTTGGGTTCACCTTTATGAAATTTATAATTAGATGCATGTATGATATGTCTAGGTTTATGCATCTTAGTTCTCCACACCAAATTAGTTTTCATCTTTAAAGTGCATGTGTGAGATATATGTCCCAAAAATCCACAATTATTACATTTAACATTAGGAAAAATATTCCTATGTTTTCTTCCATATGATTGTCTTCTAAGAGATTTCATGAATTTAGGATAATATTTAGGATTTGTAAAATCTTCAAGTTTAGGGGGGTTCCTATTATCCTCGAGAGTTCTTATTGTGAGTTTGTAAAATGAATTCATATCTTCCAAGATTTGATTGTTATAATTGATTCTATATGTCTTGCTCTCAGATTCATCCTTAAAATTCTTAAATTCTTTTTCAAGTTCAGCATAGGATGATTTTAAATTCTCAAAATTCTTATTCAAGTCATCATATTCATCAAGAAGTTTTATGTGGTATTTATCTATTAATGCATGATCTTTCCTAAGGATTTCATGTTCCTTCTTAAGCTCTTCCAATTCAAAACTTACACTAGCATGCATCTTTTTCATTTTCCTATATGCATCATGCATGTGTTCAGAAACTTCAAATAATTCATCATAAGTTAAGTCACATACCTCTTCTTGATCTGATTGATCAACATTATCTGCCATCAAGCAAAGGTTGGTGACTTCTTCTTCTTTTTCAGTCTCAGATGAATCTGAAGCTGAGTCCGCCCAGAAAGTTCTTTGAAACTTCTTCTTGCCCTTCTTTACCATTGGTTTTTCCTCTACCTTCTCCTTGCTAGGAGTGGCTTTGAGTTTTAGGCAATCAGTCTTGATATGACCTGGTTTCCTGCATTCATAACAAATCACTTCATTAGAAACCTTGCCATTTCTATTATACTTACCTCTATTTCATTGCTGGCGTCTCTTCTGCTTCCATTTTAAAAAGCTTCTGAATTGTCTAGTCATCAATGCAATATCGTCTTCATCCTTAGGTTGTGAGTGTTCACTCTCTGACTCTTCCACATTTAGTGCAATATTCTTGTCCTTTTGTGGTTCACCTGCATCAATCTTTCTTTGACTTACTCCTTGCTCATAAGCAATGAGTGAACCAAGAAGATTGTCAATAGAATAAATGTTTAGATCTTTAGACTCTGTAATTGCAGTAATTTTAGCATCATAAACAGTAGATAAATAATGAAGAATCTTATTGACCATTTCAGCATTAGTTAATTCCCTACCAAGTGCATGCAAAGAGGTGACAATTTGTGTGAATCTTGTGTACATGTCTGAAATAGATTCATTTGGTTTCATGCGAAACAATTCATAGTCATGTAACAAGATATTGAGTCTTGATTGCTTAACCTCATTTGTCCCTTCATAAGTTATACAAAGTCTATCACATATGTCCTTTCCGCTTTTGCAAGTGGAAACCCACATGTAGTCTTCAGATTTTAAAGCACAAAAGAAACTATTTAAACATTTGGCATTTAATTATACTAAATCACGTTCTTCTATAGTCCAATCTGCATAAGGTGTTTCTACCCTAACTCCATCAACTAATCTAGTTGGTTTTGTGTAACCTTCCTGGACTAGCATCCACATGCGATAATCAAGTGACTGTAAGAAAGTAGACATGCGTGTTTTCCAAAAATCAAAAGGAATATTGTCAAACAGTGGAGGTCTAGTGATAGAGTAACCCTCAGGTGTGTTTCAGTTTCCAAATGTATCCAACTACGTTAATCAAAAAGTAATTCAAACTTATGATTTTGAAACAACGCTCTGATACCACTTGTTGAGTCTAGTAATTAGGTTGTTAAGCCTAAGTTAATATCCCAAAGGCTACCAAAAGGGGGGTGAATTAGTAGTTTAAAAAATTTTAAGCCCTCTTTTAAAATTATGTTGAACCGAAATAAAATTTTTTCTTTTAAGTTTTGTAGAAAAAGTTTTTCAACCACAGAGTTTTTAAGACTTAAAAAATAAAATGTAAAAACGTAAAAACTGTAAAGTAAATGACACCAGATTTATAGTGGTTCGGTCTATAATCAGACCTACATCCACTCCCCGGAGGCACCTTCCGAGTATTGCACTAATACCACAAAGTGACTCTCCTTTTGCACCCACAGCAAGGCGGAGAAGCCTTTACAACACACTCTTTTCACCACTACCCGGTTCGGCAGAGAACCGTCGTCCTTTTACACAATCTCCTGTGTTGGCAGAGAACCGTCCGTCCTTTCACACTCTCCTAGTGTGGGCAGAGAACCCTTCCGTCCTTTCACACTCTCCTAGTGTGGGCAGAGAACCCTATCATCCTTTCACACTCTCCTAGTGTGGGCAGAGAACCCTACAGCTGTTCACACTCTCCAAGTGTAGGAAGCAATACTTTCGGCTATTCACACTCTCCAAGTGTCGGCAGCGAACCGGATCTCCTTGACAGATCTTCTCACAAGAAATCGAGAAGGAAGAAAGAAAAGAGTGAAGTAATCCCAATTCACAAGTAGAGATTCTTACCTTTGAACTCCAAGTGAAGCCTTCACGCTCCAGTGGTAGAAATCCTCCTTTGAATGCACTCTCACACTCTCTCTTTAGCTATTCTCTCAAGAGGCACGAAGATCAAATGAAAAAGAGATATTGGGTGGCAGTCTAATTTGGACTATTTATTCAAAAGACAAGAAAAACCGTCCAAAAACTACAAGTTTTCAATTCCGTACGCAGTTGATCGTCCCGTACGATCGTGGATCGTCCTGGATGATTTTACTTAAACACTTTGAAACGACTCTATTTGTATTTGTGTACAAAATGTCTTCGTACACACTGATCATCTCGTACAAACTAAGTTCATCCGGTACGAATGGTTATTACTAGGTCGGTCTAGAAAACTGCTGAAAACCGTTCTAAGTCGGTTAATCATCTGGACGAAAATTGGTTCGTCTGGACGAAATTTTTACAAAGAGCAGATCATTTTCTGACGATAATTAATTTCGTCTGGACGAAAATTTTAGAAAGACCAGATCGTCCTGGACGATAATTAAGTTTGTCTGGACAAAAATTTTACAGAGAGCAACTCATTTTCTGACGATAATTAATTTCGTCTGGACGAAAATTTTATAGAGACCAGATTGTCCTGGACGATAATTAATTTCATCCTGGACGAATAGGACTTAGAAAATTTTTCAAGCCAGTTCCTATTCGTTCTATGTGCTCAATAGGAGATAACTGTCTGATCGTCCCGTACGATCTGATATCGTCCCGTTCGATCAGTATAACTTA
Organism: Dendrobium huoshanense; assembly: GCA_016618105.1. NCBI lineage: Eukaryota > Viridiplantae > Streptophyta > Magnoliopsida > Asparagales > Orchidaceae > Dendrobium > Dendrobium huoshanense. The sequence goes on along the minus strand of CM028359.1, from coordinate 62,075,937 downwards.
AATATGATCTCCTTATGTGTGTGTGTGTGTGTGTATGTTTTTATTCACTCAATTACAATCACTCCCTTTCAAATTTAATTCAAAGAAAAATACAAGCTTCAAATTCACAAAGTATCTCATGTTGAATTTGATTTGAAGTTTTCATAGTCTGAAGTCTGATTTTCCTGAAATGTTAGTACACACAAGAGCAAATACAAATCTTCTAAAATTGTTAGGAGATAACTACACATTTGAACAATAATGTTTGGAATCATCAAAACTATACAAGTTGCAAAAATGTAAAGCATGCAAATAGCAACTATTTTAACACAACCTTCATGAAAAAGCGTTTCAAGGAGAAGTCAAATTTGAAGCGTTATCAGAAAGTGACTTCCCTCAAATTGATTTTTAGGGAATTCCTATCGTGATAAATATTTCAGATTCTGACTCCCTTTTAAGAAATGATGATCTAATGCCTTTGGTGAGCATAAACACTGCCTTAGTTTACCCTCCAAAAGATATCGAGCAGGTGCAACTTCATATTGGTAAGGTCTTACCCACTAGGCTTCCCCCTCATGATAAAGGAAAAAAAGCTATCTCTAAAGATCTAATTCCAAATCCTCCTCAACAATCTGAAAGAGACAAGGAACCACAACCTTTTACCCTGACTTAAATGATCTATTAATAGAAGAGGATGAATCCACTGGTAGTATCTACATGGTTGAAACTAGAGGATCAAACAAAGAAACTGACCCAAGTAAATGCCAATCTGATATAGAAGAAGCTTCAGCTGTTGTTAATTCAGATTTTGATGAGTCAATAAGAGATAGAGATGAGCATCATATAAAGAACTTGGAGACACAAGTCTCAGACATGTTGCTACATGTTAAGGAAATATAAGAATGATTGTACAAGTCATAGGAGCCTTCTCTTAAACTACAACAATCTACTTGAGAAATCTTTGAAAGAGCTAAGAAAGCAAAATCCAATTCTAAAGCTCCTAAGTTAGTACCAGCAGCCCCTCCCAATCCATTAGAGGCACCTCCAGTCCAACCTATAATTCATATAGTTCCTCTAACACCTCCCTAGAAAGATCTAAAGCAACTCATTGAGGATCAAGTAAGGGAGGCCTTAGCCCGTTTGCAAGGAATTACATCTATTCTGAAGGGTAGACCCTAACCCGAAGAATATGATTTGGTTACTTATCCGAAGGGCTTTTTGCCACTGTCTTTTAAGAATTTCACCATTATTGAAAATCCAAGACAACATCTAGCCCACTTTCGAGTAAGTTGATTCGATGCAGGAGGGTCGTATGCTCTTTTATTTTGCCAATTTATTAGTAGTCTCTCTGGCATTACTTTTGAGTGGTATGTGAATTTGCACAACAGTTCAATGAGAACCTTTAATGAACTAGAAAATATATTCTTAAAGAGATTTTCTAGAGCGTAGTAGTGCACCATTGTGGGCAATCTAGTCATTGAAAAGCAAAAGTTGGGGGAATCTTTGGTTGAATATATATAGAGGTTGAGAAACCTCTCGATGAAGTATAAACCTCTATTATAAAAGCAACATGCTATGGAGATTCTTTTAAAGAATATCCACAGCCAGGTTTCTTTTCTCCTGAAGGGGTTCATGATTAAAATTTTTTGAAACTTTTAAACAAGGCTAGTAATCTATAAGATGAGGCTCCTAGGATGCCATTCTTACGTGAATAATCTGATGAAAAGAAGGGTCCTAAGCTAGTTAAATCTTTTGAGAAGAAAGACACAATCTCAATAGTTGATAAATGGAAAAGGCCAATTGTCAATCAGCTTAGTGTTCCTCCACCACCATAGATTCAAAAGTAACCATACAAAATTACTTCTCAGCCTCCAAGGGAATCTCATTCAACATTTCTTAAGGAGCGGTTGGTCAAACCGTACCTATTTAAGAGATATTCAATAAGAATGATCTTTAGGAGTCTTCAGAAAAAACTAGACTTTCAGTTGCCTGAAGCCAGAAGGCTAGAAGTGGAAGACAAGAAAGATGATCCCAAGTATTGTACTTAACACCATATGCTCGGTCTCCCACTTGAGAATTGTGTTATGCTTAAAGACTGGCTAGAAAGGAACCTCATGTATGGTAACATTGTCATCCCTAAAGATATCTGGTAGATTTGAAACAAGCTTCAATCAAAACTATCTTAGGTAACACTCTTAACACTTCTCTGTCCATTGATGATGGTTGGGACATTACATTATCCTGGGCATTTAAAAAGTCGATTAATAAATCTTTTTGTCTTTCTCAACAGCTGACCATGACAGCTTAAGGCCCAATTTGGGAGGTTGACTTAGATACTTTGTAGGAGGATGTTGAGCTGCTTCCCTCTCTAGTAGTTATAAAACTACTATATTACATGATAAAGAAAAGAGATATATTTTTGCAGAGAGAAAGTGTGTCGATGAGAGATGTATTTATGTGGCAGATGGTGGTGTAAAAACCCTTTCCCCTCTACTTTTATCTAACTTTTACTTTGTCCCATCAAAGGTATAGGATCACAAAATTAATAAAAAGCATCCTTCTGCTCCTACTTTGATGATTAACAATGAGACTAAAATGTAAGTTGATAATTCCTCTCCTCCCAATCAAAATTCTATCTAGATCAATATGAAAGTTCGTTAATCCAACCTTCATGAATAATCCTTTCAAGGAGAAGTCGAATTTGAACCCTTATCAGAAAGTGACTTCCCTCAAATTGATTTTCAGGGAAGTCCTATCGTAATAAACTTTACAGATTCTGACTCCCTCTTAATAAATGACGAAATACCTATGGTGAGCATAGTCACTGCCTTAGTTTGCCCTCCTAAAGATATCGAGCAGGTGCAACTTCGTGTTGGAAAGGTCTTACCTGTTAAAACTCGTTAACTATGAATTAGGTTGTTAAGCCTAATTTTATGTCTCACGGCTAAACAAGAGGAGGAAGGGGTGAATTGGTATTATAAAAATTAATTCCTCTTTTAAGAATTTGAAACCGAAATTAAACTTTAATGAATTTTGTAGAAATAGTTTTTAAACCACAGTTTTAAAACAGTAAATCACAAAAATAAAAAGTAGCGGAAAAATAATGACACCATATTTATAGTGGTTCGGTCAAAACCAGACCTACATCCACTCCCCGGAGGCACCCTCCGAGTATTACACTAATACCACTAGTGACTCTCCTTTTGCACCCACAGCAAGGTGGAGAAGCCTTTACAAAAGCTTTTCACCACTACCCGGTGCGGCAGAGAACCATCGTCCTTTTAAACTATCCCCTAGTGCTGGCAGAGAACCGTTCGTCCTTTCACACTCTCCCGGTGTAGGTAGAGAACCCTTCATCCTTTCACACTTTCCCGATGTAGGCAGAGAACCCTTCATCCTTTCACACTCTCCCGGTGTAGGTAGAGAACCCTTCATCCTTTCACACTCTCCTAGTATGGGCAGAGAACCCGCGGTTGTTCACACTCTCTAAGTGTCGGTAGAGAACCGGATCTCCTTGACATATCTTCTCACAAGAATTCTAGAAGGAAGAAAGAAAAGAGTGAAGTAATCCAAAATCACAAATAGAGAATCTTACCTTTAAAAAATAAATTGAAGCCTTCACGCTCTAGTAGTAAGAATTCTCCTTTGAATGCTCTCTCACACTCTCTCCTTGACTCGTCTTTCAATAGGCACGAAGATCAATGAGCAAAAAGATTTGGTGGTAGTCAAAATTGGACTATATATAGAAGAGACAAGAAAAATCGTCCAAAAATTGCAAATTTTCAAGTCAACACGAAATGGATCGTCCCGTACAATCATGGATCGTCCTAGACGATTTTACTTAAAGTGTAGGAAATGATCATAATAAATATTTGTATGAACTATGTTCGTACACGATCATCATCCCGTACGAATTAGGTTCGTCCGGACAAACAGTTATTTCATAGGTCGGCTCCCAAATAACTACAGGATGTAACCAACTTACTTAAGTCAGTTTCTATCGTCCTGGGATGAATAGGATTTTGTCTGAATGAAATTTTTACAGAGATTAACTCATCCAGGCACGATTCTAAATGTCATCTGGACAAAAAATTTATAGAGCCCAACTCGTCCGGTGACGATTATAATTTTGTTTAGATGAAAATTTTATATAGCCTAGCTTGTCCTAGCGCGATTATAATTTCATATGTTCAAAAATTTTACAAAGCCTAGCTCATCCTGGGACGAAAATAATTTCGTCTAGACGATCAGGACTTAGAAAAAACTTTACTCCAAAAACTGTTCGTTCCATTCCTCTTACAAAGAGATAACTGACCTTATCGTCCCGTACAAATTATATTCATCCTGTATGATCAGAATAAAATTTTTAAGATCTCCTCAAGTGTGTGTGTGTGTGTGTTTATTCACTCAATTACAATCATTCCCTCTCAAACTTAATTCATACAAAAATTACAAGCTTCAAAATACAAGATATCTCATGTTGAATTTGATTTGAAGTCTTCAGTAGTTTGGAGTTCGATTTTCCTGAAATGTTAGTATACATAAGAGGAAAAAATAAATCTTCCAAAAAGTGTTAGGAGATAACTACATATAAAACAATAATATTTGGAATCATCAAAACTATACAAGTTGCAAGAATGTAAAACATGCAAATAGCAACTCTCTTAACAATCTAACCCTTTTTTATGATGGCAAAATAATTATTGTTTGTAGAAATTTAAATTCTAAGAATTTTCTGAACACCCCCTAAATTGATAAACCCTTGAAAATAAGGAGGTATTTGAATTAAAAAAAAATTTGTTTTTCAAAAATTTTAAATAGTACAAAACAACACAAAAGACAAAAAAAACAATCAAACACACATACGAAAACATACGATAATACAAATAAAAATTACAAAAATACACTTGACACAAATACACAAGACACGACAAACAATTTCTCCCCCTTTTTGACAACATCAAAAAGTGAAGAAGAAAAAATACTTGAAATGTAAGTAGAAATATAAAAATCATTTGACAATTTAACCTTAAAACTGATTGAAATAAGTTATGCAAATAAAATTAAAAAATTAGACAAATCATAGAAATTCATATAATTTAAGAAGTGATATAACATAAATAATAAAAAAAATTTATCAAATACATGAGTCAATTTAGACACAAAGATAGAAAATCATTGCACTAAGGATGAATAAAAAATTGTATATTTCAAATTTCAATATCAATTATAAATGAACATAAGATCAATTTGAATTAAAAGATTAAAAGAGTTTGGAAAGAAATAACTACCACATTTGGCGCTTTGCGCATCTTTTTCACATTTGTGACACATTTTTGTGCATCATTTTTACTTTGGGCTTATTTTGTGCCTCTTTTTCGCATTGCGAACCTTTGCGCATTCCTTTTGATTTATTGTACTTTTATACAATTTGCAAGAGTAATTTTATTCTTTTCAAAAATAATAATCTAAAATTTTAAATCTTTCAAAGTACATAAATAATGATTGATAAGAGAAATATAAAATAAGAAATCATCGTAATTGCAATAATAATAATATTAACAATAAGGCAGTCTAAAGGAGAGACATGAAATTGAAAATTCTAATAATATCAAGTTATAACCAAAACTTAAACTTAGAATAATTAGATTTTCTAATGAATTTAATTTTAACTTACAATTCAGGTTATAGCACATTAAGATTAAAAATCTGATGATTTTCATAAAGACTAACAAATATTTCAAAAATAAGTTCAAATCAAAACATAAGAACTAATATTGATATCACTTTGAAGATATTACAATGATACATCATGATATCAATACAAAATAAAACATCTCAAATAAAAGAGAAATACATCTAACTACTAAAAATAAATAATAACTAACACATAAAGTAAAAACAATAATAACACAAACACATAACATCAAGTGCATCTATCACTCAGATGGTCCCTGATCTAGAGGAGGAGGAGTAGGAGGAGGAGGAGGAGCACCACCAAAGAGGTTAAAGTATGTACTCATCATAAGTACATTGGTACTAATATCATTCATTTTCTCCCTCATATAACCCATGTCATGTTGATATTGAGCAACCTGCTGCTGTAAATGAGTCTCAAATTGATCAAAGCGTTGATCAAAATGAGTCTCTAACTGATCAAATCTTTGAACCAAATTCTGATAATTTGGTTCATTTGCAGGAGCAGGTGCACCTTCTGGATCTTCTTCTGTATCACTTATGACATGTGCTTTACTTGATTCCTCCTTGAAGATCGCTCTAAATGATCCATCATTGTAGTAGAGCAGTTCTTCATATTTTTGATCAGGATGAAACAAGTTGTATTTCTTCTCCATAACATAGTTAACTAAGTGTCATAAGGCAATATTCCTCTTTCTTTTCTATTCTGCATGGCCAATTTCAAAAAGCCCATAAAGATAGTCAAGAATAAGTTGGGCTTCATCTATAGGTTTATTGCTCATGATTAAGAAGGTCACCATGGAAACATGGGGGGTAATATTGACTCTATCACTATCTTTTGGAATGATTGAAATTCTAAGAACGTGCCGGATGATGCGTGCATTTCGGACAAGACCGGATACCCTAGCCACATGCTCATCTAAACTATTTCCTCTAATCACCCTATTGATTTCATGTCATTTATATTGATCATTGGTGATTAAGGTATGGGCTATACCTCCCTCAATCCTTAAATTTAGAAATGCTCCTAAGTCATTCTTGGTGATTTCAACTTTTTGTTTGAAGACATAGGAGAGAATTATAGAGTGATCAGAATTGAAGGACATGTTCGCAAGAAAGTAATGAAATGTTTCTTTATTGTAGGTGTGGATGAGGGTAAGGATAAAATGAAACTGTTTCGAAGAAAATAAATGCATCACTTGAAAGGTAATTTCATCTTGGTTTAGAATTCTGGAGGGGGTGATTTTGGCTGCAGCAAACCTAGGAAAAGAATCCTCATTAGCTTTGGAAAGAAAGTTCTCGGATGAATTCCTATGAGGTTTCTTCGCTAGAACCTTTTGGCGCTTACTATAACTTGCCATTTGTAAAAGATCTAGAATACGAAAGGGATTGAAAGTGATGTTAAGAGTGTGACTTATTGATCTAAAAAGCCCGCCTATTTATTGAAAATGACATGTTCATACCAGACAAAAAACTTTTCGTCCCTTATGACATTTTTATTTGTCCCGTACAAAAATATTTCGTACAGACAATCCAATATGACCAGAATGAAACGGCTTTTCGTAATCAACGCGACTTACGAAGCATCCTTTGTATAGACTTTTGACCAGTATGATCATACAAACGAACACGTGTTAGTCCCGGGACGATCAGAACTTATATGATTTTATGGGTTGTTGAAACCGTCCCCTACATTGAATAGACATGTGTTCGTCCAAACGAACCAAAGGTTCGTACGTACGATGTTCGTATTAAAAACTACGTTATCCATTCAACCGCTTCATTCATTCGTCCCGCCGATTGAAAAATAAATCGTCCCATACGATCATAACGATCATCCAGACGAAGTAACCATTAAACACTAAAAACTGCATGCAAACAGTTTAAAATCTAACACTTTAACACATTACACAAATCATCCCGTACGAAAATTTTTATCCCAGATGATTGTCACTTAAAAAAATTTTGATTTTGCACACAAACAAAACTAAACTTAAAAAAAACACATAAAAAACACCATGTACAACAATAAAACATAGACTCAAAAAAATAACACAAAAATAAGATCAAAAACTCATAACGAACACAAAAAAAAACATTAGCTAGAAAACAAACATCAATGTTGTTGAAAACATTTTTATTTAAGCATTTAAATCAATCACACGAAGCCTTGTTCTTAATGCATTGAAAGTATTAAAGGCTAAAGGTTTTGTAAAAATATATGCAAGTTGATTTTCAGTTGTAACATGAATGAGTTCAATTTCTCCCTTGGATACATGATCCCTTATGAAATGATGCCTTATGTCTATGTGTTTGGTTCTTGAATGTTTAATAGAATTTTTAGAAATTCAAATAGCACTAGTATTATCATAATAAATTGGTATAGCCTATAGTTAATCCTAAATCAATTAACTGTTATTTCAACCAAAGTACTTGTGCCACATAACTTCCTAATACAATGTATTCAGCTTCAGCAGTAGATAGGGCTACTGAATTTTGTTTTCTACTGGACCAAGAGACTAAAGAATTTCCAATGAATTGACATGTTCTAGAAAAGCATTTTCTATCCACCCTACCGCCTGCAAAGTCAGAATCTGAATAACCAATTATTACAGATGAAGAGCTAAACTTATGATACTAAATTCCTAAATTTTGAGCTCCTGACAGATATTTTTAAATCCTTTTCACTGCTGTCAAATGTGATTCTTTTGGATCTGATTGAAATTTAGCACACAAACAGACACTAAACATGATATCGGGGTGGGTAGTTGTCAAGTAAAGCAATGATCCAATTATCCCTCTAAATTTCATTTGATCAATGGATTTTTCCTTAGGGTCCTTATCCAACTGAACTGAGAAACTCATTGGTATACTAACAGGTTTAGCATTATCCTTTTCATACTTTTTGAGGATATCCTTAACATACTTTGACTGGCTTAGAAAATACCTTCCTCAATTTGCTTAATGCTAAAGCCTAGAAAGTAACTTAAATTTCCCATTAGACTCATCTCAAATTTACTACTCATTATTTTAGAAAAATTATCACAAAGATTTTTATTTGAAGATCCAAAAATGATATCATCCACATAAATTTGAACAATGAGTATATCCTTTCCACATCTCTTCAAAAAGAGAGTTGTATCCACACTTCCTTTTTCAAAAGATCTTTCAAGTAGGAAGGTGCTTAACCTCTCTTACCAAGCCCTAGATGCCTCTTTCAATCCATATAATACCTTTTTCAACTTAAACACATGATTTGAGTATTTAGAATTTTTAAAATCTGGAGGTTGTTCTTCAAAAATATCCTCGTCAATTACCCCATTTAAAAAGGCACTTTTGACATCCATTTGATACAATTTAAATCCTCTAAAATAGGCAAAGGCTAGCAAAACCCTAATTGCTTCAACTCTAGCTACAGAGGCAAAAGTCTCCTCAAAATCAATCCCTTCAATCTAATTATACCCCTTAGCTACTAATCTAGCTTTATTTCTAATGACCACTCATGAGTCATTCATTTTATTTTTGAATACCCACTTAGTTCTAACTACACTTTGATTCTTTAGCCTTGTAGTTAATTCTCAAACTTTATTTCTTATAAATTGATTCAACTCTTCTCGCATGACCAAAATCCAAAATTCATCAGAAAGTGCTTGATCAATATTAGTGGGTTCTATAGTTGAAATGAAGGATGAATTATTGACTTCCTTATTTAATCCACGCCTAGTCCTTACACCCTCACTTGGTTCACCTATAATCAATTCCCTTGGGTGGTTTTTAGAAATTCTCAAATATCTAGGAAAAGGGTTTTCTATCTCCAAATTTCTTCCACATTTTCTTCCAAATTTATTTTATCAAATTTTTGGGAGTTATCCTCAATCTCATCTTCTATAATATTTGGCTCTTCCATATTAACATATTCATCAAATACAACATGTGTGGTTTCCTGAATTACCAAAGTTCTTCTATTGAACACTCTATAATATTTTCCAACACTTGAGTATCCAACAAAAATTCCTTCATCTGATTTTGGATCAAATTTTCCTGAGGCAGATTTTTTATTGTTATGTATGAACACCTTGCAATCAAAAATATGCAAATGAGACAAATTAGGTGTTCTCCCTTTTAGTAACTCATAGAGTGTTTTATTTAATTTAGATCTTATATTCACCTTATTCAGAATATAACATGCAGTACTAATCGCCTCAGCCCAAAAATATTTAGGAAGTGGGTATTTTGTCAACATTGCTCGGGTGGCTTCTATTAATGTTCTATTTTTCCTTTCGACTATCACATTCTGCTGAGGTGTTCTAGGTACAGAAGAGTTGTGATCAATTCCTTTCTCCTTACAAAATTCTTCAAATTTATCATTCTTAAATTCTCCTATATGATCACTTTGTATAGAGATAATTTCATACCCTAGTTTTTTTTGAATCCAAGTCGAAAAATTTCTAAATTCCTCAAATGATTCACTCTTTTGAAATAGAAATCTAACCCATGTGAATCTTGAGTAATCATCCATAATCACAAATTCGTATATCTTCCCTCCTAGACTCACAGTTCCAACTTGTTCAAAAAGATCCATATGCAAAATCTCTAAAGATTTACTAGTTCTAAGATCCTTATTGGACTGAAAAGAGGACTTCACTTGCTTTCCTAGTTGACATGCATCACAAAGGTGGTCCTTAGTAAAGTCTAGTTTAGGTATACCTCTCACTAAGTTCTTTTGGGTAATTCTCCTAAGGTTTTTCATGCTACAATGACAAAGTCTCCTATGTCATAGCCATGACTCATCAGAAACAATTTTCAAACAAAAAGCAGTAAGAGAATTAATGTAATTTAAATCTAGCATGTAAACATTATTTACCCTTTTACCATTCAAAACAGCTTTATCATTTAGGCTTAATATGCAACTAGTAGAAAAAAATTTTACACAATAACCCTTATCACAAAGCTGGCTTATACTTAACAAATTATGCTTTAAGCCTTCTACCAATAACACATTGTCTATGAAAAAATTCTTAAAATTTCCAATCATACCTGATCCAACCACCTTCCTTGTGGTGTTATCTCCAAGTGTAACCTTGCCTCCACTCCTGGCTTCTAGCGTTATAAATTGAGCAGTATCTCCAGTCATATGCTTTGAATATCCACTGTCTAGGTACCATATGCTCTCACGAGGTCTTGTGTGAGAGCGACCCTGCAAAATTATCAAATGTTAGACCTGGGAACCCAAATAAGTTTGGGTTCACCATTTAGCAATTTATAATCAGATGCATGTACGATATGTCTAGGTTTATGCATCTTAGGTCTCCACACCAAATTACTTTTCATCTTCAAAGTATAGATGTGAGCTATATGTCCAAATAATCCATAATTATTACATTTTACTTTTGGAAATGGTTTCCTAAGTCTTCTAACATTCATCTATCAATTCAGAGATTACATAAATTTAGGATACATAATAGAATTTGTAAAATCTTCAAGTTTAGGACGTATCCTATTATCCTCGAGAGCTTTTATCGTTAATTTGTAAAACGAATTCATATCTTCCAAAATTTGATTTAAATAATTAATTTTATATAATTTGCTCTCTAATTCATCCTTAACATTCTTAAAATCTTTCTCGAGTTCTGCATAGGATGATTTTAAATTCTCATAATTTTTATTCAAGTCATCAAACTCATCAAGTAATTTCATGTGGTTGTTATCAATCAAAGCATGATTTTTCCTAAGAATTTCATGTTCATTTTTAAGCTCTTCCAATTCTAAACTAAGGCTAGCATGCATTTTCTTCATTTTCTTATAAGATTCATGCATGTGTTCAAAAACTTCAAAAAGTTTGTCATAAGTTAAGTCACATACCTCTTCTTGATCTGACTGATCAAGATTATCGGCCATTAAGTATATATTAGTGATTTCCTCTTCCTTTTCTGTTTTTGACGAGTCCGAAGCTGAGTCCACCCAAAAAGTTCATTGGAACTTCTTCTTGTCCTTCTTCATAATTTGTTTCTCCTCTACCTTCTCCTTGCTAGAATTGGCTTTGAGTTTTGGGCAATCCGTCTTTATATATCCAGGTTTCCTGCACTCGTAGCAAATAATTTCATTTGAAACCTTGGCCTTTCTATTGAATTTACCTCTATTCCACTGCTGGTGTCTCTTCTGCTTCCTCTTCAAAAAGCTTCTGAATTGTCTAGTCATCAATGTGATGTCATCTTCATCCTCAGGTTGTTAGTGTTCACTCTCAGACTCTTCCGCATTCAGTGCTATATTTTTCTCCCTTCGTGGTTCACCTGCATCAACCTTTCTTTCGCTAAATCCTTGCTCGTAAGCAATAAGCAAACCAAGAAGATTGTCAATAGAGTAAATGTTTAAATCCTTAGACTATATAATTATAGTAATTTTAGCATCATATGCAGTAGGTAAGCAATGAAGAATCTTATTAATCATTTCAGCATTTGTGTGAATCTTGTGTACATATCAGAAATAGATTCATTTGTTTTCATGCAAAATAGTCATAATCATGTAATAAGATATTAAGTCTAGATTGCTTAACCTCATTAGTCCCCTCATATGTCATACAAAGTCTATCACATATGTCCTTTCCACTTTTGCAACTGGAAACCCACATGTAGTCTTCTGATTTTAAAGCATAAAAGAAACTATTCCAGCATTTGGCATTTAGTTGTGCTAAGTCACATTCTTCTACTGTCCAGTCTGCAAAAGGTGTTTCAACTCTAACTCCGTCAACTAATTTAGTTAGTTTTGTATATCCTTCATGGACTAAGATCCACATACGATAATCAAGTCAGTATAAAAAAGTAGACATGCGAGTTTTCCAAAAATCAAAAGGTATATTGTCAAACAGTGGAGGTCTAATTATAGAGTAACCCTCAGGTGTGTTTCGATTTCTAAATGTAGCCATCTATGTTAATCAAAAAGTAGTCTAAACTTTTGATTTTGAAACAAAGCTCTGATACCACTTGTTAAAACTCGTTCACTATGAATTAGGTTATTAAGCCTAAGTTTATGTCCCACGACTAACCAAGAGGAGGGGGTGAATTAGTATTTTAAAAATTAATCCCTCTTTTGAGTATTTTAAATCGAAATTAAACTTTAATGAATTTTGTAGAAATATTTTTTAACCATAATTTTAAAATAGTAAATCACAAAAATAAAAAGTAGAGAAAAAATAATGACATCAGATTTATAGTGATTCGATCAAAACCAGAACTACATCCACTCCCCGGAGGCACCCTCCTAGTATTGCACTAATACTACTAGTGACTCTCCTTTTACACTCACAGTAAGGTGGAGAAGCCATTACAAAACTCTTTTCACCACTACCCGGTGCGGCAGAGAACCGTCGTCCTTTTATACTATCCCTAGTGTTGGTAGAGAACCGTTCGTCCTTTCACACTCTCTCGGTGTAGGCAGAGAACCCTTCGTCCTTTCACACTTTCCCGATGTAGGCAGAGAATCCTTCATCCTTTCACATTCTCCCAATGTAGGCAAAGAATCCTTCATCCTTTCACACTCTCCTAGTGTGGGCAGAGAACCCACGGCTATTCACACTCTCCAAGTGTCAGCAGAGAACCGGATCTCCTTGACAGATCTTCTCATAAGAATTTTAGAAGGAAGAAAGAAAAGTGTGAAGTAATCCAAAATCACAAATAGAGAATCTTACCTTTAAAAAATAAAGTTAAGCCTTCACGCTCTAGTAGTAAGAATTCTCCTTTGAATGCTCTCTCACACTCTCACCTTAACTCTTCTTTCAATAGGCATGAAGATCAACAAGCAAAAAGATTTTGTGGAAGTTAAAATTGGACTATATATAGAAGAGACAAGAAAAACCATCTAAAAATTGCAAATTTTCAAGTCAACACAAAATGGATTGTCCCATACGATCATGGAACATCGTAGACGATTTTACTTAAAGTGTCTGAAACGATCCTAATGAATATTGGTACGAACTATGTTCGTACACGATCATCATCCCGGATGAAAGGTTCATCCGGATGAAGAGTTATTTCATAGGTAGGTTCCCAAATAACTATAGTATGTAGCCAACTTACTTAAGTCGGTTTCCATCGTCCTGGGACAAACAGGATTTCATCTGGATGAAATTTTTACAGAGATTAACTCGTCCAGGCACGATCTGGATGAAAATTTTATAGAGCCCAACTCATCCGGGGACGATTATAATTTTGTCTGGACGAAAATTTTATAGAGCCTAGCTCGTCCTGGCACCATTATAATTTCGTCTGAACAAAAATTTTACAGAGCCTAGCTCGTCCTAGTACAAAAATAATTTCGACTAGATGATCAGGACTTAGAAAAAAATTTTCTCCAAAAATTGTTCGTTCCATTCCTCTTACAAGGAGATAACTGACCTGATCGTCCCGTACGAATTGTATTTGTCCCATACGATCAGAACAAAATTTTTAAGATCTCCTCAAGTGTGTGTGTGTGTGTGTGTTTATTCACTCAATTACAATTACTCCCTCTTAAAATTAATTCATACAGAAATTACAAGCTTCAAAATACAAGATATCTCATGCTGAATTTGATTTGAAATCTTCAGTAGTTTGGAGTTCAATTTTTTTGAAATGTTAGTACACAGAAGAGGAAAAAACAAATCTTCCAAAAAGTGTTAGGAGATAACTACACATAAAACAATAATATTTGGAATCATCAAAACTATACAAGTTACAAGAATGTAAAACATGCAAATAGCAACTCTCTTAACATTGCCCACTAGGCTTCCCCCTCAAGATAAAGGAAAAAAAGCTTTCTTTGAAGATCTAATTCCAAATCCTCCTAAACAATCTGATTTTCTTTTAATTTTATCGAGTTTTGAGTTTATTGTTCCTAAGATTAATTATAATGTTTTAGTACATCATATGATGTTGTCGGGGAAATTGAGCATCTGTAATGCCGTCCTTCTCTCTTAAGAAATGAGGGAATACTTAATCAAGGAACTTCTCGATCTAGATATTTACTTAGCTCAACTAGCTTCAACTTTAAAAGATGAGGCACTCTACTTTAAGGAAATCCTGAGATGACATTTTTATATGAAGATTTACTTCTTGAAATTGTTGACTATGATCGCCCACTTTAGATTACTATAGACATGGGAAATTTCATGTGATCAAGAGTTCTTATTTATCTGGTGCATCAGTTAAAATAATGAATGCAAAGACTCTCGCATACCTTAGAATTAATATTAGCAAGCTCTTAACTAACAAGTTGGTGCTTCGTGGGTTCAATGAAAAGGGTGGGAAGGCTTTAGGTTCAATGCCCTTCCTCTAGAGATATGAGAACTAAAAACTGAAGCAAAATTTTATATAATTGATTCTGAAACAACCTTTAATGCACTCCTAGGTAGGCATTGGATTCATGAATATATAATGGTTCCATCTACCCTACACTAATGCGTAGAGTACCAACGAGATGGCATTGAATATGTAATTAGGGGTAATTTGCAACCATTCTCGATTTCAGAAATTAGAATCTATGAGGATGCTGCATATTTCATACAAAAAGGTTCCTCATCCCATTCTGAAGTTGAAATCAAAGTTGAGGAGAAAATTTTTGGACAAAGCTCTAACCGAAGTCAAGAATTAAAAGAAAAAGAAAAAGAAGAGGAAAAAGATCACAAAGTGATAGAATTATGTAATGAATATGACTTCTATATCACTGTCCTTAGGCCTCCAAACATGTTGCCTCAAAGAGGTAGGAAGGGCATGTGGTCGAGGTCATGCTTCATTTCAAGGAAGAATAACCCCCGTATACATTGACCTGGAATCAAGCTATGATAAGGAGTCAGAAAGGTGGGGCGATGTGATTCTTTTTAATTACCAAACTACAAATACTCCTCCAATATTTATTCATACTTTAGATCATGACAATGAACCTGAGGTTGATGTTCCAAAGGGTAAAAGTGATGAGCCTGAATTAACGATGCATGAAAAGCTCAGTAAAAGGATTGAGGCCCTATCCATGACCCGACTGTCGACTAGCAGGATTGTAGGGTGAGAGATTAAAGAGGCCCCTAACCTGAGTGATGAAGTAAAGAAAGTCTAAAAATATTTTCCTGGCTCCTCTTCCTCGAGGGATGAAAGTGATGTAACCCTCGAGGAGGCAGATTTTAATGATTTAATAGAATTACATTTTGTTTACTTCCATGTTTACGTCAACAATTCTTTTTCTAAAGGCCCCATAACGTATTGATGGACTAAAGATCAAGCTAGATACCATGAGAATATTTAGCAAACAAAAATTCAAGAAAAATCTTACAAGTGGTATTGGCTTTGCTACCGTTAGTTCATTTGATGATGATGAATATTATTTAATGATAACTTACCATCTTGAATCTTAGAATGTCTCAACTGATGTCATCGGTCCCCTTGATAGACTCTGTTTGTAGACTTTCGATGATCCTGATGAACTTTAAGTTTGCGATGTACCCCTTAAATTTGAGGAAGAGATTAAGTCGACAGTTGATGAGTTAGGGGAAATCAACCTGGAACCGATGATGACCCACACCCCCACTTTCATTAGTACCCTATTGAGTGAGGATGATTCTCAAAATCTAATTTGAAAGTTCGTTAGGGATGTTAAGCCCTATAGAACTGGCCCAAAGCTAACCTCAAAGAGAGAGGTGAATTGGAAAAACTTTAAAACCAAAGATAAAAACTAAAACCAATATCACCACATAGAAAACCAACGATGCGGAAATTAAACTGCATAAGTAATAAAGAAAGAACACACCGGATTTATAGTGGTTCGGTCAAACCTTGACCTACGTCCACTCCTTGGAGGCACCCTTAAAGTATTGCACTAAAATCGTGACTCTCCTTTACCCCAACAGCTAGGCGAAGAAACCCTTAAAAAATCACTTCCACCACTCCCGGTGCGGCGGAGTTGTCGGGTCCTTTGACACCAAAGAGACTTCTTCTTTGGTGAACTTACCTCAAGACAAGCCTTGAATCCGATGGTACTAAGGTGCGAGTTCGCCGGAGCAACCGTGTGGAACCCCCTCCACACTCCCTTGAGTCCCCCCTCACAGGATCTTCTCCCTCTCTCAAACTCCACCCTTTCCTCTCTCCCTTTCAAGCTCTCTTTTCAAGTTTCCCCCACAAGAACGAAGCTACAATGGCTGTCAAAGACACTTACAAAGTGTCTTACCATAGCTTAAAAAGAAGCTCTCAAAACGAGCTCATTAATGCAAGTTGTCGCCATTATCGTCCAGGACGGTAGCCAAATTGTCCTGGACGATTAGTTCAAATATGAGGAAAATCATCCTTAATATCGCCCTGAAATGAAGCTGGACGATGTCTAATCGGCCCGGACGAAATCCCCATTAATTGCATTCCAAAACTGCCTGAGAAATTTTGGAAAAATTGCTCTGGATCATTCGGGACAATATTTTATAGTCCAGGACGATCCACCGGGATGATGTCCAAAAATAAAATTTTCTTAAGTAGATATGGCAGCAGATTCTTGCTGAATTGAGCCGATTGTCTGGCCGATACAAAATCGTCCAGGACGATGTGTTTTGCAAAAAGACGGCTGCTTTAATGAGGATGTGTGTTCGTCCCGGACGATGTTATCAAAAATAGAAATCTTTTAGGGCACAATAGAAAATCTTCCAAGGCAAATGACTTTACAAACTGACACAGACCTAGTCTACCCAATGAGCTGGTTCCTGAAGTTGATCGTGTGGACCTGAAACGTTAGCACATATCGTAGAGAAATAAGGAATGTTTGTCATAGATCCGTCCCCCCAAAATATTTCAATTTGGTAAATCCTCCTAATCTCCCACACTTATCTTTTTTAAAAAAAATAGGGGAGATAAAAAAATATTTTTGTTATTTTAAAATTTTTGAAAAGAAAAAAGATACAACGTTCTCCCCTTTTGACATTATCAAAAAGAGAGGAGGCACAAACAAAAAACAAAATGAAGAAAAAACATTCCCTGATCAAGTGAAAAAATAAATGTTCTTAAAATGAGAAAGTTACCTCTGGGTTTTAATCAAAAAACTTAGTAGAATTGGATTGACAACACATAGCCCAGTAAAGGTTAAAAAATCAAGAATTGATAATCCAAACTCAAGTTCTTTAAAAAGCTCAAAAACTTTTTAATTCAATATCTAAATCAAGGAATAAATTAGAGGAAGAAACAATAATTTTTCAAAACTCCTTTCATAAAATTTATCTAATAGAAGATTAATGCACGATTTGTTGAATCATGAATCAAGATTTTCAAACTCAAGCATCGAAAAATCAAGGGTTTTCTTAAGCTTTAAGAAGTTTAAGAATGGTAAGCATTAAAATTTAGTGGGCTCATTTTATGCCTCTTGACAATTGGTTGGCACACTGCGCATCTTTTGATACACTTTGTGTATTCTATATTTTTTAATTTTGTCATTTTACGCTTCTTTTATTTTTGGCATCATTGGCCAATTTTTTATTATTATTATGTTACTTTTCTAAAATCTTAAATACCAAAAGTAAACACATACTATTGATAAAGCGAATTTTTTGATTAAGAAAATTTTGAATTAGATTCAACAACTTGCAAAAGATTCCTATGCGATAAATAAAATATAGGGAGATAAAAAATTTAGTTTCAAAAAATAATTTAAAAGATAAAAAAGATTTTAAATCAAAAGTAGAAAAACCTCTTTTAGGAAACAGAGATTGAAAGTCAAAAACATGAGTTTCCTTCCTTTGATTGTTTTTAGAGAAGTCAATCACAACTTACTAAAGATTTCAAGAAAAATTAAGAAGTAAAATTTTCATTTCTAGAAAAGTGGATGTGTGTGTTGATCAGAAAAAAAAATACGAAACAAAACAAGTAAAATTAAAAAATCTAATAAACAATAAAAATAAAAAATAAAAACAAAATAAAAAAATAATAAAGAAAAACTCAAATAAGGCTTTTATCCATTATCTCTTTCTTGGTCTGATGCTTCAGAAATCAGATCTGCCCATGAGATTTTTTGCTTTTCATTATTTTCCCAATTAAACTTTAGCTTTGCCTTACCCTTTTCTTTTGCAGGGAGAATTCTTACATTAGGGCACGTATTCTTCATATGTCCAGGTTTTCTACATCGAAAGCAAACAATGTCAGAGGAAATATGGACATCCTTACCACTTTTACCTTTTTTCCACTTTTGCTTATGCATTGCTGAGCTTTGTGACTTGCTTGACAATTCATTGCTATCGTCACCAACTAAGCTTCCACTTTCCGTATCTTCAACATTTAGAACGATCGTTTCACCTGCATCCAAAAGTCTTTGACCCAACCCTTGCTCGTAGGCAAAGAGTGAGCCAATCAAATTATCAATAGAATAATCATTCAAATCTTTTGATTCACAAATAGCAACAACTTTAGCATCAAATTTTTCAAGTAAACAACGAAGAATTTTATTAACTTTTTCAAAATTTGAAAAATCTTTTCCTAAGGTATGCAATGATGTAGTAATTTGAATAAACCTTGTATACATGTCTAAAATCGTTTCAAAAGGTTTCATAGAAAACATTTCAAAATCATGCATTAAAATATTCAACTTTGATTGCTTGATTTAATTAGAGCCTTCATATATGGTGTGCAATTTATCCCAAACTTCCTTACCAGTAGTGCACGTGGAAATTAAAAAAAAAATCATCAGAATTTAAAGCATAGAAAAAATAATTTAAAGATTTTGTATTTAATTGAGCATCCATTCGTTCATCCCTATTCAATTGATTAAAAGGAATATCAGTTTTAATTTCATTAATAATACGTGATGGTGATGAATAACCAGTTAAAATCATATGCCACATGCGAAAATCAATTGATTGCAAAAAAGTAGACATGCGAATTTTTCAAAAATCAAATGTAATATTTTCAAACAATGGTGGTCTAGTGATTGAATATCCTTCCACAAAAATATGATTATAAATATTAGCCATGGATCGAAATTCAAAAGTTTTTAAAAACTTATTTTATGAAAACCGCTCTGATACCACTTGAAAGTTTGTTAGGGATGTTAAGCCCTATAGAACTGGCCCAAAGCTAATTTCAAAGAGAGAGGTGAATTGGAAAAACTTTAAAACCAAAGATAAAAACTAAAACCAATATCACCACATATAAAACCAATGATGCGGAAATTAAAGTGCAGAAGTAATAAAGAAAGAACACACCGGATTTATAGTGGTTCGGTCAAACCTTGACCTACGTCCACTCCTTTGAGGCACCATTCAAGTATTGCACTAAAATCGTGACTCTCCTTTAGCCCCCACAGCTAGGCGGAGAAACCCTTACAAAATCACTTCCACCTCTCCCGGTGCGGCGGAGTTGTCGGTCCTTTGACACCAAAGAGACTTCTTCTTTGGTGAACTTACCTCGAGACAAGCCTTGAATCCGATGGTACTAAGGTGCGAGTTCGCCGGAGCAACCGTGTGGAACCCCCTCCACACTCCCTTGAGTCCCCCCTCACAGGATCTTCTCCCTCTCTCAAACTCCACCCTTTCTTCTCTCCCTTTCAAGCTCTCTCTTCAAGTTTCTCCCACAAGAACGAAGCTACAATGGCTGCCAAAGACACTTACAAATTGTCTTACCATAGCTTAAAAAGAAGCTCTCAAAACGAGCTCATTAATGCAAGTTTCCACCATTATCGTCCAGGACAGTAGCCAAATCGTCCTGGCCGATTAGTTCAAATATGAGGAAAATCGTCGTGAATATCGCCCTGAAATGAAGCTGGACGATGTCTAATCGTCCCAGACGATCTTGCTATTGGCCCGGACGAAATCCCCATTAATTACTTTCCAAAACTGCCTGAGAAATTTTGGAAAAATTGCTCTGGATCGTCCGAGACGATATTTTATAGTCCAGGACGATCCACCTGGATGATGTCCAAAAATAAGATTTTCCTAAGTAGATATGGCGGCAGATTCTTACTGAATTGAGCCGATCGTCCTGGCTGATACAAAATCATCCAGGATGATGTTTTTTGCAAAAAGACGGCTGCTTTAATGATGATGCCCTAATTAGGGTTTCTACTTTTGTCAGATCGTCCAGGATGATATAAATATCGTCCCGGATGATGTTACCAAAAATAGAAATTTTTTAGGGCACAACAGAAAATCTTCCAAGTTATAAATCATCAGATACCACACCAAATACAACAGACTCAAGAAAGGAAAAAGATTACAAACTGACACAGACCTAGTCTACCCAATCTTGAGCTGGTTCCAGATTGAAGTCTGATCGTGTGGAGCTGAAACATTAGCACATAAGGCAATCGTATAGAAATAAGGAATGTTTGCTATCATCAAAATCATAGATCCACAACATAATTCAGTTTCTCTCCAGTTTTAGGGATTGCTTCACCTAGAAATATGATGAAATGTCAAGTGTGTCTGTTGACGTAGTAGTCCATAAACTTGGAATTCAACATGAAGCCATTCCTGTTAAATAATATCCTCTACGTATGTGCTTAGAGATTGTGTAATAAGTCATTTCTAAAATTAAGAAGTTGGTCGTGGTTGGGTTTATTCGAGAGGAATAATATCCCTCATAGGTGGCCAGCGTTATGCCAGTTCAAAAGAAGAATGGTCAAATTTGGATTTGTGTCGATTATAGAGATTTGAATAAGGCGTGTCCCAATGATGAATTTCCTTTGCCTATACCTGAACTTGTGAAGGATATTGACTCTTCGCATGTTTTTTTCCTCCTTTATAGATGGCTCATCCAATTACAATCAAATAATGATGGCCATAGAAGATGAAAGAAACACTGCATTCAGAACTCATATATGAATTTTTTATTATAGGGTGATGCCCTTTGGCCTTAAAAATGCTAATGCATTCTACCAGCAGGCCATGACTCATATCTTTGATGACTTAATCCACAATCAAGTCGAGTGTTATATTGATGATTTAGTTATCAAGAGAAAAGTCAAAGATGCCCACATATATGACTTAAGAGTCATTTATTTAGCGGTTGCATCGCTTCGACTTAAAAATCAATCCTCTAAAGTATGCCTTCTGCGTCACTTCAAAAAAATTCTTAGGATTTGTAGTGAGGCACCATAGAATCGAGAATGATCTCGCCAAATTAAAGCCATCCTCGATATGCCACCTCCTAGGAGTCTTACCCAGTTAAGGTCTCTTAAAAATAGGTTGGCATATATAAGGAGGGTTATCTCCAAACTTTCTGGAAGATGTCAACCCTTCTCTGTCCTAGCTAAAAAGGATGCTAAATTCATATGGGATGAGAAGTGTCAGAATGCCTTTGATGACATCAAGCAATATCTTTCTAATCCACTATTTTAAGCATCCACTATTACGAGGAAACCTTTGATCATCTACACTATAGCCCTAAATGAGTCTTTAGGGGCCTTGTTAGCTCAAGTCAATGATGAGAGGAAAGAGAACACTCTCTATTAGCTTAGCCGAAGACTCCTTTCTACTAAAATTTTATATCCTTCTATCGAGAAGCATTGTCTTGCTTTGGTTTTTGTGGCCCAAAATCTAAGGTATTACGTGCTATCTAATTCAATCAGTTTGATTTTTAGAGTTAATCCTTTGCAATATCTTATGATTTGACCTATATTGTTAAGACATTTGGCCTAGTGTTCTTTGATATTACTCCAGTAAGAGATTACTTTTATTCTCCTATATGTTGTGAAAGGACAGGCCGTTGTTGACTACCTTGCGATGCACCCATTACTGCAAGATTCTCCTTTACTTGATGATTTACCTAACAAACAAATCATGAGTTTAAGGGAATTTGAAGACCCTATCTAGGAATTATATTTTGATGGTGCATAATCATCTCGACAGGGCACAACCCAAAATTCTACAATCCCTAACAAAGCTAGAATTCGCCTGATTTTTATTACGCTAGAAAAGGGAATAATGTATTTTTTCTGCCATTTTTTAGAGTCTTATACTAATAATGAGGTTGAATATGAAGCTCTGATAACCGGTTTGGAACTTATATTCTTAATGGAGATTAAAGAGATTAAAATCTTTAGTGATTCTCAACTGGTGATCAACCAGGTTACAGGAACCTAGAAGATTTTAAATCTTAATCTCCTAAAATACCATCAATATACTACTCACTTGCTCGAGTATATCCATGTCATAACTTTATATAGGGTTCCTTGTGGAAGCAATTATGTGGCGGATGCCTTAGCGAAGCTCGCAAAAGAATTCGTATTCCCAGAAGAAGACTCCATCCCTATAGAGATTCAAGGTTGTAAGGTCCTTTCGTCTATATACTTGGAGCACATCAAAGAGTAATCTGCCTAGATCCTTTTTTTCTCTATAACAACTGATGAAGATGGTGACTGGAGACAACCGTTGATCAAAAATCTTTAAGAGGGAAAACTTTCCCATGATAAATCCCTTGCTAACTAAGTTAAGAAATGTGCCTTATTATATGCACTTGTCAACAATACATTGTCCCGTCGATCTTTTAATTAGATGTGGTTGTGTTACTTTAATAAATGAGAAGCTTTGAAGATCATTAATGAAGTCGATTCTGGACTATGTGGTGCTTATCAATCGGGTCCAAAAATAAAGTTGAGAATCAAAAGACTTGGATATTACTGGTCTACAATGATTGACGATTGCATAAATATTACAAAATGTTTTCATCAATGTCAGATTTATGGTGTGGTTTTACATTAGCCACCTAATGTGTTGCACCATACAATAACTTCATGGCCCTTCAAAAGTTGAGGTATAGATATTATCGGGCAAATTAACCCTCCTTCTTTGAAGGGTCATGGCTTCATATTAGTTGTGACTGATTACTTTTTCAAAGTGGGCGGAAGCAATTCCCTTACGTAATGTAATATCCAAACATGTTTTAAAATTCTTCTATGACCATATTGTATAATAATTTGGCGTACTCCACAGAATCATATCGGATAATGGGTTTGCATTCAAGTCTACAAAAATCAATAATTTCATAAGACTCCATAACATTGACTAGAGATACTCAATAATATATTACCCCAGGGCTAATGGGTTCGCTGAGGCAATCAACAAGACTTTGGTGTAAATTACCAAAAGACCCTCAATGATAATAAAAGATAATGGGATGAGCAGTTGGTAGATGCTTTGTTGGCCTATCGGATCACTTATAAAAACCCAACCTAATCCACTCTGTTTAGACATATATGGGTCCCCTTAAAGGTACAAATCCCTTTGCTTAGAGTCGCAATCTAAAATCAAATCATAATTGAATAAAATGTAAAACTCCAGCTAAAAGAACTCGAAGGCCTTGAAGAGTGACATCTCCAAGCTCAGGAGAGTCTAGAGTTGTATAAGTCCAAGATGGTTCAAGCTCATGATAAGCTAGTGCGACATAGAACCTGTTGTGAATCTAATTTCGAGGAATATAATTTTGATGATAGCAAAATACTTCTGTTTCTTTATGACTGCCTTACCTACTAATATTTTAGGTCCACAAGATCAAACTACAATTTGAACTAGCTTAAGATTGGGTAAATTAGGTCTAAGTTAGTTTGTAATCTTTTTCTTTTCTTGAGTCAATTATAAACGATGTGGTTTCTAATGCTAAGTAACCTTGCACGCACACTTGGGGGATTTTTTTCTAACTATTTTAAAGTTTTTGTTTTTGCTCACATCGTCCGAGACGATCCAAAAATCAGCCTAGACAATCAGTTAAAAATAGAAACCCTAATTAGGCGCATCGTCCTAGATGATATTCATATTAGCCAGGGTGAAGCTCAAATAAAAAAGAATCATTTGTCAGATCTATTTAGGTATATGTTATTTTTTGACATCGTCCTGAACAATATAATGTAATTATGCCTAAATTATTATGATAATTAAGAAAAGAAATTAATGTTTGATTACTCAATCATATCATCTTGGACAACCTCAGAATCAACCGGGATGATCAGTTCATAAACCTTAGTTATTTCTAGTTGATTAAACATCAGCCTGCTTCTAATCAGGGCAATGTTCTGTACAATATGTGCTGAATTGAACTAATTGTACGAGACGATCGTGAGATTGGCCTAGACGATCAAGTTATTTTTATATCATCTAGACATCCATTCAGGGCAATGTTTTGGATGATATTCAATGATTTATACTAATCGTACAGGACGATATCCTATCGGCCTGGACAATATGAACAAAATCCTTCTGATTGTCCCAAATCATCCTGACTGATTGAGCTAAATTTATATTGATCGTACAGGATAATATTTATATCATCCTGGATGATAAAGTTAGTTTGTTGCAATTAAGAGCTATTTCTAAGCTCTTCTATATAAGACCTCTTGTTCTACCCAAGAGGACATCTTTTGCTATTGTTCTGACCTGAGAGAGCCAAGAGGAGTGGGAGAGGAAAGGAGAGAGAGTGAGAGGATCTTATGAGGGGAGTTTATGAGGGGTTTTCACAAAGGTTGCTCCAAGCAAGGGTCCATCATCATCTTCTCCGATCCTCGTCCCTTGTTCCTTGGGGGTTCTAGAGAGATCTACTTTAGCATCTGATCAAGGTTCTCTGCCTGCTTCTGGAGGAAGAAAAAGAAGTTGGGTTCTCTGCCTTCTTCTGGAGGAAGCAAAAGGGGTTGAGTTCTCTATCTCACCTGGGTTGGTGAAAAGGAGGTTTGTACATGCTTCTCCGCCTTACTTCAGGGGCAAAAGGAAGATACTGAGTTTAGTGCAATACTTGGAGGGAGCCACCGAGGAGTGGATGTAGGTCAAGTTGACCAAACCACTATAAATTTATGTGTTATGTATTACTTCCTCTTCATTTTATTTTCGCACTTTATTTTCTATGGTGAACTTTGGTTTAAGTTTGAGCTTTTGTTTAAAAAAATTTTAAATACCAATTCACCCCCCTCTTGGTTAGCATTGGGACTAATTCATTAGGGCATAACATCCCAGTCAAACTTTCAGAACCTTCCAAAGTAGAGAGAGAGAGAGAGAGAGAGAGAGAGAGAGAGAGAGAGAAATAAGATGGTATCTTTTATTTGTTGTTGGTAATTGTCTTTTCATAATTCTTTATTTTCTATTTCTTTGCTTGGAGGAACCCATGGTTATGTTATGGTTTTGGAAAGATATGATAGCCCATGATGTTGTGATGTAGTGGTTGCTGACCCTATTTTTCCCCAAACTCTTGGGTCAAAGGGTTGACCTAGTTAACTCCAAGACCTCTCCCATTCAATTCTTTGGGTCAAATGAAATCTATTGAGCCCTGGCCCAGGCCCTATATCAACTTGGTTGACCAAGTCTATATGGGTTGACCCAAATTAGCCTAAACCCCTCTATTTGGTTTTAATTCAAATTCAGACCTTCTCAAGTCCAAATCTTACTTCTCTTGGACTTAGTTGGTCAGACCTGGCCCATTAGGCCCTAACCCATGCCCTGGCTCAACCCAAGTGACCAAGTCAATCCAAGTTAACCTAATTAGCCCAAATGGGTCTAATTTGATTTCAAACCCATTCAAGCCCATCTTGAGCTTAAACCTTATTCCCACTGGCCTATTTGATTAGGTTAAATAGGTTAACCATTGACTTG
The DNA here is from genome assembly GCA_016618105.1 of Dendrobium huoshanense. Classification (NCBI taxonomy): domain Eukaryota; kingdom Viridiplantae; phylum Streptophyta; class Magnoliopsida; order Asparagales; family Orchidaceae; genus Dendrobium; species Dendrobium huoshanense. Next base: position 62,049,704 of record CM028359.1, on the reverse strand, counting down.
GTCAACCCTAGCCCCCCTTGGTCAAATTTAACCTACTTAGGTCAAATTCACCCCATTTAAAGCATAAAATTTATTCCCTTTACTCGTGAATTTAAATCCCATTATAATCATCCTATTTTCTCTCCTAATCAAGTCTAAATTAAATCCTAACCATGGATCTAAGGGCTTGAGCCTTTAAATATCCTTTTAGGGCTTCATAAGAGTTTCTCTTGCAATTACTCCTTCCCTAGAGTCTCTTGGCTGAAGATATTTCATTTGAGAGCTCTTCCCACTTCCTCCTAACTTCCCTAACTCAAATCCACCATCGAGACCTCGCCTGCAGCAAGATCTATAGCGAACCGAGGCCTAAAGGGTCCCAAGGTGACTTTCACTCAATCGAAGGTGTTTCAAGCGTCGAAGTCAACTAGGAAATTATACGTGGATGGTCTACAAGTGCAACAAGCCATAGATCTCCCGAATCCACCATGTGGATTAGGTAAAATCACAAACCCTAACACCTATATTTAAATAACTCTTTATAGACTGTATTTTATAATGTGATTTTGATCCCCCATGAATTATCATTAATCATAGAACCTACATTTAAAATTTGGTTTGATTTGGTGCACCCAATCGAGAGAAATCTTCAAAAAAGGCATTAGGGTCTCGGTTCGGGTTCATGCATAAGTAGGATGGATCTAAACCGTCGAATCCACAATCAATGTTCCATATCCCATCGTATGGCCTCTCAGATCTGACCTGGGGTCCGCTCGACTGTTGGATCGAGTTATTCGGCTCAATCAAAGCCATCCATCTGAAACAACGGAGGATCAGACAGCTCTCACACTCTGCCTACGTGGTTAAGTTAAATCCCGGCCGCGATAGTCATTGCCGCAGTTATTACGCATTGATTGTCGGCGGCGCAATCATTGTGCCGCCGCGTAATAATTGCTCTGTAGACCACATAGCCAATCCCATGTCACAATGTGTCATCCTGAGACATTTTTTGGGTTATTTATTTATTTATTTTAAGTGATTTTAAGGCTATTTTAACTTAATAATTCATAAAAAAAGTCCATTTTTTATCCAAAAAATATGTATAATATATCGAATTGATTGTATTTTAATCCTCTTTAATTTAAAAATAATATCAATTAAAAATATAATATATATTTTTAGATATCATTAAAATAGTGATATGTTTAATTATTATTATTATTATTATTATTATTATTATTATTTTAAATTATTATTATTTTAATTATCATTTTTAATCATAATTATATTTAATCTTTATTACTTTGATTATTTTGTGACTTTTTTATTATTATTATCATTATTATTTATCAATTTTAATAATATTATTATTATTGTTTTAAATCTTTGTTTTAATATTTTTAAAATTAATATTAATATTATTTTAATTATCTAAATTATTTTATTATTATTATTATTAATTGAAATATAAAATTATTTTAATAATCAAAAAAATTATTTTTATTTATTCAATTTAAATTAGTAATTATTTTCCCTTTAAAGTTATTTTAATTATCTAAATTATTTAAATTCCTAATAAATAAGTACTTAATATTTAATTTAAATATTTTCTAAATTCAAAAAAATTATTATTTTATTAAATTATTTTAAAAAATGAGAAATTATTTTCTATAATTTATGTATTAATTAATAATAATAATGTTTTTTTAAATTATTTTAATTAATTAATTGTTTTAATTTAATTAATTAATAAACTATTATGAAATTTTAATGTTTTTATTAAATTAAATCATTATTATATTTTAAATTATTTTAAAATTTCAAAAACCTTTTTTTTAATTTATTTTTTTTTATTAAATAATAAATATATATTATTTTTATTAAAGTATTTTCTTTTATCAATTATTTATACTTAAATATTTAAATACTTTTAAACTAAATTAGATTTAAATAATTTTATTTAATTAAGGTTATGTAAATTTCGGAAACACTTTAATAATTAATGTGTTTTAATTTAATAATTATTTCTAAATATTAATTATTTTAAATTATTTAAAAAAAAATCTTTTAATTACATTAAACTTAAAAAATTCATAATTATTTCATTTAAATCAAATTTTAATGTATAATACCTCTAAATATTAAGAAAAATGATTATTTTCATTTAAAAATACTTTTAGATATCAAAACTTTATTTTTCTGTTATATTTTTGTATTATACACTTATTTGATTATTTAAATAACATTTAAGTAATTAATATAATAATTATTTTGAAATTAAAAATTATTTTGAATTATTTTGAAATCTCGTTTGAGTGGTCAATGGATCTCCCCAATACTATTTATTACAAATTGGTTTACTTTTAATTATCTTATTTTCTAAAAATTATATGTATTTTAAATTCCTTCATTTTGGGAGATTCACTTTGAGAAAATTTAAACTTGGATTTTACACATGAATATCATTCATGGAAGAGAGGGTTAATGGATGGTTGAGTCACAATCATTCACTAATCGCTTTGATAAGCATATTTTACTTATTCTATCATCGTTTCTTGTATTTATAGGACTCACGAGAACTTAGCTTAGGCCCTCCTAGATTCTAGAAATTGGTGTGTTTATTTTATTTATGTACCTCTTCCATGTTCCCTTAAGGGTTCGTCCAAAACTCAATTTAAAACTCATTTAACATAGAGACACCCTAAAGACAATAATTAAGGACCCGTCAAGTGAACTTAGAAAAATTTTAGGAGCTAGGATAGATCCTTGGTTGACATAAAACTTTCAATAATTAAACTTATTAACATCTTAAATATCTCAAATTTTTCTAAGAATTTTTAGGAGCCTTTATGCCCCTTAATTAACAAACCCTAATTTTCTCTTTAATTAGGCCCCGATAAATTCAAAAAATTCTAATAAATTCATTTTAACTCAAAAAATTAATCGTAATACCTTGAACTTTTCATATTATAACCCTTAACCTTAGATAAATAGGGCTCTTTAATTGAACCTTAATATAGACCTTAATTTAACTTTTTGCCTTAAATAAATAATTAAAAACTAATAAAAATTCCAAATTTTTACCAAATTCTTGAGAACACTCCTTCGGATCATTTATGTCCTTTGGGTGTGATTCTAATCATTTTGCAGCTAATTTGGATCAAAACCATAAAATCACCCCTAACTATCCAATTTTAATAATTCATTAATTACCCAAAACTTCTAAAATTATTAACTTGGCCTAGAGAACTCCAAATCCAGCAAACTCAAAGCCTAATATTTAATTAAAATACTAGAATCTCCAAACCTAACTCTTTTTTAATAGTGACTTTTTGGACCCCCTCAGCCTAGCACATAGGACCCCATACCTTCCAAAATTAGCTAATGCAATTTAAACTTCAAAGATTATTACCATAAGTATTAAAATTAATTAACAAACTAAAATTAATTAAAATGAATCTCAACCCATTAATATTTAAACTTTAAATAAAGTTTCCCTTTTTGGCTTACAACAAATTTGAACTTTATGCAACGTGAACTAACTACCCTGCATAGGACCAATCCAAAGCCACACTAGCCTACTACACACACATAGATATGCTAGGGCATCACTTCTAGCTCTAGGATTATGTCTGGTATTTTACTTCTTTCTACATCTATGATGTGATGATCTTGCTTGTGGCATGAATGTAGGTTGACTTGGTTTGTTCTGATATGTTGTGATTGATGTTATGCTTATTCCATTATTATTCCTTCTATGCGTTACTTATGATTGATGTGTGTGTTAGACTGCCCATGGGTTAGGGTCACTTTTATACTAATCTAGTCTTATCTAGGTGGCCACGCTCATACAGTGCTAAAATAAAGGGGCCATAACCATTAAGGCTTTAATATTAATATTATTTTTTGCAGATGCTCCAAAGACTGCTTAGCCCCCTATAAAATTAAAAGAGTATGGACAAGTGTGTTTACTTTTTTTATAAATATAACTGCTTTTGATGTGATATATTAAACTACTTGGGATGAATTTCATTAGGATAATCATGTAGGAGTTTGAGTCTAAATTTTTCTTTTTAAATGTAATGTAATTTATTGTGTTGTAAAAGTCTTTAAAAGTTTGGCATTTCAAATACCTAGTACCTAAACAGAATAAGAAAGGCCCCCTCTCAGGAAATTTCTTATTCATTTGGGTACCCTTTCAGAGGATGAACCATACGGAGCTTGAAGGAGATGATCTAAAGGGAGATGATCTAGAGAGGGACGATCCACCTAAAGATGAAGACTTAAAGATGAAATGTTTAGCTTTTAAGACTTGCGACATTCAATAGGATTAGATTGCAAGTTGTTATTAGTGGAGCCTAGCCACCATTACTTTTTTGCATACCCTGGGTTATACTTATACGACACTTACCGTGAACTTTCTTACGTATATTTTTTGGATTTATATTGATGTGTTTATTTTTTTTGCATAAAAGAACATGTCTGTTTTTTCTAGGTTTCTTATTTGAATGTGATTGGCTTGATTTTTGCTAGGTTAGCTAAGATAAAAATTATTTTATACTCGTAATTAATATTTAAAATTTTAAGAATTAAATATCATAAAAACTTAACGAGCTAAGAAACTGCCGGAATCATCTGGGGTCGCATACATATCAATGCATTCTTCTCTCTCCTTCTAATAAGACACCTCTCCGCCTGCGAGTAGAGTCTAGATAATCTGGCTATGAGGATGAAGTGTCAAACTTGGGGAGGCCCAGTCTTTTTTAAAAATTATTTTCTATAAGCCTATTTTTAAAATCTTAAGCATACATATTTTGAGTCTTTTAACTAGCATGCATTGCATTAGAAACTCACTAAATTAAAATTTTAATTGCATTAACTCTAGAAGCATTCATCGTACAAAAGTCTAGGGCCAATTAGGCAACTCTCTAGATGTCAGCCCTACTTCTAAATACTCAAACTATCTACCTATCTTTTATAAAGATCGGATAACATGAATTTGAAGTGCTTAGGTGGTTAGCTGGCATCCTTTTTCGGGCAGGATATAAACCTAGGTGCATTAGCTAGGACACGGGTATTAATATTGGGTAGAACACTAAATCCACTTTAGATCTTGGATTCGAGGCTACTATAGAGGGTGTCCTGTAGTATGCCTAAATAGTGGGTAAGTTACATTTCTTTAAGGACTATAAATTTGATTATCAGTGTCACATAGATGACACCACTTCTATCATTTTTCTCTGCATGCTCTGAGTGATTAAGTTTCTATCTATTCTTATAGTCTTAGTCCCTTCGAATATTGGTATGAACCCTACATATTGGCTAAGCTGAGTTTTTTTTTTTTTTTGGTCTAAGCTGAGTTGAGCCCTTTTTTTTTCTTTTGATTAGGATTTCCTAGTCTCCCCTTTATGTATCAATCCCTTATCCAGAAAGAATAATATCAGATCCTTAATCAAGAGTGTTCTTGGGCCCTATGCTCGAGATATAAATAACCACGGGGTCTTGCACCCATGGGAAATGGAATTCCACCATCAAATAAATTCCACTCGAACTGATGTATCGGATGGGGAAAACATGTTATTTCAATTAAGTCGTATTTATTACTACCCATCGAGGTATGCTGGCCACAGCTTCTATCCCTAATAATTAGTCGTATGTGAGATCTAATCTACCCTTCCATTGGCCCATTTGCGAGGAGTGTGGAGGCATGCAATTATCTATATCCCTCGGGGTGGTGCGCTCGTATACCCTCTGTAATCTACAACCGACGGTGTCCTTTCATAGGTCTATAAGTTTATAGCTACCATGGTGAGACATGTTTCTCTCTCCATCTTTGGATCTTATATTATTCTTTCTTGTGTGTATTTTATGATTGGTACTCCTTTGATTAAGTTTGTCCTACTCTTAGTTAGGGTCCCTTTCTTAGTTATGTTCCCCTCTTAGCTAAGGTTTTCTTTAGCTATGTTCCATTTTCTTCTGGCCTTCTAGGCCATTTCAAACCTTATCAATTCTCTTCTTCTTATCAGGTTTTTGTGTTCACTTGGCTCTCTCACTCTCACAACACCGAGCAGACCCCAATGCTTTCCTACCTTTTATAGGTACTTGATACCTAAGGGTGGATTAGTTGTTGATAGTAGCTCAGATGAGGAAGGAGACTTATGACGTCAGAGTACTAGCAAGTAACCTATTCCCCATCAGATGTGTGGAATGAGAGTTAAGGATTCCTGTAAAAAAATCTTTTGAAAGTCCTTCCACTAGTGATAGTTATTTACTACAGACTAGCAAACTTCCCTACCTCCTATAAATATCCCTATGTATTCGTACTCTCTAAAAGGAGCCTTCTTACTTTTCAATAGTCTGTATGAGTATGACGATTTATCCTCTACCACACGATGTTCATTACAAAGAGTATAAGGCTATCCTTAAGGTGATACGCAGATACACCGTAGGGATATTTATTTTTATATTTATGCACACCAATTGCATTGGTGTCAGTACATAAAACCTTTAATTCGTCCTCTCCTTTCAAGGATTTATTCTACCCCAGTTTTGCTTGTCACCCCAAGCATATTCTACGATACCAAAACTAATAATTCAAATCCATTTTCTATAGGTGATACTGGGTCCATGCCCACTTGTGGTAGTCATGTGTGGCGATGTTGATTCAATGTCCCTATATAAATTCTTTTCTACTATTGATCATGATACAATAGTTGTTCTCCCTCAGTTTTGCTTGTCACCCCAAGTATGGTCTAGGATACCAAAAATAATAATTTAACCCATTTCTAATAGGTGATACTGGATCCATGCACACCTAGATTAATCAGGTGTGATGATGTTGATCTGATGTCCCTATTTGAATTTCTTTCATATATCAGTCATGATATGATAGTTAATCTTACCCAATTTCACTTGGCACGCCTAAGGGTGGACTGCGATACCAAAACTAATAATTCAACCCATTTCTAATAAGTGATGCTGGGTGCCTGGGTCCATACCCATGTTGATCCAATGTACCTAATTCAAATCTATTTTCCAGAGATGATACTGGATCCATGCCCACCTGTATTAATCAGGTGTGGTGATGTTGATCCAATGCCTATATATAATTTCCCTTCTACTATCAGTGGTGATACGATAGTTTTGCTATCCAGTTTCACTTGGCACTCCCAAGTGTGGTCTGGGATATCAAAATCAATAATTGAAACCTTTTTGGGATGAGATACTGGGTCTATGTCCACCTATGTTAGTCAGGTGTGGTGATGTTAATCCATTATCTCTCTATTATTTTATTTTCCATATCAATTTTATTATAGTTGTGCTCCCTAGTTTCACTTGACACCCCCAAGTGTGATCTGAGATATTAAAACCAATAATTCAAACTTTTTTTAGACAAGATGTGTGGTCCATACCAACCCACATTTATTTGGCGTGGTAATATTGATTAACTATCTATTCATAAATTTCATTCTTAAATTAATTTCATTATGAGTGTGATACCCAATTTCACTTGGCACCCCCAAGTATGGCATGGGATATCAAAACCCATTTTGAGATGTGATATTTGGTCCATACCAACCCACACTAATCGGGGGTTGTAATGGTGATCCACTATCCATATATAAATTCTATTTATATTCCAATTTTGTTATGATTGTGCTCCCCAATTTTGTTCATATGGAAAATATGACCTAGGTTATCAAAACCAACCATATTCCCCCTTCTCTATGTTATTTTAAACTTTTGATAAAGTTTTTAAGGAATTCCACTAACATTTGGATACCCGTGGCCACAGCATTTTGTCATCAACCACGAGGTAACTAGAAGTCAGTTTGGGAACTCTTAAAAAACTTTTCCCTAAAACATTTTTATAATTACTGTTACTTTCTCCCTCACATCCCTATGCAAATCTATGTTAGGTTAGTGTCGAGGTGACTTTCGCCTTCTATCCTACTGCCTCGATAGGGCTGGACATGTAGTTGGCCACTTTATTCACCTGGCGGGGTGCTTGATAGGATCCCTGGGAGGCATACCCCCACCTAAATCATATTTACTTCTTCCCTCAAATCCCTACACAGATCTGTGTCAGGCTGGTATCGAGGTGACTTTCGCCTTCTATTCTGCTTCCTCGATAGGGTCAGGCAGATAGTTGGCCACTTAATTACTTACTCAATTACCTAGTTGGGGGTGCCCGATAGAACCTCTAGGATGCATAACCCACCACCTCAACTCTTTATTCACTTAGTTGAAATGATCAAGTGAGTATTGAGCCCATCTATATTTGCTAAGCTGAAATGGAAAGGGAGATGTAGAGAACTACCTTGTTAAGAGAGCTCGATAGAGTCCCAATGAGGCATTCCTCTCTACCTTTTACTTCTCTGATGCCTTGTTATGATCAAGCAGGTGACAGACCCTGACTCTTTATTCACTTGGATGAAATGATCAAGTGGACATTGAGCTCATCTATGTTTGCCAAGCTAAAATAGCAAGACAGATATAGATAATTACCCGGTTGAGAGAGCCTGACAGAGTCCCTAGGAGACATTCCTCACTACATTTTTTTCTCTAACGCCATGTTATAATCAGCAGGCGCCAGACCTTGACTCTTTATTCACTTGGTTAAAATAATCAAGTGAGTATTGAGCCCATCTATGTTTGCTAAGCTGAAATGGCAAGGCAGATGGAGAGATATATTCGGTTGAGAGAGCCTGAGAAAAGCCCTGGGAGGTTTCCTCACCACCATTTTCTTCTCTGATGTCTATTATGATCAGGCAGGCGTCAGACCCCGACTCTTTATTCACTTGGTTGAAATGATCAAGTGAGCATTGAGCCCATATATGTTTGCTAAGTTGAAATGGCAAGCCAGATGTAGATAATTACTCAATTGAGAGAGCTTTATAGAGTCTCTGTGAGGCATTCCTCACTACCCTTTTCTTCTCTAAGGCCTACTTGTGATTAAGAAGACATCAGTCCCCAGCTCTTTATTCACTTGATTGAAATGATCAAGTGAGCATTGGGCCCATCTATATTTGCCAAGCTGAAATGGTGAGACAAATGTAGAGAATTACCCGGTTGAGAGAGTCTGATAGAGTCTCAAGGAGGCATTCCTAACCACCCTTTTCTTCTTTGATGCCTAGTTATGATCAAGAAGGCATCAGACTCCAGCTCTTTATTCACTCGATTAAAATGTCCAAGTGAGTATTGAGCCCATCTATGTTTGCTAAGCTGAAATGGCAAGACAGATGTAGAGAATTACCTTGTTAAGAGAGCCTGATAGAGCCTCTGGAAGGCATTCCTCACCACCCCTTTTTACCTTCTATCATACTATTTTGATCATATCAGGCAGATAGTTGGTCTATTCTATTACTTTACTTTAGTTCTTCCCTCGGCGCTGCCCTTGCTATAGGGCAAGGTCAAGAAAGGACCCCATTACTTACTATACTTTGCTTAACACATTTAGTCAACGCCAATATGAGTAGTTCACTAGTTTGTTCGCCGCTCATATTGGGAGTCCATTTGTTGACCCTATTTTTCCCCACACTCTTGGGTCAAAGGGTTTACCTGGTCAAATTAATCAGGCCATGCCCCAAGACCTCTCTCATTCAACTCCTTGGGTCAAACCAAATTTGTTGAGCCCTAACCCAGGCCCTAGGTCAACCTAGTTGACCAGGTCAATCTATGTTGACCCAAATTAGCGCAAACCCCCTATATTTGGTTTCAAATCAAATTCAAACCTTCTTAAGCCCAAATCTTACTTCCCTTGGACTCAGTGGGTCAAACCCAACCCACTGGACCCTGACCCATGCCCTGGGTCAACCTGATTGACCAAGTCAAACCAGGTTGATCCAATTAGCCTAAATAGGTCTAATTTGATTTCAAACCCATTAAAACCCATCTTGAGCTCAAACCCTGATCTCCTCTTGTCTATTTAACTAGGTTGACCAGATCAACCATTAACTTGGTCAACCCTAGCCCCCCTTGGTCAAATTTGACCTAATTATGTCAAATTCATCTCATTTAATGCATTGAATTCATTCCCTTTGCTCCTAAATTCAAACCCAAGCCTAATCATCCTATTTTCCCTCCTAATTAAGTCTAAATTAAATTCTAACAATTGATCTAAGGGTTTGAGCCTTTAGATATCTTTTTAGGGCTTCATGAGAGGGACTCTTGCAATAACTCCTTCCCTATAGTCTCTTGGCCGAAGATATTTCATTTGAGAGCTCTTTCCACTTCCTCCTAACTTCCCCAACTTAAATCCACTGTCGAGACCTCACCGGCGGCAAGATCTCTGGCGAACTGAGGCCTAAAGAGTCCCAAAAAGATTTATGTTCGATTCAAGGCATTTCAAGCATCAAAGTCAACTAGGAAATTGTAGGTGGACAGTCTACAAGTGCAACAAGCACAAGATCTCTGAATCCACAGTGTGGATTAGGTAAAATCTCAAACCCTAGATTAGAACACCTAGATTTAATAAATTTTTATAAACTATGTTTTAGAATGCTATTTTGGTCCCCCATGAATTATCTTCAATCTTAGAACCTACGTTTAAATTTTGGTTTGATTTGGTGCACCCGATCGAGATAAATCTTCAAAAAATGCATTAGGGTATCGGTTCGAGTTCATGCATGCGTAGAACGAAACTGGAATGTCGGATCAACAGTCCAGATCCTGTAGTATGGCCTCACAAATCTGACCCGCGGTTTGCTCGGCTGTTAGATCGAGTCGTTTGCTCGATCATAGCAGTCCATCCGAAAAAGCGAAGGATCAGACAACTCTCACACTCTGCTTACATGGCTAAGTAAAAATCCCGACCGCGACAATCATTATCGCGGTCATTACGCAATGATTGCCGGCGATGCAATGCCAGACAATGATTGCTCCGCGGACCACGGAGCCAATTTTGTATTGCCATGTGTCATCCCCAGGCATTTTTTGGGTTATTTATTTTAAGTGATTTTAAGGCTATTTTAACTTAATAATTCATAAAAATCTTTTTTTCATCCAAAAAATATGTATAATATATCGAATTGATTGCATTTTAATCCTCTTTAATTTAAAATTAATTCCAATTAAAAATATTATATATTTTTTGAGATCATTAAAACAGTGATATGTTTTATTATTATTATTATTTTAAATTATAATTATTTTAATTATAATTATTTTAATCATTATTATTTTTAATCATTATTATTTTGATTATTTTATGACTTTTTATTATTATTATCATTATTAATTATCAATTTTATTATTATTAGTATTATTATTATTTTCATTGTTTTAAATCATTGTTTTAATATTTTTAACATTATTATTACTATTATTTTAATTATCTAAATTATTTTATTATTATTATTATTATTTGAAATATATAATTATTTTAATAATCAGAAAAATTATTTTTCTTTATTCAATTTAATTTAGTAATTATTTTCCTTTTAAAGTTATTTTAATTAATTAATTTTTTTAAATTCCTAATCAATAAGTAATTAATAATTAATTTAAATATTTTATAAATTCATAAAAATTATTATTTTATTAAATTATTTTTTTAAATGAAAAAATTATTCTCAATAATTTATTTATTTATTAATAATTATTCTTTTATTTTAAATTATTTTAATTAATTAATTGTTTTAATTTACTTAATTAATAAACTAATGTAAAATTTTAATGTTTTTATTAAATTAAATCATTATTATATTTTAAATTATTTTAAAATTTAAGAAACCCTTTTTTTATTTTTTTATTTATTAAATAATAAAAATATATTATTGTTATTAAAGTGTTTTCTTTTATCAATTATTTATACTTAAATATTTAATTACTTTTAAATTAAATTAGATTTAAATTATTTTATTTAATTAAGGTTTTGTTAATTTCAGACACTTTAATAATTAATTTGTTTTAATTTAATAATTATTTTAATGAATAAAGAATGATGATTTACAATGATTGACACTACATAGTTGAGATAAGACTAATGATGGCTAATTATAATCATGATTTCCTGCCCCTAAAATTTATTGCATGTCATTTTTATCTTGCTTGTAACCCTGCTTGCAGCTCCCAGAAGATTTTAGCATTTTCATTTCAGCGCTTGTTTCTGCAGCTACTGAACCAGTAATTTGTAAAGAGTGTATGGTGAACTAATATTGTTGCATTATTGGATAACTGCATATGAAAGCAAAGTTTTCCTGGTCTTCTTTTTTCTACTTGAATCTAAGATGGCTTATTTTGAATTTATGAATGTGCGGTGTGCAAAGTTTTTTTCAAAATGGAAGATCTGCTTGGAGTTTAATGTATGAGAATGACTCTTTTCTTCAATTATATGGCTCATCCATTCAGTAAACGAAACTGCCCTTCACCCAAATGCTTTTAAATACTCTCCAAAAGAACCAGGTAAAGGACTCTCTTTCGAGGAGAAGATCATGCTGAGTTAGTTTTATTCTTTTTTAAGCTTGGAATATATTTTTGGAGACAGAATCGTTTGTTTTACTTGCTGATTTATTTGTTGTTGTTGTTGGGACTTGGGAGGGTCTTTATCCAGATTTTTATTTTGTTTTATTATGGAGTATACAATATCAATAATACTCATTCAAACTCTTTGCATTGAAAATTATTTTGTGCTTTGTGAAAGCAGTAATTAAAAAAGATAGTATCCGGTGTCATGTTTCGTGTGCCCAAATAAGTTCAGTACATTTTATGAATAATTTATTTTCCAAAATGATCATAGCAAATAAGTTCAGTACATTTTTCAAAATCATAATGAAGACTTTATGGAGTTAAAGAAGAAATGGAGTGGTACGTAGATCTATTTCTAAATGCTTATTGAAGACGGCTGCAAGGATGAAGTGAATGCAGATTCGGCTTCATGGATTCACAAACCGAAGTTGAATGCCAAGGTTGAATTATTTTGGTGGCGCATTTGTAAGAATGCTGTTACTACAGGAGATTTTCTAGTGAAAAGGAGGCTTGCCAACAGCAATTTGTGCCCAAGAGGTTGTGGAAGTGTTGAAGACAGCGACCATATTACAGCTACTTGTTCTAAGTTGATTAACGTGATTGATGTATTGAAGGTATGGGGATTCAATGTACCGAAGTATACTTGTTTCAAAGAATGTATAGATGAACTGGAAGTGTTATCCGGGACAAATACTATGGTGGTGAGATTATATGTAACGCTTTTATGATTCTCTTCGAATGAAAGGAACAAGGTAAAGCATGGCAAAATAGTTGATAGTGCAGTTTTGATAGATGCTAAGGTTCTCGGTTTTGTAAGAACTGCATACAAAGGTATCCTCTCAGATTACTGGGATGTCAATCGGTCTTCTGGACTGTCTTCAAATTCTTGGCATCCTCCTCCTCCTGAGTGGTATAAGGTAAATATTGATGCTTCTATTAAAGAGAATTATAGGGCTTCTAGTTGAGGGATCGTTCGAGACAGTAGAGGCAGATTTATTACAGCTTTTGGCTGTAGTGGAGTTCATTGGGACATAGCACAGATTAAGTTATTGTCTTTCAAAGTTCTAAAGGACACTACAGGAAAATTACTCATTTCCGGCGGCTTTTTCCGGCGGAAATTGAACCTTTTCCGGCGGTTTTGTAGTTTACCGACGGTTTTCCGGCGGTTAAGTTGCCGCCGGAAAAAACGGCGTAGGAAAATAATTCCGACGGTTTTTACCGGCGGTAAATTATTCCGGCGGTTTATAACCGCCGATCAAATTTAAAAAAAAAAAAAAAAAAAACCCACCGCGCTCCGCCTCCCGCGGCGCCCGGCCATGGGCCGAGCTCCCGCGCGATCGGCCGCGCTCCGGCCACGGGCAGCAGGCTCCCGCGCGATTGGCACCCGCGCGCGGGCAGCAGACTCCCGCGCGATCTGCCGCGCTCCGGCCACGGGCTAGCCCCTCCCGAGCTCCGGCCCTTTGCTCCTCGTCCACTTTCTCGCGCGCGGTGAGAATCGAACAGCGGTCGGTTGGGAAAAATTTCCAGCAACCGACCGAATTCCTGTAGACGAACATATGAAAATTGTGTCAATATTTTTTTATTTAAACTATATTCAGTTCATAAATCAATTAGTTTTTAATTATTTTAAAAAATGAAACTAATTAATTTAAAATAAAAAATAATATTTAATATAAAATAAAATTTAACTAACTATTAATTAAATTATTAATCTATGTTTTAATAATTTTTTATTAAATCATTTAAATAGTAAAAAAAAGCCGCCGGAAAAGTGAAAAACCCGTCGGAAATTCCGCCGGAAAATTCCTTGAAAAAAAACCGTCGGAAATGCGCCGGAAAGCCGCTGGAAAGCCGCCGGAAATGTGGCAGCCGGAAAGCCGCCGGAAATCAGTGATTTTCCTGTAGTGGGATGTGTTAAAGGAAAATTGGAAAGATTCTAAAGGTATTATCATAGAGGGAGATGACATGAATGTGATCTAGTTTCTTCACAAGTTGTATAACAAACCGAGGGAACTTGGTGGGAGCATTCAACATGAAGATTCTTTGATTTTTAGTGATTAGAATAATGTTATTTTCTATTTTGTACCTAGAGTTTGTAATAAGTTGTCCACTTATTGTGCCAATTTAGCTTTTTCTTATGATTTCCTTTGGGATTTGTTTAGTGAGAGTGATCTTCCTCAACCTTTTACTCAATTGGTGAAGGAAGAATGTGACTCTCTAGTTTGTATCTAGGTCTTTTGTTCCTTTTTTATTTTAATACAATTTGCATTTCTTTTTTTTTTTAAAAAAGTTCAGTACATTTTATGAATAATTTATTTTCCAAAAGGAAAAGAATAAAAATGGTCCTTAATTCTTTATGAAGAATCTAAATGATTCTCTAATTATATTAAATGATCATTTTGACATTTCAAATATTTCAAAAAAAAAACACAATAGTCTTGTTGCGTGCTAGAATATACGCGGCGATAGAGTTTATAAATTTACGTCCTAGCGTTGTACGAGTATTCAGCACACAAGCAGGAAAGAGAAATGAACACCAAAGTTTTTACATGAAAAACCTGAAAGAGGGAAAAAACCACGGGGCCTCGCCCAGTTGCAAAGTTCCACTAGTATTTGTTTGAAGTACAAAGGTTGATCCATCTTACAAATCAAGACGGATCAATTTACAATCAACTTTTCACAAAGTTACAAAGTTCTACAAATTCCCGGCGTTTCCCGAAAATCAGGCAGAGTTCCGGCGTCTTCATGCGGCAGGAAGAGCTCCGGCGGTGGTTGAGGAGGAGCTTCTTCCTTCTCCTCCTTATTCTCTTCTTCTTCTCTCTCTTCACTTGAGTCCCCTTTGTGTAGAATGAGGGCTCTATTTAAAATTTTTCTGGAGTGGCATAGCCCGTAAATAGGCGTGAGATCAGGGGCGAATTGGGAGTGGTTTGAATAAATGGCCGATATTGAATCCTACGATCGTGCACAGTTCGTTGGACATTTGAAGGTCTTATTGGTGTCGGAATTTGGCGATCTTGGGCTCGTTTGATAACGCAAATTGCGGTTTGAACCTTCCAACAGTGCTTCGGGTCCTTGATTCGGACTCATTTGGGTTCGAATTGGGTTGAATTTGGTGTCGTTGGGTTCGTATTTTCGAGACGCTCAGTTTGACTATAAGCTCGCTGAAATTGGAGTTCAGATGCTCTCGAAATTAATTTTTGAAGTTTCCGAACTGATTTTGCCTCGAGATTCATGCTTAATCATGATAATTTTCTGAGAATACATCAGTTGCCCCCCTATTTTCGGACGTCGTAGCTTCACGAGTCTAAAAATACTTGTTTTGAAATTTTACACTGGCCGAATCTCAAAAAATTGAGCTCCAAAAATTAATAGCTTGCTTGAACTTGATCATAGAGGCCTGGTTGAGCTCTGAAAGTATTGAAATTGAGTCCGGAACGTCGAAAAATATGTCCGGGGACCCCAAAAACTTCTGAATCAGACCGTCCAGGCCAAAAATCAGGCCCGGACATGCATAGGCGGCCAAACCGGCCGGCTGGCTAGCCGGCCGCTGCCTGCCGCCGCTCGCCTGCACTGCCTTAGGTGGGTCCCACTAGCCAAAAATAGGAGTTTTTTGCTATTTTTGGGTCCAAAAAATTTCGAAAAAAATTAGAAAAATTAGGGATTTCGAAAATTGCAATAACTTCCCCTTATTCTCTCAAAAACCTATAAATAGGCCCCTAGGCCTTTAGAAAACTTGCACCTTCTCTCTCTTTCTCCCTCTGGCTCTCTAACAGTTGAGGCTTCCGCTATTTACGAGTGGGAAATTTCCCCTGCTCGAATTAGCACCCTTTCTCGATCGCGTGCAGAAGCTTACGGGATTTCTTCTCCTTCCTCCGGCTTTTTGACAGTTGAGGCTTCCGCTATTTGCGAGCGGGAAATTTCCATTGCTCGAATTACCGCCCCTCCTCGCGTGCAGAAGCTTACGGGATTTCTTCTCCTCCCTCCGGCTTTCTGACGGTTGAGGCTTCCACTATTTGCGAGTGAGAAATTTCTCCTGCTCGAATTAACGCCCCTCCTCGCGTGCAGAAGCTTACGGGATTTCTTTTCCTCCCTCCGGCTTTCTGACGGTTGAGGCTTCCGCTATTTGCGAGTGAGAAATTTCTCCTGCTCGAATTAGCATCCCTCCTCACGTGTAGAAGCTTACGGGATTTCTTCTCCTTCATCCGGCTTTCTAATGGTTGAGGCTTCTGCTATTTGCGAGTGAGAAATTTCTCCTGCTCGAATTAGCGCCCCTCCTCGCGTGCAGAAGCTTACGGGATTTCAATGCCATTTGAGCGGAAGTTTGCTAGCGATGGACGATCGAGTTGAAGCCCATTAGTAGTCAACGATCGAGTGTGGAGCCAAAGGAGAGAGTTCGAGGGTGCATTGCAAGTATCAATCGAGCGAGAAGCCGATGACGAGTAGTAGTCTACTAACGAGCAGAAGTCCGACGACAAGGAGAAGTCCGACGTCGGGTAGAAGTACGGCCTTGGGCAGAAGACCGATGAAAGTTCGTCGATGGGCAGAAGTCCGACGACAAAGAGAAGTCCGACGTCGGGTAGAAGTACGGCCTCGGGCAGAAGACCGATGAAAGTTCGTCGACGGGCAGAAGTTTGACGATGAGTAGAAGTACGGCCTCGGGCAGAAGACCGATGAAAGTTCGTCGACGGGCAGAAGTTTGATGACGAGTAGAAGTCCGCTAACGAATAGAAGTCAGACGACAGGGAGAAGTACGACGTCAGGTAGAATACCGACGAAAGTTCGTCGACGAGCAGAAGTCTGACGACGAGTAGGAGTCCGCTGACGAGCAGAAGTCCGTCGACAGGGATAAGTCAGATTTCGGGTAGAAGACCGACGAAAGTTCATCGACGAGTAGAAGTCCGACGACGAGTAGGAGTCCGCTGATGAGCAGAAGTCCGACGACAGAGAGAAGTCTGACGTCTAGTAGAAGACCGACGAAAGTCCATCAACGGGCAGAATTCCGATGAAAGTCCTGCAAGACAAAAATTCAGCGACAGAGGGAAATTCAACATCGGGTAGAAATTTATCTTTGTGGAGAATTTAAATGGAAGTCCCTTGACGGCATTCTGGCGACGTTAACCAAGGATGACCTATCCGATGTTACATGTTAGAGCCTTTGCTCGACAATGTTATTCTATATTTGATCCATCAAAGATGTGAGACCTATCCGAGGTTTTATGTCGGAGCTTTTTCTCGACAACGTTAATCTGTATGGAAGAGGTCGAGAGAATCCACAAGAATTTGAGACCTTTCTGAGATTGTATGTCAGAGCCCTACTCGATGATGTTAACCTGTGTGGAAGAGGTTGAGAGAATCCACCAAGGACGTTAGACCTATCCGAGGTTGTATGTCAGAGCCTTGCTCGATGACCTTAACTTGTGTGGAAGAGGTCGGAAGAATCCACCAAGGATGTAAGACCTTTCCGAGTTTGTATGTCGAAGCCTTTGCTCGACGACGTTAACCTGTGTGGAAGAGGTCGAGAGAATCCACCAAGGATGTGAGACCTATCCGAGGTTGTATGTCGGAGCCTTTGCTCGACGACGTTAACATGTGTGGAAGAGGTCAAGTCAAATCCCCCTGAGATTGATTTTGCTTTGATTGGAAGGAGGCAAACGCCGCGTGTATCCCGAATCAAAGATAAAAAAGGGTCTATCTTTAGACCGTTGCTGCCTTTTTGAGGTCAAGATCAAGACATTGCCCAAGGAGTAGAAGTCCAACAAGGGACTGTATAAAACTTGTAATTAATTAGAAGTATCCTTGCTATCACTAGGATTTTCTTGAAATATCATCTTGATATAAAAAGCATCGGAGGATCTTTTTGACTAGAATTGGGGTCGAAGTTTGCCCCCCAGTCTGCATCTGATGCAACAATGACTGATGTCAGGAAGTTGGCAAGAGCGATCTTTTGAGATTGGAGCAAAGGTTGCCCCCCAGTTGGGAATCATGTTCCCACAGACGGCGCCAAACTGTTGCGTGCTAGAATATACGCGGCGATAGAGTTTATAAATTTAAGTCCTAGCGTTGTACGAGTATTCATCACACAAGAAGGAAAGAGAAATGAACACCAAGGTTTTTACGTGGAAAATCCGAAAGAGGGAAAAAACCACGGGGCCTCGCCCAGTTGCAAATTTCCACTAGTATTTGTTTGAAGTACAAAGGTTGATCCATCTTACAAATCAAGACAGATCAATTTACAATCAACTTCTCACAAAGTTACAAAGTTCTACAAATTCCCGGCATTTCTCGAAAATCCGGCAGAGATCCGGCGTCTTCAGGCGGCAGGAAGAGCTCCGGCGGTGGTCGAGGAGGAGCTTCTTCCTTCTCCTCCTTCTTCTCTTCTTCTTCTCTCTCTTCACTTGAATCCCCTTTGTGTAGAATGAGGGCTCTATTTACAGTTTCTCTGGAGTGGCATAGCCTGTAAATAGGCGTGAGATCAGGGGCGAATTGGGAGTGGTTTGAATGAACGGCCGATATTGAATCCTACGATCGTGCACAGTTCGTTGGACATTTGAAGATCTTATTAGTGTTGGAACTTGGTGATCTTGGGCTCGTTGGATTTGTCTCGTCGAGTCGCTCGATTCGAGTATAATCTCATTAAAATCGGAGACCGTTTGATAACTCAAATTGCGGTTTGAACCTTCCAACAGCGCTTCGGGTCCTTGATTCGGACTCATTTGGGCCCGGATTGGGTCGAATTTGGTGTCGTTGGGTTCGTATTTCCGAGACGCTCAGTTTGACTGTAAGTTCGCTGAAATTGGAGTTCAAATGCTCTCGAAATTAATTTTTGAAGTTTCCGAACTGATTTTGCCTCGAGATTCGTGCCTAATCAAGATAATTTTCTGAGAATACATCCAGTCTAATTATGAGACTATTTTGATTATTCTTTAAAAAAGTGAGGGATCAAAATGATTATTTTATATAGTTAGGGATTATTTTGATCTTTCATAAAAAAATCAATAGATTATTTTGATCATTCTCTCATAAAAAAATTGTTAGGCTCACTATTACATAGTACATTAACAAGGATAATGTGTGTGATTGGAAATTTAGTTTATCTGTGAATGCAGGTTAATCTGATATTGTTCGGGGGTTGAATGTTTCTTATATTAAATGTGTTTTAGAACTTAATATTAATCCAATAAAAAAATAATGTTCAGGGCAGTCCCCAACGGTAACTTGCTTCTTGAATTCAAAATATATTTCATAAATTAACATTTATTTACCTGCTGCTGCTAATTTATTTCAACTGTGATTCATTATTACATTGTCATGGCAACCATAAGTTCCTGTGCAGAATGTTAAATAAATATAGCATAGACTTAATACCCCTTCTACATGAATTAAATTGTTCTACATAATTAAACGATTGCATTTTTATTCGATGCTTAAAAGAGCAATATTCCCAACATATTCCAAGCATACTTGCATTAATCTAATTCCCAAACAAGTAATACCTAGGGGCTATCCGATTTCATATAAATAACATCCAAATGTGTATAACTCAACAGTTGCCACCACCAATATGAATGATTATAAAATGCTCCATATTGCACCCTAACTCCAACTTGGTTCTATTAAACGAAACATGCTCCAAATAATCAATCACTATAATCTTCTTCCAAAATGATGAAGGTCAGCAGAAAGTTTTTTTTTTTTTTTTTTTTTTTTTTTTTTTTTTTTTTTTTTTAAGAAATCATTCAAGCACTAAATTAATGGTCTTCCAACGATCAAAACATGAAGAGATTATTCTGTGCAGACACAGGGCATAACTTATCGTTCAGAGAGGAATCAAGTACAGCCACATCATTCAGTACTGGAGAGAGAAGTATGAATGTTTGATCATTGGAGTTACAGGGTGCTTGAGCTCTTTTCATGAGGCTCGCTAGAGAAGGAGATTATGATGCCAACCCGTGAGCTTTCCTTGCGTCCTTGTGAGAAGAATATGTTGAAGAAGCAATTTTTAGGAGAAGAGAGGTGCGGGGTTTTAAAAAAAAAAAAAACCTAAACTAAAACAGTTGTTTGCTTTTATGCATTAAATGCAATTAATACTTTGTAGCCTTTTTAGCTGCCTTTCAAAAAATAGCTGATTTTTTTAAAAATTAATTCAGTTGTTAATTATCATTTTTTAATATTAGTTTAATTAAATCAACTTTCCAGCAGAGTATCTTATTTAGCTCAAACTTGAATCTGTTTAATATGATAGTCCGAGTTTGAGCTCCAGTCCAAACCCCATCCATAAGCTCAACTTGCCATCTCCTCAAGCCGTCTGCTTACAAAAAATTATTATATGCGGATCCGAATACATTCGAATTTCAATCACTATAAGCCATGCCCTTGAATGCACTGGCCCCAAAGTCCATTCCGCACACCTGCTTACACCCCTTTATCATGACCCTTGTCTCGATCCGCCTATGTCTTTGATCTACGACGGATGCATGGAAGCTGTAGTTAGGGCTCCGGCCATGTTTATTTTCCGCTTCTCTCCCACGAAGTCCTTCAATTCCCTCACATCTATCCCCTTTCTCCCGCAATTGTCTTCGAGGAGCATCATCTCATCATCGAAAGTACTCTCTCACCGCTCAATCTCCCACCGGAGCCATTCACGGGCCATGGCCGTCGGATCCCAGTCGAACATGATCGTTGATACGTCTGCAAAAGTAATTTACTGATAAAATCGATCCCATGCCGAGTTGCATCAAAAGATTTAGTCTTGATGTATGTGTTGGTTGTAGGGCGCGGAATCATTGTTTAGGGTGGCGGTTCGAAGTATGGAGAAGGTGTATTTGGACAGAAACCCTACTGCCAAAGCTGTTCTGGATCTTGTCCTCTCGGTGGATGGAAATCAAGTTTGCTATGATCATTTTGCTTTTAGGACATTTGGGGTAAGCTACTAACTGTGATTGTAAAAAAAGAAAAAGGGATCTTGCATATAATGCATTGTAATTTGTTCTTTAGTTTAAAAAGGTACACTTTTTTCAATTTTTGCAACCAATACAAAGTATTTATATATATTTTTTTTTTTGTGTAAAAATGATCTTGAAACTTTGGTTGTGCGACAAGGACTTCTCTTAAATGCCTAGAATTATTTCTAGGAATGGTTGTAACATCATTATGATATCATGTAAAGGCCAACAATAATATTAAAGATTTATAGAACTATAAAGGTACTTTTAGTGTTAGAAAAAATCATAACATACATCCATGATTGATTGTCCTTATTATAGAATAACAGGCAATTTGGTTGGCTAAAAAAGGAATGCAATGTGAAAAAAAAAAGTGGTGTAAAACGAATAATTTGGTGTTATTTCGATGAGTGTAAAATAAATGCAGGTGAATATATATATATTTTTTTGTTTGATTTGAAGTAAAATGAATGTAGTATAAAGTCTTAAATGGTGGCGGCGATGGGAAATAGTGATGGTGGTGAGTGATGGTGGCCATTGTTTGAAGGCAATGGCGGCTGACAACAATGATGATGGATGGCACGGTGGTGGCCTAAGCTGGGTGGTGGGTGTGTTTGGTGGTTGCAGTGGCCGGCGGTAGTGGCGGTGGTGGTGATCGACGACAGCGGCAGTGGGGGTGACCGGTGGCCAACAATGGGTGGCGGGAGGCGATGGGTGGTGGCTGTAGGTTGTGGCTAGCGGGGACAAGTGGCGGCTTGCGATGGTAAGAGAACTTGCTTGCTCTAAAAATGATTTTTGCTTAAAAGTGGATAAGTTTACTCTACTCCAAAAAATTAATTAAAACACTTTATGATGCATTTATTTTATTACTTTGCATTTCTTGTTCATCAAACCAAACACCAATATTTTCAAAACACATGTAAAAAAGTAACTTTACACTCACTTTACTTCGAAACAAACAACCCCTAAATGAAATTGTTTTTCTTGTTATTCTTCATGACATAAGTTTAGAAATTTTTATCATTTAAGGAGTTTTATTCAAATAACCCTAAGATAGTCTTCTAGTTTAATTCTTGAAAGCATTTATTACATTTGTGCTTTAATATTTTGGTTTGCTTGACTTTTGTTTTGTGGAAGTAAAGGTTGATGGTTATGGGATAGATTCTGTCGCTAAATTTTTCCTGGATTTTGGTTATACCATGATGGAAGAGTTGAGGTTTCCTGCTAAGAAATTGAAAGCATTATGGTTCGCGCCGCCCAGTTATGATAATGGAAGCTACTTTGGGGGTCCTTTGCCGAGAATATTCATATCAGAACTTCTTGTCGATGAGATGAGTCCTCAAAGTCAGGTAAGAATAGCATGTATGATTTCACATGCTAAATTTAGAATATGCAGTTGTATTTTGCTGTATTTAATTGTCAAACAATTGAGAAATTATGGAAGAAATTTTATGAATATCAAAGAAAAAGGAATGTTTTTTTTATTGGTACTTTGAATTTCCATCAATAGTTAGCAACAGCTCATGTTGATATTTATTATTATCAAAATTTTGAGTATTATTAGCTGCATTTGGGGTGGGGTGGGAGGATATTATACTATATAATATAATGATTATCCATGAAGCCTTATAAAGGGCATATTAATGCATGATTCTTGAACAAATGTGTTGGTTAAGAGAAGAGGTTGATGTATGCAGCCTTACCTCTACATTATTTAGAAGTTATTTCTGAAAATGTAGTCTCTAGGTCTCAATGAAGGCAAATTAGCATATACTTTCCCTCCTAAAATGCCTAATCAGCTGGAATTTTACATGGAAAACCATTTGTAATTATAGTATCTTCTAAAGGATCTTTGTCATGATCAATATTCTCTATCTTAATTATCATATATTTGGCATCTGTTCAAAGTACTGATTAGTTTCTCTTAAGAAAATAATTCAAAGAATTGTATGATTGTCTTGTCTCTTTCTGAGAGCTGAATTTACTGTATTTCACAAAATATATATCGAAATCGTTTTCAGCATGTAATCTTATCAGTCCATTGGTCGTCCGTGTAGTGCTATGTGATCAGAACATTAATTTTTTATTTATTCATCTTCTTTTTGAGTTATCTTTAATGTTTCATTATGTGGATTTAAAATTTGTAGGGTTGACCTAAATCAGTGCTTACGTTATTTTCATTATGATTTTGGGGGGTCACAGTTGGAATCTTAGGAATAACCTCTTTACATTGCAAAGGTATGTTTGTGTACCCTTCCCCAGGATCCCACAGCAGTGATATTCTCATGTATTGATTATGGTCCTTCGAGGTTATTCAATTTTTTCGCTTTTGTTTATTTATTCCCATCAGTTCTTATATTGAAGGTAAGATTAAAGTGAGTCCCCTTAGATGATTTGGTCACATAAAACGGCGGCCTTCCAATGACTCAGTTAGTAAAGTAGATGCATTGGATTTGACTTATATTAAGAAAGGTAGAGACACCTAACAAGACTTGCTTAGGAAATACAAGAAATTACCTTTCTTTATTTGATTTGAATGAGAATTTGACACTTTACCGGCATAATAGAGAAAAATGATTCATATAGCCGACCCCACGTAGAGGGATAAAGACTTGATGTTATTGTTGTAGTTCTTATCAACTAACCTGTCTTTAATGAATATAGTTTTCTTCATTCTTCTTATTTTGATAAAATGATTGTGAATTGCTCATGCATGCAGGCAGTGATCAAGAAGTATGTAAAAAATTTGGGAAATGCAAATAGATATGCAGCACTTGCAAGTACATTGGGATGTTTAACTTGGGAAACACCCTCATATTCTGACTATCAGCAGCTAGCAAGGTCTTATTTTTATGCTTATCTAGTGTTTCGACTATTTATAAATCAGTTTGTCTAATTTTTCATACAAATGTGATAGATTTTCTTTTTTCTCCACTGTCATTGCCCTTCCAGCACCTCCTAGATCCACCTCTCATGGCCTGGCACCTTGAAAATCTACAGACCGCCTTAATGACAATCTAAATTTACTGAAATAAGTTGCTGCTAACAATTTTCTGTTTACTTTTATCCAATTGATTATCTCAGGGAAAGTGAGTATGCTGCATGGACCCTTGTTAATGGTTTCACAGTGAATCATGTAACCATTTCTGTTCATCGTCTGAAGTCGCAAATTGGAAACATCAAAAGCCTAAACCACTTTATCAATGAACAAGGGTTTAAACTGAACTCTGAAGGGGGGATATTAAAAGGTTAGTTACTGCATATGTTGCTTAATGACTGATAAAATCATTTAAAGTTGATTTTTGTAAACTTTATTTATGCTTACAATGACATAATTGCATACATTTAAAATGAATGGCTGAGAAGTGTGCACCTCAAATAGTTGGGATAAGGCCGTGGCTCTTTTTTATATTGATGATCCACATTTTACTTGAAGAGTCTCTAACCACCTCTACTACCACAGCTGCTCGCTTAAAACATTGAAATTAAAATGAATACACGGATAACTCTATTAAAAACGAAAATAGTTTCATCTCTTTTTCTCTTTTGGGAAAATAAAGCAATGATGATGCTAATACATCAACAACAACAACATCAAGCCTTTATCCCACTAAGTGGGGCTTGGCTACATAAATCATTTTTCTCCATTGTGCTATATTAAAAGTTAAATTCTCATTTCCATCTGAAATGATGATGCTAATGTAAAAGAAAAAAAAATACAGCAAACGGTTACAATACTTTACGTTTGTTTGATTGCAAAATGCTATGCAACCAATGATACAGAGAAGGTGATTTTGTTAGCTAGATGGCTTGGAAGCTATGATGCACGAACACGGACATGGCGACACGGACACGCGACACTGCATTTTTTGTAAAATATAGGACATGGGTATGGCGCGGATATGACATTACATTTTTTTATATAGTGTATAGATATTAATGTAATGTCATATTATAAATGACAAACAAGCTTATAATAAAAAATGTTTAGTACAAAATGTCTCGTACAACCTCAAAAATATAAGCAAATAACCATTTATTACAACATCAAGCATTTAAGCTTCAACTACTTAAATTAGCTTCATAGGTTTATTTTTGGACTTCAATATCATCATCATTATTGAATATCATTGCTTCTAACTCTGGTTCATCAAGAGAAAGATTTGCAATAGTTCATTGGGCATCATATAATGAAAGTTGGTTTTTCTTTGTATCTATATACTTCTCTTGTTCGCTAGTTCTTTCCCATAATATTTTTAATTTCTAATCTAAATCACGAAGAATGTATCTATTTACTTATATAATTCTCTAGTTCTCTCTCATAATAGTTCATTGGATATCATATATTAATCTTTATTCTATTAATCTTAAATATTTTATATTCTAAATATTTTTTATATCATTCTATCTTTTCTCCTATTAAAACAAATCCCATCTACTAGAACTACAATAAGGAACCCACATAATGATTTTCTAGACATAATCAAAATTTTCTTATCCCATGTCACTAAAAATTGCAAACACATGTAGGCATAAAGGCTTTCAATAATCATTAATGCCTCTAAAAAAAAGATTTATTCTCTAATAATCATGCCTTTCAATAATCGTATTGATGCATATACGAGCGAATGTGATGTTTTATTTGATTTAGTAAGTATATAAATATAAAATTTTATAATTTAAAATAATTTTATCATAAAAAATTAGGACACACGTGTTCCAGCCGTATCCGACACGTGTCCCAGCCGTATCCGACACGTGTCCCAGATGTGTTGGGTTAAATTTAAATGTTATTTTAATCGGACACGTGTCTGTTGTGTCCGACATGTGCCCCAGTCGTGTCCGATATGTGTCCGACACATGTCCGACACCGTATGCTCTCTTCAAGAGGTGTGTCGGTGCATGCTTGGAAGTTTGCTTATAAATTTAGTGAGTGAAAACTACATTCTACTAATCTTTTTTGGAACTTCTATTTGATAACTATGTCAATTTAATGGGTATTTTTTATGTATTCAAAATATCAGATGTTAAGTATGCTTGAAGCTCTTTGGTATATTTTTATATGTTTTATTTAAGACGGTAGCATGATCTGCATTTGGTATTGAGTTCCAAATGGAGTGAAACGATGAACCTTACAATAAAGCTTCGAAATTGTCTTGTCCATTTATATTAACTGTTATATTTTGAAATTAATAACGGATTTCTCTAGATCTTGTTATGTGTGGACACCACAGTTAATCGCACTGCAGACTTCATTTATTTTGGTTAATGCTGAAATCATTTCAATAAATTATTTCCTTTATTTCCGTTGATCTAGCATTCTCAACCTTGAGTTCTTTTATTGCTCTGATTAGTGAGTCCTGATGGCCTTCTGCTCCAGAGCTCAACTGTGGCTGATTCTACAATTTTCAACTTCAGTGATGGTGTTAGCGAGCCTGTCCCTTGTTCGTACATTGAATTTGCGGAACGACTTGTACTCCCTCAGTATACAAAATTAGCCAATGAAGAGGTCTGGCTTCTATCCAAAATTTTACTAAATACCTTTTAAAGGCTTCACTGTACTCTTTTACTTCTTAAAGGTTTAGATTTCTGACTTCCTGTCATCTACAGATGCGTTATATTTTCTTAGTATTCCTCTTATACTGTAGGATTGTGTTTTAATGTTGCAAGATTTTGTTTGTTTTTTCCTCCCTTTCGTTTCCCATTTAGCTGGACTGGTTTCGCTGACATCTAGGGCTATTATGTAATATACTAATGCGGGAAATAAAGCAGTTATGATATTCTAGTTTCTTTGAAAGGTAGACCAAATAGAAGTTTTTTCCCAAATAGTTTATGTCATTGAAAACTGCTGCCAATATATATTTTTTGCCACCACAAAACATTGCCGTTGCCAAGTCCTAAGTTCTGGATGAGAAAAATGGAGGATTATGTTAAGTGGTTGATAGCCAGCTTAAAATTTGTCATTAATCATGACATGTATCATGATAAAGTTCAAAGAGAAGTGCTATGGAGAGTTCTAGAAAAGAAAAGGGTTAAAAATGCTTATTTTCAAGTCGTTAAGGATATGTATGCAGGAGTTGTTACTTATGTTCAAATGCAAGTTGGTTTGACTAAGTATTTTCCTATTTCAGTTGGATTATATGAAGGATCATCTTTAAGCCCATATCTTTTTGCTTTAGTCATGGATGTTCTCACCAGACATTTGCAAGAGGTTGTACTCTGATGTATGCTTTTTTGTTGATGATATTCCTCTTATTGATAATACTAGAGAGGGAGTTGAAGGTAAATTTGAGTTATGGAGGTCAACATTAGAGTCTAAGGGCTTTCGTTTAAGTAGATCTAAAACTGAATATATGGAGTATAATTTTAGTAATAATAGATATAGTGGGGGATTGTGACTTTGGGCGATTAAATCATTAATAAGAGTACACACTTTAGATATCTTGGGTCTATTATTTAAAGTGATGGTGAAATTGATGGGGATATTATTAGTAGAATTCAAGTTGGATGGTTGAAGTTGAGGAATGCATCGGGCTTGTTGTGTGATAGAAAAGTCTCCTTCAAACTTAAGGGAAAATTCTTTAAGATGCTGGTGAAGACCTATAATGCTTTATGATGCAGAATGTTGGCCATTAAAAGATATGAATAATATTAAGTTAAGTGTTGCAGAGATGAGGATGATCAGGTGGATGAGTGGCTTTACTCTTAGAGGCAGGATACGAAATGAGCATATACGTGAAAAGGTTGAAGTAGTTTCAGTGGAAGATAAGATTAGAAAGTGTCGTCTTAGATGGTTTAGGCACATAAAATGGCATCTTTCCAATGACTCGGTTAAGAAAGGAGATTTATTAGATTTGACTTATGTTAAGAGAGGTAGAGGTAGACTGATAGGAAGTAATAATTTAAAATAGAGAAATTTTTCGCTGAAAATATAAGTTCGGTGACTCTACAAGCAGATTTTGAGAAGATAGTAGAGTAATAACAAAGAAACACTCTTAATTGGATAGTAGATGAAAAAAACAAATTACAATGGATCTTCAATTCAAGAGGAAGATCCAGCTCTCCCAATCCCTAGTCGGCGGCTAGAGCCCAAGTAAACTTAAGAGAGATCTCAAATTTTAACAAAATTCATGATGTCATGACCCTAGGAAAACATAGTACTTAATGCATACAATCCAAAAGAAAATATCTAAACAACCCCTACTTTGAATATTCCCTCTTAAGTCCCTCTGAAATTCTTCGTAATTGGCACTACTGGGCCCCACATTTTGGGCGGTAGCATGAGTTCTGCCTCATGTAGACACAGGCCGGTCTATTGTGGATTGGCTGGACCGGTGTAACAATACCTCCCTCCGAACGACCCACCTTGTCCTCAAGATGGAATGATGGAAATTGATGCTTCACGCTCTTGTACATTTCCCAAGGGGCGTCATAGTCGGGTAGGTTATTCCATTTTATTAACACTTCCTTGATCCCTCCTCCCTACCACACCCCTTTCAACTCCATTGCTTTGAGCATCGCCTCTAGATTTTTCGTCTGAACTAGCTGCATGCTCCCGGCTCCCCAATAGTTCTCCTCAACTAGGAGAAACACCGTGTATGGTAGCTTATGGGGTTAATCTTAATCGGTAAGCCATAGTTATGATGCTCTCCAATATCTCGTAATAACCAAAGTATTTTGGTGCCAGTTTTTCATTCCTCATGTTCGCTAATATGTTCAGTCTGTAAGGACGGAGCTTCAAGAATACTTTATCCCCAACTGCAAATTAGATGTCCTTTTCGTGCCCATCTTTTTGCTTATTCATAATTTGATGAGCCCTTGGCAGGTGCCTTTTTAATTCGTCCAGCACTCTATCCCTTTCCTTCAAATACTGCTCTGTTGAAGAGGGTGGTGTGCTGCTTTGTTCAAAATACACAAAGTGTGAGGGGTCTTATTCGTACAACACTTTGAAAGGAATCATTTGGGAGGCTGAGTGGTACGACATATTGTATCAGCACTTCACCCATGCTAGCCACATGGCTCATAACTGAGGTGTCTCTAAAACAAAACATCATAGCTCATCAGGTTATACAACCACCTCTGATGCTCCTCACTCACCATCCTC
Source organism: Dendrobium huoshanense (assembly GCA_016618105.1). Classification (NCBI taxonomy): domain Eukaryota; kingdom Viridiplantae; phylum Streptophyta; class Magnoliopsida; order Asparagales; family Orchidaceae; genus Dendrobium; species Dendrobium huoshanense. Next base: position 62,020,214 of record CM028359.1, on the reverse strand, counting down.
TGCTCTTACAAGTATTTTCAAGCCCTTTTGATCTGTCCTGACGACGAAGTGCCGGCCCAATAAGTATGGTTTCCACTTATGGATTGCTAAAATGGTGGACATCAACACTCTCACGTAGACTAACTTCAACCACACTCTGACTGTCAATACTTGATTGAAGTATGCTATAGGTCTGTGATTCTATATTAGGTCTACTCCTAATCCATACCCTGAGGCTTCAGTCTCTATTACAAAAACATGCTTTATAGTTGGTAGGGCCAACACTGGCACTATGGTCATGGTCTGCTTCATCTCTCAAAGGCTCAAGTAGCTGCCTCTCCCCACATGAAACTATTCTTCTTCAACTGGTCCATCAATGGACAGACTATGGAACTGTATCCTCTCACAAATCTTCTATAATATCCCATTAACCTTAGGAAATCTCTCAACTCCTCTCAAGTTCTTAGGTAGAGGCCATTTCAGCATTGTCTCGATCTTGGCTTGATCGGCGGCTACTTGCCCCTGAGATATCACTTGCTCCAAGTAGTCAACATTTGCCTGTATATAACAATACTTATTAAGGTTGTCCCTCCGTTGTTGTTCCTATAACATCTCTAAGACTCCTCAAATGCTCCAAATGCTCCTCTTCTGTTCTGTGTACATCAGGATGTCGTCAAAGAATACCTATACAATTTTTTTGAGCTATGGTTTGAATACCCTGCTCATAAGGGACTGGAAAGTGGCAGGGGTGTTATTGAGGCCAAACGACATCACTAAAACTCGTAGTGTCCCTCATATCTTGAATGCAGTTATTAGGACATCCTCTCTCATCCTGATCTGATGATAACTCTGAGTTCATATTCTTCTTGATGAACATTACTACAAATAGCTCATCCAATTGCTCATCGATCACTTGAATGGTGAATTTGTTCGACATAGTCTCCTTATTCAAGGCCCGGTAGTCCATACAAAATCTCCAGCTCTCATTTTTCTTCTTGACCAGTAAGACTAGGCTAGGAAAGGGTTCACATTTGGCCTGATGAACTTTGCCTCTAGCATCTCTCAGATCAGCTTCTCAATCTCATACTTCTAAATTTGGGGGTAGCGATAAGGCCAAACACTAATCGGTGACACCGCTTCCCTCAAGGTGATGGTGTGCTCTTGCTCCCTCGGTGGTGATAAGCCTTGAAGTGGTTGAAAAATCTCACTGAACTGCTATATGAGTGGCTATATTGAAAGAGAAATGTCTTCCTCAAATCTAATCCCTTCTAAACTCTATTGTTCTACCAGAAATCCTCCCCACACATCTTGTATGACCCAGACCATGGTTTTGAGAGACACCATGGCCTTGGACAACTCTACTTCTCACCGGATCACCATCCTTCATCCCTCCACCACCACCTCCAGCGTTAGTGCTCCCCAATTGACCTTGGCATCTCCCAAGGTTTATGGCCACTTTATCCTTATGATTACATCACTGCTCCCTAACTCCAACAACAACAACAACAACAACATCAAGCCTTTATCCCACTACGTGGGGTCGGCTACATGAATCCTTTTTCTCCATTGTGTCCTATTAAAAGTCAAATTCTCGTTTAAATCTAATAAAGAAAGGTCATTCCTAATATTTTCTAACCAAGTCTTTTTAGGTCTACCCCTACCTTTCTTAACATAAGTCAAATCTAATACCTCTACTCTCCTAACCGGGTCATCGGAAGGCTGCCGTTTTATGTGACCAAACCATCTAAGGCGACTCTCTCTAATCTTATCTTCTATTGGAGCTACTCCAACCTTTTCACGTATATGCTCATTTCGTATCCTATCTCTAAGGGTGAAGCCACTCATCCACCTGAGCATCCTCATCTCTGCCACGTACACTTAACTTAGTATTATGCTTCTCTTTTAATGGCCAACATTCGGCACCATAAAGCATTGCAGGCCTGACTACCATCTTATAGAATTTTCCCTTAAGTTTGAGGGGTACATTTCTATCACATAACAAGCCCGATGCATTCCTCCACTTCAACCATCCAACTTGAATTCTGCTGATAATATCCCAATCTATTTCACCATCACTCTGAACAATAGATCCAAGATATCTAAAACGTGTACTCTTATTATTGACTTGATCGCCCAAAGTCACAATCCCCTCACTAGGTCTATTACTACTAAAATTACACTCCATATATTCTGTTTTAGATCTACTCAAGCGAAAACCTTTAGACTCTAAGGTTGACCTCCATAATTCAAGTTTACCTTCAACTGCTCCCTAACTCCAATGGGAGAAAATCCTACCTAACCTAAACCCCTGTATAGTCAGCACAGCTCCCATACACACTCCAATACCTATCTCCGTCTTCTTAGTGCCCATCTTTATCCCGTAGCCCCCGGTGTCCACCAATTTCACCCCTAGTTGTTCAGTGACCTTATCGGAGATAAAATTATGGGTAGTCCCTACTGTCAATCAATACCACTACCTCTATGCTTGATATTTCTCCTTTCACTTTTATGATGTGATTTGGGGTGAACCCACCACTTAGTTTAAGGAAACTTCGACCATGTCAAGATGCAATTTTTATTCCTCTACCACTATCTCGCTCTCACTTCCCTTAGCTTCCTCGTCATCACAAACGGTGAGAACCTGAAGAGTTCGGTCCTTACACCTGTGCTCTGACATGTTCCTCTCATCACATATGAAGCACAATCCCTTTGCCCATTTGTCCTGCATCTCCTTCTCAGCGAACTTCTTGAAGTTTTCCCCAAATCCCCCTCCTACAGGTCTCTCCTTTGGGGCCTCATAAAGGCTTCTCGGTGCTAGTCCCTTGGGAGCTAAGAAAGTGTTGGCGATCCTATACGAGCCTCATGAATTGCTGCCTCTGGCCCCTTTCTCAAGGTATTTTTGGTCATCCACTAGCTGTGCTAGTTCCATAGCCTCTGCCAAGTCACGCTCCTCATTACTCTAACTTTCGCTAAGATCTTAGGTTTGAGCTCCTTCATGAAGTTTTCCTCTAGCACAATGTTATGCCTATTCAGATTTACAAAAGGAGGATTGGTGGGGTCCGCCCCATTTAATGCTGCTGCCCATTTGGAGCAATGGGGAGAAGGGGTTTTGGGAGGCTAGTTTGAGAGGGAAAATTTAAATGTGAGATGTTTGAAATCAGGAAATGAATTGTATTAGTAAGGGGGCTGGTTGGAGGGAGTTTTTTCATGCTTGAATATTTATGTTCTCTTGAGTTCTTGGGTGTTTGGGCTCTAGATTGCTTTTCTAGAGATTTGGGAGAGAACGATCCTTCTCTCGAATTGAGGATCACTTGTATCTTGCTTTGTCTTTGTTTGGCTTGATTTTCTCATTGCAATCCATCGTTTGGGGGCTGTTTATCCGCCCAGATTTTGCATTATTCTCGTTGTTTTCACCAATTAGTGATAGGTTTGCTTGTGAACTCAAGTATTTCCCTTGGGGATTCTTGCGAACTCAAGTATTTCCTATCAAATTGGTATCAGAGCATCATCTTGGGACCATTGGCGACTGTATTTTTGAAATTTTTGCGGGTTTTTTGCATCCGGTAGAAGCTCTTTTGAGATCCTTGAGAAGAAAGAAGGTCGAAGTGTCGGAAGGAGAAATTGAGCAATTAAAATCGGATTTGGAGGGAAAATTCTTTGATTTTCAAAATCAAATCTCCTCCAACAATGAAAGGTTGGAAGGGAAGTTCACTTTGATGGAAGAGATGTTGAAGAAACTATTAGAGGTGAAGACCAATTCGACGACATCGGAAGCAAGGGAGACCACCAGCGGCCATGGTATATAAGTGGGAATCCAAACTCATTTAGGGGGAGGAAAAATCCGGAAGTGGAGATCCTAGAGGGGGAGGATGACTTGCCACCTCTAGAACAACTTTTAGAGAGGAGATGAGTATGGGTTACAAAAAGAGGGGTGCTGATTTTGTGGGAAGAAGGGGGGATTTCCACCACCGAGGTGCTGATTTTGAAAGGAGGAGCGGGGAAGTTGATGAGGACCTATGATGCACCGACACTTCTCCTCAAAGAGGCGTGCAGTGTCCGACACGACACTCGTCCGACACTCCTCTGACACGTGTCGGACACGCCGAAAACATGTCTGATTAAAAAAATATTAAAAATAAATTGAACACGCGTGTCCGACACGCGTATCTTAAATATTTTATAATTTTTTTAAAATATAATTTCTTATATTTTGCGAGATTTAAACTAAATTTCTTATTTCATATCTACAACACCAAATCAACGTCTGCATTTAATACCCATTCATCGAATATTTGCATTTTCATTTCTCTTTGGCAGAGAAGGTATTTTCATCTACTCTCTTTTTGCAAATTACAAATCTTTCTCTTGTTGAACCAGAGTTGAAAGTGGTGATATTCAATGATAATGATATTGAAAACCAAAAACAAACCTCTAAAGCTAATCCTAATAGTTGAAGCTTGAATGCTTGATGTTGTAGTAAGTGATTATTTGCTTATATTTTTGTGGTTGCACTAGATATTTTGTAATAAATATTTTATATTATAAGCTAGATAAGTTATCATGTCATTCATTTATTATTGTTTGTCATTTTTAATATGATATTACATTAATATATATACACTATATAAAAAAATGTATTGCCGTGTCCGCGCCGTACCCGTGTCCTATATTTTCAAAAAAAGCCGTGTCCCGTGTCCGTGTCGTGTCCTGTCCGTGTCGCCGTGTCCGCGCATCATAGATGAGGACTATGGTTATGATCGCGGGAGGGAAGATCGTGATAGCTGGGGAGCACCTCCAGTTCGTGGCATGGGAAGATGTGGAGGATCCAGGGGAAATTGGGGTGACCCGAAGGTCAGAAAGCTGAAGATGCCCATCTTCCAAGGCGAGGATGGACATGATTGGATCTACAAGGTGGAACGGTATTTTTCCGTCAACTGGCTGACAGAGGAAAAGAAGCTGACAGCAGCAGGACTATACTTAGAGGGAAAGCACTGGCTTGGTACCAATGGAGGGACATGAGGCAACCCATCAGGAGCTAGAGAGAATTCAAGGCATGCTTCCTGGAACGTTTCTGAACCGGAAGGGGAGGGGACTTCTATGAGCAATTCTTTGCCTTGACACAGGAAGGGACAGTGGCAGAGTACCGTGATCGGTTTGAGTACCTAGCTAGCCTATTGGACTGTCTATCCGAGACTGTGCTTGAGGGGAACTTCATGAAAGGGCTTAAACCAGAGCTTAGAGCAGCTGTTAGAGTGATGCGTCCGTGCGACTTGGGGGAGGCCATGGAGTTGGCCCAGCTGGTTGAGGACCAAAAGCATCTGGAGAGGGGGGCTCGTGGCAGTAGTTCTAGGGGATCCTACAGGATGACTACTATTTTTCTAGCTCCCAAAGGAGCTATACTGGGAGGATCACGGGAAGTACCGAGGGAGAAGTTTGGAGGAGGGCTTGGAGGGCATTTTAAGAAGCTGACAGAGAAGGGGATCCAGAAGAAGCGGGCTAAGTGATTATGTTTCAGGTGCGATGAGAAGTACATTCCAGGGCATATGTGTAAGGACCGAACTCTTCAGGTTCTCACCATCTGTGATGACGAGGAAGCTGAAGAGGGAGGTGGAAGCAGGTTAGAGATGGAAGATGAGGAGAAGTTGCATTTGGATGTGGCAGAAGTCTCCCTAAATTCAGTAGTGGGATTCACTCCAAATCACACTATGAAGGTGAAGGGAGCGATAGCTGATAGGGATGTGGTAGTGTTGATAGATAGTGGGGCAACCCACAATTTCATCTCTACCCAAATTGTTATTCAATTGGGGGTGAAACTAGTTGACACAGGGGGTACGGGGTGATGATAGGAACTGGAAAGGTAGAAATGGGCAGAGGAGTTTATAGGGGAGTGGTGTTGACAATTCAGGGGATACATGTGAGGGATGATTTTCTTCCCTTGGAATTGGAGAGTACGGATGTCATCTTAGGGATGAAATGGCTACAAACCTTGGGGGAGACCAAGGTGAATTGGGGAGCACTGAGAATGGAATTGGTGGTGGGGGGAAGGAGAATGGTGATACAGGGAGATGCTGGGTTGTCTTGAGCGGGAGTGTCTCTCAAGTCTATGATCAGAACCATACAGGAGGTTGGAGGTGGATATTTGGTAGAACTACAATGATTGGAGAGCGTCAGTGTGGGGGAAGAGGGGGACATTCCTCTTGTAGTGCAACCAGTCATACAGCAGTTCAGTGAGGTGTTCCAGCCACCTCAAGGGTTACCACCACTTAGAGAACAGGAGCATGCAATTCTTCTAAAGGAAGGAGTGTCATCGATTAGTGTACGACCCTACCGCTAAATAAGTGTTAATCAAGTGGAAGAATCTGCCTGACTATGATGCCACGTGGGAACCATTCGAGATGGTGAAATACCAGTTTCCTAGTTTTTACCTTGAGGACAAGGTGATTCTTTGGGAGGGCGGTATTGTTAGGCCTATTCAGATTTATAGAAGGAGGATTGGTGGGGTCCGCCCCATTTAATGTTGCTGCCCATTTGGAGCAATGGGGAGAAGGGGTTTTGGGAGGCTAGTTTGAGAGGGAAATTTTAAATGTGAGATGTTTGAAATTAGGAAATGAATTGTATTAGTAAGGGGGCTGGTTAGAGGGAGTTTTTTCATGCTTCAATATTTATGTTCTCTTGAGTTCTTGGGTGTTTGGGCTCTAGATTGCTTTTCTAGAGATTTGGGAGAGAACGATCCTCCTCTCGAATTGAGGATCACTTGTATCTTGCTTTGTCTTTGTTTGGCTTGATTTTCTCATTGCAATCCATCATTTGGGGGCTATTTTTCCGCCCAGATTTTGCATTATTCTCGCTGTTTTCACCAATTAGTGATAGGTTTGCTTGCGAACTCAAGTATTTCCCTTGGGGATTCTTGCGAACTCAAGTATTTCCTATCACACAATCTCAAAAAGTCGGTCCAGTCAGCTAGCTAGGTACTCAAACCTATCACGGTTCTCTCTCATAGAGCCCTCCTTCGTTAGGTCGAAGAACTGCTCGTAGAAGTCCCCTCCCCTGCTGGTTCAGAAACATTCCAATAAGTTGTCCTTGAACTCCTTCCAACTCCGAATGGTCTGCCTCATGTCTCTCCACTAGTACCAGACCCATGCCTTCCCCTTCTAATACAGGCCATCTTCCATTAATCTCTACTCCTCCGTCAACTCGTTGATGGCGAAATACATCTCTATTTTGTAGATCCACCGATGAGCTTTCTCACCTTCAAAGGTAGGCATCTTCAGCTTTCTTACCCTCAGATCGCATCTGTTTCCTCTTAATCCCCCATGGCATCCCATTTCTCGGAAGGGAGGTGTTCCCCAAGTGTCTTGTTCTCTAATCTACGCTCGTACTCGAACTCTTCTTCAAAACCCCTATCCTTCTCTCAAAGTTAGCACCCATGCGCTCATAATCCACCCTTCTTCTTGCAAATTCAGCGCCCCTTCGCTCATATCCAATACTCATCTCATTCCTAGAAATAGGCTCTAAAGAAGGCATCCCATATTCTCTCTCTAAAATCTCCTATTTGTTTTCCCCTCCCCTAACAAAGTTAGGTCCACTTCCATGGTTGTCGGCGGCCTCCTTCGTCTCTAATTTTGTCGTTTTGAGTTTGGCTTTGAACACCTTCTTCAGCATTTCTTCCACGAAGGCAAACTTTTTGTCCATCATTTCTTGGACGGATGCAAATTAGATTTCCAAATTTGAAATCATTTCCACAAAATTTGATTTCAATTGGCCTATTTCTCCGTCCAACACTTTACTTCCGTCCATTGGTACCCTAGATCGATGGGCTCTGATACCAATTTGATAGGAAGTAATAATGTAAAATAGAGAAATTTCGCACTTAAAACAAAAATTCGGTAACTCACCAAGCAAATTTTGAGAAGATAGTAGACGAATAACAAAGAAACACTCTTAATTGGATAGTAAATGAAAGAAAACAAGCAAGGTACAATGAATCTTCAATTCGAGAGGAAGATTCGGCTTTCCCAATCCCTAGCCGACGGCTAGAGCCCAAGCAAATTAAGAGAGATCTCAAATTTCAGCCAAATTCAAAATGTTCTAACCCTAGGAAAACATACTATTAATGCAAACAATCTAAAAGGAAATTTCTAAACAGCCCCTACTTTGAATTTTCCCTCATAAATCCCTCCAAAAGTCTTCCTAATGCTAGGCCCCACGGTTTGGGCGGTAATAGAAGGGGGCGGAATTTTGTTTCGCTTTGTGTAGACACAGACCGGCCGGACCGGTCTAACAATATCTCCCTCCCAAAGGCCCACTTTGTCCTCAAGGTGGAAGGATGAAAATTGATGCTTTACCCTTCGTACGGTTCCTAAGTGGCATCATATATAGTTGGTATGTTCTTTTATTTGATCAACACTTTCTTGATCCCTCCTCCCAGTCGCAGCCCTATGACCTATTTTTATTTGATTTAAATGAAAATTGACTCTTAACAGGACACAATGGAGAAAATGATTCATGTAGCCGACCCCATATAGTTTTTTTTTTTGAAGAATGCTAATATTGCATAAAAGGAAAAACAATAAAGCCTAGATACAAACTACTAAAAGTGAAGAGCACTACCACAATCTTCCTTTAACAAATCACAAAAGGAAGAAGGTAGATCACTTTCACAAAACAATTCCCACATAAAATCGGAAAGAAGAGCATGATTAGCATAGAAATCAGCTAATCTATTACAACTACGATTAACCCAATGTAAAATCACATTATTTACCTTGGTAAGAAATGAAAAATCTTCAATATCCAATCCCCTATCGAACTTCTTCGGTATACTGTGCAAATTGAGAAGAAATTCCATAACATTTTTATTATCCCCCTCAACTATAATACCTCCAACATCATTAAACCTTCCTCGTAAAACTTCTGTAAGAGCTGAAACAGCAGACAATTCCAGCTGAGCTATGTCCCAATGTGTTTTCTTCATACCAAAGGCAAGGAGAAATCTTCCTTTGCAATCCCTTACAACTCCACCAATGCCTGCCTCGTAATTCTTTTTAATGGAAGCATCAAGATTAATCTTGATCCAATCGGGGGGAGGAGGTTGCCATTTATTTGAGGACAGCCCAAAGGACTGATTGACAACCCAGTTCTCCGATTGAATAAGTTGTATTTTATCCTGACTGATAAAACATAGAATTGAAGAAGCAATAACCACCTCACTAGTTTCCGGATTCCCATGTTTAATCTTGTTTCTATGATTCCAAACGAACCAAATAACAGACAAATACAATTTTACCATCATCTTATTACCTTCTTTGATCCTATGAAGACAAGTCCAGCATTCCTCCCATCCATTGAAAACCGGAACCTGTAAACCCCAACCTTTCAGCACATACAGAACATTTCTGAGTTTACTGCATTTAGTTGAAATATGATTGATATCTTCCATTGTTCCGCATCCCCATGGACAAAGATAATCATCCGAAAGCTTCCTCCTGTACAAGAAATCACCTGTAGGAAGAGCATCCATAACCATCCTCCATATAAACACCTCTAATCTAGCGTTTAAACCCAACTTATAAACCCATCTTAAAGGCATCACATCTTCCAGTTTATTGCATTTATCTTGCACAATTAGAGCAGATAATGACTTGCCCGTCATCTTATTTTTCAGTTCCATACAATCCTCATTCAAACAGAGATAAATCTTAATTTTGCAAATGAGCTCAATCAGATCAGGCCCAAAAAACAGAGACAGTTTTTCCCGGTTCCAGCTTCCATCTTCAATGAAATTATCCAGAGAACTGTCTTCATCTTCGAAATTTCCCACATAAGTTTGCCATTTGAGTAAGGATTTATCAAAAATCCAAACATCCTTTAACACTTTAATTTTTGAACCATCACCAATCCTCCATCTAACAATCTCCTTGAGTGCACTCCATCCAGTTACCATGATCTTCCATGTAGGGGAACTACTCCTTTTCAGCCCATTGTTCCACCAATTAACACCATATTTACTAATAAGATGTCTGCTCAGCAATAACTCCGGTTCATCAATCATTTTCCAAGCAAATTTTGCTCTTATGGCATTCCTCCTAGCCATTACAGAGTGTACATTCCAACCACCAAAGTGTTTTGGCTTACATAATTGTTCCCAAGCAACATAATGAAATCCCCTTGTGCTATCAAACTTGTTCCAGATAAAGTCCCTGCAAATTTTCTCAAATTCCATCAATGTCTTAAGTGGAATAAGAGTGTGAGACATAACAAAAACCGGAAGAGAAAGAGCAACTGTTTTAATAAAAACCAGTCTACCAGCTAAGGAGATAAATTTGTTTCCCCATGCATTAATCCTTTTGGTTGTTTTGTCCAATAGAACCTGAAAGTCTTCCTTCCTTAACCGTCTCAATACCAATTTAATACCCAAATATTCAACCTCATTAACCAGTTTAATGCCCATGAACTTTGAAATCTGTACTCTTCTTCTTCTATCCACCGAGGTGCCACAAACCAAGGAGGATTTGTTGTAATTGATGTTTTGGCCAGTCCAATTACAATAATTCTTCATAGTCTCTTGAACCTTCCCCATGATATTCATTTTGGCCTCCATAAACAGCAAAATATCATCTGCAAATAAAAGGTGAGATATCTTCTGTCCATTAGAAGAAATTTTGATACCCACATCCGAATTCCTGCTCTTAAATGCATTGGAAAGTAGTTGGGAACATAGTATAAAAAGAAATGGTGATAGAGGGCATCCCTGACGGAATCCACTCCTCCCCTCAATCCAACTAGAATTCACACCATTAATTATAATCAAATACCTTGGACTAGTAATACATTCCAGAACTAGTTGTACAAACCTAGTAGGGAATCCCAATTCCAGCATCATTTTCTCCAATGTGGGCCAGCACATGCTATCATATGCTTGCTCCATGTCCACTTTAATAGCCACAAATCCATCACGAGCCTTGGAAATTCTCATCTTGTTAAAAACCTCCTGAGCCAGAAGAAGATGGTCAGAGATTGATCTCCCTTTCACAAAAGCCGCTTGTTCCTCAGAGATGATCCTGGGCATGACTTTCAACATTCTGTTAAGCAAAATTTTAGCAACAATTTTATATATTGAATTACATAAGCTTATAGGACGATAAGCCGAAGGAGTACAAGGATTAGGAGATTTAGGAATGAACACAACCAAGGTGTCTTTCCAATCCTTATTCATTAAACCAGTAACAAAAAATTGCTTGACAGCTTTCACAACATCCATTTGAATGATCTCCCAGAATTTTTTTAAGAAGGAATGAGTAATTCCATCAATTCCCGGAGCTTTATTGTTACCCAGATTGCATATAACATCTTTGATTTCAGCTTCATTCAGTTCCTTGTTCAACAAATCCTTATCACTGTCTTCCAACAATACCCACGGTTCTGGCCAACCAGAAAAACTGCAGTTTCTATATTTCCATTTCCCCTTGAAAAACCTTTTAAATACCTCTTCAATCTCAGTTGGGTCTTCTGTCAGCAGCCCATTACAGTCTTTAACCTGGGAAATCCGTTTAGCATTCCTCTTGGAGCTAGCAAAGGAATGGAAAAATTTAGTATTTGCATCCCCATCTTTAATCCAATTAGCTTTTGCTCTCTGCTTCCACCAAGTATTGAGATTATTGAGAACACCATTAAGCTCCTTGACCTTAGCTTTAAGTAACCAAAGCTTCTCCTCATCCAGCCACCTGTTTCTAGATTCTTCATCTTGCAAACTTAAAATCTCACCCTTTAGTCTTTCTTTCTCCAATGAGAAGTTCTTCAATCTAGCCTTACTCCAAAAGAATAAGTCTTTTAAGGTTCTTCTACATTTTTTATTTAGAATTTCCATATCATCTCCCAAGAATGTTCTTTTCCATCTACTAGAGACAATGTGCTTCGCTGTTTTAAAAGAAAGCCATGTGTCTTCAAATTTAAATCCATTTCTACGTTTCCCATCCGTTTCAAACATTTTCAGAACAATCGGACAATGATCTGAAGCAACTCTGGCAAGGTGTCTAACCATAGCAATTTGGATTTTGTTGATGGCCAAAGTATTAAGCATACATCTATCAAGTCATTCTAGGATCCTATCTCCTCCCCTTTTGTTGTTACACCAAGTGAATCGTGGTCCCACAAAACCAACTTCATGATAATCGTTTTCATTCATAAACTTTAACATTTCCAAGGATCCTTGATTGAATTTGAATTTTCTTCCCCCCTTCTTGTCTTCTCTAGCCAAGATGCAATTAAAATCCCCTCCAATAATAGAAGGAATATCTCCATGAGAATCCTCTTGAACATCGTCCCAAAGTTCTCTTCTCTTAAGATTATCCTTACTAGCATAAACAGTAGTAATTCTCCAAGCTCCTCTATTAAGAACATTGAGCTCGCCAATAACACATTGATTTGAGGTCTTCAAGAAAGAAAAATACGCCAAATCAGATCTCCAGATAACCATTATACCACCAGAAAGTCCTGCAGACAGAAGCAAAAAGAAGTCCCAATCTTACCCCATCATCCTTGTATAAGAATCTCTATCCATAGAGGAAATTTTTGTTTCAACCAACCCAACAAAGAAGATATTATAATCCTTAATGATCTCCTTTAAGTAGAGAGCAGCCTCCCTTTTTTGGCCCCCCTACAGTTCCAAAAAACAATGGAATTCATTAATAATTCTTGGGGGAAGAGCCCCCGCCTCTTTTTTTCATTCCTCCCTCCACATTCCTTCCTCGTGAACTTCTCTTGATCGGGCCCAATGCTTTAATTTCTTTAGCAAGTTTACACTTCACCATATCTTCACTGGAAACAAGCTCCTTCTTACTACTCACAGCACACTTACTGTCTTCACACCCCTTAGTAAGATCCTTCCTATCTGGACTGTTCCCATTATTATTAGTAAGATTCCCACAATCTTCAGGAATAAGTCCCCCATCCCCTAAACCATCATACTCCCTTTCTTTCAATACAGCAAATTTATTCAAATTGACAGGAATATAAGGAATGCCATCATTAGAGCACATACCATTTGTTATAGCTGGAGCATTAACTGAATCAACGGCTTTCAGAGCATCAAATTCCATACAACCTGTTCCCTTTCTCGAGCCAGCCAATATCTCTACAGCAGGTATTTCCCCTTCTTCTAGTAGATCGCCATTAGCTGTTTCAAGCTTCTTATCAACAGGATTATCCTCTTGGGTGACTTTTTCAGCAGCTTCATCCAGGTTATCCCTCACCTTAAGCCACTGTTTCTTTGCGGGATTTAATTTCTCCTTCAAGCCAGCAGGTCTTCTTTTCAATTTCTTCTTCACCATCATCCAAGGCCCATAAGTATGATCATTATCTTCTTCCGAAATATTTGTTCCAGTCTTTGCTTCCAAGGATTTGTTTTCTTGCAGCTCCTTGCCAGAATTTCCAATATTCTTCATTTTACAATCAGTTTTAAGATGTCCTATCATCCCACATCCATAGCAAAGAGTTGAGATCTTTTCATATTCAAATTTCTGGAAGAACTTCCCCGAGATGCTATCAACCCAAACTCCTATGGGAAGGCATTGGTCCAGCTTAACTCTCACACAAACTCTGGCAAATTCTCTCTTCCTCCAGTGGAACATATTACCATCCATCATCAACGGTTTAACAATAGATGAAGCAATGCGAGCCACATTCACTTCATCCCAACACTGTAAAGGCAAGTGAGGCATTCTGATCCAAATTGGTGAGGTTAACCCTTTCAACGAAAGAGTGGAGAACTCCAAGGACCATTTTTCCATTCCCACAATAAAGCCGTTGACAAACCAAGGTCCTCCCGATAAGACTGCTTCCATCATTTCATTAGACGCAAAAGAACAAAGAAACCATCCTTTCCCCAAAGTTGTGAAGTGGAAATTACCAAATATTTTCCACTGCCTCCTAATTTCCCAAGCAACAACGTGAGGAGGAATTTCCTTTCCAAAAACCTTGATCACCAAAGAGTTTTTAAGTTTTTGAGAATTAGCAATCTCTTTTTCTTCTACCAATTTCACAGATGTACCATCTTCCGAGAAAACCAAACCCTCTTCCTTAAAATCCAGCATGATATACGGCTTCTTTTTCCACGGATTTTCTTCTTCCTTGGCCAAATTCTTCATCGACATTCCACCATTCACCTTATCTACCTCCTTAGTAACATCCGAACCAGAACTGGAATTGAAGTGACCATCCTTGTTAACAAGATTGCAGACATTCGCATTTATCCCATGGCCTAAACCAGAGATTGCATTTGAATTGCCAAATCTGTTAACGTAGATGTTCATTTCAGCAGATGATGCCATTGGTTCAGCAGGGTTCTGTTCAAAAGCATTATTAACTAATCCAGGAGAAACACCGTCATCTTCTCCGACAATTGCTTTACCCTTGCCGGCGACAAATGAAACCTTCTTGACCATTTCCATACCATTCTCCTTAATCACCAAAGGTCCAAAAGGACGAACGAACGTACCATCAACATGTTTTCTTCGAACAATTCCTCCCAAATCTTGATCACAAGAAATCGTTTCGTCAGAGTTCCTATCTGTAACAATCGAGGAAGAACGACGACCATCCTTCTCTCTAGACAAGGCTGATCCTTCACCTATAGCAATTCCAACATCTCCCACCGCCGAAGAAGGCCGGCGGCCATCCATTGAATCTCCAAGATCCAATTCCGCGAAGAACGGAATAGAGCCCAGGAAATTTTTTTTTTAGGTGAATATTATTCGGGCCACCGACCCCATATAGTTGGATAAAGGCTTAATGTTGTTGTTGTTGTATGAGTATGGCTTCTTATATTGACTTGATTGAGAATTATTCCAAATTTAAGTTTTGCTGAATAATATATTTGGATTAATTATGATCAGGCGTCTGTGTTTTTTATTAATTGCTAACGTCTCAATGAGAAGATTATTTTGTAACTCTGACTTTTCTCTACATTGGCAACCTAAAGGAACCTTATTAAGGCTTCGTTTGCTTTTATTGTTAGAAATTTTTTGAAGTTGCTTTATAAGCACAGTTTCTATTATGCTTTCTCAAAAGCATCTTCCCTAAGACATTCTGATAAATGTTGGGAAAAGAATTTCCAACTTTTTAGTGGATATAATGTTGATAATTATCATTCAATATTGGTAATAGATGGGTTGATATCTTGGTTGGATATGTATATGCATCTTGAGTCTACTATATATAAAATAGCAATATAAATGAGGATATAACTTTTTTAAGTTCGAGTTGAGTAGTAAATTTGATATCAATAATTGTATGATGAGATGATGTCATGGAAGTTTAAAAGAAAAGTTTATAAAGTGGCCTGGCATTATTGTATAAATTCAAATATTAGGTTGTAAAAATGTTGTTAATATTTGTGTTAACTGTAGAAAAAAATGAGAATGTTAAGATGGTTGTGGTAAATTTAGAAGGATAAATTAAGGGTTAATTATATTGGAGGAAAATAAGTGACATTTGTTGTGATCAGAAGATTGAAAATAGACTTGGATGATTTGGAAATGCACAACGAAGGGTATAAAATGAGCATGTTAGAGTAGATTAGTAAATTAGCATCCAAGTCTTTGGAAGGAAATGGGATAGATCTAAGGTTATATGGCTTAAAGTTCTTCAAAATAATTTTGTAGGATTAGGTTTAATATCTCAAACAATACTAAATATTAATGAATGAAAAATGAAGATTAATAATGCTAATGCCAAATTGTTAGGGTAAGGATATGAATATCCGAACAACACTTATTTTTATACTTCTATTTTTTTTCTTACAAAAAACAAGTATAAAAAATAAAGTGGGACTTATTTTAATACATCTTTCATGTATATGTTTTTGATGTGATTTAGACCCTAAATTAATATTTTAGTAAATATAAAGATTTAGATTTTAGAAAAAAGAAGAAGAAAAAAAATAAGATATTTATATAATAGAAATATAAATACATAAAAATATTGGGTTATGTAACCCCCCAAATGTAAAAAGGCCCAAATTTTCCGTAATGCGTGCATTTTATCTTAAAACCTGCTGCTTTCGATTCCGTTAGTTGTCATTCAAAAGGTTTCTATCTCTAACCAATGTGTTCCAATCTAGCCATGATAGCTCGATTAAATATTTTAACTTAATTTTGTCTGATTTGGCCATTTGAGTCGGATCTTATAATCATAAATGCCTCGTCTGCAGATCAAGGAATTCCACAGAAGAGATGGCTTTGAGGTTGGGAATGCTGATAAAATCTTTGAGAGCACCTCGATGGATCAAATAACAAGGAAAGCCGCATGAGCCATGAAAAGCCTTTGGCCTGAAGCCTTTGAATACCAGGTGCAAAGCTGCTCTCTATCACAAACTGTTAAGCATAAGAGCATCAGCATTTATGCTGCTTCAAAGGCTATAACACAAGTGATGGCAATGGCAATATTTCTTAAATGTTATGATTTTTGTGCTTTTGCATTCTTGCCTGTAGCAGACGCATACTCTGGACAGTAACCACATTGTGTGATTGTAGTTCTTCGGTCAGCTGCCAATGAATGGATCGAAACTGAATAAAAAGGTTAACAGCTTTGCTGGCGCCATCAATAATGATGCTTTGTATTGCTTGAAATTTTGTTTTAGTTATTGAAAACCTTTTAAGGCTATTGTTAACTTTTTGTGAGTGCATTATCAAATATTTTGTGGATGTATTCTCCAAAAATGTTCTTAGAGCATAATTATAAGAAAGGTGCACAACTGAAAAAAAAAATTTTTGGTTGAACTTGTCGGATTGATATGGTATAAGAAAATAAATCTTATGTTGGATTTAAATTTGGTTGTAATGGCATCCGACTTTACTCATGAACCGATCTAGTGAGTTAGGACTTGTGAGAATGGAGTGTAGAGAATAAAGAAAAATACGTAAACCGTTCAAGGAGTTATGAGTCTCAAGACTACTAGACTATTCACTATTTTAGATAAAAGTCTCTAAATTGTTCATCACCCCTTATTTATTGGGTTATGGGGGCCATAAGAAAGATAGTATGGAGAAAAAATAAAAAATATAACTGTTGCATGTTAGAAAATTTGAATAAATAGAGATTGAATATTACGTATGAACAATGAACAAAAATTCAACACGAACATATAAAAATGAGAAGGAAAAACTTGGAGAATATTTTACATGAAAAATATGGAAAAAAGGAAAAACCATTGGGCTTGGCCTCGTTACAGAAATTACTATGTAACAAGTCATATAAAAATCAACTTTTCTTCATTATTGAAAAAAAGGAAAATACAATCAGCAACTTTGGCAGCAAATGTGGTCTCTACAGTTACAATTAGCAACTTTATTAATCTTGTACCGGAAAATTGGGATACTAACCAGCGAAAACAGTCTTGTTCTTGGTATCCTCCTCCAACCGGTTGGATTAAATTAAATGTAGATGCTTCTATCTTATCAAATAATGTGGCTGGATTTGGTGGTGTGGCAAGAGATGCGAAAGGAAGATTTCTTATTGCTTTTGGAGTAAATATTATACAATGGGACATTGCTCAAATTGAATTGATGGCGATTCTAAACTTGAAAAATATCATCCGTGATTGGATGTTTGAAGCTCAAGGAATCATAATTGAAGGAGATAATTTTAACATTATCAAAATTCTTCAATCGGCTATGAAGATTTGGAAGGTTAGTAAATACATTGAGGATAACTTGTCTTTCCTTCTTGATTTCAACCATGTTTTGTTTTCTTTTTCAAATAGAAATTGTAAAAAATTAGCGGATATATGTGCTAATTTGGCTTTAAAGAACTCGTTTATTTGGGAGGACATTAGCTTTCAAGATATTCCTCCTTCATTCTTGTTTTGTTTGAAGGAGGAATGTGATTCTTTAGGATTGCTTTAATTGCTTGTTTTTAGGTTGTTTTTTTTATTATTAATGCAATTTCCATTTAATCAAAAGAAAGAAAAAAAGGAAAATACAAAGATGAATAACAATTAGATGCAATTTTGATAATATTCTAAAAATATTTATTTCTAATGTAGATCGTTGATGATGATGGCAGTTGTTGATGGTAGTAACTAGAGGTTGTCGACAACGATAATGATTGGAAAATGTAGGATATCTTTTATTCTTCTCCTCTTTTCCTCCTTTCTTCTCCTTCTTTCAGTGAAGAATGAGGAGCTTATTATAAAATTTTGGAAGTGACATGACTAGTAAATAAAGAGAAGATCAAAGACATGTTGGGAGTGTTTTAATGGATAGTCGATATAAACTTCCTCAACCATAGATCATTTATCAAGCATTTGAGTGTCTTAATGATGTTAGAATTCGGCGATCATGGACTTGTTGGAATCATCTCATTGAGTTGCTCTATTTGATTAGAAGCACGTCACATTTGGATATCATTTAGTCATCAAATTAATATTCAGAAGCTTTCGATTTGAATTTTTTTTTGATGATATATCAATAATAATGCACATATCACTCATTCAACACTACAACTACCGTAGACATGTGTCATCTCTTGTCTGACTAGGTGAGAGCTTGTCAGAATCCAACTCAGTCCCATAATCTGGACAAAATCTATCATGTTGATTTGCAATAGGCAAACTCTAGGATCTAAGTTTTATAAATTTATATATATATATATATATATATATATATCTATATATATATATATATATATATATATATATATATATATATATTATATATATATTATATATATATATATTCAATTTAAACTTTAAAACTAAATTACTGACAATATGGAGGATATTGAAAATAAATTTATCCACAAAATTCTTTTTTCATTTTTTATCAAAATATATATACAATAATTTCTCTACAACGCATATCTATTGACATGAATACAAAATAGAGCAGAAGAATACTAACAATGACTGTACAATAGTATAAAAAGGAATACCTATACAGTCTCAGATCAAATTCTAACGGTGCAACTCAACTAGCTCTTTTTCTCTCTCTCTCTCTCAGGCCTTGAAAATTGAAGGCAAATAAATTGTGAGCTAACACAACTTAGTAGGTCAAATTTATCGATCGAAATTTTTAATTAATTCATTTTCAAATGTGTTGTTGAGTTTAAAATAATTTATATTAAATCACTATATTGAACTGAATTGTACTTGCAATTATGAGAAAACTTATATAACATTATAGGAAAATAAAAAAATAAACACTTCATATATCAAAATAAAAAATAATAAATTTTCCTCCGGCTCTTATGCCTCATAATGCCAACACTATAATAAAATGTGCATATAGTATCATAATATGCTCGTAAGTACTAAAACAAGCACGTAGACATCATAATATAACTTTTTCAATCACACCAGAATCACACATGTCAACCAATTAAGCACATAATTCATTATATTATAGTAATTAAAATAAAAATAAACTCATTCCAGAATTACATTTGAGAACTAAATAGACTACTATACAAAAATTTAATATTTTAGAATATAACCAAATTATTAGAGATTATATAGAATACTGTTTTGTAATTTTAATTGTACTACAACATTTTTTTCTTGGTTCAGAATTATTTTTTAGATAATTACAAAAGCACACCCTTCAAATAACGAATATAAAAAAAAACTAAAATGTCTGAAATTACTTTCTCTATAACATAAAAAAGTTATGCGGTTAAAGTTTTGTGGGTGCAAAGTTATATTTGTTTATGCAATACAAAACTATAAATTAAATTACACTACAGGAAAAATATCGAAATCCGGCGGTTTTTTCGGCGGTTACGCTAGATTAGCCGGCGGTTTTATGGACTACCGGCAGCTTTACGGCGGTTTTCCAGCATCCGCCGAAAAAAATCGCGTAGGAAACATGTACCGGCGGTTTTTCACCGGCAGTTTTTGTTGGCGGCGGTTTTCCGGCGGCGTATTCCACCGATTTGGAACCGGCAGTTTTCCGGCCGTTACGCCGCCGGTTATCTGACCGACGGCTGACCGGCAGTCATATTACCGACGGTCATCCGGCGGTTTAGGTGGGCGTCGTTTGTTTCTTAAACCGCCGACAAGCACCGGTAGACCGCCGGTTCCTTTACCGTCGATAGCCGCGGTTCGAGCAGTCGGGATTACCGACGATGTAAACCGCCAAATGTCCACCGTAACACCGCCGGTGGCCGTCGGTAATCGCCGGTAATAAACCGGCAGTGTAATGCCATTACCGGCGGCTTGTCATTGGCCGTCTTGTATCGTAGTTTCCGGCGGCCAAACCGCCGGTTAGCGCCGGAAACCTGTAGCACCTGAAAAAAAAATTGACAGCATCCCCTCTATTTGAGGGAGGTTCACCCTAAAGTCTAAACCTGCAGAAAGAGCAAGATATGTTGGGCAACACGCCATTATATTCATCAGAACCATAAATTATAAATACAATCACAAGCTCATCATAAGATTACAATCACAAGTTCACAAGTAAGTTCATGATAATGTTACAATCACAAGTTCAGAAGTTCACAAGTTCTAATTAATACAATCATCAAACATAAAAAATATCTAATTCTCATATGTATCCTCACTGTATGCAGATGGCTGCTCCTGTTGGTCCTTCTTCCTCTATTTTTCAGCTCTGTAGGATTGCAACTCTGCTTGCATTTCATTCTGAACTTTTCTCATTTCTTCAATCTCTCTAGATTGAACCCTTTTCATCTCTTCAATCTCTCTAGTAAGCGCTGCAACCCTCTCGCTTACAGATTCTTCAGCTCCACTTGGATCATGAAATGCAGAGGTGTATGAACTACCCTGAATAGCAAAAGCCAGTGAACCCATGCCATATACCCTCCCCCTTTGTCTTCCACCAACAACTTCTGACCATGTTTGATACTAAAAAATATGGGCTGATCCAGAAGATGATCCCTCGCCAGTGGATTGCCGACTTTCTCTAGCTCGTACGAAATCATTCTGCGAGTTACAATTAGTTTATGAAAATAAATTTTTTATTCTAAAACTCCAAAATATTTTACTCACATGAGCCTTCTTAGACTTCTCATCAACCCACTGATGGTCAGCTTGATGTTGATGAGTTCTTGTATGCAACTCCAATGGTGTTGGCTCCCGACCAAGGTGCTCTTTCTGAAAATTTGATGCTTAGTTATATTAACATAAATATATATAATAAACCAATTCAAAACACTTACCAGTCGCCGCCTATGTTCCGTATGAGGTACAGATCCACCAGTATGAAGAGAGCTTCCTAAACCGCCGCAGTCAGAGGAGCATTGCAGGTGCGACAAATAACTTCTGCTGCATCATCCTTATAGTATAACATACATCCATTGATACAACAATCAATCTTTGTAGCAGTGAGACCCAGCTTGGATACTAATTTCTTTGTTCGGTACAAGTCCGAGGGAATTAAATTGCCAGCTGGATTAGTTTCCTTCATAAGACCAATAACGTCATTAAAACACTCACGGGGAATATTATACTCAGTTTTAATACTTAGCATCCTCACTGCAATGGATAATTCCGAATGTGTACTGCAACCTTCCCAAATTGGCTTTTGAGCTGAATGTAATAACTCAAAGAATTTTTGTGTCTCTGCATTTGGTGGCTCTTCCACATTAGACCATAAATTATGACCTGCTACATCAAAAATAAGGTCTTCATAGGGTCTACTCATTTGATCTTCATCAAATGTTTCATAAGCTATAGATGAACCGGCATGAGCATCTCTATGTGGCTCGTACTCGCCATGTGATATCCAAATCCAATAGTTTGGAAGAAATCCCCTACGATATAAATCAAGCTTCACATCATCGGGCTTGAGGAATGCTAGATTTTTATACTTCGAACATGGACATCTAAACATTTTATCAAACTGAAAGGAAGGCAGTTGAGATGCAACTTGAATGAAAGTTTCAACTCCCTCTAAAAATTCAACTATCAATCCTTTTCGACCCGGCAACAATCTGTTATACATCCAATATCTCTCTTCTTGGATAGTCATTTGGACGTTGAAGCAAACGTCACCCTACATAGTTATGAAAACATTTATAAGAATACATGCATGTGCAAACGTGTTATAATTTAGGCAAAGAGCTTTAACCCAAGAAAGTTGTTATATATCTCTCCATCTAAACATCCTCATCTTTGTATATGCTTTTTGTTGCTAACTAGACATTTGCAAGAGGATGTATCTTTGTGTATGCTTTTTGTTAATGCTATTCTTCTAGTTGATAAAACTAGAGAGGGGAGTTGAAGGTAAACTTGAGTTATGGAGGTCAACCTTAGAGTCTAAAGGTTTTCATTTCAGTTAATCTAAAACAAAATACATGGAGTATAATTTTAGTAGTAATAGATCTAGTGGGGATTTGTGACTTTGAATGATCAAGTCATTAATAAGTGTACTCATTTTATATATCTTGAGTCTATTGTTCAGAGTGATGGTGCAATAGATTGACATATTATTTGTAGAACTTAAGTTGGATTTTGGAATGGAGGAATGCTTCAGGTTTATTGTGTGATAGAAAAGTATCACTCAAACTTAAGGGAAAATTTTACAAGATGGTGGTGAGACCTGCATTGCTTTATGGCTCAGAATGTTGGACATTAAAAGAGAGGCATAAGATTAAGATAAGTGTTGCTGAGATGAGGATGCTCAGGTGGATGTGTTGATTTACTTTTAGAGATAAAATATGAAACAAGCATATTCGTGAAAAGGTTAGAGCATCTCCATTAATAGATAAGATTAGAGAGAGCCACCTTAAATGATTTGGTCATTTAAAAAGGTGGCCTTTCGATGACCATGTTAGGAGAGTAGATGTATTATATTTGACTTGTGTTAAGAAAGGTAGAGGTAGACCTAAAAAGGCTTGATTAGAAAATATTATAAATGACTCAATTCTATCCTCATTATATGTCCTTCTGAGATAGACATAACCCATCCTATTAAGTTATCATGACTTAGTCATGCTCTAAAAAATGGTCATTCCATTATTCAATTATCTCTAATGGTTAAACACTCTTAGTTTTGTGTTAGCACTTATACCCTTAATTATCTCTAGATGGTCCTCTTCCTCTCTTTTCTCTCCCTCAATCTCTCTCTTCCTATCTTGCTCTAACTAAAAGTAACAATCAACTAAATTGATTCCACCTAAACTAAAATAACATTTAATAAAAAAAATTTAGATCTAACAAAACGATTACAACATTACATCTTTGCTTACTACCTAAATCATCCAAAATATCTCTAATACTTGCAAATGTGTAGTGAGAACAAATAATCAAAGAAAAACCATAAAAAATAATCTTAAAATAGAAATCTGATGGTTTGGGGTCAGACTAGGTCGGCGGTCGGATGTCGGAGTAGATTCGTCGGTGGTCAGATTGGGGTCGGCGGCGGTCAGATTGGGGTCGGCGGTCGTAGTAGATTCGTCGGCGGCTGGTCGGACGAGCGAAGGCGACGGCAGAGCGAGCGACCGAGAGAGAGAAGGAAAGAGTAAAAATAAAATGCGAGGCACGGGGCTGGTCGTATTAGGGCTTCTACCGACGGTTTTCCGGCGGTCTGGACCGCCGGTAAAAAATCACTTATCAACGGCGGTCCAAGCCGCCGGTAAACCGCCGTAAACCGCCGGTTCATATTGATGTCTGGCGGTTTACCGTCGGTTTAGGGACCGCCTCTATTACCGGCGGCGTAACGTAGCAAAATTATCGATTCTTCCGCCGTTAAAAGCCGATGGTCAGACAGCCGGTAAAACCGGCGGTCCATGAACCGCCGGTTAGAACCGCCGGTAATGGGCATTTTCCCTGTAGTGTTAGAGTTTTTTTTTAAATTTATTGAAAATTGAGATGGGCAAAATATAATCTAGCTCGATTTGAGCAACTTTTAGAACTAGGTTGAGAGCTGAAAATAAACCAAAGTTGGCTAAAATAGACTTTCTCTCAGTAGAAATACCTCTCTCTTTCTCTCACTAGCTGATAGATTCGTAGGAGAAATGAATTAGGTGAATAGTAAATCTTGATATTTTTATTATTAAAATTTAGCCTAGCACCACGATGCTCTATCAAGGAGCTGAAAACACTATAGCTCGCCATTGCACCACTTCGCTAATTTTTTTTTTTTTTTAATTCTAGATAGCTTAGCATTGGAGTACCACAATCCCCAACGTTGCGGTGACCTAGGAGAATATTTAAGCCTTTTTAAAAAATTTGAACAAACCCTTAGGACCCATAATAAATATATATAGACTCTCACAAACACACAAAACATTCTCAAACACAAGCAAAACGACTCAAATGTAGAAATCCAATAGATTACCTTGAATTTGATTGTGTTAGAATGGGTTGATTGATACACTAACTTTATAGGTGTTACAACTCTTTCCTCAAAAAAATGTTATCCTCGATATTTTAAAACTGAGATCAGTAAATATGTTTCTCATCTCAATTTCCTTTTCCTAAGTAGCTTATTTTTCAGTTATGTTCTTCCACTGAACTTTAATCATTAAAATTTGTTTGTTTCTTAGTTTCCTAACAACATAATCTAGAAACCTTTCTAGTTCTTCTTTATAACTTAAATTCAAAAATATCTCAACTTTCTTTAGGAATAAAAAAACTACTTCCTCAGAAGTGAGGCATGAAATATGTTGTGAATGTTAGTCATATGATCTAATAACTTCAACTTGTAGGCATATTTTCCAATCCTGTCAATAACTTCAAAGGGTCCAACATACCTTGGACTCACCTTTCCATCATTTCCAAACCTGTTACTGCCTTTTATTGACCTGATTTTCACATATATAGAGTCTCCTAATTGAAACTCTACTACTCGATGCTTGGCATTATAATACTATTTCTTCATATCTTGTATAGATTTTTATCTATCTCTAATCAAACAAACTTTTTCAACAATGTCATTAACTAAGGCTAGCCTAATTAGATTCCTTTCACCACCACTATCTAAGACAAATGGGTCATGCATCTCCTACCATATAGAATTTTGTAAGGGGCCATGGCTATATTTGATAGAAAGTTATTATTATAAGCCAACTATATCAAATGAATATGATCCTTCCAAGTATCGCCAAAGTATATAAACCAATCTCAAAAGATCTTCCAATATTTGAATAATTCTCTTATACTATCTAATAATCTATGCATGAAAAGTCAGACTAAATTGTAACTTAATGCCCAGACTCTACTGAATACCCCTCAATAATCTAGAGGTGAACTTATCATCTCTTTCAGAAATAATTACCTTTTGTATCCCATGTAATATGATAATCTCACACATGTATACATTTGTCAATTTTTCCATTGAATTAAACTATTAGATGGTATGAAATGAGCAAACTTCATCAGACGATCCACTACAACTCAAATAACATAATGTCCCTATCTTGACTTGGTAAAATCTATAGCAAAATCGATTGTTACATCATCGCACTTCGACTATGGAAAAGGCAATGGCTCCAAAAAATTTCTTGATCACTAATGTTTTCTTTTCACTAACTGGCATTTTCACATTTGAAAATGAAATTTGTCACATCCTTCTTTAATCCAGGCCACTTGAACTTACCTTTAAGATCATTGCATATTTTATCGCTTTTTTGCTGAATAATACGCCTCATGTTGAATAATTGATCTTAAATCTCTAGAACCGAGATCCCACAATCTTTTATTGTAGGAGATAATACCATAATTAGATACATATAATTCAAAATTTTTACGAGATTTGATTTCGTCAATCAACTTTAAATATTATGCTTCTAGCTACTGACCTCATTTTTTAATGAGGCAAATTCTCTATGTAAAAGATCAATTTCCATATATAAATCATTAAAGTACATTTCAAATTTTAATCAAGTTCATCATTATGTTTTAGACATGATTATTTAATCATTAACCTTTAAAATCATTACTTGACAATCACCATTGACTATTGTTACAAACCTATTTTTTTATTATGATTTTGATGATAGCAAACAAATCTTGTTTCACTACGACTGTCTTTACTACTGACATTTTCAGGATTCAAAGATCAGACGGAAATCAGATCAGCTCAAGACTAGGTAGATTAGGATTGAGTCAGTATGTAATTTTCTTTTTCCTTTCTTGAGTCAATGGTAATTGTTTGAAGTGACTGATGTTAAGTAACACTACACTACACACACACACTTGAGAGATTTGGAACATGTGTTTTTACTCACATCGTCCCGGACGATATTTATATCGTCCTGGATGATCGAGTTCAAAACAGAAGATCTAGTCAGGATTTCTTAGTTAAGGTAGTCGTAATTAACTGATCGGCCTAGACGATACCTGTATCGGCCAGGATGATATGCTCAATACAGAAAGAATTTGCTGCCATGATCAATTTAAGTATTTTATATTTTTTGAAATCGGCCAAGCCGATTATTTGATCGGCCTGGACGATATTGTATAATTATGCCTAAATTGATCCGGCAATCATGGTAGTAATTAAGGATGATTGATACGATCACATCATCCTGGATGATCGGAAGATCGGCCTGGATGATCCATTCAAAAACCCTTGGTTGCTCCTAGAAGATAAATATTGGCCAGTACAAATTCATGGCGATGCTCTGGCCGATTTGGATCGGATAGTTCAAATTCAGGGCGAAGCTCTGGACAATTTTCCTCTGATTTGAACTGATCGGCCGGGACGATTGTGATATTATCCAGGATGATCAAGCAAATTTTTAATCATCCAGTTTGCATTCAGGGTGATACTCTGGCCGATCTTATGAGATTTATACTGATTGGCCAGGACGATTTCCATATCATCCTGGACGATAAAGTCGACAACTTGCAATTAATGAGCTCCTTTGAAGCTCTTCTATTTAATAGCTCTTGTTCAACATTTTTGAATATCCTTGGCTGTTGTCTTGACCTGAGAAAACCTAAAGGAGAGAGAGAGAGAGAGGGAGAGAGAGAGAGAGGATCTTGTGAGGGGGAGCTTGTGAGGGGGTTCACAAGTGTTGCTCCAAGCATTGTTCCACTTCTTCTTCCCTAGAGTCTCTTGTCCTTGGAAGGGTTGGAAGAGGTAAGTTTTAGCAAGTGATCGTGGTTCTCTGCCTGGTTCAAGAGGAAGCAAAAGGAGTTGGGTTCTCTGCCTTGCCGGGTGTGGCAAAAAGGAGGTGTTTTTGTAAGGGCTTCTCCACCTAGCTGTGGGGGCTAAAAGAGAGTCACGTTGGTAGTGCAATACTCGGAGGCCGCCTCTGGGGAGTGGACGTAGGTCAAGTTGACTGAACCACTATAAATTCTTATGTTCTTTTTTACTGCTTCCGCACTTTAATTTTCCGCACTTATTTTTTCATGGTGATTTTGGTTTGTGATAATCATTCTTTTTGTTTTAAATTTTTTTTTTAAATACTAATTCACCCCCCCCCCCCTCTTGGTTAGCCTCGGGACTAGTTCATAGGGCCTAACATCCCTAACGAACTTTCAACTATCACTTGATCTATTGATTTATCACTTAAAAATTACCTATGATTATCAGTGATTTAATCATTGCAAATCTAAACTATCTCATTCATTTTTCTTTATTGAGTAATTCAATGTTTCAATCAAAATCAATCTTAAATCCATTAGTTGATTGTCCCCATCGATAGTCTGTTGATCTCCTATTCAATTACTGATGATCATCCATAATTGTCAATGATCTGATCATTTCAAACCTTAAATCCTTTCAAATGTGTATCCAATCTAGTAAATAATACCAGTGATTAATTCAAAACTTTAAAAATGTAATGTTAGGACTTAACCCAAAACCTCTTGGTATATAACCCACTTTTGAAGAAATTTTCTTTGCCTTGAAACCTGATAAAATGACCTTGAGTTTTTGATCTATCACTTGTAAATTGTTTAAGCATGTCTCTAGGGTAAACCACATCAGTTTGAAGGTATTTCAAGATCCCTAAACCCCAAACTTAAAATATTTTTATAGGATGCAAAACCCTCAAATATTTATAACTTATGCTGCTAAAGATGGTATATTATGATTTTTTACCTTAGAGGCATCTCTAAACTATTTCATCATAATCATTATCACTATCATGATGCATTAAATCAACATTGAACCTTGGTTGACCATGATGGACCATAAAACCTTAAAACTCTATACCTTGGAAATTAATTTTTTCTTAAACTTCAATATAGTTCAATAAAATTAGACTATGCAACTTTCTACAAAAATGTTTAAAACTTCATTTGAAATGCATCAAACCAAAACCCAAGTCTTAATCAAGTCTGCTTAGTTGACCAAGCCTACCTAGGTTGACCATAAAAAGCCATTAAACCCCAAAGCTACATCTCATGCATTTGAAATTTGTCATTTCATGGAGTCTACTCTAATGTGTTCAGCATATCATTGGGAATGGGTTGAACCCAATCTTAACAAATATATTGAACTTGTTGACCGAGTCAACTTATGTTGACCAAATATATCCTTAAGGAGATTAACATGCATTATATTGAAGGACTTTTCCAATCTTTGAAACCAATTCCATTGAACTCAATATTTTAATTGGAATATAATGAACCCTACCCTAACCCTTGAGCCAACTTAGTTAACCAAGCCAACTAAGGTTGACCAAGCATTCCTATATGGAAGTCCATTTCAAATCAATTGAAGATGGTATGCCCATATTCATTTGAGCATATATGACTATCCTTAGGGTCCCTAAGAACTAGCTTTAGGTAACCTAAGACTTGAGATTACTTGGGTTAGCCACTTGGTTTGACTTAAGTAGTCAAAAAATTCATCCATTGAGTAAAATCCAAAAGTGTACTAAACCAATCCAAAGAAGCATTACTAATACATTCCATATAGTTCAGTGTATCTATCTTGGTTAGCCCAGCTATTGGGCTGACTTGAGTTAACACATTGAGCTAGCCAAAATTCTATCCAAAATATCCAAACTAAACTAACCTGTGTGCTCGACTTGCCCAACCCCAAGTGGCACTTCAATTGAATTTATGAACAATTTAGGAGGTTTGCCACCTCAACTGCCAACCTGGATTGGTCGGGTGCAACTAGAAACTTGATAATTTGTCTGCATGTGACCCACAAGTTCATCCCATTGTTGCAACCCAACTAAACCTGAGCTCCCAAGATTTCTAGGATCCTTCATTAAACCCTTTGAAACCTTTTTGACTTGACTTGGTGGCCTGAGGTATTATTATTTAAGCATAAATCCTATCTACATTAATTTTAAAACTCTATAAATAGTTCAAATGTTCTCTGAACAAGGGTATAGTTTCTTGTTTTAAAAGCTTCATAAGTGTTAAAGTTCCCTTCCTCTTGCTTCCTAGCTATCTATGTGAGGTCTTGAGGTGGTTTCGAGCAAGCTCTGATGATCTTCCCATAATGAAAGTTTGACTTCTCATCCATTCATTTTGGGCAAGGTTTCTTGAGAATAAGTATCCTAAAGATCAAGATGATCATGCTTAGAGGAAGGCCGAGGGGTATTGGATTTATATCCTTAGTAAGTTCCCATTCCTAATCCTTAGCTAGATCTGCACAAGTGTGAAAGAAATGTTCAATCCACATGTTGGATTGAACGTTCTTGATCATATGATGTTTCTTGTAAAGTTTTATCCTATTCTTTCCAACTGATCTCCATAATCAGGCCAGAATACACCTACGGTAAAGAGATTGATTAGGATGTTGAAGGAGAAATTAGGATCACTCATTTCGAATGATAATTGTAATTCCATCGTATCATAATTTATTCGACCATCATATAGTTTTGATGCTTTAAATTATGACTGTTTAATCTTGATCTATTGGTCAATATCAATATAAAGAACGATAAATTGATGCTGTTGATATAGAGGACAAAGAACAAAGGAAGACCTAAACTAAATAGATGAAGTGGAGGTAAGCTCCTAGAAGAAGCTTGGCCACTTATGAAGGAAATAAATGTTGCAGGTTGGAAGAAGGCCAATGGAAGGAACCCCACATGTACCAACGAATGTAACTAAAATAGGAAAGCCAAAAAAAGGCCAACAAAAATCGACATAGGGACACGAAAGTAAGACAAAAAGAAATATACACACTCCAACACCCAAGACAGCAATAATTAGGTTGGGCATTGAGAATCTTAACAGTAGCACCCCGCTAGCCCAACTGGCAGCTGAAGCAGAAGAACCCAAAGATCAAGACAATAAATAGTACAAGCCACCACCATAACTAAAACATAATATACCATCTACTGAAATAATGCATTGAAATAACCAACAACCAACACAAACAAAAGATAACAAAACCATTGTTAGCATAGGTTTCTTGAATCATGAAAAAACCCAAAAATTAGACCCATAAATTGCCAGAATAATGTCACTAACATACTCAAAATGAAACAAAATAATCCCAATAATGAAATGGCTAGCATGAGATAAAATAAACTGAATACAACCCACATAAATAGATGAATCAACAAACTGAACCCCACAAGAATAAGCCCAAATCAAAATAAGAAGGCAATAGTGGCAACACAACCAAATCCAAAGTGCAAAAAATCCAAATAGAAACAAATCCTTACCAATCATGCCAAAACTAAGAAGAGAACAAGCTACAAAACACTGCCAGAGCATAAAACCAAAAACCAAGACAAGACTAAACTTATTGAATAACCAACAAATCCAACTCCAAAAGGAAACATGGGAAACCCAATAGGAGCATAGCTAGCACATGATAATAAGAGCTACAAAATCCCAAAAAATGAGCATAAATAGATAAACCAACATAAAATAAAGGAAAAAAGAGAAAATAATCAGTTCAAATATAAGGGAGCCCAGAATAATCCAATTTGGTTTAACCCTTAAGCAAATAAGGTAAAGTATTCCTTGCATATTTAGTGAAGCCTACTAAATTACAACCAAGTTAGCCAGATTGGTAGCACCAGAATTGTCTTCCTGAAGAATATGAGTGATAGACTTCAGGGAGCGCTATAAGAAGATCTGGTCAGAACAAACCAATATAACCATGGGTCAGAACAAACCAAGCTTACAGAATATTGATAGTGGTACTATAACTAGTAAAAAATGAGCACTGAACATAACATCAAAATAAAGTCTCACTTTAAGAGCAATAAGTCCTGGAAAAAAATATGGTTAAGGGTTTCATTGTAATAACAACACTAACATTTAGAAACCATATAAAAACCTTTTTTTCACTAAAATAGAATCAACAGAATATAATTATGCAAAATTCACCACATTAAAATAGAACAAAAGGCTGAAATAGCTTTTTGCCAAATAGCCAAGAAAAAAGATGATTTAACATTACATTGCCTAATATAATTCTAAACTTTAGGAGAGAAAACATACCATCATTCGAATTAGTAAACATTAATCCTTTTTATCCAACTAAAGGGGAATTTTGAGAATAAGATTGACAATAGTATCAAGCACAACATCATTTAATATTTCCATATTTTACATCCCATCTTAAATAAAATGATTAACTTTGAGAGTAGAAGTGGAATGAGGATTCAATTAGTTGTTGATATGTGTAGATAATATGTATATTATGTGTTCTATTTTTTTAATAAAATGTGTTATTTTAGTTTTGAGATACATGAAAAATATAAAAAGGAACAAAATTTTAAGTATCATCCAATATCACGGCATCAAAGAAATCAATGCCATTTTGCATTCAAAGACACCACCGGAGCGCTATAAGATGAATATTGTGACACTGACTTCTCTAACGGGCAACACCGTATCATCAAAATATTAACTTCAAAGAGCCATGTTCTTTATCATCCAGCATCACAATCTATAATGCCTTGATGCCAAAATTATTCTTCTAGTGCCAAATCATTTTATAGTCAATAACATCGTAGCATATTAGTTATGACATCCTAAGGGCATGACATGTCAACAAAATGTTGTGATTGTTCACTAAGTGTTGAGAGAGTTGCTACGTAGCTTTTCATGTTTGACATTCTTGCAACTTGTATGTTTTTGATGATTCCAAATATCATTATTTTGATTATTATTTTCTCCTAACACATTTTGGAATAATTGTTTTGCTCTTGTGTGTACTAATATTTCAAGAAAATTATACTTCGGATTATTGAAGACTTCAAATCAAAATCAATTTAGAGTTATTATAATTTTGAAGTCAATATTTTTCATTTTATTGAGTCTGAGAGAGTGTGACTGTAATTGAGTAACTGAGCACACACACATCAGGGGAGAGTTCTAAAATTCACATTTTTAAATTGATCGTACAGTATGAAATTAATTTGTACGGGACGATCTAGTCAGTTATTTTCCCCAACAAGCAATGGAGAAAACAAAAAAAATGTCAAAAAATTTTCTAAGTATAGATCATACGGATGATATTTTTCTTTCGTACAGGAATGATCTCCTCTGGTTCGTCCTCGAACACTATTTATATGGATGATATTTTTCATTCATATCGGGTTGATCTCCTCTAGATCAACCTCAAACACTATTCATATGGACGATATTTTTTGTTTGTATCGGGACAATCTCCTTTGGTTCGACCTCGAACACTATTCATACGGACAATAATTTTTATTGTACCAGGAAGATGGGCTCTGGAGCGAGCATGAATGAAGTTCATACGAATGATATTTTTTTATTGTACTGGGATGATGGGCTCTGGAGAGTGCACGAATGAAGTTCATACGCATGATATTTTTCGATCGTATTAGGATGAAGGGCTCTGGTACTTCCATTAATTTCATCCTACTGATTCATACATACGTATTTTTGACATTTCTTCTATTCGTACTGGATGAACATAGTATGAAATGTTTTTGTAATGATTCACAATGAGTTCATACGCAACTTTTTTTGAACTGTTAGTACGTATGAAATACGATCATACAGGAAGATCGTGGACAGTCAAAATTGAATAAATTTAGTTTTCTGGATGATTTTTCATGTCTTTTCTACAAAAGGTCCACTAAAAACTGACCTTTAATCTTTTTGTCACTTGGTCTTCATGAATGGTTAAGGGAAATTGAAGGAGAGAGTGACAGAGAGTGTTTAAATGAGATTTCTTTCTATTGGAGCATGAAGAGTTCACTTGGTTACTCAAGGGTAAGGATCTGTGTGTGTTGTTTTGTGTTTTCTTCACTCTTTTCTTTTGTCCTTCTAGATTTCTTATGTGAAGATCTTTCAAGAAGATCTGGTTCTCTGTCGACACTCGAGGAGTGTAAATAGTCAAAGGTTCTCTGACTACACTTAAAGATTGTGAACAACCAAAGGACAACGGTTCTCTGCCTATACTTGGAGGGTGTGAAAGGACGAAGGTTCTCTGTTTACACTTGGAGAGTGAAAAAGGATGGCGATTCTCTGACGCACTGGGGATTGATTGAAGAGAGTTTTGTAAAGGCTTCTTCGCCTTGTTATGGGCGAAAAATTAGAGTCACTTTGGTATAGTGTAATACCTAAAGTTGTAGACTTCAGGGAGTGGATGTAGGTCGTGTTTGATCGAGCCACTATAAACCTTTGTGTCTTTTTATTTCCACTGCCTATTTACTTTACTGCAAGTTAATTTTTCTATCGTTGAAAAATCCTTTTTGAAAAACTTAAAAAACAACTTGCTCAAGTTCATTAATCGGTTTCTATCTTTTAGAAAATCAAGAAAGGGTTAAATTTTTTTAAACTATCAATTCACCCCCCCTCTTGATTAGCCTTGGGACATTAGTTTAGGTCTAACAACCTATTCTAGAATTAACAAGATTCAACATTAAGTAACACATCCACATCAATAAGCACTATAGTTGAACCAGAACAATGAAATCACTAAGCATCATTGCAAAGTTAATTTATTTATTGAGTGTAGTGGCATGGATCTTTCAAACGCCATGGCGTTAGGGGTCTACTTTATATTTTCCAATAAATAGCCACTTTGTTATGTTTGTCAGGGAGTTTGATCACTTAGATAATTTTTGTACAATTTAGAGTGCTTCTCTGAATTTCCCTTAAGGGGTCAACTAAGGAAATTTAGGGAAGTACTTGATACCATTATTAGAGTATTTGGCTTGTGTTTGTGGAATAAATTCTATAAGTAAAAATTAGTCTAGAGGAGATGCATTAAACCATTCTAGTGATATCTATGCCTTGTATTTACTTTCTATCATGTTATTAAATGAAAATGTGTTTGCTTCAATTCTACTCCATTTCGGGCTAAATTCTCTAGTTTTGGAATTATTATATAAATATCATATGTATTACAAATGAGTTTTCTTATTTCTTATATGATTAAAAATATATTTTTAATATTATAAAATCTTAATTTAATGCATATAATGACCATATATATGGTTAAAATTAGGTGTAATATGGAACCTTGTTGGAGAGGAGGCATAAACAAGAATATTGAATTAGTATGTGTCATACCTAGACATAGGGTATGAAATTTACTAAATTCTTAAGGATATGATATAACCATAGGAAGTTGCAAGACATGCTTTATTCCTACAAGCTTGATAGAGATCTAGGGATGCATATGCTCTCAATAGCATCATAAATAAAGAGATTTATTAGTAAAAATATGTTTTATATTCATTAATCCACAATATTATATCCATATAGTGTATTAATTATCTTTTTCTAATTTTATTTAAGTGATTGAATATCCACAACATTCATTTTTTATTGAGTAGAATAATTATTATAATTTTAGTAGACAAATCTAGTGTTTGCAAGTGAACATATCTTCCTTGTGAGATCATTACTCTACTCAATCCCTATATTACTTGATTTAGCACATACACTTGTATATATTAAGTGGAGTTTTTATAAATTTTTATATCAAAGAAAGCCTAAGCATTGCTAGGGATTTATAGAGCCCTATATTATTTCATAATTTTATAGGTTATTCCATAGCTCCCCATCAAGTTTTTAGAATTATTTTTTGGGAAGTATTTTGCTTTTTATAAAATTATCACTATATTGTTGGATTAATTGCATAGTTAGATCAACTTAATTTTTTTAATTACTTTAATTATTTATATATTTTTTGTTCCATGCTTTATAGATATAGAAAGGAAGTGTTATCATTTGATTATAAAAATGAGAAAACTCTTTCTAAATTTAGGAAAATGAAAAAAGATTTTAAAAATGAATGAACCTGAGTTAGAGAAAAATCATTCTAGACCTCTTAAGGATTATGTAAACCCTTTAGTAGATGGAATACATTGGAGCATAAATATACCTATAATCTAAGCTAATAATTTTGAATTAAAACTAGCTATTATTCAAATAGTTCAAAACTCTCAGTTTTGAGGAACTCCTATAAAAGATCCCAATTTATATTTAGCCAATTTCTTAGAAATCTAGGTAACATTTAAGTATAATAGTGTTAGTGATGATGCTATTAGACTTAGATTATTTTCATTTTCCCTAAAAGATAAAGCTAAAATGTGGTTAATTCTTTATCCCCAAGTTCAAAAAGTACTTAGATTGAGTTAGCTCATAATTTCTTGCTAAGTTTTTTCCACCTTCAAAAGTTGCCAAACATGGAAATGACATAACTTTTTTTACTTTGTTTGAAAGAGAATCCATTTATGAGAGTTGGAAAAGATTTAAGAAAATGCTTAGAAAATTCCTATATCATGCATTACCTGATTGGTTAATTATTTAAATATTTTATAATAGATTAGTACAATCTCTTGAGCTATAACTGATGTTATAGTTGGAGAATCATTAATGTTTAAGCCATTTGAGGAAGCATACAAATTAATAGATGAAATGGCTACTAAGAATTTCTAGTGGCATGCTGATAGGGTAATTCCTAAAAAAGTAGTTATAATTTATAAGTATGAGGCTTTATCAATGTTGAATGAATAAGTTGCAGCAATTTCTAAAAAAAAAATGAATATAATAGAAGTAAATTATGGGATAAGAATTAAATTCTTTAGATAGCAAAATTCAATTGAAGATAATACTACGCAAGGGATAGAAAATGTTAACATAATTGAATGATAGATTCTACACAAAAGCATATAATCCATGTTCTAGAAACCATCTAATTTTAATTGGCCAAATAATTTTGGTGGTAGTAATCAATGGAATAATGGGCAGAATAATCAAAGAGTAAATTCAAGCAATTCTCAACAACCTGTTGTTAATCCTAAACCTACATATCCTCAAGGATTTAATCAAAGGAATAATTTTAGAAATAAAAATTAGCATTGGAGGATGTTATATAATTAGGAAACCAATTACAAAATCAAGTTGTTCTATAAAAAATTTGGAGGCCCAATTAAGTTAGCTTACAATTTTAGTTAGTAGTACACCTATTGGATATTCTACTAAGTAATATTCAAGTTAAATCAAAAGAAAAAGAAAAATATTATAATGGAATTTAATTGAACAATGGAAATAATATACCCCAGCTAAATTTAAAAAAATCAGGTAAGTTTGGCTGAAGATTATAAACTTGACATCCTTGTGAGGAAACTCTGATTTAGGTTTAATAAGTTGTTAAGTTTGGGTTTTTTTTTTAAGAACTGCATAATGCATTAAATAAAAAGAAGACCTAATACAAACTACTAAGTGATAGAAAACCTATCACTGTCCTCCTTTATCAAAGAAAAGAAAGAAGGAGGAACCTTATTACAATCTAATTCTTCCCACAAAAAATTTCCTTTCAAAGCAAAGTTAGTACAAAAATTGGCTAACTTATTACATTCTCTATTTTCAAAATGAAATAAAAAAACCTCAAAATCTTTGAGAAAAGATAAGTCTTCCCATCCAAAATGGTTATCCACTCGATCATCTTTGACAACCGAGTTTTGTAAGTGATTCATGATGTTCAAGTTATTTGCCTCTATAATTATTTTTTTAGCATCCATCATCCAATCCTTCATAATTATTCTCAACGAACAAAAAGCGAATAGCTCCAGAATATATTGTTCCAATGCAAACATCTAAATCCAAAAGCTAGCAAAAATCTTCCTCTATGATCTCTGAAAATACGCCCAACTCCAGCTTCATTAGAACGAAGCAAAGATGCATCGATATTTACTTTAATCCATCTGGGTGGAGGGGAATGCCAAAAAGAGGAAATCAGTAATATATGCTAGTTAGCTCCCCAGTTTTCCGAATATAGATTAAACTTTGGAGATATTGATGCAAAACTAATAGCATTAGAGACAATGTAGCCCAACCCGAGCTCATGACCTTCATGTATGAAAATATTTCTACTCTTCCAAGAGTGAAAAAGAATATAACAATATAATTTAACGATAAAAGGATTCACCTTCACTAACTTTATTAGATTATCCAAACAATCTTGGAAATTAGCAAACACTGGAAGGCGAAAGCCCCACTGATTAGCCAATTTAATTGCTAGAATTAGCTTTGAGCATCTAATAGCAACGTGCTCCACATCTTCCTTTCTTTCATAACCTCTCGGGCACAAGTTGTTATTTAACAATCTCCTATACATTAGGAAATTAGTAGTAGGATTAGCATTTTTCAGAAGATGCCACCAGAAAATTACAATATGAGAATTAAGCTTTAAATCTTTTTACCATTTCCAAGCCTGTATTAAAATTGGGTCTTCCACCTCAGACATTATCACGGAGAACTTGGCCAAAGCTGTAATAGTTTTACCAGAGAAGTTACTTATAAGATCTAATTCATCCTCTGTATGCTCCGAACTAATCCTAATGTGAAGGATAACTTCCACCAAATTTGCTCCAAAAAATTTAGCTAGCTTTACTTAATTCCAAGCTCCATCATAAATAAAGCTAACCAAAGGAGGAAACTCTCCATCCACCACTACAATGAATGTTGGCCACATAGCAAAGCTTTTATCTAATACTCAAACATCTTTCATAATATTAACTGAAGATCCAGAAGCAATTTTCCACCTTATAATTGGTCTAAGAGCATTAAATCCACTAAGCAATAATTTCCATGTCGAAGAAACATTCAACCTTCCCTTATCACACCAAATATTTTTACCATACTTTGCAAGTAATGACTTACTGAGAATTGAATTTGATTTAAATAATCCCAAACCAACCTTTCTCTCAAAGGTTCCATGAAAGCAACTACATAATGAATCCCCTGTCCTCCATTTAATACCGATTCACACATATTTTTTCCAAGAAACAAAATGTAAACCATGGCTTCCATCTTTTTTGTTTCATAAGAACTCCCTACACATCTTATCAAGCTTCTTCAAAATGCTCAAAGGAACTAAAGAAAGAGAATGATAAAACACTATAATTGAGAGCATCACCAACTTAATAAGCACCAATCTCCCAGAAATGGAGATGAAATTCTTACCCCATACCTCAAGTTTTGATGCTGATTTCTCCAAAAGATTCAAGAAATATGGTACAACAAGCCTTCGTGAAGCAATCTTGATGCCCAAGTAGTGTAGCTCTTTGACTTCAACAAAGCCCATAATCTTGGAAATGGCCCTTCTTCTCCTCCTCTCCATATAATTGCTAAAGAGGATAGAAGATTTAGAAAAGTTAATTTATTGACCCATCCACCTGCAATAATCTGAGATAATTTTCCTAATTCTTCTTAAATTTCCAAGCTTTGCATTTGATAGCATAAGGATATCATCAGAAAATAAGAGATGAGAAATCTTTGGAGCCGAAGGAGCAACTTTCAAACCCAAATTATATCCCTTTGTTAAGAAAGCATTAGTAAGAATTTGAGAGCATAAAATGAACAAATACGGTGATAATGGACATCCTTGTCTAAAACCGCTCTTGCCTTCAATCCACTTCAAACCAGCCCCATTAACTTGAGCTGAGAAAATCGGGTCAATCACACACTCCATTAAGAGCTTAGAAAATCTATTTGGGTACCCAAAGTAATTCAAAACTTTCCTAAGAGTATCCCATGCCATGCTATCATAAGCTTGTTCCATGTCCAATTTAATTGCAACCAACCCTTTTTTAGATTTAGAAAATCTAAATTTATAAAAACGTTCTTGGGAAAGAAGAACAAGATCCGATAAAGCTCTCCCTTTTATGAAAGCATCTTGAACATCAAATACCAAATAATGAACCACCTTCATCAATCTATTTAAAAGGACTTTCACCACAATCTTATAAATTGAAAGACAAGCTAATTGGATGAAAGTTAGAAGGAACTAAAGGATTACTCACTTTAGGAATAAGCACCACCAAAGTCTCCTTCCATTTAGAGCACATCATACCCAAAGATAAAAGAGATGAATAGCATTCCACACATCTAAGTCAATTGTATTCCAATATGCCTTGATGAAAGAGTACGTGATTCCATCCACACCATGAGAGATATTATTGCCAAGATCTTTGAACACAACCTCTACTTATTCTAGAAAAAATTCAGCATCAAGGATATCACAACTTCCTTGATTTAATAAGTTCAGATTCAATGTCCAACCATACAAACAACAATCTCTAAGTTTACATTTGTTGCCAAAAAAATTGAAGAATAATTCCTTAATAGCCTCGGAGTCCTCCACCAGCACACCCATGTCATTTTTCACTTGCTTAATATGGTTACCATTCTTTCTACCATTTGTAAAAGCATGAAAGAAACTAGAATTTGTATCACCTTCACTTAACCACATAGTCTTTTCCCTTTGCCTCCACCATGTACCCAATCGAGCAAGAGTATAATTGAATTCAATAACTTTAGACCTGAGGAGAATAACTTTATTATCAAGAAAATTCTAAACCAATGACTCCTCCACTTAAAGCTCATCGATTTCGTTCTTCAATTTATCCTTCAAATCAACCAAGTTTTGATGCTTTGCTTTGCTCCAAAAGTACAAAGCTTTTAATACTCTTGAGAACTTCTTATTTAAAGTTTCCATAGTATCTCCTCTAACATGTTTAGCCCAAGATCTTTTGATAACCAAGGATGCAGTTGGATAAGACAACCATACATCTTCAAATTTCCAAAATTTTCTACTATGATTTGCTTGATTAAAAACTTTTAATATAATAGGGCAATGGTCTGAAGCAATCCTAGCCAAGTGCCTGACTGAATCCTGATGGACCAATTCCAATGCTTTTGAATTCAATAAACATCTATCAAGCCTCTCTTGAATACGAGCACTGCCATTTTTATTATTGCACCAAGTATACTTTGAACCAAGAATCCCAACATCATGAAGGTCACTTCTATTCATAAAAGCTTTCATCTCTAAAGGTCCTAGGGAAAAAAGAGAAAAATTTTCTCCCTTTCTTATCTTCTTGAGAAAGAATGCAATTAAAATCTCCCCCAACCACAGAGGGTACCTCAGACCTCAAATAATGCTCCAGACACTCCCACAACTCTCTTCTGCCATACAAATCCTTGCTACCATAAATAGTAGAGACCACCCATACACCTTTATTAAAAATTTTCAACTCCCCAACCACTCATTGAGCAGAAGCTTCCAACAAAGTAAAAGAGGCCAAATTAGACCTCCATAATACTAATATCCCTCCAAACATCCCTCTATATGGGAAAAGAAAAAAGTCACAACTTGTTCCCACGAATTTGTCAAAATCATCTCTAGAAAGAGATGAAATTTTAGTCTCCACAATTCCAACAAAAAAATATCCCAATCTTTAACAAATTCCTTCAAATATAAGGAGGCCTCCTTCTTATTTGCCCCCTTACAATTCCAAAAGCCTAATGAACTCATTTTATCGAGAAGGGGGAAGACCCCCACCCCTTTTTCTATTCAGATTAACTTTACTTTGCCTAGAAGATGAACTCAATGGCCCAAGAGACCTAAGTTCCTTAGAAAGCTTTGTTTTATGCACACTAGACATAACATTGTTCAAGCAAGCATTCACATTCTTATTCTACAAAACATCTTAATTGCTAAAAACAAATAAATCATCCTTCCTCATGTGATGGGAAGGGTCCATAAATTCCACCAATTCACCTTCTTCAACTTCAATTCTATTAGGAACATAATCCTTTTCTAAAATAATTTCCTCCTCACATATTAAATTCAACACTTCAAAATGGTTTTCTCCAGAAAAATGCAATTTGAACTTAGTAAGAGATGAAAGGTGCATACCTGGTCTTTGAAGATATTCCTAAGTAGAATCACCATCCGAGTTTCCATAGTCTTCCATGTTATCCATTACGTTCAGAGCAGATCCACCAACATCTTCAGCATCATTAATAGGAATACAAGCATATCCAATCTTACAAGAATTATTCACCGCAGATAACAAAATAACATCCTCTCGTGCATTTAAAATTACATTCTTCACAGATTCAACTTCAACTTGTTCATCAGTCCCATTTACAATATTTTCCAAACCCCCAGCCTTTTGTTCTTTATCCATGCCAGTAGAAACATTTTCAATACCTCGGGATTTTGGAATACCTCCAATCTTTGGTACATACTCCTTCCTCAAAATCCCCAAGTTTCTCCTTTTATTTCTTTTGTTATTAACCAAAACCCAAGGACCCAAGTAGAATCCTCCATAGGGCCTTTAGCTACAGCCTCTTCAGCAACTTTTTTATGAATAGAAATCTTCAATAATTCTCCAACATCTTCATTAGCCTCCTTCACCTTACAAGCATCAATCAAATGACCAATCCTTCCACATTTGAAGCAAAAAAGAAGAAATTTTTTTATACTCCACCTTTTGAAAAAAATTTCCATTCATTCCTTCCTCCCAAACACCTGTTGGAAGTTGTCGGTCTAGTTGAATTCGGATGCATACTCTAGCCAACTCCCTTATCCCCCATTGAAACATATCCCCATCAATCAAAAGCAATTTACCAATAAGAGAGGCTATCCTTGATACATGTATTTCATCCCAACAATAAAGAAAAAAATTGGGCATCCTAATACATATTAGAGAAGATAATCCCTTAAGAGAATCAGAATTGAAATTAGGATTCTATTTATCAAGTCCAATGATATGACCATTCACAAACCATTGCCCACCCGATAAAACATTCTCCAAAGATTCAACGAAAAAAAAAGAGAACACAGCAACCAATCTGATCCAAAAACAGTCAGATGAAACTTGCCAAATTGCGACCATTGGCATCTTAATTCATCCGCAATCATCTGTATGGGGATATGTCTTCCAAATACTTTTATGATGATAGAACATTGAAGCTTAACCGAATTAGCTTTAACATTGGGTTCAAACAGCTTGACAGTTGTTCCATCTTCTGTCATGAATGATTCATTGCTCGGCAAATTGAATTTGATATACAGTCATTTCGACCAAGGATCTCCAAAAATTTGTTTAGTAGCTTCTCTACAAGCAGAGATATTTTCTACCACCAGAGTAGATCGAACCTCATTCTCTGTGGAATTATCCCAAACAATTGATGGAGCACCACCATTATCTTGAGCAATTAAAACACCTCCATATTTAGAAATAGGTTTAACATTGGAAAACCTATTAACAAATAACTTCATATCAGATGAAGAAGATTCAATTTTATCAATTCCATGACTTTCCTGAGGAGTAGTCACCTTATATTCTTCCTCTATTTGTTTGCCTTTTCCAAGCACAGGAGATGATGATCGAAGTTTTTCACTAACTGGTTCTCTAATAACCAGAGCAGCATTAGAATGAATAATCTTTGGAAAAGCCATGGATTGAGCAGGGACAGATACCACAGTCACACTACCAATTAAAGGAAAAGAATTCTGGCCATCAGAGATGGCCAAAAATCGCTCCTCCATAGCCAGCAAAAAAACTGCCAATGTAATGCCAACGAGAAAATTTTAAAAAGGATTCAAATTCCAGGACCTTCTCTCACTAACTTGATTGAAGACTATAAATTGAGGTAGGTAGAGTAGTTTGATTTTCTTAAAAAAAAAAATGGAGATGTTGGAGTGTCGCACTAGTACTATTAGCGTCGCAATGGTGAGCTAAGACTAAGTGGATTAAATATTCAAATTTTAAAACTTACTCTCACCTAAAAATTATAAAAAGGGGGTTTTGGAAGTTTAACTATCAATTCTTATAATTTTTTTAGTATAGTGTTATCTTTCTCTTCTTGGAAAATCAACTTTATCAATGAGTAGAACCAAACTAAGGCATTTTGCCTCTAGGATTAAGAGTATAGAACATTTGAAAAATAAATATTTCTTTTCCCTTTCCCACATGAAAAGTTCTATTATCATTAATAAACTTCATGCATTCAATGATGAAGTTCATGAAGATACAAGAAGATATAAAGCTAATATGAAGAAAATGTATAAATGTGAAGTTTTAGATCATGAATTTCATCCTGGTCAAAATATTATACTATTTGGTTATAGTGAGAAATTTTTCCAAGGAAAACATAAATATGGATGGATTGGCCGTTATACTGCTATTAGAATCTTAATGGTTCCATCAGCATTCAAAATAAGAATTTTTTTTTTTAATTTTTAACGTTAATGGTCACATATTAAAATCACGTGGATTAGATGAAAAGGAAAATATAAATTTAAAGAAAAGAAAGGAAGCTTATGTGTATCTTTGTTATACTTCATATCTTTAGAAAAGAAAACAGTCAGGTAACTAATTGGAATATGTAGTGTTTGCATGGTTTATTGTCTTGGCTATTGAAGCCAAGTGATATAATTGATATGGTGCCCAGTGCACTAGTTACTTATAACTTATGTTATGTTATAAATGTTATGTTATCACCTATTTTATACACCTTTAACATTCATATGAAAGCATGTGTAATGTTAATTGTTGTTGTGTTTCTTTTATTTAAATTTTATTGAAGTTCCCCTTAAGCTTATTATAATCTTCATTATTTTTGATATTTTTATTACTTAACCTTTTTAAAAATGATAATTAAAAATTATATAAAATTAGGATAATAATAAAATCCAAGATTATAGTTTAAATGAACACTTATTATATTTCATAGAGTGGAAAAACTAATAATTAAATAAATTAGACCATTTAAGTTGTTTGCTTTAGTTTGAAATTATAATTTATACCTTTATGTCTTAATTTTTGAAATAAAGATGAATAATTAGAATTCAAGATTTAATATGAGTAGATTAAAATTTGAAATCATAAGCAACCTAAATTTTGAATTGGTAATCTGATTAAATCCTTACATAAAACTCATTAAAATTTTAAAAGGGGTTCAAAGAAAAAATTGATATTCAAAATCATTAAGAGAAAGGGATGCAAAAATAGTTCTTAAAAGAAAAAGAGAAAAATAATAGAAAAATAAAAAAAGATGAGTACATTCAAAAATTAGTATCAATTAAAAGTGTAGAATTTGATTACAAGCTTATACTTAAATTTATAAAGGATAAAAATAAGAAAATTAGTAGAAATGATGGTAAACTAATGAAGTTGTAATGTTAACTACAAACATATCTAATTAAGCTACATTATTCACTTTAAAATTCAAATATTAATAATCAAATATATAAACTATGAATTAAAATTAAGCAATCATAAGGATTGTCTAATTAGTATAATTATTATTATTATTCTAAACTAGAATTATAACATTGTTCATTTTTATTACATCTAGACTGTGATGTAATATGTTGTAATTTAGTCATTTAAAATTATCAATTTTTTACTTTTGTTATTCTTTTAATCAAAATTATGAAAGATTTTATTGTTTGTTTGAGGACAAGTAAGAGTTTAAGCTAGGGAGAATTTGATAAATGTAAATAATGTGTATTTTATGTGTTATATTTTTAGTGACAATATATATTTTTTAGTTATGTTGTGCAGGAAAATACAAAAAAGACATAAAATTCTAAGTATCATCCAGCGCCGCAACATCAGACAAATTAATGTCACCGCACCTTCAAGGGCATTGCTGAAGCACTACAAAAAGGATATTGCAACACCAGGTTCTTTTATTGGTAGGGCTGCAGCATCAAAAATATAAACTTTGTAGTGTCTTGCTCTCCCTTGTCTAGTGCCGCAACATCACAATCTATAAAGCCTTCTCGCAAAATTTTTCTTTTGGTTCTATAGCATTCAAAAGTCAATAGCACTGCAGCGTAGAAGTTATAACTTCCCAAGGATATGCCTTGTTAATGAAACAATGTGACTGT
This sequence comes from Dendrobium huoshanense, assembly GCA_016618105.1. NCBI lineage: Eukaryota > Viridiplantae > Streptophyta > Magnoliopsida > Asparagales > Orchidaceae > Dendrobium > Dendrobium huoshanense. The sequence goes on along the minus strand of CM028359.1, from coordinate 61,975,221 downwards.
TCACTTATTAACTTATCCACGTTAGCAAGCACCATGGTGGAACTATAATATTAATACAATGGCATTAGTTCATTTGTTGAGCACAGTGGCACTATCTTTCAAGTGTCGCAACACTAAATGCCAACTTTATATTATCCATTAAATAGTCACTGTATTATATTTGTAAGGGAGTTCAGCCACCTAGATAATGTTAGTACAATTCAGAGTGCTTCTCTGAATTTTCGTTAGGGTGACAACTAAGGAAATTTAGGGATGCACTTGATACCATCATTATAGTGCTTGACTTGTATTTTTGGAAGAAAAATTTTAAGTAAAAAGGAGTGCATATGAGATCCATTAAACCATTCTTGTGATATTTATCTCTTGTATTTTCTTTCTATCATGCTATTAATGAAAATGAGTTTGCTTCAATTCTACTCCATATCTGGCTAAATTCTCTTATTTGGATTGATTATGTAAATATCATTTGTAGTACTAATGAGTTCTCATATTCCTTAATTGATTAAAAAGATATTTTTAATATTACAATATCTTAATTTAATGCACATAGTGGTCATATGTGTTGTTAAAATTAGGTGTAATGTGGATCATTGATGAAGGGAAGTAGGCATAACAAGGAACATTGAATCTATATATGTTATACCTAGGCATAGGGTATGAAATGTAATAAATTCTTGAGGAGATAATATAACCATAGGAAGTTGGTGGATATCCTTTGTTCTTGTAAACTCAACAGAGATCTAGGGATACATATGCTTTGCATATCATCACAATTTAAAGAGATTCATTAAAAAAATATGTTATTTATATTCATAAATCCAATACATTATATCCATATAGTATATTTATTATATTTATCTAATTTTATTTAAGTGTTGAATCTCCATAATATCCATTTTATTGAGTAGGATAATTTTTATAATTTTAGTAGATAATACTAGTGTTTGAAAGTGAGTATATCTTCCTCGTGGGATCGATACTCTACTTTATTTCTATATTACTTGATTCATCATATATACTTGCATATTTTAAGTGGGGTTAAAAAAAAACACATGAAAGAAAACCTAAGCATTTTTCAGGGCTTGATGTGTCCCTAAATTATTTTACAATTTTATAGGTTACACCATATCCTCCATCAGTTGCCAATAAAGTAATTGCCCAACTATTGATTTTCAGAAAAGATGGATGGAATTTTTTTCATGTACCATTAGTTGGTTTTTCTAGAGGTATTCTAATCTTATGGAATTCCAAATTGGCTGATTTTTCTATTCTTGATTCTTCTTCTTAAGTGGTAATTGGTAATTTAGATATTTATAACAAAGGTTCATGGAGCGTAGCTTCTGTGTATGGAAGTAAATATGTGTATAAAAGAAGGGATATATGGGAGATGTTGGATAAGCATTCTATCGTAGATGTACATGCGGTGGTAGAAGGTGATTTCAATGGCTTGATTTCCAAGGAGGATAAGAGAGGGGGAAAAGGTTTTTGTTTTCCCAAGGGCCTAAGGAGATGAAGGCATTTTTGTCTAACAATGACCTTCATGAGGTGGGGTTCATTGGCCCCAAGTTTAAATGGTGCAATAACAAAGTTGGAGGAGCACAGATTCTAGAAAGGTTGGATAAAAATTTTCTCAATTCAACTATTTTGAGCTCTTCCCATCATATGGTTGTTCGACATTTGGCTAGAGTGGCTTCGGACCATTGTCCAATCCTACTAAATATCCTTAAATTTAATTTGGTCACAAAAAGAAACAATAACTTTTTGGACATTTGGGCTTCATATTTGGCTTCAACTATTATGGTGAGGAAAGAGTGGAACAAAGTTTACCCTGGGAACTATTCTCACATTCTCAACATCAAGTTTAGGAGAACTTTGAAATATTTATTTTCTGGAGTTAAGCCAAACTCAAGAATTTGAATCAACAAAAGGAATGCCTTTTGAAAGATATATTGGACCTTCAAACAAAGGAATCAGTCATTGGAGTCCTCTCAGAAGAGGAATGTTGGATTCTTAAGGATAAAGTAAGTGAATTAAATTCAACTATGGCTCGGTTGAATCCATGGTGGAAACAAAGAGCAAAGGTGAAGTGGATGGTAGAGGGAGACTGCAACTCCAAGTTTTTCCATTCTTATGCTAGTGCAAGGAGGAATTCTAATTGCATTGCCAAAATAAAAGAAGGGAATGGTATATTGGTGGAAAAGCAAAAACATATTGAAGAAGTATTCTTTTGGTTCTTCAAGCAAAAGTGGAAACATAGAAGCTGTAATTTGGATGTATGGCCTAAGGCTTTGAATTGTTTGAATAATGTTGACATTTGTTTATTAAATAGAGAATTTTATATTAAGGAGGTGGAGCTGGTTTTGAAACAAACTAGCAGAAACATTGCTCCTGGCAAGGATGGTATCTCCTATTCTTTTATTAGAGCTTATTGAGACATCATTAAATCAGTTTTTGGAATGTTATCAAACATTTTCTTTGCAATGGGGAGTTGAATGAAGTCTGAAAAGAAACTTTGATTGTTCTTATTTCTAAGGCGAACAACCTGGTCTACCCATCTAACTATAGACCTATAAGTTTATGTATTTCTGTTTATAAAGTGGCAGCTAAGGTGATTTTGAATAGATTACTTGCTGTTATTTCGAAGTTGATCTTATATGAGAAAGTGGCATTTATTAAAGGGAGATCTCTATCAGACCATGTGTTTATTGCTCAAGAATTATTCCACAAATTCAGGTATTCTAGATCTGTTAAAGGTTTTATCTCATTCAAAGTTGACATGGAACAAGCATATGATTCTATGTGCTGGTCTACTCTCAAGAAAGTCTTGAAATATTTTGGCTTTCCTTCCAAGTTCTCCAATCTAATTTTGGAGTGTGTTGAAGATCCTAGGTTCTTATTGACTATTAATGGAAACTTCTCAGATTGGATTAAAGCAAAGAGTGGATTCCGTCAAGGTTGTCCCTTTCTCCTCTCCTTTTCATTTTGTGCTCTCAACTACTATTTAATGATTTTGCTTAGAGCTCAAGTGGGATTAGCACTAGTTTAGTGGGACCAAGAATTTCACATTTATTGTATGCAGATGATGTTATTATGTTTTCGGAAGCCAAAAGCAAAGTTGTAAAGGAAGTTAAGGGTATCCTTAATGATTTTTATTGTTGGATTGGACAACATATAAATGTGGATAAATTTGCCATTCTTTTTGGTAAATTTGTCAGTAAAAGGAAAAAAAATAAAGTCATTATTCATATTATGGGCTTTAAATCTATGAAAGAATTTAATTACCTTTGGGTAAAAATTACCTTAAGAAGACTAGTGGGTGCTTATTTTCAATTCATCATTGAAAAATCCTTAAGGATGCTTAATATTTGGGGGAGCAAGTTCATTTTGTTGGCGGGTAAATTCACTTTGGTTAAATCAGTAATGCTCTCTTATCCCACTTTTAATAGTACAAATTCTCTTATTCCAAAATGAGTTCCTGAGAAGATTAAAAATTTATGTAGGAGCTTCATTTGGGATAAATCTAATGGAAGATTGGGTTTACACTACTTAAATTAGAATGATCTGTGCAAGCCTTTGAGATGGGGAGGTCATGGATTATATTCAAGTGCTTCTAAAGTTCATTCATTAAGAGCAAGGTTGGCTTGGAGATTTGTTCAAGATAAGGATTTACTACTGCACAAATTATTGGTTTCTAAGAATGGAGCTTGGACGGAGGTTGGAAACTCAAGGAGATGATACTCATCTTCATGGAAAATATTAAATGACAGAGGAAAGATGTTGAATATTATTTTTAGGTGGATAATTGGGAATGGAGGATCTATTGATGCCTACAAAGACAATTGGGTTATGGACAAATGCATCAACAAATGGCCAACATTTGTGGTGCCTCAATAAAATGATACAATTTTTGTCAAGAAATTTATTGCAAATGGTAGCTAGAACGAAGACGAGTTACTGAAATACTTTGGTAAGGAGCTGGTTGATCTGATTATGTAGGTGAAGATTAATCCAGAATCTATTGAAGATAGAATGGAACTTATATATCCAAAATCTGGAAGAAATATTTCAGGGTTGGCATTTGAAGCTTTGATGCAATGTTGTTATGAATCGCAGGTTTAGCAGTGGATTAAAAAAGCAAAATTAATCTCTTGGGTAGAGGTTTTTTGGTGGAGGTTATGTAGAAATGCTATTCCTACCTTTCAATTTTTATCTTACAGGAGATTACTTTGCAATGAAAAATGTTCTATAGGATGTGATGATGTTGAAGATATATAACACGTTGCAAGCAATTACATAAGGTTGAAAGAGGTATTGCAACATTTAAATAAAAGGGGATTTGGAATCCCATTGTTTATTAGATTTGAAGATTGTGTTAATTGGTTGGAATTCCTTGCTCTGAAGGATAGTATACCTGTTAATCTTTATTGCAATACCTTGTTCCTCTCATGGAAAGCTAGAAATATATTCATTCATGAAGGTTCAGAAGAGAGCTTGGCATTGATTGCTGCCAATGTGGTTTGTTATTCTTTGGCCTCAAATAGCTATGGTCATTTCAACTCTGGCCACTAAGATTCTAACCGGTCGATCATACTGTCCAATATTTGGCATCCTCATTCCGCCGATTGGTTAAATGTCAATGTTGACGCCTCGCTAGTTTCTTTGTATAGAGCTGGAATTGGAGGTGTGTTCTGAGACTGCAAAGGCAAATTTTTATTAGCATTTGGAAAATTTTGTGTTCATTGGGACATTTCACAATTAAAACTTTTAGCTATTCAATCTCTTATGGATATAATTAAAGACTGGATGTTCAAATAAAAAAGAATTATTATTGAAGGCGACAATTCTAACATTATTTCATTTATTCAAGGTGCTCAGAATAATGGCTTCTAGAAGATGGAAGATCTTGATTTTTTAAATTCAATTATGTCATTTTTAATTGTATAGGGAGGAATAGCAATAAGTTAGCAGTTTTGTGTGCTATCTTTGCTCTTTTTAGTAACTTTATCTGGGAAGATTTTAGGTTGAATAAGGTTCCTCATTTTTTTAATTTTTTGAAGGAGGAATCTACTTTGTTGGTTGTTTGTTTTGTTTTCTTCATTATTAATGCAATTGTTTGCTCCTTTAAAAAAAAGAATGGATAGTCACTTCCAAACAAGCGAGTTTAAAGATACTTAAATGGGATGTCACTCCCAATAAATTGAATTTAAGAATATTTAAATAAGAGGTCAGTCCTAGAAAAATAAATTTAATGTCAATGCTCAAATGAAAAATATATTCCAATTGAATAGATTTAAATGGTCATATCAGGATAATATTAGGGATCATATTACCCAAACAACAAAAGTTCCAAAGGAAAGGTTGTTACTAGGGAAGCTATACCAGTCCTTAAGAATAAGGATTTATACCAAGATGGGAGATCTATCTAAAAGAACTAGATTTTAGGATACTCAAATGGGAGGTTGCTCCAAAATGAGAAGATTTAAACATTTAGGCAATACCTATGATTGTATTTCTCAATCAATAAAAATTTCAAAAGAAAAGGATGTCACTCAGGAACATACACTAATCCTTATGAATACAAATTTAAGTAGGCACTAGGGATTTTAAATTTTTTTAGTTCTAGTATAATTCTTTACACACAATCTCATCACTTGGAACTAGCTCATTAAAAAACATTAATAAATTCAAGCAATTTATCAAAAATTATTTTATTTATTTATTTTTATTTACAAAAATTTATGTGTTATAGTATTTCTTGGGATATCACTCATTTATAGGTAACATGGGATAATTTTCTTTATAATCTACTAATTGGAAGGATCCTCCTTAATAGACTTTCTCTTCCATGAACAATCCTTCCCACATAAGCTCAAATTTACCACCCATCTTCCAATGGGCCAAAACGGGTCTTCATAGAATCAGGACCAAGTCTCTACTTAGAAAGTTCTTAAATGGACTATTTTGACATACATTTTGGATTTATATAACTCGAGGTTCTATTTACCCTAAAAATGTTTTACTTGTAAACCATTGAGCTTTTTTAATTGAAGTATGGAATTTTGTTTATAGGTTATATTATAATTTAATGCAATTCTAAGAGATGGAAGTTGTTACTTCAAAGGGAGAATAACTTCTACTCCAAAGATAAAAGCTAAAGACCTAGATTGAGTTGGAGTTCTATATGGTATGATATGCCCATAAAGCATCTCTCAAATTTTCATGCTATTAATGCTTAATATTATTTAGGGTTTTTATTAAGAATTAGACCAATTTTTTATTGAAGGCCTCAACCTTTCACAAGGGTAATAGATTGTTGAGTTTCTCATATCAATTTTATATTGTTTAACAAATTTATTTATTTTGGTGCTTCAAATTGATGAAGCATTATCATATATGATTTGATAAGGAACACCAAATGAATATAAGATATGGTTTTCAAAGAAATTTAAGAAATAATATACTTTAACTTCACTTAGCAGAACTACTTCAGCCCATTTTTGAGAAATAATATATTACTATAAGTATAAACCTTTGATCACCTATTGAGGATGGTGGATAGATTTGACCAGTGATATCCATACCCCAGCTTTCAAAATGACATGAGATAATTTTTAGATATAGGGCATTTGGTGGATCATATTAGGACCACCTCGTACATCATTCATTAATTATAATGATGTTCAACATTCATCCAGTCATCTATCATTGAAGGCTAGTAGTATCTCATCCAATTTATTTTCATTTTCAATTTAGGTTTGAAATTGTGAGCACCACATAATCCATTATACACTTCTTCAACTTTATTCTACACTTTTGGTTTATCGAGATAGTGTAACCACATTTAATCAAACAAACTTCTATATAGGGTTAACAAAGGTATATGATAGAGATTTTATTTTAACCTGGTCTACAATAGATTTATCATGAAGGAGAATGTTTATTCATAAGTATTTAATGAAGGATTATCCCCAATCTAATATATCATCTATATTAAGAACAATCTTCACCTTAGATGGGATTCTTTATTTATAGACTTCATGTTTATGGGTGATAAGATTTTACGACCATATACATGTACTAAAATAAAATCTTGTTCCAAATAAGATAATTCATTAATGTGTATTTATAGGGTGTCTATTGTGAACTTTCTTCAACATGGTATCAGATACAAAGTCATGTTTGGAATATGATCAAGTAGTTTCATTATATACTGATGTTAAGGAATCAAGTTTTCCTTTAGCACTTTATAGACCTCTGTAACCTTGTTCATGATAGATCCAAATCTCCTAAGATCTTTACTTATTTAATTTTATTTAAAATGTTTAACTCTAACCAAGTTATCAGTGTTTCATACTCAACTTCATTATTCTTACAGTGTTATAACAAGTGGTAAGAGTTATGCACTAGGCCTTTACCTAGAATGATGAATAATATACTAATTCCAACTTATTTTGGGTAATCTCTTGTGGTCCTTTAACTTTTTATACAAGTCATAACACCATCAAAGTAAAACTCATAAGTAGAGATTTCTTTTAATTCTATGTTCAAAATCTTCTCATTTAGTAATTCAACATTTAATGAACAATTTGTTGGAACTGGATGGGCTGCTAGGAACTCTGTTAGGGTTTTGCTCTTTCATAAAAAGAAAGGGAGTAAATGTGATCACATATTATAATAGAATCATTAACTGCTGTGCTAATCTTCTTGATAATGTCAGATGGGTTATCAAATATTATAATAGATTTACTATGGATCAAATTTACTTTATGAGATAATATAAAATGCCTTATTTTTTAGTAGTGAAGATCAAGGCCAAACAATATTTCTTAATCAGAGGATAGTTTTATTCAGTTAGAAGTAACCCTCTAATAATGTAATAAAGTGAACTCTTAGAGATATTTGGGGATCATAGTTGGAACATGCTGGGAAGATAGAGAATAGAGGGGAAGGCTCAGAGATCTCAGGGGAGGCTTTTGGAAATTCTAAAATCAAATGGGAGGGTCTGGGTTTAGCTACCTTACTCAAGTGATCTACCTAAGCTTAAACAGTCATGATAGATTGGGGAAACTTCTAGATGGCCTCCAGGTGGAAGGGGACATCATCCCAAAGCCTCATGATCTCAAGCCTAGAAACACTAAGCGCTATAAACCTTTGGGCAGTGCTTGAGGATGGGCAAACCACCAAAGCTAATTTCTCATTTGATCTGATCGCCATCGGTTAGGGGTTGGGTCAAACTAAGGTGGAAAGTTATTTAGAGGTTCAGTAAGCTTGAGAGTGAGCTCAATTGGGCTTGGGAGAGCCTAATTCCTTGGATTAGGTTAGGTTGACCTAAACTTATATATTTTGGGTCAATTTGGGCTCATCCTAGGTCAAGCTAAGTGGTTGGATTTAGGTAGAAGGTGCGTTGGGTAAAGGGGCACCAAATGCAATTGTCAATTGAGATTGGTTTGGTTTGAGGTAGGAAATGGCTTGGATTAAAGTGGTATTAATCACTTTTGGCTATCCTAGAGGTTGACCCAAGTCAACCCAAGGGTGGGGTTAACTATAGTCGGTGCTTTGGGACTAGGGCAAGATAATATAAGCGTTGAATTGGGCTGGTGAGGCCTAGGTTGGGAAATGGCTCAACCCATAGTGGTTTTGACCACTTTAGGTTAGGCTAATTCCTAGCCCATGTTGACCCAAGGGATAGCTAGGGAAGGTTTATTTGGTTTCAAGGAAACCAATACAACCTTTGGTTTGATCCAATAAGGCTGGGGTTAGAATTTGGCTCAAGGGGAACCTCTATTTGGACACTTGAGTCATGTCAAATGGCTAACCCAAGTGGACCCAAGGCTTGGGTCATAAATAGGGGGTCTTTTAAGGACCCAATGGGTCACCCCATGCATTTGAATGGGTTTGGAGTAGTCTCGATCAAGAGGTTTAAGATGGTGGGAGTGTATGGAAGGTTTGGTCAAACTTGGTTGACTTGGTCAGCCAAGTTGACCTAAGGTTAGGTTTGGGTCCATTGAGTTCAAATTGATCATATGAACTCAATCGAAGAGGTCCCAAGCCATGGAGAGTTCATTTGGTTTTAAATAGGTGTTTAAACCCTTAAAGGTTACTTTGGTCAACCATAGTTGACTTGGCCAACTAGGTAAAACCAAAGTCTGGGTTTGGATATAATGTGTTTATAATGATATTTTGGATTCATTGGGATAGGTTTTGAAGGTTCATATGGGAAGGCCATGTTGAATTTTGGAGAAAATACCAAAAGCTCCTTTAAAAGGCATTTTGGTCATTTTGAACCCTTATCAACATAGGGTGAAACAAGATACAATAAAGTATAGGTTATTGATTAAAAATTCATGATAAATATCATGGATTTGGTTAGAAGGTTTAGAAATAATCCCAAGGTCAAATTTCACTGAATGGCAAGTTTAGTAGCATGGGCTATAAATATTTAAAAGTTTTGCAGCCTTTGAAAATCAATCTAGTTTCTAGAGCTAGGGAGCTCAGAATGTGCACAAATTTGGTGGGTTGGTCTTAGAGACATATATAAGAAATATTATTATGATAGACCCAAAATCATAGATCATTTGATTATTTTTTCAAGTGATATAAAATTCAACTAGAAAGTGTTTTAGTACCAAGGCCCTTAACCCTATGATTTAGTTTGGAGTGCTAGATTTGGAGTAGATTTTGGACTTGAATGGTTGAACTTGAATTATCTACATTAATGAAAATCAAATGAATGATTGGGATTGATTGGATATGATTTGAAGTTGATTGAAAGTGGTTGAAAGTTTTTGGAGGATAGACTAGAGATTGGATTAAAGTGTAGAATTGGATTTTGTTTTGACTAGGACCGATATAATTGAGAGATGAACAGCTTCAAATCATTAGGTCACAAAAAATAAACCCATGTAAATGAGGTTGATAAATAGACCCTAAAATGTGTAATATAATGAAGTTCTAGTGCAAAAATTAGCATTGATTGAATAGAAGGGTGGAATTGGAGACTTTAATCTTAAGAAAAGGAAGGATTAAACCTTAGAGAATTAAAGTTGAGTTGGTACTAGGGAGGTGCCATAAAGGGTGTTATCCACCACTAATAGATGATTGTGTGGTGGGGTTGAAATATGCCCAACATAGAGGATCGAGATTAAATGATCATATGATGGGTCGAAATATACCCATCACAGAGGATCATATTGAGTGATCGTATGGTGGGTTTGAAATATGACCAACATATAGCATTTTGTTGACTGATCTTATGGTGGGGTTAAAATATTCCCAATATAGAGGATCGAGTTGAATAATCTTGTGGAGGGGTCAAAATATGCCCATCACAGAGAATCGGGTTAAATGATCTTATGATGGGGTCAAAATATGCCCAACACAAAGGATTGGGTTGAATGATCTTGTGGCGGAGTCAAAACACGCCTATCATAGTGGATTGGGTTGAATGATCTTATTGTGTGGTTGAAATATACCCATCATAAAGGATCGAGTTAAATAATCGTATGATGGAGTTGAAACATTTCTATTATAAAGAAGCTAGGTTAAATGATCTTATGATGGGGTCAAAATATGCCCATCATAAAGGATCAGATTGAATGATCATATGATGAGGTCAAAACATGCTTATCATAGATGATCAGGTTGAATGATAGTATGATGGGGTTGAATCATTCCCATCACAAAGGATCGGGTTAAATGATCAAAATATGCTCGCCAAAGAGGATCAGGTTGATAATCATATAATGGGGTCAAAAAATCCCCATTATAAAGGACCGGGTTGAATGATCGTATGATGGGGTCAAAATATACTCATCACAGAGGATCAGAACTCAAGGGAAGTTAGCACACAACCTCAAAAAAATATAGCATGAAATGATCAATTGATGTTTTGATCTTTCTTGAAAATTGCTATGCCAATGAAATTAAAATTAACCAAAATTAAACCAAGATAACAAAACATTTCATTAATTAAGAATTCAAGCTATATCAAGCATAATATTTCTTAATGAAATGCCCATTGACATGTAACATTGGTTGATTTCCTTTACAATCCATTAGGTAATATAAGAACCCTTTCTAGATTGTCTCCATAATGAAGATTCCTTCCCATATTGGTTCAAACTTCACACCATTTTTTTGATGAGCTATGACAGGCCTTCAAAGTACTAAGTCCAAGTCTCTTATTGTGAAGGTTTTAGGTCGTACTAACTTATCATTAGTTTGAACCATTCGGGCATTATACAACTCTTAACTATGTTGAACTTGCAGATGATGCTCTTTAAGGCCTTTGAGTTCTTTAATCCAGAGTTGCGTATTCCACTCAATCATAATTTGATTCTAGACTACAACTCTAAGCGAGGGTATCTGCACTTCTAGAGGGAGTACAATACACTGGTATAAACTAGGTGGATTGGGTCGGTGTCCTATAAGTTGTCTGATAGGCCCATAAGGTTTCCATCAACCTCTCATCGCATTAACATTTATTGTAATCAAGGTCCTTTTTGATAATCTGCAACAAAGGTTTATTGAAGACCTCAGCCAACCCATTAGCTCAAGAGTAATAGATTGTTGAGTATCTCTAATCAATGTTATGACATCTTACAAAATAGTTAATTGTGGTATACTTGAATGCAGACCAATTATCAAATATAATTCTCTATGGAATGCCGAATTGATATATGATATTGTCACAAAAAAAAAACTTTAAAATATGTTGTGATGTTACATTACTTAGGGGAATTGCTTCCACCCTTCTTAAAAAGTAATCAGTCACAGCTATTATAAAGTGATTACCCTTTGAAGAAGAGGGTCAGTTAGTCCAATAACATCTATGCACCAACTTTTGAAGGACTATGTAGCTATCTTGGGATGCAAAACATTAGGTGGCTGATGTAAAACCACATTATGGACCTAGCACCGTGATAATGTTTAGCAATGTTCATACAATTGTCAATCATTATCGACCAGTAGTACCTAAGACTTTTGATTTTCAACATCATCTTTGGGCCCAACTGATGATCTTCGCATAGTCCATAATAGACCTCATTAATGATCTTTAGGGCCTCCCTTGTCTAAACTATGTAAACATATTTGATTGAATGATAGTTGGTACAATGTATTCTTGATTAGTACATATGATATGGCACGTTTCTTGATCTGGTTGGCGAGAGATTTATTATGGAAAAGTTTACCCTCTAGGAGGTACTCTATTAACAATCATCTCGAATTACCTTCTTTGTTAGTTACTGAAGAGGAATAAAGGATTTGGGGAGATTACCTATTGATGTGTTCCAAATCTATAAGAGATAGGACTTGACGACCAAGATTCTCTATAGGAATGGAGTCTTCTTCTAGGCATGCAAAATCCTTTGTAAGCTTGGCTAGGGAATCCATTACAAAACTACTTCCATGAGGAACCCTATACAAAGTTATGATAGGGATTTGCTCAAGCAGGTGGCTAGTATATTGATGGTACTTGAGGAGTTTAGGATTCAAAACCTTATAGGTTCTTACAATCTTGTTGATTACCAGTTGAGAATCACAAAAGATTTTAATATCCTTAATCTCCATAAGGATTGAAATTTCTAGACTAGTTATCAGGTCTTCGTACTCTACCTTATTGTTCATGTAAGGTTCTGATAAATGGTAGGAAAAATGCATCATTCCCTTTTCTAGCGTTATGAAAATTAGGCCACTTTTTGGTTTTTCCAGGGATTGTAGATTTCTGGGTTTTCTCCATTGAGAGGATGCCAAACCATCAAAATAAACTTCTGATATGCGATCGTCAGATTCCTTTAAACTCATGATTTGTTCTTCAAGTAAATCATCATTTAATGTGAGTGAGCCCCAAGGAAGTTGACAACGGCCTATCCTTTTACAACATGCAAGTGAATGAAAGTGATCTCAAATTGAAGAAATATCATAGACCATCAACCTAAGCATCCTAACAACATGGGTTGGGTCATAAGTTACCATTTTAGATTGACTCTAGAAATCAAACTGGTTGAATGAGAAAGCATGCATTGCCTTAGCTTTTGGGCTGTAAAAACTAAAGTAAGAGGTACCATATTTTCATATGAAGATGTCTTTGGCTCAGGTAATAAAGAGCATTCTCTTTCCCTTATCTTTGACTTAAGCTAGAAGAGAGTCAAGAAACTCGTCGAGGGCAGCAGTGTAAAGAATAAGACATTTTCTCGGAATGGGGGAACCTAATATTAGAAGATTGGTAAAATATTCTTTGATGCTTTTATAAGCATTCTGATATTTCTCATCCTAGATGAATTTGGTATCCTTTTTAGCTAGGATAGAGAAGGGATGACATCTCCTAGAAAGGTTGGATATAAACCTTCTTATATACATCAGCCTACCTTGGAGGGAACTTAATTGGGTGAGGCTTTTAGGAAGTGACATATTCAAGATGGCTTCAATCTTGGAGGGATCAATCTTAATTCCATGGTACTTCTCTATGAATCCTGTGAATTTCCTTGAGGTGATGCAGAAAGCACACTTTAAGGTATTCATTTTGAGGTTGTAGTGGTGCAATCACTTAAAAATGACTCTTAGGTCATAAAGGTACCCTCTTTAACTAAGGTCTTGAAAACCAAATAATCGATGTAGCACTCAACTTGATTATGGATTAGGCTATTAAAGATTCAAGTCATGGCCCACCCGTAAGTTGCACTAACGTTCTTAAGGCCGAAGGGAATCACCTTATAAAAAAGGATTCTTATAGGGGTCCTGAAAGCAGTGTTTCTCTCATCTTCTAGGGCTATATTAATTTGATTATAACTGGACGATCAATACATGAAGGAAAAAATATCATGAATAGAGGCAATGTCCACCATAAGCACTAATATGGGTAAAGGAAATGCATCCTAGGGACATGCCTTACTCAGATCCCTATAGTCAACACAAATTCAATTTTGGCAATTCTTCTTTAGAACTCATACAAAATTGGCCACCCAAGAGGGGTATTATTCCTCTTAGATAAATTCAGCCATGACCAACTTCTTGACATCATGAAAGACTTTTTGTTTGATTTTTAAATACATGTGTTGAGGAGCTTTATTAACAGGAATGGTTTCATGCCATATTCCAAGTTTATGAATTATTATGTTAGAAGATAGACTCAACATTTCATCATATATCCTAAAAAAGTAATCCCTAAACTTACAAAGAAGTTGAATCAAATCCTTAGAATTATTCTCACTCAATAGGGTACCTATAAAAGTAAGGCAAGGGTCATCGTTGGTTCCCAGGTTAACTTCTCTCAACTCATCAACTATCGATTTAATTTCTTCTTCAAAATTAGGGGGTGCATCCCGAACTTGAAGTTCACTGGGATCATCCAAATTTTCCAAACATAGCCCATGGAGGGGGTCGACGACCTCAGCAGGGACATTTTAAGATTCAAGATAATAAGTTATCATGAAGCAATATTTAACATCATCAAATGAACTAATGGTACACAAATAAATACCACTTATCAATTTTTTCTTAATTTTGTTTTGTCATATGTTCTCATGGTATTTAGCTTGACCCTTAGTCCATTGATATGGTATAGAACCTTTGGAGAAAGAACTCCTTACACATACTAGAAAGTAGTCAAAAGTAATTCCATTAATTCATAGAAATATGCCTCCTTGAGGATTACATCACTTTCATCCCTTGGGCTGGAGCCAAGGAATTTTTTTTGGATTTTCCTTACTTCGCCTCTTAGGTTAGGAGCCTCTTTTAATCTCTTTCCCTACAACCCTACCAGCTGATAGTGGGGTCAATTCATTCTTGTCACTCTATGCTCTTAGAGCCTAAACCTTAGGGTCACTATCCTATTATAAAGTGAGATCAAACTTTGGAGTATGATTAACTTTTTGATAATTTAAAGAAATTTGGGCACCCCATACATCAGATTCCTCATCAAAACTTAATTCCATATTTATAAATACCAGGGTTATTCTTCTTTCAAATGAAGGATGACCTTGATCTCGTGCCCTTTGGGTCATCCTCCCACCTATTTGAGGTAACATGTTTGGATGTCTAAGGAACATAATGTTGAGGTCATCTTTTCTATCTAATTCTTATATTTCTTGATCTTCTTCTTTTTCTTTTTTTCTTTTTCATTTTGATCCATTTGATCTTTAATTTTAACTGGAGCATTGCCCTTTTATTTTCTACTTAATCTTCATCTCAACATTAGAATGGTAAGAAAACCCTTTTGGTATGAAATATGTGGCATCCTTGTAGATCCTAATCTCTTGAGTTGAAAATGGTTACAAATCTCCCTTAATCACGTGCTCAATACTATCTCATTGGTACTTGATGAATTAGTGTAGGGTAGATGGAACCATCATATATTTATGGATCTAGGGCCTACTAGAAGTGCATCAAAGGACATAGTCGAATCAATTATATAAAATTTCACTTTAGTTTTGAGTTCTCTGATTTTCAATAGAAGGGTGATTAAACCCAAAGCTCTCTAGCTTTTTTTGTTGAACCCACGTAGCACCAACTTATCAGTGATGAGCTTATTGGTATCAACTTTAATATAGGCAAGGGTCTTTACATTCATTATGTTAATCGATGCACCCAAATCAATAAGGACTCTTGATAACTTAAAATTCCCTATATTTATTGTAATGTAAAGAGGGCGATTATAATAGGCAGTACCCAAAAGTAGGTCTTCATCCAAAAACATCACTCTTATGATTTCTTTGAAGTAGATGGATTGATATTTTGATGTCGAAGCCAGTTGAGCAAGATAAATCTCTAGATCGAGAAGTTCTTTGATTAAAGACTCCCTCATTTCCTTTTACAGGACAAGGGCATCACAGATGCTCAACTTGGTGGTTAACTTTCTAAGGTGAGCCAAAATATTGTAGTTAACCTTGAGGATATTGGAATCAGGAACCAGTGGAATGGAAGGAAGATTGGATTGTTGAGTGGTGACTAAAATTAGATCATTGAAGATAACTTGTTTTCCATTATCCTGAGGAGCAATCCTATATGGTAAGACTTTACCATCATGAATTTGCACCTACTCGATGTCCTCAGGAGGCCAAACTATGATGGAGTCTACACTCTCCATAGGTTTGCGATCACCTTAAGAGATTAAATCTGGAATGTTAAATTTTTGACGATTTGGATAAATCTCAATCTAAGTTTGAATTTCTTTAGAAGAATTATCAACTTGCATTTAATCTTTATGTCTTATCATCAAAATTAATGTAGAAGGATGCTTTTTATTAAATTTGTGACCCTTTGCCTTTGATGGGGCAAAGTAAAAGTCAGATAATAGGAGCGGGGATGGGACTTTTATGTCGCCATCCACCACTCAAATATATCTTTGATATGTACACTTCCTCTCTTCAAAAACATTATTCTTTTCTTTTTCAATCAATATAGTAGTTCCTATGACTATTGGAGTGGGAGGTAGCTCAACATCCTCCTACAAAGCCTCCAGGTCAACCTCCTAGATCAAGCCTTAAGCTCTCATCGATAGCTACTAAGAAAGATAAAAATATTTGTTAATTAACTTTTTAAGTGCCCAGGATAAAGCTATATCTCATCCATCTTCAATTTATAGAGAATTTTAGAATGATTACCTAAAATGAATTTGACTGGCCCTTATTCCTAATCTACTGGGTACTCTTTCGAAATGATAGTATTACCTTACATGTAATTCTTCTCCATACAGTCTTTGAAAATAATGCAGTCCTCAATCATGAGGTTGAGCGTGTGGTGGTAAGGATAATATTTGGGATTATCTTTTTTATTTGCATCCTATGGCCTCCTAGCCTCATGCAATTAGAAATCTAGCTTTTTTAGAAGTCTTCTATAGATCTTCCTGACCGACTCTCTTTTAAATGGGTATGGTCTATCCAATCTCTATTTAATGTAGGTTGAGGGTTATTTGGAAAGGTTGTCTCTGAACTGGTGTTGGTGGCGGAGCACTAGTCTGACTAAATACTTGCTATTTCTCTTATAAACTATCAATAATGTGGCTGGTTTCTTCTCGATGGACTTTACTGGCTTTGGAGCTCTCTTGTCTTCTAAAAGATCCTTTAAGAATGGCATCCGAAGATCCTCTTCCTGTAGGTTATTTGCCTTATTTAGGAGCTTCTAAAAGGTTTTAATTGTGAAGCCCTTTAGAAGAAAAGTGATAAGCCCATGGATATTCTTTAGAAGAAACTCCACTGCATGTTGCTCTTGCAACTAGGGTCAACACTTCATCCATAGGTTTCTCCATCTCAAGATTTACTCAACTAGTGACTCTCTCAACTTTTTCTTTTCCATGACAAGATTGCCCATAGTTGTGCACTACCGCACTCCTAAAAATCTCTTTAAAAATATTTTTCAAGTTCATTGAAAATTTTCACTTAACTGTTGGGAAAATCTGCGTACCACTAAAAAGCTATGCCGGGAAGACTACTTATAAACTGGCAAAATAGTAGAGCATATGATCCCCCAAAATTATAACAACTTACTCAAAAGTGGGTCAGATATTGCCTTAAGTTTTTCAGTTTAGATGAAAATTTTAAAAGATGGTGGCGCAAAGCCCTTCGGATAAGGAACTAATCATATTCATCAGGGTAGGGTCTACCCTTACTAATAAATATTATTCCTAAAGAATGAGCTAAGGCCTCTTTACCTGGTCCTCGATCATATGCTTTATATCTTTCTGAGCCTGTTTTGGAGGGACTGAGAAAAATGACGGTTGGAGTACTAGTTGAACTAACGGGGCAAGAAAAACTAGTTGCTGGAAAGGAGGGGCTATTGAAACTAACTCGGGGACCCTAGAGTAGGACTCTAGCTTCTTGGCCTTGTCAGTGACTGCTTGAGCAATAGGTTGTTTTAGTTTAAAAAAGGTTACTATGATTTGTTTAAGCACTCTTGAATTTCTTTAACATGTAACAACATGTCGGTGACTTGGGCCTCTAAGTTCTTGATATGTTGCTCTTCATCTCTAGTCCTGATTGATCCATCTTAATTTGAATCAACATTTAATGAACCTTCCTCCTTGCAAGAATATTATTTGCTCTGCTCAGTCTCTTTGCAGATCCTCTAGTCTCAACTACGCAAATACTACCAGTAACTACTCCTCTTCCATCAACAAATCATCAAATTCCAGATCAAATGCCTCTTCAATTTCTTTCTCAAGATGTCCTCAACTTCTTATACTACCTCATCAATCGATTTATCTCTTATCGCTTCATGTCATAAAACTCCTTATCTTGTATCTTTGAGATGATGACTTGTAACTTAAAATCCTCAAATATTAGAGGCTATGCCATAAGTTGTTCAATCATCTCTTGGTCTTCATCTTAGACGGTCCCCTCCCCTTCGAGTGTCCTAGGGTCAATATTTTGAAGGGTGGCATTCCTAATTGGGTGATGGACATCTACTTTAGGAGATGTAGGGGCTTGAAGACTAATAGCTCATACATCAGGTAAGGTAAAGTCCTTAGATCCTTGGGTAGGGAGCCCAGAGATAAC
Source organism: Dendrobium huoshanense (assembly GCA_016618105.1). NCBI lineage: Eukaryota > Viridiplantae > Streptophyta > Magnoliopsida > Asparagales > Orchidaceae > Dendrobium > Dendrobium huoshanense. Next base: position 61,956,730 of record CM028359.1, on the reverse strand, counting down.
AAGTAAAATTTTGGAGAAACTGCTTGGGTCTTCAACTAAAGTATCAACTGAATTGGCAATTGAAATATCAATTAAACCGACCGCTGGAACATTAACAAGTGAACCCTCAAAATCAGGTGGGACTGGGATAACACTGACTTTAATCTAGGGTTGCTTGACTGAAGACTAAGGTGACTCACCTGAGGTGGCAGAACATCAACCTTGCTAATCTTCTTAGAAACATATCTTCTCTCAAGGGATTTAGGCCTTTTTTACTTAGCTTCACTTGCCCCCTTGATTTAGAATCCTGCTTGGTTCTGACCACTACTAAGGCTAGCCTCACAAATTTTGGGGAAGGTACTGGTGGCCTACCAGTATAATGGAGGCCCTCTCTATGTCTAGTAAGTATGGCACACTCCATTTTAGAGGACAAAGGGTGTGGCACCAAATGGTAACCATCTACTAACATAGAAGTAGCCTACTATCTTGTGAACTATTTATTCTTCCTCACTGACTAAGGAGTTAAATTTCTTACTTTAGATCTTTCTTCTTTAAGGATTTTCTTTTAAAACTTATGGATTATGTTCCTCAAAATCCTGGTTCTTTTTAAAAGTTTGTCATGGATGTTAGTCCCTTATGAACTAGTCCTGAGGCTAACCAAGAGGAGGGGTAAATTGGTATTTAAAAAATTTCTCTAAACCAAAACACAAACACAACCAAACCAAGATTTACCACAAGAATAATGAAGTGCGAAAGAATAATAAAAAAGAATACACAATTTTTTATAGTGGTTCAGTCATCTTGACTTACATCCACTCCTCAAAGGCACCCTTTGAGTATTGCACTAAACTCAGTGTCTCTCATTTTGCCCCTACAGCAAGGCAGAGAAGCACATACAAAAACTCCTTCCCATTGACCCCGGTGAGACAAAGAACCCAACTCCTTTTGCTTCCTCTTGAAGTAGGCAGAAAACCCAACTCCTTTTGCTTCCTCCAGAAGCAGGCAAAGAACCTTGATCAGTTGTTAAAGTAGACCTCTCTCAACCTTTGTGAAACCTCTCATAAACTCTCCCTCACAAGATCCTCCCTCTCTCTCCCTTGCACTCCCTCTCTTCTTGGCTCTCTTAGGTCAGAATAATAGCAAAAAATACACTATTGGGTAAAACAAGAGGTCTTAAATAGAAGAGCTTCGAATTTACTCTTAATTATAACAAACCAACTTTATCGTTCAGGACGATCGGCCATTTGTTTTGTACGATCAATACAAATTCAGCTCAATTTGCTAGGTCGATTTGGAAGAGTCAGGACGATTATAAGGTTACTTTATTCGAATCATCCATGATGATAGGATATCATGCAGGATAATAGTATATTGTCCTGTATGATTAGTTCAAGTATTTGAATATCATCTAGACCATCGTCATGGATGGATGTTTGGATGATGAAAAAATAGCAAGATCATTCCGGCCGATTAGTACAAAATGACAAATATCATTTAGAACATCACCCTGAATGGATGTCTAGATGATGGAAAAATAACTTGATCGTCCAAGCTAATCTCATGATTATCTCGGATGATTAGTTCAATTCAGTACATATCGTCCAGAGCATCGCCCTGAAAGTAACCAGGTTAATTATACATCATCCAGAAAGAACTAAGGTTTGTTAATTGATCATCCCGGATGATCCTGAGATCATCCATGATAATATGATTGAGTAATTAAACCTTAATTACTTTTCATAATTACCAGATTAATTTAGGAATAATTATAATGTATCATCCAGGATAATGTCCTAGATGATGTCAAAAATAAAAGATGCCTAAATAGATATGGCAGTTGATTCTTTTTTTTTTTTTTTTTTGAGTCTATCATCCCTGACAATACTAATATTGTTTAGGATGATTCCCTTAATGACGGTTGCCTTAACCAAGATGTCCTAATTAGGATTTTTATTTTTAACTAATCGTCTAGGAAGATTTTTGGATCATCTCGGACGATGTGATCAAAATAAAAAATATTAATCAAACATATAGAAATTTTCTCTCAAGTGTGTGTGTGCAAGGTTACTTAGCATCATGATCCACATCGTATACAATTGATTCAAGAAAGGGTAAAAGACACTTGACATACATTATAAGCTGACTCAATCCTAATCTACCCAATCTTGATTTGTTTCGATTTGCAATTTCTTATGGATCTGAAATGTTAGTAGGCAAGGCAGTCGTAAAAAATATAAAAATATTTGTTATTATCAAAATTCTATTTCTTGAAATCAGATTCAAAATAATCTCTCCTTTTTGATGATGTAAAACATTCAAAACAAAATAAAACATGAACAGATAAAATAGTATGATGAAACAAACTCAAATAAACACTAACTCAAAAAAACACTAATCCCCCTTTTAACATCACAAAAAAAAAAAAAAAACCAAAAAAGAAAAGTATAATATAAGACAAAAAAGAAGTAATGAAAGCAAGGGTTTTTTTTAATCAAAGCACGAAATGATAAATTCTTCATGTGATTGAATTTAAAAAATTTGTAAGAATAATGAGTTAATATCATTGAAATAAGAAATATGGTAGAATAGTTGATCCTATTAGCCCTAACTCGGACTTCTCTTAGGGAAAATTATCTTTTGAAATTAAAGACCTAACTCAAAAAAACCAATTTGATAAGAAAAAGAGATCCATTCACAACTTGGTTTCAGAAAAATATCTTATCGAATAATATACCAAAGTAATTTATCACAATCATGAAATTTAAAATCAAGCCTTTGAAAATATCAAGTGACATATGAATTCTTCTAAGATTTAAAAGTTTGAGAGAGAAGAAAGCTTGCTTTTGGTGAGCTCATTTTATGCCTCTTGTCAATTGATTGGCGTACTTTTCACATATTTTGATTTTTGATATACTTTGTGTCTCTTTCAATTTTTTGGCATTCATTGCGCATCTTTTCATTTTTCTTTTTCTTTTTGGGGCTCATTTTATGCCCTTGTCATTCTTTGTAAGCTAGATCCCTTTTTAAAACTCTTAAATACACTCAGTTGTGAGTATATCTTCCAAATATTAGAGAAGAAAAACTCATTCTTTAATATAAGAAAAAAATAAACCACAAAATAGAATCAAAATCATGTGATAAAAATAACGATAAGATTACAAAAAATTTGAAGGTAATATAAAGACTTTGAACATCATATATATAAGATAGATTACTATTTTCCTCATGTGCATTCAATTCAGCTTTAAATCTCGAGTTAGCACTTTCTAAAACAGCATTATCAACTCTCAAATAGTGCTCCCTACTTTCAACTTCATCAATATATATTTTAAAATCAGTTTTAAGTGAGGTGTATTTTGCTTTTAATGAATCATGCTCAGTGATAAACTCAGAATGCTTTTTATTTAATTCATCAAACTCATCAAGTAATGACATATGATTGTTATCAATTTGGAAGTAATATTTTAATAAAATTTTATGCTTTTTTTGCAAATTAAAAAACTCTAATTTCAAACTAGCATGCATTTTCTTAAGTTTCTTATATGATGCATGAATTTTCTCACAAACGTCAAGTAATTATTCATAACTTAGTTCACATACCTCTTCTTGGTTAGACTGACCAAGATGATTATCGACCATCAAGCATAAGTTTGTTATCTTTTCCTTAGCTTAAGTCTCAGAGGAGTTAGATGTAGAATCCACCCATAATGCCTTTTGGAACTGCTTCTTATCCTTCTTAAACTTGGGTTTCTCCTCACCCTTCTCCTTGCCTAAGTGATCCTTAAGTGTAGGACAATCAGCTTTGACATGTCCATGCTTCTTGCATTAAAAACAAATAACACTACAAGAAATTCAGCTGTTACTGGAGGCCTAGACCGGCGGTTGTATAGCCACCGGTAATAATGGCGATTTAGCCGTCGGTTTGGCCGCCGATTAATTCCGGTGGCCTAACCGGTGGTCATTAAAGTATAGGCTGCCGGCACTAGCGGCGATCATATAACTGTAGGATCTAAATATTACCAGTGGTATTCCAACGGCTAACACTGTCGGTGTTAAGTATTTTTATTACTGGTGGCATTAGCCAGCCCGAGCCTCCCATTTCATTTCTCTTCTTCCCTTCTCTCTCTTTGGCCATGCTCCTCCGTCGCCTCCTCCCGCCTCTCGCCCGACCGAGCAGCTTGACAACCGCAAACCACTTGTCTCCGGTCGCCGACCCCACACCGGCCGCCCTCGAACCCTCACTGCCTTGTCGCCATCGATCTCACACTGGCCGCCCTAGTGTTCGTGGGAGTTGAAGGTAAACTGGGAGTTAAAGGTAAACTTGAATGCTTTTTGGTGATTATTTGTTCTCACTAGACATTTGCAAGAGGTTGTACTCTAGTGTATGTTTTTTGGTGATTATATTCTTCTTGTTGATAAGACTAGAGAGGGAGTTGAACGTAAACTTGAATTATGGAGGTCAACCTTAGAGTCTAAAGGATTTCTTTTGAGTAGATCTAAAACTGAATATATGGAGTGTAATTTTAGTAACAATAGATATAGTAGGTGGATTGTGATTTTGGGTGAGAGCAAGATAGCAAGAGAGAGACATAGAGAAAGAGAGAGAGAGAGAGAGAGAGAGAGAGAGAGAGAGAGAGAGAGAGAGAGAGAGAGAGAGAGAGAGGGGAGAGAGAGAGAGAGAGCAAGAGAGATAGATAGATAGAGAGAGAGATAGAGAGGAAGAGAGAATAAGAGAGAGGGATATATAGAGAGAGAAAGACAGCAAGCAAGTGTAAGAGAGAGCAAGAGAGAGGGAGAGATAGATAGATATAGAGAGAGAGAGAGAAAAAAAAAAAAGCAAGAGAGAGAGATAGGTAATAGAGAGAGAGTGAGTGTGTGTGTGTGTGTGTGTGTGTGTGTGTGTGTGTGTGAGAGAGAGAGAGAGAGAGAGAGAGAGAGAGAGAGAGAGAGAGAGAGAGAGAGAGAGAGAGAGAGAGAGAGAGAGAGAGAGAGCATGGTAGAGGTAGACCTTAAAAGACTTGGTTAGAAAATATTAGAAATGATCTTTCTTTATTATATTTAGACGAGAATTTAACTTTTAACATGACACAAGGTGGTTTGACCAAGTACTTCCTTATTCTATTGGATTATATCAAGGATCAACCTTAAGTCCATATATTTTTTGCTTTAGTCATGGATGTTCTCACTAGATATTTGCAAGAGGATGTACCAAGTACTTTCCTTAGACTTGAATTATGAAGGTCAACTTTAGAGTCTAAAGGTTTTCGCTTGAGTAGATCTAAATTGAATATATATAGTGTAATTTTAGTGGAAATAGACATAGTGACGGGATTTTGACTTTGGGCGATCAAGTCATTAATAAGATATACATTTTAGATAACTTGGATCTTTTGTTCAAAGTGTTAGTGAAATATAAGGGGATATTATCAGCATAAATCAAGTTTGATGGTTGAAATGGAGGAATGATTCGGGCTCGTTATTATGTGATAGAATAATCCCCCTCAAACTTTAGTAAAAATTCTATAAGATGGTAGTGATATCTGCAATGCTTTATGGTGCCAAATCGTGGTCAATAAATTAAAGAGAAGGATGAGTGGCTTGACCATTAGAGATTGGATACGAAGTGAGCATATACGTGATAAGGTTGGAGTAGTTCCATTGGAAGATAAGATTAGAGAGAGTCGCTTTACATGGTTTTATCACATTAAATGGAGGCCTTATGATGACCCAATAAGGAAAGTTGAGGTATTATATTTGACTTATGTTAATAAAGGTAGAGGTAGACAATGCATTCCTATTCAAATAAAGTATACTGGTTCTAAAGTATAGCATGCACACTAGTTAAGGTTTACATATGTGTTCTAAAAAATATTTTCATAACTATATAGGAGGACATTTGCTTCAACGTCCAAATGACTATCCAAGAAGAGAGATATTGGATGTATAATAGATTGTTGTCGGGTCGAAAAGGATTGACAGATGAATTTATACAGGGAGTTGAAACTTTCATTGAAGTTGCATCTCAACTGCCTTCCTTTCAGTTTGATAAAATATTTAGATGTCCATATTCAAAGCATAAAAATATAGCATTCCTCAAGCCCAATGATGTGAAGCTTGATTTATATCGTAGGGGATTTCTTCCAAACTACTAGATTTGGACATCACATAGCGAGTACGAGCCATACAGAGATGCTTATGCCGGTTCATCTACAGCTTATAAAATATTTGATAAAGATCAAATGAGTAGACCCTATGAAGAACTTATTTTTGATGTAGCATGTCCTAATTTAAGAGCTAGTGTGGAAGAGCCACCAAATGCAGAAAGCCAAAAATTCTTTGAGTTATTACATGCAGCTCAAAAACCAATTTGGGACGGTTACAGTACCCATTCAGAATAATCCATTGCAATGAGGATGCTAAGTATTAAAACTGAGTATAATATGCCCCATGATTATTTCAATGACTTTATTGGTCTTCTCAAGGAAACTAATCCAACGGATAATTTAATTCCCTCAGACTTGTACCGAACGATAAAATTAGTATCCATGTTGGGTCTCACTGCTACAAAAATTGATTATTGTATCAATGGATGTATGTTATACTACAAGGATGATGCATCAAAAGTTTATTGTCGTACCTACAATGCTCCTCGGTTTAAGCCAAACTTAGGAAAACAACGTTGTCAAAAGAAAGATGTTCCATATTCCCATTTATTTTATTTACCAATCATTCTAAGACTTCAGCGACACTATGCATCAATGAGTTCAGCAGGTCATACGAGATGGAATAAAGAAACAATAGAAAAAAGTGGTGTTCTTTCTCATCCATCAGATGCTGAAGCGTGGAAACATTTTGATTGAGTGCATGCTTCATTTGCTGCTGAACCCCGCAACATAAGATTGGGATTATGTGTCGATGGTTTTACCCCATATAGTCAAACAGCTACACCGTACTCTTGTTGTCCAGTTATATTAACACCATACAACCTTCCACCTGAGATGTGTATGACTACTCCATACATGTTCTTAACTCTTATAATACCTGTACCACATAATCCAAAAGTAAAAATTGAAATCTGCAAGGTTATTTGGACTAAAAAATCATGATTGTCACATAATTTTGGAGGTTCTTCTTCTGATCATTTTATGTACGCTACCCGATTACATATTAAATATGTTGATTGAGCTTAGCATTTTTTTCAAAGACCTATGTTTATCTAAACTAAGCGATGATGCTTTACGGAGGAGCGAGGATAACATACCAATCATCCTCTGCAAGTTAGAAAAAATATTTCTCCTGGATTTTTTTGATTCTATGAAACATCTTCCAGTCCATCTACCTTACAAAGTTAGAGTTGGTGGATCTGTACAATATCATTGGATGTATCCTTTCGAGAGGTAAAATATATTTTTATTAAGTCTCTAATATTTTTGAATAAGTTGAGATAACATATTTTTATTAAGTTGATAATTGTAATTATTTAATAGATATTTGAACAAGTTGAAGAAATATGTTAAGAATAAAGCACGACTAGAAGGATCGATATATGAAGCACATTTTTCTCAGGAGACCACTCACTTTTGCTCCTACTACTTCGAGCCCCATGTAAGGAGTACAAGAATAATGATTGGTCATAACATGGACTTCGATGTAGAAGAATAATCACATGCTACACTATCAGTATTTAGAAGTCATGGAATGCCCAGTGGCAAATGTGTTGAAAGATTTCTCAACGATTAAGAAATCAAAACAACAAATTTGTATGTGCTACTGAACTGTAAAGAAGTTGATCCAATCTTAGAGTAAGTTTTTGCATAACGTCAGTAATGAGTAATGTTTATTTAAAATTGTGCTACTGAACTGTATTATTTATCACTAGGTATTTCGTAAGCAATTTATCTTTGACAGATTCGAGGAATATTGAGCAAGCTGTTGCAAATGAATTTCCAACTTGGTTCAGATCATATGTGAGCTCATAAATTTTAGAAATTTAATTTGAATTACAACTTATTTATTACAAAAAATACTAATATTTGAAAATATTTCTAGGTACAAAACCTAATAATAAATATTTTGATAAAGGTTTACAAGCACTGGCAAGGGGTCTAATGTGAAAAGTAAAAACTTGGCCAATATATATAGTGAATGGGTTCAGATTTCCTACCAAGTCGTGGAGTGAAGGAAGAAAAATTGAAAATTGTGGAGTATGTGTTAGAGGGAACACTCATGAAGAAGATAAGTGTGATTATTACGGTATTCTGAATGAGGTTCTTGACCTTGAGTACCCAGGCAAAAATGAGAACTTTGTATGCTTGTTTAACTGTCAATGGTATAATCCAATTCAGAATAGAGGAACAAGGGTTCATCATGCGTATGTTTTAATCGATGTAAAACATAGTAGAAGATACGGGAAGTTTGATCCATTTGTGTTAGCAAGTCAAGCTATTCAAGTTTATTTCAGCAAATATCTCAGTGGTCGTAGAGATAAACAAGATTGGCTAGCTATCATAAAAAAAAAAGTACGGGGAATAATTGATCAACAATACATTGTAGCAACTGCACATCAAGAGGATGAGATGTCAAATTATAGGCCTATTGAAATTGAGGAGATGCCACCTACAACTCTAGTATTGAAATAAAGTTAGAAGATGTGCATAGTTCAACTAGCTCAGGCGAAGATGAGAACAAGGATGAAAGTGAAGATACCCATGAGAGCAGTGAAAATAGTTTTGATTATGAGTAGTTTTTGTAATTTAAAATTATAGTTTTTATAATTTAGAATTGTAGAATTTTACTTTTTCTAATATTTTGAATAGTACTTTTTGAATTCTGAGCAATAAAAATATTAATTATTAATTACTTTATTTGTATTCTAGCATTCTTTATTTTTGTAATTTATTAATTGATTTATTAATTAATTCTTTTATTTGTATTCTGTTATATTTAGAATTGTACCTTTTTAGTAATTGCTTCTTTTATTTGTACTTTTTATATATTATAATACTTTACTAATTACTTATTTCAATGTAGATGGCTTCAAGTGACAATCCTCCTCGTAAATCATTTTCCTCAAAGTTTCGCTGGAAGAAGTTTAGTGTTACTCCCAACACAGCCAGACAGCCTGATGAAGGTGAGGGACCTTCAGTTCCACCGGTTCTACCTACACCACCACCACCACCACCTAGGGGCCAGCAGCAGTCCCCAAGTAAGCAAGGTCAGGGTCAGTCAGATCCACCTGCTATTGTACCTCTACACTTTCCTGGCTACTTCCCTCCTCCCTCGACAAGTCCTCACTTTCCCTCTCTAGATCAGGCACAAGCTGCTCCATTCTATCCATATTATCCCCCACCATCATCACAGGCTGCTGGTCCATCCACTAGTCATCACCCTCCTTACCCCTACCCATATTATTACCCATATCCGGTGCAGCCAAAATACGGTGGACCATCTAGACTAGCAGAGGTTGGCATTAGGGGTCAGGCAGCTATAGCAGATAAGTGTCAATACATTGATCCTGAGGGCGATAAGTAAGTTCAATTTATGTTATTAAGTTGATTATATTTAATATATTATATGTTATTGACAAAGAAATTAACCTGCAGCTTCAATTCTTCAAGGCTATATACTCACAATATCTGAAATATTATAAAGAACAAATATGATGCTCCTTACTTATCGTGGAAGAAGATCCCAAAAGAGGTTAGGGATATGTGGTTTGGAAAATTTCAGTTATACTTATTTGATATGATTTGAAATATTTGATTTAATTTGCACTAATTTTTTTGTTATGCCTAAATTTTTACAGAAAGAACTTAGGTGGTTGCCTGACCATAGCACGAGGATAAGAACCAATTTTGAGAGGAGAGGAGCGACCCATCTCAGGGACATGTTCACATACATTAGAAAGTTCATGTAGCATCCAAAATGGATTAGAGAGGGTGTATGGGCTAATCTGAGTAGTACTTGGGCGACCCCTGAGTTTACAAAAATAAGAGAGCAGAATAAGCAGAACAGAGCCTCTAACTGTGGGGGTTTACGAAGCTCTCTTCATACTGGTGGATATGTTCCTCATACAAAACATAGATGACCACTGGTAAGAGTTTTAAATTAGTTTATTAAATATATCTATGTTATTATAACTATATCTTAAATTTTTAGAAAGAGTACATTGGTCGGGAGCCAACACCACTAGAGTTGCATACAAGAACTCATCAACATCAAGTTGACCATCAGTGGGTTAATGAAAAGGCTAAGAAGGCTCATGTGAGTATAATTTTCTAGAGTTTGGGAATAGAAATTTATTTTAATAAAACTAATTGTAATATCAATATATTTTATGGATTTATTCTCGCAGGATGATTTTGTACGAGCTCGAGAAAGTCGGCAATCCACTGGTGAGGGATCATCTTCAGGATCGGCCCAAATTTCTGAGTATCATATATGGTCAGATGTTGTTGGTGGAAGACAGAGGGGGAGGGTATATAGCATGGATTCATAGGGCTATGCTTATGAGGGCAGTTCATCCACCTCAACATTTTATGATTCAAGTGGAGCTAAAGAAACTGTAAGTCAAAGGGTTGCAGTGCTGACTAGAGAGATTAAAGAGATGAGAAAGGTTCAAAATGAAATACAAGCAAAGCTGCAATCCTACAGAGTTGAAAATCAATGGAAGAAAGAGCAAGAGGAGCAGCCACATGCATCTTCAGACAGTGAGGATACAGCTAAGGATTTGAACTTTTTTATGTTTGATGAACTTATGATGATTTGATTTTAGAACTTGTGAACTTATGAATTTGGTTGAATTTGGTTGAACATATTAACTTTGGTTACATTTATTGTTTTGTTTGGTTGTGCTTATGTATATATTTGTGATAATTGATTAAATATAGCGGCGTGATGCCCAAAACTTGTTCTAATAATTATTTTTTGTGCAGGTTTAAAATTTAGGGTGAACCTTCCTCAAATAGAGGGGAGGCTGTCAATTTCTTTTTTAGATGCTACAGGTTTCCGGCGGCTTAGCCGCCGGAATCGACAATTTTGGACGGCTATTTTTACACCGCCGGAAATGTACTCAAACTGCCAGAAGTTTTCGGCGGTCAACCGATGGTAAACATGTTTTGACCGCCGGCAATGATGATACCGGATGGCTGATTGACACCGCTGGAACTTTCTTTTAACTGTTGGTACTGTACCGGCAGTTGTCTGGTGATATACCGGCGATGTCTATTGCCGAAAAAGCCGTCGGCGATAACCGCCGGATAGCCGCCAGTATTTTACAAGTGGCTATAACCATCGATAATGCCGTCGACAATGACCGCCGGTTAGCCGCTAGTACGATCTTCGGCGATTTGATGGGCAGAACTCCGCCGGGAATAAATTCGGTAATAACCGACAGTATAGGCCGCTGGAAAGAAGTCTGGGAAATAAATTGCTAGAAAAACACCGTTGGCAACTGTTTTTGATGCCGTCTTTACCGGCGGCTTTGGAACTACCTAAACGCTGCCGATTTATTTTAAAACCACCGATAATACCAGGTTAATCGCTAAAAAAAACTGCCGGTAATAGTTGAATTTCCTGTAGTGTAACATAGAAAGAACTTCTAAAGTTTTTGCTATCCTTACCTTTTTTTACTTCTGATGAAGCTTGTGATTCTTACTTAAAAAACTTTTGAATTGTTTAGTGATGAATGCAACATCATCGCTTTTAGACCCGAAAGAATTTTATCTGTATTAGTAGCATTTAGTGCCACAATTTTCTCCTTCTTCTTCTCACCTGCATCAAGTTGTCTTTGGTTCACCCCTTGCTCGTAAGCAATGAGTGACCCAAGTAAGTTATCAACATAATAAGAATTCAAATTCTTAGATTCAATAATTACAATAATCTTAGCATCAAAAGAAGAAGGCAAGCATCTCAAAATCTTATTGACTATTTCATTGTTAGTTAGCTCTCTTCCTAAGGTATGCAATGAGGTGATAATTTGAGTAAATCTAGTATACATGTCAGAAATCATTTCAGTAGGTTTCGTACAAAAAAGTTTGTAGTCTTGCAATTAAATATTCAACCTAGATTGCTTACCTTCATTTGTTCCTTCTTAAGTAATACACAATCTATCCCAAATTTCTTTACCAGTAGAACAAGTTGAAACACATATGTAATCTTCAGATTTCAAAGCACAGAAAAATAGTTCAAATATTTTGTATTTAGTTGAGCTAAATCCCTATCATCAAAAGTCCATTTACTAAATGAAGCTCAATTTTAATGCCATTAATTTCACAAGATGGAGGTGAATATCCATCCTTAACAAGCATCTACATGTGATAGTCAATCAATGGTAAAAATGTAGACATGCGAGTTTTCCAAAAATTAAAAGGAATATTGTCAAACAAAGGTGGTCGAGTAATAGAATACACTTCTCCAGTATTATAATTACCAAACTTATCCATTGATCAAAATTCAAAAAATTTTAAAAACTCAATTTTATGAATCCTGCACTAATACCACTTGAAACTTTGTTTGGGATGTTAGGCCCTTATGAACTAGTCCCTAGGCTAACCAAGAGGAGGGGTGAATTGATATTTAAAAAATTTCTCCAAACAAAAACAAAAACATAACCAAACCAAGATTCACCATAAGAATAACAAAGTGCATAAATTAAATGTGGAAGAATAATAAGAAAGAATACATCATATTTTATAATGGTTCGGTCAACTTGACCTACATCCACTCCTCAGAGGCACCCTCTAAGTATTACACTAATCTCAGTGTCTCTCCTTTAGCTCCCACAGAAAGGCAGAAAAGCCCATATAAAAACTCCTTTCCACCGACCCCGATGAGGCAGAGAACCTAACTCTTTTTGCTTTTTCCTAAAGCAGGCAGAGAACCAAACTCTTTTTCCTTCCACCTAAAGCAGGCAGAGAATCCAACTTCTTTTGCTTCCTCCAGAAGTTGGTAGAGAACCTTGATCAGTTGCTGAAGTAGACCTCTCTCGAACCTCCAAGGAACCAAGGATGATGATCGAAGAAGATGACTTTGATCCTTTCTTGGAGCAACCTTGTTAAACTTCTCATAAACTCCCCCTCACAAGATCCTCTCTCTCTCCCTTGCAATCCCTCTCCTCTTGGTTCTCTCAGGTCAGAACAATAGAAAAAGATACACTCTTGGGTAAGAGGTCTTAAATAAAAAAAAGCTTTGGATTTGCTCTTAATTGCAATAAACTGACTTTATCATCCAAGACGATCGGCCGATTGTCCTGTACGATCAATACAAATGCAACTCAATCAACTAGGATGATTTGGAAGATTATGGACAATTCGAAGGTTACTTTATTCAGATCATCCAGGATGATATGATATCATCTTCTACGATTAGTTCAAGTCTTTGAATATCATCCAGACCATCACCCTAGATGGATGTCTGGATGATGGAAAAATAGCAAGATCGTATAGGATGATCTCATGATCATCCAAGCTGATTAGTATAAAATGACTAATATCATTCAGAACACCACCCTGAATGGATATCTAGATGATAGAAAAATAACATGATCGTCCAGACTGATCTCTCGATCATCCCGAATGATTAGTTTAATTCACTACATATCATCCAGAGCATCGCCCTGAAAGAAACCAAGCTGTTTATACATCATCTAGGAAGAACTAAGTTTTGTTAACTAATCATCCCAGACAATCCTACGATTGTCTAGAATGATATGATTGAGCAATCAAACCTTAATTACTTTCTTTAATTACCATATTAATTTAGGCATTATTGCACTGCATCGTCTAGGACAATGACTAAAAATAAAAGATGCCTAAATAGATATAGCAATTGATTCTTTTTGATTTGAGCCTATCATCCCAGATGATGTTAATATCATCCAAGATGATTTGCTTAATGATGGCTACATTAATCAAGATTCCCTAATTAGGGTTTCTATTTTAACATATCATCCAAAATGATTTTTAGATCATCTCAGATGATGTGATCAAAATAGAAAACACTAATCAAACAGACATAATTTTTCCCCCAAGTTTTTGTGTGCAAGGTTACTTAGCATCATGATTCACATCGTATACAATTGACTCAAGAAAGGGTAAAAGATACTTGAAGTATATTAAAAACCGACTCAGTCCTAATCTACCCAATCTTGATTAGTTTATATTGATAATTTGATCTTGTGGACCTGAAACATTAGTAGGTAAGGTAGTCATAGAAAAAATAAAAATGTTTACTATCATCAAAATTCTTTTCCTAAAATCAAATTCGTAACACTTTTCATTTATTTTTCCTTTGGAGTTTCTTGTTTGAGTAATCAACAAGGCATGGAAAGGAATAGTTATCTTAGTCACCCTCTCCTCCTCTCTAGTAGCAGCCATGGGGTGGAAACAATTCCCTTTAAGGAGAGGAGAGGAAGCAAGGATAAATAGCTCCTCATCAACCCCTTTCTCTACTTGGCCCAGGGTCTTGACTTCAACAACTTTCTTTAATTTCACAATTTCCTTTCTAACTCACCTCAAGTAATTCTTCATTTGATTCTTACTTGTAAATGGGATCTCAAAACTTGATCCCTCCTCAAAAACATATTTTATTTCATCAATCTCAATAGGAGCTTCTAACTTTCCCACCTTAATATTGAGATTGAAGTCTTTAGCCCCTAACCCTAAGACTAACTTCAATATAGGGCTATCTAATGTCTCCTCATTTATTGACTGGTCAATGGTTTTAAATCCCAGACCAAAATGAATTGTTTTTTTAAAGTCATCCTCCTCACATGTCAAACCTTTCTCAAAGGAAAAAACTAGCTTGTTGGTCATTGAATTGAGTTGATTTTTTTGGAATTTGAAAGAAGAACTTGAATTAGATATCTTTGAAATTCAATTTTAAAAAATAATAATGAACCATGTATTTTATCACATATGTTAAGTTGTAAAACTCATGACCCAACATATGATGACAGAATACAAAGAGTAATTATGGCTTTAAAAGAGATTGAATTTTTCATTACATATACTAGACTACAAAAGAATATTGTAGGGTAGCATATGATGGTGTAAATTTCATATTGAGTTTTGAAAATATTTTGACTTTGAAAATTTGATGAATTTTCTCTAAATTTTGAAATAGAATATGTTGAATTTTCACTAAACCAGAAGGCTTAAAAAATTAGCAAAAAATTTTGGGAGAGTTGTTTGCTTAACCTTTCCACATTAGTAACTGATTTAAAGGTGGAATGTCAAAGCTTGCAGTTCAAAAAATTTAAGATCTTGAAATTGAGATAAATTGGACCCCATGCATTTTTAGAATTCAACATATCAAGTTGGACTTAATAATGCTTGTTCACAAAATTCACATGGAAATTTTAAGAATTTGGCTTAATGCTATCACTCTACAAGTCAACTTGGGGGCAAAAGGTAAAAGCCCAATTTTTAGATAGAGGTTTCACCTCTCTTTTTATATGAAATTTTTTTATGTTGGTTGAGCTCTCCCAAAGAAGAAATGGATATATGCTAATAAAAAGATTAGCTAGTTAAGACTATTGATGAAATAAAATTTCACCAATATTAGGAGAGAGAGAGAGAGAGAGAGAGAGAGAGAGAGAGAGAGAGAGAGAGAGAGAGAGAGAGAGAGAGAGAGAGAGATTATGTCCCACCAGGAATACCATTTTTTTATTTGGGCTGAATTTGAAAATAGGTTTTGAAAAGTTTAATCTTCTTTGGAGAACTTAAAATTAACTTTGAATTTTAATTTTAAAATCGAGTATCCCATCAGAAGAGGTATAGCACCTCGAGAGGTGAAAGTATTCCAAGATGGGGATAAGATTTAGAATTGCAAATTCCATCTAAAATATTATAGTCAAATTTAAAATATAAGTGCATATGGCCTTGAAGTTCCAAACTGAAGTTTAATTAAATATCTAGTTATGATAATCTAGATGAATTATCGTTAATCTCATATTCAAAGTTTTGTCAACAAATGACATATCTCCCCAAAGGAAGAAAATATCATTCATTTATGGTTATTCGAATATGGCGATAATGATTATCATTGATTTTAATTTTCCCAAAGTAGATTAATTTGATTTTAAAAACTGATTTTTGAAAAGTTGAGTGTGGGTTCTAAATCTCCTACAAACATAAGCCCTCATAGTTAATTACATCTTAGGGAGGCTGAATTCCCTACAAATACTCTCAATTAAAATAACGGCAAAATTCTATTTAGAATTTTTCTTGAAGTGATATCAAAGGAGGTGAATTTGGAATATGAACTGAGAATGGATCAAATTTTGAACACTTATTTTTGGAGTCAATGGAGGAGGGGTAAGAGACACTTTGAGATTTTAAAATAATTTAGAAGTTTCCCAACATAATCTAAGTGTTAGAATTTAAATTTTAGATTCAGAGAATTCTTTTTATTTGAATTGATCATATTATTAAAACTATAGGATTACATTCCCAGAGGTTGGGGTCTTATTATTCAAAATCTTCCCTAGATCCTAAATCTAAATGGGGCACTGGACTATAGTAACTTGAACCTAGCTAATGCAATACAAAATCTGCACTTACCCTAGCCTGGATTAGGGAGCCAACTAACCACTTAATCAATTTAAAATATATGAGTCAAGTTATTTTTATGAAAGAGTGGTAGGGACATTGTAATTAAAGTTCTGAGAATTAGGACTGATGTCTAGAGTAGATCCTAATTGGTCCCTTGACTTATATAGGATGGGAAATGCTTAAAGAGAAATGTGATTGAAATTTTAGACACTTTTAATTAGTTTCTAATGAAATACATGCTGATCGACTTGATTAAATACATAAAATGAAATGTAGTAATTTTTGAAAAAAAAGCTTAAAAAAAATATTTTTTTCTAGAGATTACATACCATCCCTTTGATAGATCTACGCCCTCAAAGGTCAGGTGGTCTGCCAGAACCAGCGCATAAGGAGATTCCAAATAAGAAAGAGAAGGTAAATTATGCTTATGCTGACTCCTGGCTATCTCAGGCATACTTCTTAGATCGTTAGAGTTTCTATATTTTCTTAAAATTTATTTAAACTTAAGTACAAAAAGTTTAATATGTTTCCTCATGAGCCTCTGTGTATTTAGGCTAAAATAAAAAAGGTACGCAAATCATCAAAAAACTAAGAAAATCAGGCTACCTTATATACAATCATGTTAAATCAAAAATAATAATAAATTAAATCAACTAAATAACTATCCATAGGCAAACTGCCTATTTATTACAACCAAGAGATTACATAAACTAAAAGTGGTCAGGCACAACTAACCACAAAGCTGGGTTTTAATCCTATGATAGATGCAAGTGACTTTGAGTGGGATACTCTCTATCTTCAACTCTTCCTTCTCCTCATCGAGCTCCTTGGATTTATTGTACATGTATACCCAAATGAAAAAGAAAAACCTTCCCCTGAAGGGTAGGTTATTCTTTTTGTTGTTGGGTATTACAATCATCCAAATTTGGGCTTCCAAATACAGAAGGACTATCCTCAAAAGGGGTATCATTTCCTCTTTGGAATCTAATTCTGGATATCTATATCCCAACACAAAGATATTTTTACAACTCGATATTTAATCAAGTTACATCAACATAAGAATAAAAATCTAGACTCTCATGCAAGGTTATTCTAAGCATTTCAAAATAAAACACATCCCAAGAAATTTATATGTGTAGTAAAAGTAAATCACACTTGCCTATGCTCTTATTCATTTTGGGGCTAAGTAGTTGAAGCTCGTACAACATTTACAATAATTATTAATTTAGCACCATTTAATTGCCCTACATGAGTGTGGTCATCTGTAGAAAACTCAATGAACAACCAGATTGTAATTAAAGCAAATAAACACTCACATCAATCTACTTTCAATCATAATATGCAATGAAAACTAAAAACCCCGACACACAGCAGTAAAAGTAAACAACAGCCTAGCCTTGACTAGAGTTTATCATCCTAGCAAACCATCTAAAATGCATGAGAAGGCTATGTGGTTAAGATAGATCCTATGCTAGGTAGTTTGTTGAAGTTGTCTAGTGTTTGGATTGTTGAAGGTTGAAGGGTAAATTTGTGTTTAAGCTTGAATATTAATATATTAAGGTTTATCCTAGGATTCATTTTAAAGATTGATTGATCAAATAAATTTAATTAATTATAGATTAAGCAATTGATTGATTTTAATTAATTCAATTAGTTGATGATTTTAAAGATGAAATTATTTTAGATTTTCCACCAACCAATTTGTGGCGTTGTCATAGCGGGCTTAAGGAATCAGACCTCCTTAGGACACTTAGCCCCACAACTTAAGGTAGTATAGCCTATAAACTAGGTTGATGTGTATGAATTAAAGATTTTTAATTAAGTAATTAAACGTCACTTAAGTTTAAGGTTTTACACTACATTGAATCTATTTGTGTCATTATTATAATAGGCTAGAGAAACCAAGCCTCCTTATGACACTTAGCCCGTAGCTCAAGATATTCTATCCAAAAAACTTTATCTTTGGAGTTTTTGTTATGCATTAAAATATTGGTTAATTGATTTTATTATTCAAGTTATAGTTTTCTAGTGTTTTAACCAATTATTGAATTTATGGGATTATTGAAATTATCTAAAAGTGTTAATTAAGGGGTTAAAAGTTGACTTTTAAAATTAAAATGATCTCTAGAATTTTAGTATTTTTTTTTCTTAAAAACTAGGTCTTAAGATGAGTAATTAGACTTTGAGTTTGATGAATTTAGAATTTTTTGTATTAAGTTTTGATTTTTCTAAGTTTGGACCTAGTTTTAAAATATAGTTTACCAAAAAGTTAACTTTTTAACATTAAGTTAATTTTGGAGGTTTGAAATTTTTAGAAAATACTATATTTTAATTAGAGTTGAGTGGCTTTTAGTTTGATAAAATTTGATTTTTTTTTCTAGAATTATTGGAGATTTTTCAAAATTTGGATATTTTTGGATTTTTTAAAATTGTCTAATTAAGGGGATTTTTAGATTTTGATCCAAATCAGTCCCAAACCTCTTGGGATCACCCCCAAAGGTTAGAGATGAACTAAGTCAATGCTTTTAAGTATTTATGGATTTTAATAATTATTTAAATATTTTTAATTATTTAAATAAATTAATTGTCAACATTTCTTAAAAATTAAATTAATGTTAAATTACGGGTTTGATCATGGGGATTTTATTTTTTATTGATTAAGAGATCAATTACGATGAATTAAAGAACTTATGTGAATTTTTTTGGAATTAATATGAATTAATTATGATTTAATCAATTATTATAGGCCAAATCTAAGAAGGGATTTTGGGGACAATAATTGGTGAACCAAATGTATTCCATTTCCAGCTAAATTTGGACAATGAGATCATATAAGCTCAAGGTTCAATTCCCCTAAATTTGTCCCCAAGTGGAGCTCTCTAAGGTATTCAACCAAACCTCCTAAGGCAATATCTAAGTTAACCTGATAAATTCCTAAGTCAGTATCCTAAGCTTGGATGGGGATGCAATCAGTGTTTCTAAACTCCTTAGACTAAGAAAAATCAACACACTAAATCTCAGATACTATATCTCATTACAAAGGTTATTAGAGAATTTTAAAATCAAGGGTCAAACCATGACCCTTGACCTCAAATTGGCTAAATTATGCTCTTAAACACCCTAATCAGAGGAGAAAATTTTTGGACACGTCAGGAACATGTCCAAATTCATTCTCCCAAAATCTCAAGCCATATTGACATTAATTGAACACATAAATGCAATAATACCATAAATATTCAAATTAAAATTGACATTAACACATATATAACCAAGGCTTGAGACTAGATATCTTTTAAAAATCTCCCTTAGATCTTTCTAATGAGCCTAAGAACACCTAAATTGGTTAAGTGTGGAGGGATATATGATTTTTTGAAGCTTCTTTAAATTTTTAGAATTTTAAATTCCAAAATTACCCAATTAGCCAAACTTTTCCATGCGGCAGCGCATGATTGGGCAGCCAATCATTAGTGGTTGACTAGATAACATGGGATTAACCGTAGTCATTCGATACTAAATCAAATGACTAGGATTAAACCTTTTTGAGATAGCAGTATCTAATCATGGTCGACCAATCAAGATCAATGGCTCCGATTGTATCTACAACATCCCACAAGGTCTCATAGTTATAGAACTTCTTCGACGTGATCTAAGAGATCCCGTCAATGAAATACATTCAAATTTCTTAAGGAGCATCAAAGCCATGGAAACCTTCAATCCAATGGTGGAAATCTATTGGGGTGAAGGTTTCCTTCACACTTGATCAGACTACTTATGCAAGAGGCTCTAGAATGAGTTCTCACCATGTAAAAAGCCCCAATAAATGGGGTTCTTTATTAGGAAGCTTGAGAGAGGGATGGAAAGAACTTTTCCTTCAGATGTCTCAATTGGAGGATCACTAGAAGTATGACTTTGAGCAGAGAATGGATGGATTTTGTCAAAACTCACTCGGGACCGTAGTTGGAAGAGGTTGGGAAGCTGGGGGAACAAGGAGGAATGTTTAGAGAGATCTAGGGAGCCTTTTTAAAATCCTAGAATTGAATGGGAAGGTCTGGGTCAAGCTGGCCTACTCAAGCAATCTCCATAAGATTAGATGGTCAAGATCGATCAGGGCAATAGTTAGATGGCCTCCAGGTGGAAGGGTACATCATCCTAAAACCTCTTGACCTCAATCCCAGTAGAACCAGGCTCTATAAACCTTTGAGTGGAGCTCAAGGATGGACCATCATAGCTAAATTCTCATTCATTCTAAACACAACTGGCTAGGGGTTGGGTCGAGCTGAGGTGGAAAGGTGTCTATAGGTCCGGTGAGGTTGAGAATGAGCTCAATTTGGCATGGGGAGCCCAATTACTGGGATGAGCTCGAGTTGACCCATAGTTGTACAGTTTGGCTCAATTTGGATTAACTTGGGTCAATCCAGGTGGTGGGATTGAGGTGGAAGGTGTCATGGATCAAGGGACACCCAATGCAAATATCCATTGGGTCTAGTATAGTCTGAGCTAGGAAATGGCTTGGGTCAAAGTGGTTTTGTCTAGTTTGGGATAGCCTAGAGGTTCACCAAAGTCATCCTAAGAGTGGGTTTGACTAGGGTAGGTGCCTTGGGTCTAGGGCAAGCCAATTCAAGTGTTGAATTAGGTTGGTGGGGCCTAGGTTATGAGATGGCTCAACCCATAGTGGTTTTGACCACTTTTAGTTAGCTTAAATCCTAACCCAAGTTGACCTAAAGGACGAGTCAACAAGGGAAGGTGTATTGGGTCAAGGGGAACCTAATACCACCATTGGTTTGATCCAATTGAGCTAGAGTTAGAATTTGGCTTAAGAGGAACCTCTCATTGGACACTTGGGTCAAGCCAAATGGCTAACCCAAGTGGGCCCAAGTCTTGGGTATTTAAGAGGGGTCTCTTAAGGACCCAATGGGTCACCCCATGGGTTTGAATGGGTTTGGTGAAGTCATGGTCAAGAGGTTTGATAGGGTGGGACTATATAGAAGGTTTGGTCAAATTTGGTTGACTTGGTCAACCAAGTTGTCCTAAGGTCATAAGGTTTGGTCCATTGAGTTCAAATTGATCATATGAACTCAATGGAAGAGGTCCAAAGCCAAGGGGAGGTCATTTGTTTTGAAATGGGTGTTTAAACCCTTAAGGATTACTTTGGTCAAACAGGTAAAACCAAAGTGTGGGTTTGGGTCCAATATGTTCCTAATGATATTTAGGATCCATTGGGATAATTTTTGAAGGTTGATATGGGAGGGCCATGTTGAATTTTGGAGAAAAGACCATAAGCCCCTTTAAAGATTATTTTGGTTATTTTGACTCCTTATCAACATTGGGTCAAATTGAGTATAGAAAAGTATAGGTTATTGATTAACAATTCATGAAAAAGGTCATGGATTTAGTTAGAACATTTAGAAATAATCCTAAGGCTAAATTCCACTGAATGGAAATTCCATTGGCATCGGCTATAAATATTTGAAAGTTTTGTAGCCTTCGAAAATCAATCCAATTTTTGGGCTAGGGACCCCATAATGAGCTCAAATTTGGTGGGTGGGTCTTAGAGACATATTTAAGCAATATAAAATTGATAGATCCCAAATTAGAGATCATTTGTCTGGGTTTCGAGGTAATAATTCACCAAGAAAGGGTTTCATGACCAAGGCCTTATCCCTAGGATTTTATTTGGAATGCTAGATTTGGATTGGATTTTGGACTTAAATGGTTGAATTTAAATTATCCACATCAATGGAAATCAAAGGAATAATTGGGATTGATTTGATATGAGTTGATGGTTGATTGAAAGTTAGTTGAAAGTTGGCGGAGGGCTGGACTAGAGATTGGATTGAAGGATAGAATTGGATTTGAATAGACTTAGATTTAGTTTTGACTAGGACCTATATGATTGAGAGGTGGACACCTTCCAATTTAATGGTCACTAAAAATAAACCCATGTAGGTCCTAGTGACATCATACAAAAATGTGGTCAACATATCTTGAATTGGCCTATTTTGAATAACTCATGCTCCCCTAACCACTAAAGACACATGGAAAACATTTGGAAATGAGCTCCAATCAATCTCAGCCCATAGTTTCACATATAAGATTGAATTGGTCACTTTGACTCATTTTATTCATTGTAACACATTTTTCCATGCAAAGAATCTCTAAAGTTCCCATTTCCTCCATTCTACAATTGGAGAACCCTTCTTCACCCTCCAATCTTCCCAAGCCTTGCAAACATATTAGTTTTGAGAACCAAGGGTAATATATTGCTTCATCATTGAAGGTATCCAGACTTTTAGTCCAGGTATCGTCTAATTGTGGATCCTTCATAGAAGTTCTCTTAAAGCTCCAAGGAATAGAACAAGCCTAAGAATAGCCCCTGAGATATACTAGATAGAGGTATGTTTCAAATCCTAACTCTAAATCTAGGGTTTCTAATAACTTAAAAAGAAGGGCATATCATTGGTTAGTGTAGAGTTATTTTCTAACAAGATTATTGGCTATTTCAATCTTATATTGATTCTTGCTTAACTCTAATTCTACTTTACTGTTAAATTGAGCTATTTTCTCTAACAAAAATTTGGATATCAACAAATTGGAAAGGTCATCCCCCATTTTGTGATTAGTCAAATTTTGAATATTTCCCTTAATGTTGTTACTAATAATAGTTTATTATTTAACCTTTCGAACACTAGTAATTTTAGTTTTAAAGATGCATGGAATTGCTTTAGAATTAAAAATATTGATTCTTTAGGTTTATCTATGATATGGCATAAAAGTATCCCCATTGCCATTACAATTTTCATTTAGAGGGTTATGCTCAGGTACATCTCTACTAACAATAATTTAATGATGTTGCAAATCTATTTTCATGACTTATGTTTTGATGATTGACAAACACTATTGATTTTCTTGGACTGTCTGTTACTTCTAACTTTTCAGAAATCAAAGATCGGACGAACAAACGAAGCCAGTTCAAGTTTGCATAGGTTAGGGTTGAGTTAGTATGTACTTTGTTTTTTTATCTTCTTGAATCTATTTGTAATGTTCAAAGAGACTGATGCTAAGTAACCCTACACACACACACTTGAGAGACTTAGAATTTCTGTTTTTACTCAAATCAGACAGGACGATATTTTATATCATCCTGGACGATCGGGCTTAAAACAGAAAATCTATTCAGGATTCTTAATTAAGGCGGCCGTCATTAACATATCGTCCTGGACGATACGTGTATCGTCCAGGATGATAAGCTCAAAACAGAATCAAATTGTCGCCATAAAAAATTAAGGTATTCTGTAATTTTTTATAATCGGCCAAGACGATCAGGGATCGGCTCGGATGATATTCACAATTATGCCTTAATTAATCAGGCAAATCAAGGAAGTAATTAAGGATGATTGATACCATCACATCATCCTAAATGATCGCAGGATCAGCCAGGACGATCTATTCAAAAAACCTTAGTTGCTCCTAGACGATCGGGATCGACCAGCTTGAATTCAGGGCGATGCTTAGGACGATTTCCCTCTGATTTGAACTGATCGGCCTGTACGATCGTACGATCAGCCTGGACGATCGTACGATCAGCTGGACGATCATACGATCGGCCAGGTCGATCAAGCCAATTTTTAATCGTCCAGCCTGTATTCAGGGCGATGCTCTAGCCGATCTTCTGAGATTTGTACTGATCGGCCAGGACGATGTCCATATCGGCCTGGACGATATTGTCGGCAACTTGCAATTAATGAGATCCTTTGAAGCTCTTCTATTTAAGGGCTCATGTTCAACATTTTTGAACAATCTTTTGCTGCTGCCTTGATCTGAGAAGACCATGAGGAGAGAAGAGAGAGAGAGAGAGGGAGAGAGGATCTTGTGAGGGGGAGCTTGTAAGGGGATTCACAAGGGTTGCTTCAAGGATCGCTCTGCTTCTTCTTCATCTAGAGTTTCTCATCCGTGGAAGGGTTGGTAGAGGTAAGGATTCAGCATCTGATTGTGGTTCTCTACCAACTTCAGGAGGAAGTAAAAGGAGATAGGTTCTCTGCCTTGCCGGGTGGCAAAAAGAGGTTCTTTATAAAGGCTTCTCCGCCTAGTTGTGGGGGCTAAAGGATAGTCACGAGTATAGTGCAATACTCGGAGGGTGCCTCCGGTGAGTAGACGTAGGTCGTGTTGACCGAACCACTATAAATCTCTATGTTCTTATTTCTTGCTTCAGCATTTTATTTTCCGCACTTATTTTTGTGGTGTGATTTTGGTTTATGTGATTTTACTTCTTTGTGAAAAGAATTTTTAAAATACCAATTTGCCCCCCCCCCCCACTTGGTTAGCTTGGGCCAGTTTTGTAGGGCTTAACATCCCTAACGAACTTTCAAGTAGTATCAGAGCGGGATTCATAAAAATAGTTTGAAAACTTTTTAATTTTTGATCCATGGCTAACTTTGGGAATCATAACACTACGGAAGGGTATTCTATTACCCGACCTCCCCTGTTCGATAACCTACCTTTTGATTTATAGAAAACCCACATGTCAATATTTTTACAATCTACTGATTATTTCATGTGGATGCTTATCAAAGAAGGTTATTCTCCACCTTCTCGTGAAATTAATGGTGTTAAAACTAAAATTGCTTTTACTGAATGGACTTTTGATGAAAGAGATTTAGCCCAATTAAATGCAAAATATTTGAACTGTTTTTTCTGAGCTTTAAAATCTGAGGATTACATGCGTGTCTCCACTTGCAAAACGGGTAAAGAAATTTGGGATAAATTATGTATCACTTATGAAGGAACCAATGAAGTAAAACAATCTCCTTTGAATATTCTCTTGCATGACTACGAACTTTTCGTATGAAACCATCTGAATCTATTTCTGACATGTGTACTAGGTTTACACAGATCGTCACTTCACTTCATGCATTAGGAAGAGAACTTTCAAACTATGAAAAAGTGAAAAAGATTTTGAGATGCTTGCCATTGTCATATGATGCTAAAATCACTGCAATAACTGAATCTAAGGATTCGAACACTTATTCTATTGATAACTTATTTGGCTCACTCATTGCTTACGAGCAAGGGGTGAATCAAAGAAATCTTGATGCAGGTGAGAAGAAGAAGGAGAAAACAGTTGCACTGAAGGCGCACAAATCTGACTCCGATTCTTCCAGGTCAAAGAGCGATGAAGCTGCCTTCATCACAAGGCAATTCAAAAGCTTTCTAAAGAAGAAGCAAAAGCATCATTGGAGAAAAGGTAAGGATCATAAAAATTCTAAAGGATCTTCAAATGTCGTTTTTTATGAAAGTAGGAAGCCTGGACATGTGAAAGCTGATTGTCCTACACTTCAAGATCACTCGAGCAAGGAAAAGGAAAAGGGCGAGGAGAAACCTAAGTTTAAGAAGGACAAGAAGAGAGTCCAAAAGGCGTTCTGGGCAGAATCTGGTACTGATTCCTCTGAGACTGAATCAGAGAAAGAGATAACAAACCTGTGCTTAATGGGGAAGATCATCTGGAGCAAAGTGATGAGGAAGATGTATGTAAACCAACCTATAATGAATTATTTGAGATTTGTGAGAAAATCCATGCATCATACAAAAAACTTAAGAAGACTCATGCTAACTTAAAATTGGAACTTATGAATTTACAAAAAGAGTATAAAATTATTCTTAAAGATCATTCAACGATTGATTCTAATCACATAGTTCTTCTTGATGAATTTGATGATTTAAACAAAAAGCACTCAGAATTAATCGATGAGAATGAAGCATTAAAAGTTTCACACATCTCGCTTCAATCTGATTTCAAGAAATCTAAAGAGAAAGAGAAAAGCTTGAGGGTTGAGAATGATGTTCTAAAAAATACAAACTTGAGGATTAAGAATGAATTGTCTACACTTAAGAAAACTTGGATGATGCCTACTCTTGATAAAAAGCCAAGACCTAGGAAGAGGCATTATAACTCAAAACATTTAAGAAGTCTTTTTCCTGTAGTTAAATATTTTTCTTGTGGCATGCTAGGACACATCTCACACACTTGCACCATTCACTGTAGTACACATTGGGTATGGAGACCTAAGGTACATGATTCACAGCATACCACACCTGCATTGTATTCTACTTTTCCTGAGAAGGGACCCAAACTAGTTTGGGTTCCTAAATTTGACTGTTGTTGAGTTTTGCAGCGGTGCTCTCACCAAAGACCTCGTGGGAGCATAAGAAAATTGGACATAGGAGGCTCGCAGCTCATAATTGCTTAAACTTGCTGCTTCGTAATTTCTTGAAATATTTTTTAATTAGTTTTATGTTATTTTTGTTGTGTGATAGCTTTTTGGTAATTTAGATTGTTTTGTTTTCGCTTTGCTTTTATGTTTGGTTTTCTATATGATTAGTTTTTTTTAAGCTTTTAGATTTTGGAGATTTAAAGCCATTGATTATCATATCTAAATCGGTCAAAGGGAGAAACACCGTTGATGGTTTCTCTCCCTCTAACCTCTTTTAGTAACACAATTTTCTTTTCTAGATAAAAGTCTATCTTATATTAACAACTGGTTTTTGAAACTAAGATTCTTTTTATCTTGCTACAAAAATCTATCTTGTGCATAATATCCAAAGTTCTTATATATCTTTCAAGTTAATTGAAATCTTACCATTGCATTTATCACATGATTATGATTTTGCTTTGTGGCTTTTTCTTCCCTATGTTAGAGAAAGAGCTCCTATTATCTAATATTTGGAGGATATACTCACAACTAAGATTTTTTTTAAAGGGTTTGTTAAAAAGTTTTTTAGCTTGCAAGAATTAAAAAGGAAAGAGGCCAATGATGCCAAATTGAAAAGAAATCTATATACACAAAAGTGTATCAAAAATCAAAAGATGCTCAAAGAGCCAATCAAAGTGACAAGAGGCATAAAATGAGCCCACTAAATGCAAGCTATCCTCTCTTTTCAAAACTTTTAAAACTTAGAAAACTCATTGGTTACTTGATGCTTTCAAAGGCTTGATTTCAAATTCCATGATTGAGACAAACTACTTTGGTATATTATTTATAAGATATTTTCTTTGTAAACAAGTTTTGATTGAATCTTTTTTTTTACCCAGTAAAATTTTTCTAAGCTAGACTGTTTGTTTTTAAAGGATGATTATTGCCCTGAAAGAAGTCCGAGCCAAGGATTAACAAGATCGGATATTCTACCTTTTTCAGACTTTGACTTGTTTAACTCTTTGATCTTTTAAATCTCTAAAATTGAATTGTTTGAAAAATCTGTCATATGGATACTTTGCTAAAAAAATAAAAATATTTAACCAAAAAAAAAAAAAAATTCTTTGGTTTTCTTTTTAGTTTTTTTTGCCTTTTTTAGCTTTATATTGTGAGTCTTTTATTTTTTGAGGGCTTTGGTCATCAACTTTTTCCTTGGATTCAAATCTCTTATCACATCGTCCTGGCCGATTCTTATATCGTCATGGACGATAGGACAAATTTTCTTTAAAATTCCATCTGCTGAACTTTTCTGTGCTTGCTATAACTCTTCATCCTAGATGATAATTTATCATCCTGGACGATCTGATCGAACTCTGTTGCAATCATGATGATAATCTTGGCCGATAACATATTTCATCCTGGCCGATGCATTTTATGTTAATCGTCCTGGCCGATACACTAGATCGTCCTGAACAATCCATGTGTCAGCACGTTTAAAACCTTAAAATCGGCCCCAGACGATCCATTATTGGACAATCGTCTTGGCCGATCCACTGTTCGTCCTAGACGATACACTTGACACAGATTTAAAACGTTTTAACTTTGGCCGGTACGATCAATTATTGTGCATCGTCCTGGACGATACACCTAATCGGCCTGGACGATCTACTTTTTCAACGGTCGTCCAGCATGACTCCTCGGGACAATCGCCTGTGTCTAATCATCCTAGCCGATATCTAATCGGCCCTGACGATCGGACTAGCTTTTGACCAATCGGCCTGTACGCAATTATTGTACCATATCGTCCTAGACGATTCTGCGATCGGCCTGGACAATATGGCCGTTTCTTTAAATTTAGGCCATTCCAGCCATGTTTTTCACCTCACACCCCCTCTTCTCTTGTGTTTTCTTACTAGTTTCTTACTATGGCTGGTGGGAAACGAGTTCGACAAACTTCTGGGAGTTCTTCAAGGACTAGGATTGACTCTCATTTTAGGGAGACAGAAGATGAAGCTGCTTACCATCGATATAAAGAATGTGGGATATCTGTCTCCAGAATCATCAATCATGTTCACCTTTCGTATCCGATAATGGATCTTTTTGCTCACACTTCTCTTTGTTTCATTCTGTTTCCCGCTTTCCCCTTTCATACTGAGCTTCTTCGTGAATTCTTCGTAAATCTTTGCATAAATTCTACTTTCACAGCACTAACCTCCTATGTGAATCGACGCCCGGTCGAAATCACATATCAGGATTGTGTTGAACTTTTACAGCTATCCACTACCGGGGATAAGCTGCACATAATTATTTCAGATCCTGACTTTGACTGGTCCACAACAAATCATTTCCTTCGCCAGACCAATGCACCTTTTCATGTTGGAGAGACTAGCTCTTTAGTCAAAGATGCTAGGACAATTAAACATGTCCTTCGCCCCTCCATAATTCCAAAAGTCGGGGACAGAATTCACATCACCCCATTACTTTCTTTTACCAAATTTTACATCATGGCTCATAGAGAATTTAATATTGTTGACTTAATTTTTTGGTACATTGATCATCTAACCACAATCCGCGATCCAGGTCATAAGAGAAAACCCAATCTAGCTTTAGGACACCTCATAGCCTATGTCCTTGAAACCAAATATCAACTTCAATATCCTGCTCCTCCCAATCTCCCAACTTTCTTCTACTCAAACAGTTCCTTCAATACCCTTCACAGTACTCGTCTCCACCCAGGGGATGAGGAACCTCGGGGGGCTGAGGAGGAGGAGGCTCCCGCTCCCGCTCCTGTTCCTGATTCTACTCCTCTTTGCCAGCACTCTCAGCTTGACTAGATAGTGGAGAGGTTTGATCATTGGGAGTCCCGCTTCGACGCTTACGTTGCTGCTCAGGAGCAGCAACATTTTGAGGACATGACCCACTACGAGCAGCACCGTACAGAGGACTTAACCCATTTTGATAGCTACATTACTCACCAGCATCAGTAGCATAACCAGGACATTGCCTGGTTCAATGCTCAGTTTACTACGTTAGCTAGCTACTTTCAGCAACCATCTCCACCACCTCTATCTGATGATCAAGGTCCCTCATTTTTCTAGTCTTTGTTTTCTGTAGTTTGTCTTGTAGTCTGTTTTAGTTTCTATTGTGTTGTTTCCTTTTTCTTTTCTGTGTGTCTAGGACCCCCTTTTTTTAATGACAAAAGGAGGAGTATGGTGTGGTAGGAAAAGTTGATGTGCTTGTAACTTTGAAATTTTAATGAACTGCTATTTTTACTGAGATTTTCCTACTTGTGTTTGCCATCATCAAAAAGGGGAAGATTGTTGCAAATCTTTTTTCATAACTTATGTTTTGATGATTGACAAACACTATTGATTCTCTTGGACTGTCTGTTACTTCTAACTTTTCAGGAATTAAAGATCGGACGAACAAACGAAGCCAGTTCAAGTTTGCATAGGTTAGGGTTGAGTCAGTCTGTACTTTATTTTTTCTCTTCTTGAGTCTATTTTTAATATTCAAAGAGACTGATGCTAAGTAACCCTACACACACACACACTTGAGAGACTTAGAATATCTGTTTTTACTCAAATATATCGTCCTGGACGATCGGGCTTAAAAAAAAAATCTATTCAGAATTCTAAATTAAGACAGCCCTCATTAACAGATCGTCTTGGACGATACGTGTATCGGCCAGGACGATAAACTCAAAACAGAAAGAAATTGCCACCATAAACAATTAAGGTATTCTGTATTTTTGGTAATCAGCCAGGACGATCAGGGATTGGCCTGAACGATATTCACAATTATGCCTTAATTAATCAGGCAAATCAAGGAAGTAATTAAGGATGATTGATACGATCACATCATCCTGGACGATCGCAGGATCGTCCAGGATGATCTATTCAAAAAACCTTAGTTGCTCCTGGATGATCGGGATCGGTCAGCTTGAATTCAGGGCGATGCTCATGACGATTTCCCTCTGATTTGAACTGATCGGCCTGGAAGATCGTATGATCGACCAGGACGATCAAGCCAATTTTTAATCGTCCAGCCTGTATTCAGGGCGATGCTCTGGCTGATCTTCTGAGATTTGTACTGATCGGCCAGGACGATGTCCATATCGACCTGGACGATATTGTCAGCAACTTACAATTAATGAGATCCTTTGAAGCTTTTCTATTTAAGGGCTCATGTTCAACATTTTTGAACAATCTTTTGCTGCTGCCTTGACCCGAGAAGACCTTGAGGAGAGAAAGAGAGAGAGAGAGGGAGAGATGATCTTGTGAGGGGGAGCTTGTGAGGGGATTCACAAGGGTTGCTCGTCCGTTCAAGGATCGTTCTCTGCCTTCGAGGTGCTTCTTCTTTGTCTAGAGTCACGAGTATAATGCAATACTTCTCGTAGGTCGTGTTGACCGAACCACTATAAATATCTGTCCGTGGAAGGGTGATTTTTACTTCGGTAGAGGTAAGTCCCTTTGACCTTTGTGATTCAGCATCTAATACCAGAGTTATCTAAAATCATCATTAAGCAATCTATCAAACATCTATAAAATTTAAAACATCAATATAACAGTCGATTCATATCTCAAAACAACAAGTGGTTCTCTAGAGAAATCTATCCTGTCATGAGTACAAAAGAATCATCTATCGCAAAAGAACTAAAACCTGTCAATCTGAATCAACTGACCTGAAAATATCAGGAGCCTAGCAGGAAGCAAAAGGAGATAGGTTCTCTGCCTGCAGCGGAAATCAATAGTCAATACCGAGGTGATGTCGCAAAAAGAGGATCTAGTCTGAAATCAATGTAAAGGCTTCATTGAATCTATAAATCGCAGCAATACAAGAATCTGTGTCCATGTCCATGGTATCTATATCTATCAATGTTCATATCAATGCTCAGTAATCAATGCTCAGTAATCAATGAAATCTATAGATACAGAGATAGATCCGTCACGAGTATAATGTACAATATACTGGCTATGTTGCTGTTGTAGAATACTCGTACATTGGAGAGTCGGGCGGCATATCAATAAACTCCTTATGTCTAAAGGAAAGCCCGTGGCCCACCATCCTGTACAGGGTTCAACAGGTCCACTTGTGATCAGTAGTCAATTCAATCAATAAGCGATTCAATAGTCGAACCACTATCAGGAATCATATCGGGCAGCGTCTGTCCAAATTCTTCCAAATTCTTATTTACAAGACTATTATCCTTGCTTCTATTCGATTAAAATCACATTTTAAAATCTTCGTAGAATACAGTCAAATCGTGTACAATAATCATATCTATAACATACACGGTGAAAGTTGTGTCAAATCAAAATCATTTTTCGGTGGTGTGACTTTTTTTAGTTTATGTGATTTTTGACTGATTTCCTTATATCAGTGAACTGATGTGAAAAGAATCCTTTTAAATCATTTCTACAGTACAGATCGGCCAATTCCTTGGACGATCTGTACATTCTTCACTTGTGCACTGATCGGCCTGGACGATCTCAACATCGTCCCTTTGACCTTTGTCGCAAGTCAACTACCCCCTTGACCCCAGTCGCCCGACTACGGTCCCTTTGACCACAATCGCCCGACTACGACTACCAGCACCCGCCGTCTGCAATCCCTCCGACCTTCGTCGCCCATTGAGTACAATCCCTTCAATCCCTTTGTCCTCTGTCACTAGATACAATCCCCCTCTAGCGCAGTCGCCGTCACTCAAGTACGGTCTACTAATTAAACAAATTGATCAACATTCTCTTGAGAATAGTTCTCATATTATTGGATTCTTCCAACTCAAACAATGTAACATGCTTTATATGATGTATTTTTACTACATTGAGCTAAGACATTCCCTCGAGGAAGAGCATAATTTGTAATCAACTAAAAATACTAATTGAATCATTTTAATTGGGTTATGCCCCATTAATTTTCTCCTTTTAGGGGTTTTTTTTATGTAAAAATCATGGTGAATCTTCTCTTGCAATTTTTTTCTCTCTCATATGTAGGTGTGCTCGATCTCATATTAAGCTATGATGCTAAACATTCCATCTTTCTACCGTCATGAATATTTCAAGACGCAACAATCATATATAATTTTAAATAAAAAAATTCATTAATGAATTTTATGTATCATATTGAATAATTTTCATGATTTCAGCACAAAAATAGTAAGGTTTCATTTAGAATAATTTTCTTATTATTTTATGAAACGATTTTTAAGCACAAAAGTTTTTACCTAAAAAGCTGCTAGAAAAAACTGACAAAAGAACCTCAAATTTTATTTGGGTTGACTTTTTTTTTTTTACTTTCTAAAATAAATTTTTTGTCCAAAAAATTATTTTTGAATAAATATTTGAACTAAAAAGTTTTTTTAGTTTAGAAAGCATAAGAAATTCCAAGCAAAACCTAAATTACCGCTGAATGCTGCACCAACGAAGTGAAAAATCATGACTGCTAAGTTGCTTGGACGATTGCTGCAGCTACCAACCGCGGCCTTCGCTCTGCTCGCTCCTGGGAAGATCCTCCCCGCTGCGTACACTGCAGTGGGCTCTCTGCATCCGGATCAACATGGGCGGATATCTTTCCGGCGACATTTTTTCGATCTCCACAAGGTTTCACCGTACTATTCGTCTCATGAATATCCTTATGAATTTAGGGCCTGAGTATCTAATGCTGCGAATGTGTGTTATTTTTCTAGATGGTTGACAAGGAAGCCATAAAAAGGGAGAAGGATAGGCTGTAAGTTATTTTGATTCATTTAGTGCTGATGTTGGGATCAGTAAAATTGTTGCCGAAGTAAATTTTAATCATTCTTGTAATTTAATGCGTTGTAGTCTTGCCATGCTGAACTGTAAAAGAAATCTATTTCATATTTGAAGTTTTGTTTGGTGTCATTACACTTGATAAAGCAACATTTTCCAGAAAGATTAGTGGTGATTTTGGTAAAAAAAAAGAAATAAATGGCGATTTTGACCATTCTTTATTTGTCATTTATTTTAGTCATCAAACAGTCTGATTTCAAAAATTTTGTTAGAATTAATATACATCTTGATGACATCAAAATAGGACATGAATGTTACTTATGAGATTGTTATTTTACCATATTAGCAACTCAAACATCTGAGGTAATTAAATGGCAATATTATTTAAAGAGTAATACTAGCCTCCAACGATAGAATCTCTAAGATTTTGGAATTTAATGTATCCTTCCATTTACTTAATTTGAAGCTTACTTGGCCAATATTAAATGGGAAGATATTACATGCATGTTCATGTGAACCACTATACAAGAAAATGCACTTCATATATATATATTTGTTTGAGGAGTATAGCTTTTTCTTGTTTAAATAAGACAACATAACCAGCACACTATATTTAATAGGCAATATTGTTAATTGAATATTTGAATGGTACTATCATCTATATAACATTGAAATCTAGACACTTTGAACAAAACATCTCCCTTAACAAGAAATAATTTCATTTTAATTTTTTATTATCACAATTTACAATTGCAAAAGATGTCTTAATTTTATTTGTTCTATCTCTCTTGACTTTTAATAGGACACAATGGAGAAAAAAGATTCATGTAGCCAACCCCACGTAGTGAGATAAAGACTTGATGTTGTTGTTGTTGTATCTCTCATGACCTTTATGACATATGATTATACATGCAAGATTTCCGGTTTCCATACTTCCTTATCCACCCCTGGTAGTTCGTTAAAGAATGCATCAAACTGCATAGACTTCTCAAGCCATAACTTGTAATAGTAAGGTTTTATATGGTTTTGCTTTGTTGTAGTGCAGCTAGTGCTTACAAGTCAAGCAATGATTTACAATTACCTAAACACAAGATTTTATACCATAAGTTTTGTTTAAGCTATAAACTTTTGTTAAAGCTGTTTCTCTCATTTGACACAGAGACTAATGCTAAATACACCTAAAAGTTAATGTTATCTCTTTCCTTACTATTTGTTTTATTTTCTATCATGCTCTTACTTTATGCTCCAATCCTCATAACATCACTTGTTATATTTATACGTATTTCAACCGAAAGTAAATAACAGTAAAAGTTTGAGGATGAAGGAATCATCTCATGCTTATCATGTCATTCTGGTTTGATAAAAAAATTGCAGTGTTGCATTTATTTTTAGCAATTTATGGATTGCTATATTAATAAACCTTGATTTGCTATGTTGCAGAAAAGATGAATTAAGTAGAGGATATTTTGCAGACTTTTCAGAAATCCATAAAAACAGTGGCAAGGTGTGAGAACTTCTTATCATGGTATGATTTTTTTTTCCATTGCTCATCGAGAATGGTATTTTTCATGAGTATCTTCATTTTTGAATGATACAAACAAATGCAGATTGCTCCAGCAAATAAAACTCTCATTGCTTCCATGGCAGCTGCCATGTTTCCTGATATTGTGGTATATTTTTCGGATGGGAGGAGGCTAAAGCTGCCTTTATCTGATCAGAATGTGAATAATCATAGCACTGAGATCATTCCTTCTGCTACCTTATTATGCCTTTCCTTTCGAGCAAGCTCCCAGGTGATCATTATTTTTTAGCATGCCTTGATAAGTTATGCTAATGGTTGCATTTTGAAACCGTTGGGTTATAATAGAGACAAGAACTTGCCGCTATGACATCTATGTAATGGCATTACCTTCTCTGTCAGTGTTATTGTGTAAGTGATAAGATTCTTAGCATCCAAGAAGGAAGTGCACCTTTATAGTAGGTATAAATTCCAAAAGAAGAAGAGGAGGAGAAGAGAAATCAGAAAATTTTCATTATGTAAGCAATTCCTTACAATAAGAGGGTATTTAAACTAATTTGGATAGATCAGTTTGACAATAAAGAATCGTTCTATAAAACTAAAACTAAAATATGATAAAAGAAAAAAAAAAAATAATGCTTGCTAGATGAACCGCGTGTGTAGACCTAATGGCCTAAAACATGTTTTTTGGGCTTTCATTGTAGAAGGGCTTCTGTCATTTATGGATTATATTGTCAATGTGGAATGAATTTGGTTCCTTTTTCTTTGATAGATTTTTGTATTGGTAGATTATTCTGCCATAATTGTTGGCTAAGTTTCACACTGTTTTTGTACAATTTTGGGATCCAATAAAATGTGTTGATGTCTAACACTCCTGAACAATAATCTTGTCCTCAAGGATGAGAGAAGGAAAATGCGAAGAGTGCTGAAAACTTTTCTCATATGACATCATCTTGTAAATTTAGTTTCCATTGTAACAGTACCTGACAGTGAGGATGACTATGAAGTTGTATAATGTGAGAGGCTAAAATTTCATAATTTATATGAAGTTGTTGATTGTTTTAACTAAAATTAGGTTATGGGGAAAGGGTTAATGAATGAGCTCCTTTAAATGGTTTAAGAAATGAATTATGGAAAACATGTCTAGGATTTGGTTTCTTGACAATTAAGACATTTGCTAACAAAGTCAGTGTCATCTTTATGAAGGATTTAGCCCTGAAATTCTTTTGATGGTGTTATGAACACGTTAATGCCCTGTAAGAGAGATAGAATGAAATTTTTTGAGGATTTACTGTTTTAGAGGAGAATTTTAACTAATGTAGATACAAACTTAATAATAAAGAATGTTGTCCCTAAATTGGTAATCTGTGTGATAAAGTTCACCATTGAAGAGTTGATAATTGATAATCATTCTTGAACTGAAGAGAGAGAAGCTTCGTTATTTGCGGGAACAGACGAATTTTGAATTCCTCCGGCATGCGGGTTTTCTGGTTGGATCCGATGGCGTCGGAGAGCCGCCGGTAACCTTCTGCCGGGGTCTCTTTCAACGTTCGGCCAACATCCATTCCATCCTGGAATGGATCTCGAATGACTCCAGTATCGTCTCCTTTGGCCTTTGGGCATTCGAATGTTGATAGAGATGCTAAAATCAAGTTCAGAATGGACAGAACTCTAGTGATTAAAGAGGGAGGACTGCCGAAGGATAAAGTTCAAATTGAAGATGTCGGTAAGGACAAGAAGGTTTTATTTGAAATTTATGGAAAAAATCATTCTTTGATGGAAGAGGTAGGGATATCAAAAGGTTTTGCTAAACCTGAACTGGGCAATTCGTCTCTTTATTTGGTGAAAGAGGATTCTATTGGTAACTGCTCATTGAAAGTAAGGGAGAATGAAGCTATCATTGAAGATGGGTCTGAGAAGGAGAAACTCAATCCTGTTCCAAATGTGCAGAACATGGAGGCTGAGATAGGAGGTGATATAGTGTCTGTTATTCCAGAGCAGGAGTATTCCTGTTTTAAGCAGAGAACTTCTGAACTAAACAATGTCAGGAATTGTGAATCTGGTGAACTTGGGAATTGCAAATTGCCTGCTAACTGCTTGGAAAGCAATAAACAACAATCTGGTAATGAACTTAAACATGCTTGGAGTAAGAAAACAAACATCAGAGCAATTGATATAGATATGAGTGAAGGATTCATTGAAAATGGTTCAACAGTTAAACTGCATATAGGGAATGAGCTGGAGAACTCAAACAGACTTCAAAAAGCATTGGTGATTAGAATCTTCGGTGACAGCATTCCTTTCCATATCATTAGTATGGAGTTAAGGAGACAATTGGGAGTTTTTGGGAAGTTTCACTTGACCTTACTTGGTATGGGTTGGGTTCTCTGTGCATTTGAGAATCCAAATGTGATGGACCAGGTTTTCACCATGGGTCTGTGCTATGTGAATGGGAGTATAGTGGGAATGGATAGATGGTCTCCATCATTCTCTCCTACTTCCTTCAAAGGTTTGACTGCACCTATATGGATCCGTATGCCGAATCTTCCACTACAAAGCTGGGATGACATCAATGTATGCAGGATTGCTTCCATGGTAGGCACTCCTTATTTGATAGATGGAAACATGTTTCAATGGGGTAGAAGAGAATTTGCAAGAGTTTGTGTCCGGGTAAAGCTTGATGAAAAACTTCCCTTAAAGGGAGTTTGGGAAAATTTTTTCAATGCATTGAATATGAAAGACTTCCTACATTCTGCTTTAATTGTGGGAAGTTAGGACACTTGAAAGAGAATTGCCCTGAAAGAGTTGCTCCCATTCAGTCTCAAGCTGTCAGTGAAAATTAGAAGGAAAATGTTGCTGTAGAAACTGACAAAAGGAAATCTCATGGAGAAGCTGATGATGCTAGAGATGGCTATGGACCTTGGGTCTATGTGAACTATGGGAGGAAGAATTCAAAAAAGCTAGATTTTAAACTATTGGAAAATCAAATCAATAAGAGGAATGCTGTGAAGAATCTTGAAGATTAGGTTTTCATTGCTGCTGTAAGGAATGCTAAACTGCTGAAGAATAAAATGAATGCTATTGGGAATCCTGAGACAGTTGCTGTGAAAGAAGGAAAGTTTGCTGAAGTAGAAAGACCCGAAGAAGCTGGAAGGTATCTTCAATCTCTGAAAGGAACCCAGATAGATGTGGATCAGTCCAGAAAAGGAGAAAAGAATATTAAATCAAATGTAAATTCAATCAATTTGGAAGATCATTCCAAGATTCCCTCAAGTATGACTTCGTCTGGTGATCTGAATGTTGGAATGTACTGCAAACAAGATGATATTTGCTTCTCTGATAACAAATATGAATTTTTAAACAATTTGACAGAGGAAGGTGAGATGGTTATTGAATCTCCTATGAAGATCACTGAACAGGATAAAGGAGGTGAGACAGTTTCAAAGTATGGTAAAAATATGAATTATGGAGGGAAATGTAAGGAAGATAGAAATAATGTTTCTAAAAAGAAAGGTGCAAAGTAGTTGAAGAGCTTGGGTCCAATTAGATCATCTAGAAATAGAAGATTGGAAGTAGATTCAAGGAAGAAGGTGGGAAATCTTCCCCTCTCACCCAAAAATGACTTCAATAGTGTTTTAAATTTTGTAGAGGAGACAAGAAAAAGAAGGCTTCTCTATATCTCAAGGAGGTGGTGAAAGAATATGAGGTATTGTTCGTGGGTCTTTTGGAATCTAAGTTGACTAGTATTGATGGCAAAGATGTCAACTCTTTGATTGGTTCTTGTTGGGATCACTTTCATGTCCCTTCAGAAGGATTGTTTGGAGGTATTGTGGTAAGTTGGAGGATCAGTTTGGAATCTTTCATTGTTTTAGAATTTTCTTCCCAATATATCATTGGAGATTTGGAAGTGGCTAACAAAAGCAAATGGAGAATTGCTACTATATACGACAACATAGATATTTACAGAAGAAGATATCTTTGGGAAAGGTTGGAAGCTTATGTTAATGTTGATTTTCCTATTGTCTTAGGTGGGGACTTCAACTGTATACTTACCAAGGAGGACAAAAGGGGTGGAAGAAGATTCACCTTTTCTTTGGTTCCTAAAGAGATGAAGACCTTTCTCACTTTGCAATGACCTCTATGAGGTAAATTATGTTGGACCGAAATTTACTTAGTGTAATAACCAATCAGGCAATGACCAGATCCTAGAAAGGCTAGACAGATGCTTTGTGAATTCTTGGGCCATTAATTCTACTCATGGGTTAGTGGTAAAACACCTTCTAAGAATAGCTTCAGATCGCTGCCCCATTATGTTGAATATTTTTGGAATTCAAAATTCAGCTAAAAGAATTATTAAATTTGAAGAAATTTGGTCTTCATATCTAGCTTCGATAGCTGTGGTGAGGAAGGCTTGGGACATGAAAACTAGAGGGAGCTCAGCTCAAGTACTCAATCATAAAATGAAGAGGGCTTTGAAGTCTCTATTCTTTTGGAGTTGAGCCAAGTTGAAGGACTTGAATCAACAAAAAGAAAGGTTAAAGTAAGAAATTTTACAATTGCAACTAAAAGAAGCAGAAGATGGACTTCTATCAGTTGAAGACATTTGGTGTTTAAAGACCAAAATCAGTGAGCTTAATTCAACATTACTGCGCCTCAACAGTTGGTGGAGGCAGTGCTCAAAAGTGAAATGGACGGCTGAAGGTGATAGCAATTCCATATTTTTTCAATCATTTGCTAGTGCTAGAAGGAACTCAAATTTTATATAGCATAAAAGATGAACATGGATGTATTGTGGAGGATCAACATCAGATTGAGAATGTTTTGCTAAGATTCTTCAAAGAAAAATGGGGAGAAAAAACATGCTCCTTGGATGGGTGGCCAAAACCGAGAAGAATGCTGGATTAGAAGGACATAGCATGCTTGAACAAAAGCTTTACTGTTGAAGAAGTGGAAAAAGTGATAAAAGAATCTGTGGGATTCATTGCTCCGGGGAATGATGGCATATCATACTCATTTTTCAAAAGCTATTGGTCTATTATCAAAGAGGATGTTTGGAATGCTTTGAATCAGTTTTTCACATTAGCCAATATGTGTGAGAGTTGGAAAGAAACTATCATTGTGCTGATCCCTAAAGTAAGGAATCCTTCAACACCTTTCAATTATAGACCTATAAGTTTGTGCAAAACTATTTACAAGATAGCGACCAAAGTTTTGTTGAATAGAATGTCTAGCATGATTCCAAAATTAATCTCTAATGAGCAAGTGGCCTTCTTAAAAGTTAGATCAATTTCAGATAACATTCTTATAGCTCAAGAAATTTATTATAAATTCAGAACTTCTAAATCTTCAAATGGGGTTGTTTCATTCAAAATCGACATGGAGCAAGCATATGACTCTATGGGTTGGCCAGCTCTAAACAAATCTTTGGAGTGCTTTGGATTTCCTATTTTTTTCTCTAAACTAATCATGGATTGTGTTATAAATCCATCTTTTTCTTTGATGATTAACGGGAATCAAATTGATGGGATAAAGGCCAAGTGTGGATTTCGGCAGGGATGTCCATTGTCACCGTTCCTATTCATTATTTGCTCTCAATTATTGTCTAATGCTCTCTTGGAAGAGGACTCAATTAGCATAAAAATCAGTACAAATGGCCCAAAGATCTCCCATTTGCTTTATGCGGATGACATAGTAATATTTTCAGATGCAAAGGTTAAAAGTGTCAAGAAGATCAAAGGCATTTTGAAAGATTTTTGCGGAAGGACTCGACATAAAATTAATGAAAGCAAGTCTGTTATTTTATTTGGTAAAACGGTGAGAAGAAGGGAAAGGAAGGTTATTTCACACATCATGGGATTCAAATCAGTCAAAGAATTTTTCTATCTTTGAGTTAAGGTAGCTTTGAGAAGACTAAGGAAGATGGATTTCCAATTTGTTGTCGACAAAGTGCTAAAACTGTTAAATACTTGGGGTACCAAGTTCATTTCATTGGCGGGGAAGATCACACTTGTCATGTCGGTATTGCTCTCATTCCCATCTTTCCATTGTACTCATTCTTTGATTCCAATTAGTACTTTGAATGAAATTGATAAGCTGTGTAGAAATTTTATTTGGAGGAAGATGAATGGAGGTCTAGGACTTCATTATATGAGTTGGAATAATATGTGTAAACTTTTGGAGAATGGTGGCCGTGGGTTGCACGCATGTTCTACCAAAATGGGACCTTTAAGAGCAAAGCTTGCATGAAAATATGTTCAAGATAAAGACTCTATGTTGCATAAATGTATATATTCGAAATATGTCAAAATCTGGGATCAAAATGCTGGAAGGAAATCTTGTTCGCCGGCTTAGAAATTAATCAAGGATGGAGGTAGTTGTCTTAAAAAGATAGTTAAATGGAAGATAGCAAATGGGGAGTCAATTGATATCTTTAATGATATATGGATCATGGACAAGAGCCTTAAAACGCGGCTAACATTTGTGGGGAACAAAGATTGTAATGTGGAAATTGTAAACGATTTTATGGTGGAAGGAAGATGGAATGTTGCTGAGATGAAGAAATATTTTGGAGATGAGCTAATCGAGAGGATTTGCAAAGTTCAAATTTTTGCAAATTAGCAGGAAGATGAGCTGGAACTCATTTAAGGTGGTTCGGGAAAGTCAATTTCAGTAATGTCTTGTTCGGCGGCAAAACAAAATTTTGAAGATTACAAATTATGGAGGTGTTTGAAGAAAGCTAAGCTGAATGCAAGGGTTGAGACATTCTGGTGGAGGCTTCTAAACAATGCTCTACCAACCTTTAGTTTCTTATCATATAGAAGATTGCAACCAAATAGCTGGTGTCCAAAGGGATGCAATAAAGTAGAAGATACAAAGCATTTGAACGTGAGTTGTAAGAGACTGAATGAGGTTATTCTGCTTCTAAATCAATGGGGATTTATGATACCAATGGCTACCTTCTTTGAAGGTTGATGGAGTTGGATGAGGAGTATAAATCTTTTAATGTTAAACATCTTCTGCAACATTGTTTAGTTTACCTGGAAAGGGAGGAATGAGCTAATCCATGGAAAAACTGAAAGATCTGCTGTTTATATGGCTTCAGAATCTGTCAATTATGCAGCTATTAACAAAGCTTTCTAATGGAGCACTTCGGGAAGGTTGAATGCCAATCAGCACTTGCTGTTGGACAAAGCTTGACACCCTCCTCCACTCGATTGGATCAAAGTAAATGTTGATGCAACATTGTTATCGTCCTACAAAGGAGGGATTGGTGGTGTATTCAGAGATTACAAAGGGAGGTTCCTTTTTGCTTTTGGTAAAACACGTGAACATTGGGATAGTGCTTATTTGGAGCTTCTTGCTATGAAGACTATTAAAGAGATGATAAAAGATTGGATGATGGAATATAAATGCATCATGATAGAAGGAGATAATGCAAATGTTATCGAGTTCATCCAAAATTCTTACAAAAAAGATGGGAATGAGATTGAAGAGTTTTCTTTTATTAAAGATTTTAGTTATGTAATCTTTAATTGTATAGATAGGAGTGGTAATAAGTTAGCGGACTTATGTGCTAACTATGCCATTTTTGGTTATTTTTGTTGGAATGATTTAGTTCTTAATAAGGTTCCTCCTTTATTTATTGAATTATTGAAGGAGGAATCGGTAGGTGATAGTTTGTAGTTGGTTTTCTTGGTTTGTTTTTTTAATGCAATTATTGCTTTATCAAAAAAAAAGAAAAAAGAATAGTTGAGAATTGATACTAAGAATATCTGGAAAATGAAGAGTTTCTTTATTTTAATTGATTAAAAAAAGAAAAAATTAGTGATGAAAAAAGTAAGTAGAGAAGAATGACTTGTTGTGCTATCTTGGGGTACTCTTGATAAGGAATCAACAACTATATTATTTTTATCAGGTTTATATTCAATGGTAAAATTGAAACCTAAAAGCTTACTAGATAATATTATTGATCAGGGGTTTGAATAATTTGAGTTTGGAGTTCTCATAAGCTTTTATGGTCTATGTGAATAACAAATTTAGTGCCAAGGAGATTGAAGCCATTTACAAACTACTTTGGTTATAACATATAACTCTTTTAGATAAGGGGAAGATTTGGAGAGTTTGATGCTTAGTTTCTTAATAAAAAAGGCTATACGGTTATTGTTTTGCAATAAGACTGCTCCAATACCAATGTTTGACGCATTCGTTTCATTAATGAATGTCTTAGTGAAATCGGGTAAAGTTAACACTAGGGCTATTGTAATGGCAATTTTGAGATTGCAAAAGGAATTTGAGGCTGATGTATCTCATTTGAGGGAATCTTCTTTTAAGAAGATTCGTTAGAGGAGCGGTAGTAGAAGCAGAACTTGAGATAAATGATTTTAGTGCGACTACTGCTGTTATCAATTATTATATAAATATTTTGATGGTTAATAGAGTCGGTTAAGAGAAAACAACGAGGGTTGAATTGGATGGCTAAAGCTTTGAGGCTAATTTCAAAGTTGTGGATCAGGATTCTCATCATTTGTAGAAGAGGGGAGGAGGTTCTCGACAAAATCTTGATCATCTGTGCCAAGTGAAAAATAAAACTTATTGGGAAAATGATGTTGAGGGCCAAATTTAGCATCACAATTGAAACAAAGACTTTTTTATGGTGAAATTGAATTTCAGTCAAGGAGAGTTTTTGGATTGGAAAATTTGGTTGCTTAGGGTTGTGGAGGGTTGATTGGAATTGAAGATTGGATGATGGGTTGGGATGGACTAGGGATTGGATTTATGACAGATTGCATCACTTAAATGTTTGTTTATTGTTGGTGGGAGGAATGAATTGTGCCAAGTGGATGATGCTGTAGAGAAGAAATCTTAGATTTTAGATTTATGACGCCTAGCTAATTCCATTGCTTCCAAAAGGGAAGTAGGTCGTGCAACTAAAAGTTCACGATGTAGTTCTTGTTTAAGTCAAAAAATGAATTATCTAATGACTGTAGATTCAGATAAATTC
This sequence comes from Dendrobium huoshanense, assembly GCA_016618105.1. Classification (NCBI taxonomy): domain Eukaryota; kingdom Viridiplantae; phylum Streptophyta; class Magnoliopsida; order Asparagales; family Orchidaceae; genus Dendrobium; species Dendrobium huoshanense. The sequence continues at coordinate 61,912,739 of CM028359.1, read as the reverse complement.
AGGACCCTTAAAGCAAGATTTTTCAAAGCAATTTGGTATTCCAGAATTGAATTTTGTTGAGTTAGTTTTGAAAGGTATGTCAATATGCCAAAATGTTGTTCCAAAGATAACATAAATTAGACCAAGAAAGAAATTGCCTTTTCATATGTAACCATTCTTTCCAAGTTGAAGCGATTATAATTCGACGACAATCAGTAGTGTCATGCAAATGAAAGTATTCTGTGTTTTAAAGATCCATGTTTCAATGTTGGATCCATTAAAGTATGGAAGTTCAATTTTCATTGATTTAAGGAAAACAAAATCTGCAGGGGATGGTAAGGGTAGTTGAGAAGGAATTTAACGGACGGAACCAAGAAAATGGCAAACGAAGAAGTTTCTTGATGAAGAAAAGGATGCGGTCATCCTGTGCACAAATTGTTAAGACGCTTGTCCAGTGAGTTCATGAAAGCATGAGATTATTCTAAGGATGTGCCAATGGAAGCAAATTGAACATCAGCTTGTTGGAGGGATTTTTGGATTTCGCCAAATTGTAATTTTTAATTATTTTGTGTTGAACATAGAGCTTCCACCAAGCTGCGTTCTTCATGTTGCTTTGATATTTGTGGATGATGGAAATTGCAAAGATGAGATTCTTGATAATAAGAATCGGTACCTGGAACAAAAGAGAAAATGAACTAGTAGAAGATGTTTTTAAGAAAGAGAAATTATCAGGAAAAACAAGCGGAGAACTTGATGCAATCTTGAAACTGAAGAAACGGAAAATTGCAAATAGTTGTCGTGGAGGGCATTGTTAGCCAAATCTGCTGCTTTTTGGGAGGCTGCAATTGGTTTTTTGTGTGGGTGTAGGGGCAGCTGGTGATGAGGTTTGAATCAGAAGGGCTGAAGCTTTTCCAACTGCAGTTCTTGAAGGAATAAAGTAGGTTGGCTGAAGAAAAGCTGCGGCTGGAATTGTTCGGCTGAAGGGAACAATCTGCAGGGGCTGAAAACTGAAGGGTGAACTGCAGGCAGGCCGCTTGTTTGACAAAAGAAGGTGATGGGGCTGCTGCTTGTGGCTGAAGTAGAGAACTACATGTTGAAGAAATGCTTGCGGTGGCTTGCGATTAGTGCAATGAAATCACCATTTGATAAGCTTCTTGGCAGCCAAGAAGGAAGGACACATTTAGAGTAGGTGTATACTCCAAAAGAAGAAGAGGAGAACAAAAATCATAAATTATTCATTCCATAAGCAATTCCTTACAACAAAAGGGTATTTAAACTAATTTTGCTATACTGTTTGTACAGTAAATAACTGATATATGAAACAACATATTAAAATAGGATAAAAGAAAAAAAATAAAATAAAATTAGTGCTTGCTAGATGAACCATGCATGTGGACCTAATGGCCTAAACCATGTTGTTTGGGCACCTTTGGCTGAAGAGGTGCTGCCGTCCTTTGCAGATCGCATTACTTATGTTGAATGAATTTATTTTCTTCTTTTTCTTTGAAAGACTTTTATATTTGTAGGTCGCTCTGCCATGATTGTAAACCAAGTTTCATACTGTTTTTGTAGTGTTGGGATCAATAAATTGTGTTGATATCTAATGGTATGACTTTTGTAATGATCTCTTTATAAAATATTATGGGTATAATGAAACCACAATTATCACCTTATTATCATTATTATGATTGCTAGTCTTACCTGTATGTGAAAACATGCATCACCATTTAGACATATATTTATATGCATATTCACATGAGTGTTATTAATAATGATGCATAATAAATCATTGAATGTGTCATTAATGGCAGTCAAAATATTTATTTATAAGATATTATCAAGGCTCCTTAAATATCAAAATTTACAAAAATAGTCAACACTCATGTGAAAGAAATGAGGGGGATTATGATAGAAGGGGTGCTGATTTTGAAGTAAGGAGGGGAGAAAGTGAATATGTGTATGAGTATAAGCATGGAAGGGAGGATCAAGACACTTGGGGAGGACCAAATACTTGGGGAAGGGGAGATTGTGGAGGAATCATGGAAAATGGTGGAGATCCCAAGGTCCGAAAGCTGAAGAGTCCCATTTTTGAAGGAGAGGATGCACATGAACGGACTTATAAGGTAGAGAGGTACTTCGGCTTTAATTGGATGACGGAAGTGGAGAAATTGACGACATCTTTCTTATGTTTGAAAGGGAAGGTGTTGGCTTGGTATCAATGGATAGACATGAGGAGGCCTTTAAGGAGTTGGAGGGAGTTCAAGGAATGCTTATTGGAACGTATCCGAACCGGTAGGGGAGCGGACTTGTATGAGAAGTTCTTTGCACTAGTACATGAAGGCTCAATGGAAGATTATCACGAGAGATTTGAGCACCTTGCGAGTCGATTGGATCGACTATCGTAGACTATTCTGGAGGGAAATTTCATGAATGGACTCAAATAAGAGATCAAGGCAGTAGTGAGGGTCATGAGGCCTCGTCACTTGGGAGAGTCTATGGAGCTGACACAATTGGTAGAGGATCAGAAGTACCAGGAGAGGGAGCTAGAGGCAGCAGTTCAGGAGGCTCTTATAGGATGACTACCACTCTCTTATCATCTAAGGGGCATGCATCAGGCAACATTTGGGAGATTCTAAGGCAAAAGCCAAAAGGAGGAGGAAGTGGGGCGAAATTCAAAAGTAAGATAGAGAGGGAGATGCAAGAGAAGAGGACGAATGGACTATGCTTCAGATGTGATGAGAAATATACTCCAGGGCACAGATGCAGAGACCGGACTCTTCGGGTTCTCACCGTTTGTGATGACAAGAAAATCGAGGGATGTGAGAGTGAGACAGGGAGAGAGGTGGAGGACAAGCTGCATCTTGATGTGATAGAGGTCTCTCTGAACTCAATGGTAGGATTTACTCTAAGTCATACCTTGAAGGTGAAGGGGAAAATAACAGGCAGGGAGGCACAATTTCATCTACAACCAAGTTGTGGACCAATTAGGGGGTGACATTGGTGGATATAGGGTATTATGGAGTGATGATGGGTACAAGAAAGGTGGAGACGAACTAGGGGATATGTCAGGGGGTAGTGTTTACCATACAGGGGTTCAGGTGAGGGAGGATTTTCTCCCATTGGAGTTGGGGAAAACTGACATCATCTTGGGGATGAAGTGGCTGTAGACCTTAGGGGACTCCATGGTCAACTAGGGAGCATTGATGATGGAGCTAATGGTGGAAGGGAAAAGGGTAGTGATCAGGGGAGATGCAGAGCTCTCCAAAGCCATGGTATCACTTCAAATCATGGTGAGGAGCATATAGGAGGTGGGGAAAGGTTATTTGGTGGAACTACATAGGCTAGAGGGATCATATTGGAGGAGGGTGGGGACATTCCTCTTTTAGTATAGCCATTGATTCAGCGGTTCAGTGAGGTTTTTTAGCCATCCCAGGGATTTTTACCGCTAAGGGAGCAGGAGCACGCTATCACCTTGAGGGAAGGTGTGTCACCCATCAATATTAGGCCCTACCGCTATCCTCAATTTCAGAAGGATGAAATTGAGACGTTGATCAGAGAGATGCTGGAAGCAGAGATTATCAGGCTCAATGTGAATCGTTTTGCTAGCCCAGTGTTACTGGTTAAGAAAAAAGATGGGAGTTGGAGGTTCTACATGGACTACAGGGCAGTGAATAAGTAAACTGTGCCAGACAAGTTTCTTATCCCAGTGATAGATGAGTTAATGGATGAGCTGAGTGGGTAGTTATTTTTATCAAGATAGATATGAAGTCAGGGAACCATTAGATCAGAATGAAAAGGGATGATGCTCCTAAGATTGCTTTTAGAATTCATGAGGGACTATGAATTTCTAGTGATGCCTTTTGGCCTCACTAATACCCCAACCATTTCCCAGTCCCTCATGAACAAGGATTTTCGACCCTATCTTAGGCGATTTGTGCTGTTATTTTTTTGATGATATTCTAGTTTATAGCAGGTCACATGGGGAGCATTGAGAGCACTTGAGGAAGGTTTTAGAGTTGTTACAACACTTCATGTTACGTGTCGGGAGACACCTTAACTGTGGGCTAAGTGGTTAGCATCGGTAGAGTATTGATACAATACTTTATATCATTCGGCCTCTCAGATGACCTCATATCTGAGTTTATATAGACAGATAGGATCTTGGAGAATGCACTATAGGAGGATTTTTGGTGGGATGGAGAAGAGAAGATTTGATGGATAACGTTATGCTTTAATATGTGGTCGCATATGACCATGCAATAATGAACACACGCTTGAGAAAATGTGAAGGCACTTAGTTACTTTTAAAAGTTGAGCTTTTATACCAATAATATTTATCCTCTACTAGAGTAAAAGAAGAATCTTCTTGCAAATATTCTAAATGCATAAAAAAGTGATCAAAAGAAATAATTATCTTACTTAAGATGTTATAATTTGAAATATGTTTTGTTGTTAAATTTCTAGTATATGTTTATTAGAGAGATGAGTTTGAATTTTATAATTGAAATTAATGCTGTATAAGATGACTAGCACCATTAAAAATATAGCTGTATAAGTTTTAGTTGAGTATAAAACTATATCATATTTATGAAAACAGGGTGAGGGAATGGTAAAACAAACAATTTTAAACTAAAGGAAATGCCCATTTTAAAAGTGGGAAATTTAAATTGATGATCATTTGTCAACTGGCTTTTTTTATATCTTAAAGCACTGAGAATCCCCAAAAGTATGTATCCTGAATTTATTCCTTTTTTTTTTAACAGAGGATGGCTGAATCATGGAGTGCGCCTTTCCTAGAAACCTTGGATGCTTCAACCAACGTACAGGTTTATGAGGTGCTTGCAAAAGTGTTTGGTACTTTGCAGATGTAGATTGTTCTTCTAGTTTTGCAGACTATTATTACTTTTAATTACCAATGAAATTCAAATGAATACAGCTGGCAGTGAACAAAGCTTCAAATTAGATTAGTTAAAGATATGCTCTCAATAAGAATTACTCAACCATCATCGTTTTCTAAAAGCAGACCATACTGATGAATCTGAAATGTCACGAATATCCATAAAAGAGTCCCTATATTTTGCAATTCAGGTTAAGAGAAAAAGAGGGAAAATTCATCTACATGGCCACGAAAAAAAATTGACATTCAGGTGCAACTAAAAGTTGTAAGAGAGTCAATGCACATCTTTATGCTATATATAGCAAATGATTATATTGAACAGATAATTATAATAATTATCATCATTTAATACCATAAAAATATTTCTAGTAGCATGCACACGCATACATTCACACATATATTTATTTTTGTATACATACACACATTTACTCAAGATTTGTGGGACTCTAGCAAAGTTAGGGTCGTCTTTCTAACTTTTATTTTTCTATATTTTATTCATATTTTGCTTTAAATGTTTGCTTTTTTTAACTTTCCTTCCAAAAAGTTGACCATTTTGATTGGTGAAAATAAGATTATATTTATCAAAAGAAAATTTTAGGGGCTATACATCTCATGTTGTTTGAATGGAAGAAACTACCCAAAGCGGTCTAAGATTGTGAAGACCTTTTTGAAAGTGAAGGAAAAAAATCAACAAATTTGTTGATCCTCCTCCAGGTTTGAAGGGCCCAAAGTTCTCACTATGAGCAGACTCGTGAGCATTAAATACCATGATGGACCATACATTTTCCATGGTTTTAAAAACTATATTGGGAATTGAGGTGATTTTCTCAATTTAATTGAAAATAAAGTTTCGATTTCGATGTGCAGTCTTCAAATTAAAAACACAAGTAAAAAAATTATAAAAATTAAAAACACGCAAAATTCATTAAAAACTTTCCTTTATTTATAAAAGACACATTATAAGGAAGTACTAAAACATAGAAAAATCGAATAGAAGTTTCAAGCATAGAAAACATAAAAGGTAATAACCTAGTATAGAAGTAGATTCTAAAGTCTTTTATGTCATTAAAATCAATATCATTATTTTCATCATCGCTAGTAGTATCATTTAAAGAATCATCGTGTTATCTAATAGCTTTATTGCCCTTATCATACATGTGAGTCATCCCATTCTTCTTCCTCATCCAATGCTATCGCTTTCTACTTTCTTGCCTCAATAGTCAATATTATTATAATAACTTTGTAAGTACACTCTTACTAAGGAAATATTAAATAACAAATGGTCATAGTAAATATGCTTTAGCGACCTTTTGATGTATTTGATGTTTATTCTCATTTCTGTTTGGCGGATTTTGATGAAATTCCACTAACTTTCAATTGGGTATCAATAATGCCAAACATTCTATTTTTTTGTGATGAATTCTTCAAGTTGTCTATCATCCTTCTAAAAATCTTCTATATATTATCATAACACTCTTTTCATATATTTATACATTAATTTTAACCTTTGTGCATTCAAATAAACTATCATAAAATTGAAATAGAAAATTTAGAAATAATACTGTGGTAATCTCGATTCTGAAACACTTAAATGTGTCTTTTAGGATATTCATCTACTTAAGAAGGGTATAAATGTTATCATCTGACTTGAAAAAAATTCTTCATTTTGAAGATGCACTTTTGATGAAAAATAAAGTCTCTTCAGTCAAATTTATCTTTAGGGGAGGGACAAACTTCTGGCTGAAAAAAAAAGATAAACTTAATATTTTCTCTCTTGATCTCTTAATTATATAAATGCAAGAACAATGCATTACTCTTATCTCTAATCCCCGTGAAGTGTTTAGAAGGAGGTTAAAGCTTATCCAAAGTATCCATCAAGCTTAAGACTCAAAGCTTTTATCATGTTATTCTAATAATAATGATCAACTCATTGTCATATATTCTCCTCTTTCCCGCATAACTCAATATACATCCTTTTAAAATTTTTCTTAAACACAAAATCTTCTTTACGAGCATTATCTCTAGCACCAATCAAATTCCACAAATCCTATTTGAGTCATTAGAAAATAAGAATTAAAAAGATGAAATAAAAAACAAATGAATCCCATATAAATAAATCACATTTGGGAGATCATTGGGCTATAAAAAAAGGTATAAGAAGCAAATAAATTTTCTTATTAAAATATAAAGGGTGGAAGCCTGGAATGGTAGAAAGCAATGTTAGTAGTTAAAGGAAAATTTCCATTCTATGGAGTAGACCACCAAGAAATCATTACTCTTGTTGCCTAACTGAATATAATTCACATCTTAATTTTTTTTTGCTACTAAGCTTGGATGGTCTATACAATTATATAATATTAAGACTCCTTGATTACATGTGGATATTAAAGAAGTTTATATGGATCTTTCATTAGAATACAAAATTTCTTTCATAGAAAATTAGGTGTGTAGATAAAAAATGGCATTATATGGTCTTAAATAATCCCTAAGCTTAAGGTTTGGTAGATTTATTAAAATACTATATAGAGTTGGATATAAATTACGCTAAAGAGGTCTTTCACTCTTTATAAAATGTTTCACTATAAAAAAAAAATAATTTTTATTGTGTATGCTGATGATATAATTATTTTAGATAATGACAGTAGAAAAATAAATTATTGAGGGGTCACTGGCTTTCCTAGAAAAGGAATGCAGAGTAAAATGAAATATAGTGTAAAAAATGCAATATATTTAAAATGTTTTGAGCAATTTCGATGAGTGTAAAATAAATACAGATAATTATTTAATATTTGCCTTTAGGAGGATGCCTTTTAGATTATGCAATGCCCTGCTACTTTTCAGAAGTATATGATATCAGTTTTTTTAGATTTAATTCAGTAGAGCATTGAGATCTTCATGAATGACTTATGTATTTTTGATACCGCTTTTGATTTATCTAGAGTATTTATCAGTAATTGTAAAAAGATGTGAAGAATCAAATTTGTTATTAAATTAGGAGAAATATCAATTCATGATTGCAAAAAGCATAGTGCTATGACATAAAATTTCAGAGAGGTTTATAAGTGGATAGGCCAAAGTTCAAGTAATAGAAAATCTGCTATTTCTCACTCCTGTTAAGGGAATTAGAACCTTTTTTAAAATATGTTGGATACTATAAAAAATTTATTAGGAATTTTTCAAAAATAACTAAGCCTTTATATCATCTTTTTGAAAAAGATGTTCCTTTTGAATTTAATGATGAATGTCTTAATAATTTAAATATTTTAAAACCATATTTAAATATTGCACTTGTTATTGTTGTACATAATTGGACATTGCATTTTTAAAATAATATGTGATGTTAGTGATTATATTGTAGAAGCTGTTTTAGGGTAAAGAATAGATAGAGAATTACATTTTATATACTATGTTAGCAAGACTTTGAATACAGTTTAAGTTAATTATACCACCATAGAAAAAGAATTGTTAGATATAGTCTTTTCGTTTGATATGTTTAGGCCTTAATTGATTGACACCAAAATTATTGTGTATGCCGACCATTCTGCCATCAAGAATCTAGTGACAAAGAATAATGTCAATCTTAGATTGGTGAGGTGAATTCTCTTGTTACAAGAATTTGATGTGTAAATTTAAGACAATAAAGAAACAAATAATCATGTAGCTGATCATTTGTTTAGACTATAATTGGAAAAATGTTCATATAGTGAGTGTGAGATAAATGAATATTTTCTAGATGAACATTTGCTTGCATTGCATTCATTGTGTGTCTTGGTGTGCTGACATTGTGAACTACATTATGAGTGGAGTGATCCCATTTGATATGTCATACACATAAAGACGCAATTTTTATGCATGATGCCAAATAATTTTTTTGAGATGGGCCATATTTGTTTAAAAAATATAAAGATCAAATCATTAGTAGATGTGTCCTAGAAAAAGAGATTAAACTCATCATTAGGCAGTGTCATGCTTTAGAATAAGAAGGGCATTTTTGAGAATTTAAAATTGCTTCTAAGATCCAACAATTTGGAATCTATTGGTCTACCTTATTTAACAATGTAAATTTTTATATTTGCAGGTATGATAGGTGTTAAATGGTGATGCAATCAAAAATTTGGGAGAGAGACCCAAATTTTTTATCACAAAAACAAACTCTTCCTATAACTTAAAAGAGACTAAACTTTAGCATAGGATAAGGAGACGACACTTGCACAAAACAAAATACAACTTTAATATTATAAAAGGACTTACAAACAAAAACTCTTACAAACGATACTTACAATTTGGACGCTTACAAACTTTGACACAAACAAAATGACACCCTAAACTTGCTTACTTTGAGAAGAATGATACAATGAAAAGGTTACTATGGAGAGAAGAAAGAGATTAGAAGCCAAGAAGAAGGGTGGAAAGAGCCCGCAGGATTTCCGGAGGGGATGAGAAAGAAGAACGGACAAAGCTCACAAGCTTTTCCAATAACCCACAGGTTAGATTCCAAAAATCACATATCATTCTTCTTTTTTATAACCCAAAACATCTACTATATATAGGCATAAGAGGGGAACTAAACAGCCATTACAATATTAATTAAAAATTGGAAATAGAAGGCCAAAAGGCACTAAAAACTGCAGTAAAAACTCTTGGAATTCCTCTTCAAACAGCCACCAAATAGTCCCAAAAACTGTCCAAATTCTGTCCACAATACAGCCCAAAAACTGTCCAAAAACAGTCTAAAAAAACTGTTCATATTCCCATATAAATGAGATGATAAAAGCCATCAATTTCCTGCACAGGAATTCCAAACAGCAAATCAAACTTCAAGATAAAAAGCCACGGTTCCAGCACAGAGAAACCCCAAACGGCACAGCAAATCCAAGGAGGAAGGCCACGGTTTTTCAGCAACCAAACAGCCACCATTTTTAATGAGAGAAAGGGGACCACGGGAAATAAATCCTGAGCCAGCCGTGGGAATTAATGCAAAAGCGGCCCAAGAGACAAACAACAGCAGCCCAAATCAATAGGAATATGAAAAAACAAGATCCACTCATCAAATCTAGCTCCCAATCATTAATTTTATAACTAAAAATCAGCTCATAATGAGCTAATCTTTCACTAGACATTAATGAGCTAGGGAAGTCAAAAATCAAATATTAGGATTTGATTTGACCCCCCCTTGCCTACATCAAAATCCCCTTCTTGAAGACTCATCTCCCGATGAGTTGGCTTTTGTTTTCTTCCGAGGAGGCGAAGACTGAGCATCCAACTCATGAATCTTTGCTTCATATTTCTTCAGGATCTCTTCTCGTTCTTGCAGGAACTGATCTTGCAAACGTTGTTTCTTCTTCATGTATCTTTCTGTACACAAATGCATCCATGACTGTAGTTTATATAGCTCGTATTCCAAAGGATTTGTTGAATCGGGAATCCATCTATTCGTCGAACCTTGATCTTCAGAATCTTCTTGCTTGTTTTCTTCTGTCTTTTTATCTTTTTTCATTTTTTTGATGATTCAAAAAGACTTAAAAGAAAGGACTAAAAAAAAAGACTCAAAGAGAGACTTTAAAAGACTCAATCTAAAAACCTTAGACTCATAATTCTTTTAAGACAACTTGACTTGACAAAACAAGACTTGACAAATTACAAACCTAAACCTAGGACTTCCTAAACTCGCTCTGATACCAAATTGATGCAATCAAAAATTTGGGAGAGAGACCCAAATTTTTTATCACAAAAACAAACTCTTCCTATAACTTAAAAGAGACTAAAGTTTAACATAGGATAAGGCGACGACACTTGCACAAAACAAAATACAACTTTAATATTATAAAAGGACTTACAAACAAAAACTCTTACAAACGACACTTACAATTTGGACGCTTACAAACTTTGACACAAACAAAATGACACCCTAAACTTGCTTACTTTGAGAAGAAGGATACAATGGAATGGTTACTATGGAGAGAAGAAAGAGATTAGAAGTCAAGAAGAAGGGTGGAAAGAGCCCGCAGGATTTCCGGAGGGGATGAGAAAGAAGAACGGACAAAGCTCGCAAGCTTTTCCAATAACCCGCTGGTTAGATTCCAAAAATCACATATCATTCTTCTTTTTTATAACCCAAAACATCTACTATATATAGGCATAAGAGGGGAACTAAACAGCCATTACAATATTAATTAAAAACTGGAAATAGAAGGCCAAAAGGCACTAAAAATTGTAGTAAAAACTCTTGGAATTCCTCCCCAAACAACCACCAAACAGTCTCAAAAACTGTCCAAATTCTGTCCACAATACAGCCCAAAAACTGTCCAAAAACAGTCCAAAAAAACTGTTCATATTCCCATATAAATGAGATGATAAAAGCCATCAATTTCCTGCACAGGAATTCCAAACAGCAAAGCAAACTTCAAGATAAAAAGCCACGGTTCCAGCACAGAGAAACCCCAAACGGCACATCAAATCCAAGGAGGAAGGCCACGGTTTTTCAGCAACCAAACAGCCACCATTTTTAATGAGAGAAAGGGGACCACGGGAAATAAATCCTGAGCCAGCCGTGGGAATTAATGCAAAAGCAGTCCAAGAGACAAACTGCAGCAATCCAAATCAATAGGAATATGAAAAAAGAAGATCCACTCATCAAATCTAGCTCCCAATCATTAATTTTATAACTAAAAATCAGCTCATAATGAGCTAATCTTTCACTAGACATTAATGAGCTAGGGAAGTCAAAAATCAAATATTAGGATTTGATTTGACCCCCCCTTGCCTACATCAAATGGCATGTATTATTTCAAGGAGAAATTAAATGCCATTGATTTTTATGTTGGAAGAACTTTGATGTTTGGGAACTAGATTTCATGGGTCCTTTTGTTGAATCTTTTGGTAATAAAGATATTTTGATAGCAGTTAACTATGTCTCCAAATAGATTGAAGGAGTAACAACACCTAAAAATAATTCGTAGGATGTGATACATTTTTTAAAGAAAAATATTTTTTCTAGATTTGTAGTACCTATGATAATTGTTAGTGATGAGGGGAGCCAATTATGCAATAGGAGAGTGGAGACTTTATATTTGAAATATAGAGTCAAAATATAGAATTACAACTGCTTATCATCCCAAATTAGTGGTCAAACTGAAAACAGTAATAGGGAGATAAAGATGATAAAAAGAAGGCTATAAGTTAAAATATAAGGGATCGTGGTTTGAGATGGATGATGTACTTCATGCTGATAGGACTGCATTGAAGATCCCAATTGAAATATCTCCCTGCATGTTGATCTTTGAAAAAAATATATCACTTACCCTTAGAGTTAGAACATAAGGCCTATTGGGCAGTAAAAGAATTAAACTATGATCTTAAGGATGTTGAGGATAAAAGGTTGATACAATTAAATGAGTTGGAGAAATTTAGAAATGTTACTTATGAAAATGTCAAGTTGCATAAAGAGAAAATTACATAGTGGCATGATCGTAAGCTCTTTAGGAAAGAATTTGAACATGGACAGGAAGTGCTTTTGTATAATTCAAGATTGAATTATTTTATGGAAATTTAAAAGTCCAGGTCGTCAGGACCATTCACTGTTGCTAAATATATCTTTATGGAGCTATAAACATTAGGTATAAAAAGGCCAACTAAATATTCGAAGTCAATGGCCAAAAGATTAAAACCTTAAGAGGGCACAAAGATTGCCTTAGGATCTCGGTGGAGTTGGCTCATCCACATAGTCTGGCTGAAGATCATAAACTTAGCGCTCATTATGAGGTAACCCATATTTGTTTTGTTTTTGTATCATATGTGCATCTTATTTAAGAGTGTGATTAGAATGTGCTTAGGTCATATGTGATATTTGCATGTTGATCATGGTTGCTATACATAGGTATGAATTAGAATTTGTTTGCTTGAATGTGATGAAATGATGCGTGAATGATGTTTATATTTGTGGTTTGAAGCTGGTTTGGTTATGTATGATTTTTGCTCTATTGATGATGTCAAATATGTGGTAAACTTTGCCTTGTTTTTGAACATGTATGGAAAAATCATCTCAGGCGTCGTAGCACTGAGTCCCTATTTTACTATAAAAAGACCTCACTTGATAATTTTGTGCAGGAGAATTTGCTTACTACAAAATTGAAGAAAAAAGCTCAATGCCGGACTTTGGAGCACCGTGACATTCAACCCTAAATTTGACTAAAAGTTAGAGAGCAAGGCCTTGTAACGGAGGAAAGTACCGCAGCCATACCTGTTAATGGCGAATGGCGCACCATGGCGCAAAGGTTCATTTGGAGCCATGGCGCATAGCGCACGGCGCGGCGCGCGCTATTTTGAACATGGCGCAAGCTATGTAAAAAATATAAAATAATAAGCATGAATATGAATATTATTAAAAATGAAAGACAAGCTATCATAATAATAAAAGATAACCATAACATATATAAGTTCGACTAAGTAATATCCAAATATCTCATAATTCAAATATTACAATCTTTTTTTAAAAGATCAAATATGAATTTATCTACTCTTCTTGGGAATCATCATCATCAGCAAATGTTTAAAAAGCTTCATTATCTTCTTCAACATTGTCTCCTACTTCATAATCCTCTTCATCACCCTCCTCATCATCATTCTCAATAGCAACATCATGCCTAATTGAAAATTCTTTCTCTTTCCCTTTAGATCTTTCCCGAATATTATAGCTTTTGTCATAAACACCAGTAGCTTTATCAACACTTGTCCAAGTTAAATCTTCCTCTCTAGCAATAAAGTCATTTTCTTCATCAGACTCATCATCTAATTTTCCTGTTAGTCATTCATTTGTATCATCTATCTCAGTCAAAGAAATAGGATCAATGACATCACGATGATTGAATCTCCGAATCAGTGCTCTATTATATTTCACATAAACTAAATCCTTTAAGCGACCATGATCCAATTTGCTTCTTCGTTTCAATGCTGAATCTTTTTTTTAAAGATTGAACTGAATCTGACATTTTATGATCACCTAAAAGCAAACAAATTTAGATAAAAGAAACATAATATTGTCCAAGAAACATAATATGGGGGCTGCCAGGGGTCCAAGGGGGCGCTGCCCCCGGAACAAAATTTATTTGTAAGAGAAAATTTGAAGTTCATTTGTATGGAAATTAGGGAGCGTATACCTAGTTGTACCGAGCGTGTACATAGTTGTACCGAGCGGTATCATGCATGTACTTAGCAATACCGAGCATGTACTGAGCGTGTACCTAGTTGTACCGAGCTGTACCGAGTGGTACAAAGCACGTAACTAGTGGTTCCGAGCATGTACCGAGCGGTACCGAGTATTTACATAGCGGTACCGAGCGGTATCATGCATGTACTTAACAATATCGAGTGTGTACCGAGCGTGTACCTAGTTGTACCGAGCTGGTACCTAGTTGTACCGAGCTGTACCGAGCGGTATAGAGCAAGTAACTAGTGGTACCGAGCGGTATCCAGCATAAACATAGCGGTACCGAGCATTTACTTAGCGGTACCGAGCATACCTGTTAAGTTGTAAATTCTTGTAAGAAATAGCCGTGCAAAACAACAGAGCTGTGCGGAACAGACGGATGTTGCAAATCAGAGTCAGCTGGTAAGATTTTTAATTGGAACAGACGAAGTAGGGGGCGGATTTGGCAGAAGCACTGCTCTGCGGGACGATTCGGCGGAAACAACGACTTGAACTTCGGGACAGATTCGGCTGGATTCGGTGGAAGTAGCGAATGCAGCAAATAGAAAACAGAAAACCTTCAACGTTGGGATAGATTCAGCGACCTCGACTTAGGGACTGCGGGATGTGTTCGACAGATGCAGCAAACAGAAAATCTTTCGTGAAATTAGGACAATGAATAGTCGTTTATCTTAAAATATAGATATATTTTTAAATATAAAAAAATATTCATAAGTATAAGGAAATTTAAAAACAATTTGACGCGCTATTTTGCGCTGTGCGCAATGCACCATGGCTCACATGTGGCGCAAATAGCGCGCGCTATTTTAAACACATGCTCCTCGCCATGAACATGGCGCCGTAAGTGCGCCGCGCCGTGCGCCATGGCGAGCGCTATTTTGCGCCATTGACAGCTATGACCGCAGCGCCAAATCGCTTGAGCATCATGCTGCAACAATTTATTCGGTTATTATAGTGAAAAGACACATCAATTCAGTTAGAGCGCCATAACGGTGGACTCTATGAATACCTCAACATTAGTTGAATTCAAAAATGCCACAACACCACCACTAGCGGAGCTGTGACACCAAAATAAATTATGCGTGTTAGATATAAATAATTTTGCTGATTTTTTTTTTTTTGGAGAAAGGGGGGGGGGGGGGGGGGGGTTGAGGCCATTTGTTCATTTGCAATCAATCTTGAGGGAGGGAGAGAGTGAGTGCATTTTAAGGAAGTCAAATTTAGAGTCTAGGAGAGTATGTATTCATGTTGTTAAGAACTTCATGGTCATATCTATCTTATTCTTTCATCTTGCACTTTTATTTATTATTGCAATAAATTGTCTTGCTTATCTTAATTTTCTTGGCCGGCTAAAATCATTTCCCTGGACTTATGATGTGTTAGAAGTCATGTTTGCAAAAGAATAGTTCTTTGTTATACGCATCACTGCTCTATTGTTTTTAAATCCTTCGTACTTAATTTAGTTTGTGTAGAGACCTTGCTTGAATTTAAAATTTAGTGTGATCTGCATCCTCAACAGAGTAGTGAAATAATGAGGTGATCAAAGTTGAATTCTTCCATGCATAGACATATGGTGGCTAGAGGTTTGGGATCATAAGGAGATATAATCACTGTAGTTAAGTGCAAATTTAGCCAAACACTCCAATGAGATTGAAAATGACGAGAGATATTTATGCTCTGATTCACAACAACATAATAAGAGACCTATCTTTTACATTAATGAGTTTTTAACTATTATAGGTTCATAGTCCCTTAAACATAGAATTTTTTCTAAAAAACTTAGCTGATATCTTTCATTAGCTCACTTTTTGATTTTAATGATAATATGAATTAAGCAATTCTAAGGAGCAACATTAGAGTGATCTAGAGGTTATCCTCATCCTCGTGAGAGTGATACTTCATTTTTTATGCGACACGTGCACTTGCGTAGATCTAGTGATAACTCATAGTTGATACAGAGTGCTAGGGTTAACAACAATTGAGTCATCAAAAAGTTGCATAAAAATATGAGTAGGTAGGAGAAGAAGAGTGATTAGATTATCATCATTATTGGCCTTATCCCAACTATTTAGGGTTGGTATTTTAAATCTTCATTTATATTTTCTTATTGTTGAGTGATTTATGAGATGTTAAACATATCCTTCACCATTCATTTTCAACAACTTCATCCATATAATTGAGTACCATTTGTTTTTGCTAATCCTCTAGTATTAATTTTATCAACTTTGTCTTGTTGGCACATTTTTTACCCTTGGTTTCATGTATCGATCACTCACAAATATATTCTTGATCATTTTATCTTTAATAGATGTTACTCTCATCCTTTTCTCTAATACAATTTTTATTTTTAATTTATCCTTCATAGTTTTCTCCTACATCCCTTTTAACATTTACATTTCTGGCACAATCAGCTTAGATAGGAATGTTGTCTTTACAACTCAATATTTTAATCAAAACAACAATGCCAACCTAAGTGCATTTTCATAAAATTTGTGTTTAATTCTCCATGCTACTCCCTCTCAAAACTCTTGCGACACTACTCCGTCTTAGCTATTGAACTTAAATTTTGAAAGGTATCGCCCATCTATATCTATATTTTTCTCTTTAACATATCAATGATACTTAAATCTCTATACATATAAATATCATCTTATCTTTTAAAAATAATTAATCATAAATGTTAACATTATACCCATTACATAGAATATACTCGATCATTATTCTACTAATTCTATCGTCTCCATCTTTTAAATATTTTACCCATTGTTTGAATTTTTTATTGATTTCATTGAATGCCTCATCAATTAGAACTAAATCATTTGCAAAGTTGTATATACAAGCTGGGCACCACATTTTGAATATCTATTGTATGCATACTCGTAACTAATACAAATGATATAAATTAAATGTTGATTCCTGATGGACACCTAACATATCTTGAAACTGTAAGGCCATTTCAAAATTATTTCTTATACTAGTCAATACTTCATCATACCTATCCTTAATAATATCAATATATCTTTGAACATATTCTACCCAAAGCATATTAAATAAGTTCTCGTGGCCTTGATCACATGCTTTCTATTGAGATTAATAAAATATATATGGTCATGCTTTTTATTTATATAAATTTTCATTAATTAATATAGCATAAATATTATTTCTATGTTTGATCTTCCTGGCATGTAACTAAATTAGTTCTCTAAATTGATGTAATTTTTTTAAGCCTATGTTTTATTATTTGCTCCTATAAATTCATTGTATAACTATTAAGTTTACTTTGTTGATATTTAACACATCTTTGTATGTTACCTTTGTTCTTAAATATTATACCAAAATAATTTTTCCATTCATTTATATCTCTTTAATTTTAAATATTTAATGAAAAAATTTGCTAGTCTTTATAGTGGACCTAAACCTTACTATTGTAAGTATATTTTTCCTATCCAACTTTATTTTATTTTATGTGAAATAGTTTCTTATTCTAGTCATTATGCTCTTCTAAAATAATTTCATCCTTCGATATCTATTAATTCTTCTATGTAAATATTCTTTGATCTCTTTATCTTTAATCAAGGCCCTAATATCTCCTCTTTCCTGAAGATGGCCATGTATGAAAAATGTTAACAAGATAAGATCAGCAAAAAATTTTGAAAATAGACTTTTGCAAATTAATTTTGGACTCTCATGTGACTATTATTATGACAAACGCTTAGAGACTTCTTCATGCTAATTTACCATATGATTTACATCGGCAGTATTTGTAGAATGATATATTTCTTTTTCTTAGCAATTCAAATTTAAATTAGATTAGGGTTTTTCTGATCGATATTTTGGCTATTTGAAAATTTTATCCCTACAACACTTGAGCTTGTACTTGATTTTTGGTTCAAAGATTTGAATTACCGCAAAAAATTCTAAAATTTATACGAAATAATAATTGCATAAGCGTTTGTCATTTCTCCGAATGTTGTTTCTTATAATGAACCTGCGGTGGGGTGTATTAGCAGCAGCACGAAATTCCTGATATTCTATAGTCAGTTTTCTTTGATTTTTATTTCAGGTGTCCTTTATAGAGTCTTGGTTATTATCGTTGAATCCAATGAAGAACTTATTCCTCAAAATTGCGAGAAGTTCTTGTAATCCTCTGCGAAGAATTGCATATTCTTTTGGAGACCATTATGATTTAAGGAAGGAGCTTCAAATTCTAAATCTTCTAACCGGGTAATGTTATTTTCTTACCCAGCGTTTTTTTTTTCTCCCATGAGGACAGAGTGTTTTCTGAAGCATGCAAATTTTTACTGAATTGCAGGTATATATTTCTCCTTGATAGACATGGAAGAATTAGGTGGCAAGGTTTTGGATTCGCAACAACAGAAGAAGTTTCATCCCTCGTATCATGCGCCACCCTTCTTTTGGAGGAGTAGCAGTTTTTTACATTTCGACTCTTTTTAATGGTAATTTTTTGGTGCAACATGTCATGCTTTTTGTTCTTTGAAAGATATGCAAGAGTTTTCGTAATAAAGACAAATGCGTTAGGGCTTTGATTGTCAATTTCTTTAAGCCCTCTGAAAATCTGGAGAATTGTCTATTTAAATTTATTTCTGTAGTCTCTGTGGGGATGTTGTTGGCGATCTCTTTACATCTTTTTAAATAAGTTTAGATTGTTCTAAAGATAAACTGGAATTTACTTGTTTATCTTTTGGTGTTTCCTTTGCTTGTTCATATTTTCTTACTACTTCCTCTAACTCTTTACCACTTCTAAACTTAATGGCTTTGAAATGCTTCTTCCCCTTCTCTTCATAATTAATTTTTGTTGCAAAACAAGATTCTTTGTTGTCTATTATTTAGGGAATTGACTAACTTTCCTAATTGATTTGATAAGTTCTTCATTGCAGCACTTTGACTTTAGAGTTCTTAAACTGAACAAAGATTGAAGAATTAACTTAAGGCATGGTTGGGTTAGCATAAAAGTCAGTTTGTATGTTATAGAGTATATGTTTTCTTTTTTCTTGAGTCTATTTATGTATTTAGTGTATGTTGACTTAGTGATCGTGCACACATAAACAAGGGGGTTTGAAATTAAATGTTTATTTTTTCTGTAAATCTTATTATATGGTTACGATCGCACTGTACGATATGTTCAAATAGAAATTAATTAAATTTTTTAATTAAATGAGATTAATTAAATTTTGAGTATAACTAATTGCATTGTATGACCATCATATCGTACATAACGATAAAGTATTTTTAGAAACATGTCATGGAATCCTGATTACTTAAATCTGGCAAACTTGAATTTTGAAATTTGAACTAATTGTAATGTATGAACTAGTTTGTACTTTATGATATTTAGTTAAGTTGCCTAATTTAATCTTGAGGATTAATGAATATCATAAGATATAATCTTCATTTAAGATCATACTATAGGATTATCAATCACTCTCCGGGTAGAGAGAGAAGCTGCAAGAACTAGAGAAAGAAAGTTCAAAATCTGGTTTCGTGGGTCTTTTTCCGGTGATCTTTTTACCGGATTTCTATGGAAGAAGATGTTCGTCGATCTTTGACAGACAATCCGGATCCGAGGGACGTGATTTCGGAACCTGCGATGAATTTGTTAAAGGAGAAAGCGTGCGAAGGGGAAAACTGTTCAAAGAAAATCCTGGATGAGGAAGAGGCTTGAAGAAGAAGATCAAGAGGTATGTTGGTGATTAATGAAAATGTAGGTAACGTGTCTAAATATTTCCAACAATTTGTTGGTAAAGGAAAATCGTTTGAAACGATTCCTACGATAAAATCCCCTGTTTTACAAGGGGTGATCAAGGAGAAGGAAGATTCATCTTCGGGAAGAAATTTGGCATTGGAAAAAGATGTAAATCCTATTGAAAAAGGATTATAGAGGAAGAATTGAATTTTCTGGAAATTCTGTTGATATACAGAAATCCTATAAGCAGGCAACGATTTCGGAAACAGTGACTGAACAGATGAAGGAGGCGAATGCAAACCAGATTGTTGATACTTTGACTGAGAGGATGAATGTGAAGAAGACGAATGCAAATGTATGGAATAGAAAACCATACATCAAATTAAAGTTCTGCAAAGATGAAATAAATTTAACTGAAGATGGAAAGGCTGTTGTTTTAAACAAGGATGCTGAGTTAAAAAATGCTAGTCTACTGGAAAAATCCCTGGTTTGTAAGGTTTTTGGTAAAGAAATAGTACCTCAGGTTGTCTCTTGGGAACTTAGGAGACAATGAGCTCATTTTGATAACTTCCATTTCACTACTTTGGGGATGGGATGGTTTCTATGTTCGTTTAAAACAATTGAAGCCATGGAAGGAGTCTTGACGGGAGGACCGTGGTTCGTGAATGAACACATCATAGGTTTGCAAAGATGGTCTCCGGAATTTTCACCGTTGTCTATGGAAGGACTGACATCACCTATATGGATCCGTATGCCTCAAATGCCACTACAATGCTGGGATGAAAATAATATAGCAAGAATTGCTTCAAGAGTGGGAACACCTCTAAAGCTAGATGGCAATATGTTCAATTGGGGAAGAAGAGAATTCGCTAGGGTATGTGTCCGAATAAAGCTTGATCAGGGTGGGAAGCATGGGAGGAAGGTTTTTTCAGAAGTTTGAATTTGAAAGAATTTCTAATTTCTTCTTTGAGTGTGGTAAAATTGGACACGTCCAGGAAGATTGTATAGTAGCGGAATCTAAGGAGATCATAAACTCTGATGAGGAGACCAAGATTAATAAACAGCTTAAAGCGGAGGAGGAAAGTAAAAATTATGGACTGTGGGTGTTGGTGAACAATAGGAGGAAAAAGCAATTTATAGGGTACAATAAGGAGGTGGCCAGACAAACATTTGCTAAGAAGACTCAAAATAACAACAATTGGAAAGTTGTAACAAAGCATGTTGAAAAGGAAGTTCCTGTATTACAGAAGGCTAATGAGACAAAAACACATCCGGCACATTAGAGTCAGGAAAACACTTGTATTGAAGAAGGAGAAATATTCAGTGAGAATGTGGAAATGGTGGAGACCGATGAAATTGTTAACCATGAACAGAATGGAAATAATTGTATAAAGGCTGTAGTTCCCCTGGATGAAAACAGAGATGATCGGGTAATGGCCATCACAAGCAATTCTTTCAAAATACTGGAGGAAATTAATGTTGAGCGGCCAGAGAATTTGAATAAAAAGGAGAAAAAACAAACTACAATCAGAGAACTGGTGGAAAACAGCATAGTAACACCTAATGTTTCTAGTGGAAAAACAACTCTAGCAAAAGAAATGAAGATGCTTGGACCCATTAAGGGGAATAATAGAACAAGGAAAGGTAAAGGAGGAACTGAGAAGGCGGGGACCTTAAACTCAAAACTCATTTAAATGTCTTCAATCATAGTCTGGAATTGTAGGGGAGGAAAAAAGAAAGCCGCCTCCCACTACTTGAGAAACTTGATTATGGAAAATAGCTTGTTTTTCATTGGCTTGTTAGAAACTAAAATGGGAAAATTGGATGGTGAAGATGTCAGGAAAATGGTAGGGAACGATTGGGAGTTCTACCATGAAGCTGCAATCGGTATGTCAGGAGGAATTCTGGTCCTGTGGAAGTATAAAATAGCTTCATTCAAGGTAATCACTTCTTCCAAACAATGTATCATTGGTGATCTCATTACTCCGAAAGGCATTCCAGTTAAAATGTGCATTGTGTATGGTAATAAAAATCTGTATGAAAGAAGAAATCCGTGGAATTTGATTGAAGAAAATTTGAGCTGTGAAGAGCCATGTATTGTGGGTGGAGACTTCAATTGCCTGATGAATAGCAGTGAGAAATTTGGAGGGAAGATGATGAGGACATCGAAGATCAATGGCTACGATCGTGTCTACTTATTTTGATGTATTTTATTTGTTATTTGTACTTTTTCATTTATACCCTCATTTGAGGGTTTTGTCTTATGTGGCCCTAGGGACATTTGTGTCTTTTTTTCCTTCATGTATTTGGCTATTTAAGCCTTCCCCTTCCTCTTGGAAAAGGGATGATGATTATTATGAAATTATTCTCTTTGTGTTCTCTTTGTGAGTTCATAGTTTCTTGATCTCTTGGTGAGTTCAATTCTTTTAGATCTCTGTGTGAGTTATAAGGAAAGCCCAAGGTGAGGGCAAAAGCAATATCCGCCAGTCGTCGGAAGCGTCCTCGACTCGTGGTTTATTTTTATCTTATTGTTTTCTTCTCCAAATCACATTTTCCTCCTCCCCACGCCAATCCCTACCCGAGATCCCATCATCCACCACGTTACTCATTACCTTCCTCCACCACAACCCAAGCTCCATCAAGAAATCCCCAAACCCGATGGCAAGCCCCTCTTCCTCCTTTGGCCGCCGGCCACCACCTTGCTCCAAGCCATGATGAAGATGTCAATCATCATAATGGCTCCTTGATTGTGGCCTAGCAATAAATAAAGGAGTTACCGATTTTTGAATTTCAAATTTGAAATTCAAACTTTCCATAGTTGCAAAATTCCTAAAAAGGAAAGTTTTTGAATTGATCCAATCCAAATTTCATGATATGTGGAATTATTAATTTTCATCCTAGGTCACATCGACTGAATTGGAAAGCACATAATCCCTCCCTAATCTCCCTCTCCCCTCTCACCATGCCGCCGCCCCCCATGAGGGATTTCCCCCATTGATTGCTCCTTTAATGCCCCATCCTATTTGAAATTGAAATTAATTTCAAATAATTTTTCTCTCCTAAAATTTCAAATTCTGAAATTTATTTCAGGATTGTGAATTAATTCCCTCCTCTCCCCTCTCTAACCCGCCGGCCTTGCTTGGGATTAATTCCATTAAATGCCACTTTATGGCATTGATCACATGAGTTTGGGATTCAAATTTCAAAACCTAAATCCTAAAGCCTGCAGTAAATTGCTGTCCAGCAATTTTCCAAGTAGAAACTGCTGTATGGGAAGGGATTAATTCCATTAAATGCCACTTTATGGCATTGCTCACATGAGTTGGGGATTCAAAATTCAAAACCTTACTCCTAAAACCTACAGTAAATTGCTGTCCAGCAATTTTCCATGTAGAAACTGCTGTCCGGGAAGCTCCAACCAGCCATAGTGCTGCCAGGTTTTGCTCTTGTCTGCTGACCAGCATTCCATGCATCGTCCCAGAGAGTTTTGCAACCCTGTTTTTCGGTCCAGCTGATTGGTGAAGTCCTGAGTGCCGTCTACTACCCAAGGGTTGTCAAAGTGCTGTCCCAAACGGCCAAAAAAGAAAAATTCGTGGTGCCGTCCATCCCTCCCCAAACACTCAAACGACCACGTCGGAACTCCGCATTTGTCTTCCCTTGGTAAACTTTTCTTCCTACGCTTATATCTTCCTAATTCACCCTTCAAGTGTGGTTATATTTGGATTCACAAAGCTCATGTCAAGCTCTTCACCGCTAAAGCCTAGTAATTAGAAGAGTTGTGTGAGGGATCTTTCATCGCCTAATCTTATTGTTAATATTGGAATTTCTCGTTGAAACCACTCATGTATGAAAGTAAGATTTAGTTGAGTATTTAATGATCTCATTCTCTCGCATGTTTTTAGACCAAAGCTATGTTATCACCTTAATGTTATCTTATCGTTTACATCAATAGAGGATTTTGCTTAACATTACTCTCTAAAAATTACAAGTGCAAACTTCCTTAAGCAAGTCATTTTCGCATGGATTGTTTCACATCAGAAGAGTTTGTATTCTCTAATGGCCCACAAGAATGAAGGAATTTATGACTAATAATGACTACCATGATATTGGATTTCATGGCCCTAATTACACTTGGTGTAATAACAAAGAGGGTCTTGCTAGAATTTGGGAAAGATTAGATAGAATTTGGTTAAATTCTAAAGCTATCTTGGAATTTCCTGATGCTGTTATTAAGCATCTACCAAGGATTTCGTCGGATCATTGTCCTGTGCTTCTCCAGATTGGTAACAGATATAGACAAGGCAACAAAGAAATCAGATTTGAGAACATCTGGTGTTCATTTGAGGCTGCTAAAGGTATCATCACTAAAGCTTGAAGTAAAAAAGACTACGGAAATGCTAATGAAATTCTTCAGAGAAAGATCAAAAGAGCTCTTAAAAATCTGTTCTTTTGGAGTAAAAACAAGCTAAAAGAGTTGAACGTGAGAAATCAAGTGCTTAAGCAGGATATTCTGGAATTATAGAATAAAGAAGCTGCTGAAGGTGGTTTATGCCAGATAGATCTTATTCTTTTGAGAAACAAAGTAGCAGAATTCAACTCAAACCTGGCCAGAATTGCTACGTGGTGGAAACAGAGATCTAAATGTCAGTGGATGGAAGAGGGGGAGAAAAATACCAGTTATTATCACACCTATGCTACAACAAGAAAGAAAAGCAATCAAATTCAGCAAATTGCCCGGGAAGATGGAACTTTGGCTTCAAACCAAGAGGAAATTCACAAAATTGTGGAAAAGTTCTTCCATAAGAAATGGGATAAACGAACCTGTAATTTGAGGAATTGGCCAAATTTCAAAGGCTCTGATTGCATTCAAAGTGAGGTCTGTAAAATTCTGGACTTAGATTTTACTAAAGAAGAGCTGAAGGAAGTTCTTAATAAAATGGGAAACGATAAATCACCGGGAGCTGATGGTGCTAATGCATATTTCTTCAAGAATTATTGGAATATTGTGGAAGGGACTACATGGAATGCTATTGAAGATTTTTTCAAAACAGGGGAAATGCCGGAACAATGGAAGGAAACTGTGGTTGTTCTTATTCCGAAGATTCAAAATGCAAAAGATTGTTCTAAACTCAAGCCAATTTGTCTATGTCAAACGGTTTATAAGTTGGCAGCTGGTATGATTCTTAATAGATTTAAGAATTGTCTCCCGGATGTAATATCTGAATACCAAGGATGTACAGGGTAGGAGTGTATCTGATAACTGTTTGATTGCCCAGGAGATTATTTGTAAGATGAAGACTTCGGTGGCGAGACCTTGTTATTTTCTAATGAAGCTTGACATGGAGCAAGCTTACGATTGCATGTGCTGGGAAACATTAAAACAAGTGTTGAAACTTACAAGTTTTTCGGAGAGAATATCTAATTGGATAATGCAGTGTGTTTTGAACCCGAAATTTTATATTATTATTAACGGTAAAAGAACTGATTGGATTCATGCACAATGCGGGTTCAGACAGGGTTGTCCGCTGTCACCAAGCTTGTTCATACTCTGTTCTGATCTGCTTTCAAAGCTCTCAACGAACACAAGAGGCAATTGGGAATGAGAATTACTACGAATGCTGATAAAATAACACATTTACTGTTTGCTGATGATGTCTTAGTGATTGCTGAAGCTTACAATAAGAATGTGAAAAGGCTGAAGAAAATCTTCAAAGATTATTACAATTGGACAGGCCAAGCCATCAATTCTCAGAAATCTATGATTCTATATGGCAGGAAAGTTGCTAAGAGGAGAAGAAATAAGATGAATAAAATTATGGGTTACAAGGAGGTTAAAGAATTGTATTACCTGGGTATTAAGCTGGCTGTTAGAAGGATGAAGGCGGAAGACTATAACAACACAATGGAGAAAGCTATGTGCAGACTCAACACTTGGGGAGCGAGGTGGTTATCTCTGGCTGGCAGATTATTACTTATCAAAACAGCTTACTCAAACTTGATATCCTACCAGGTAGCCCATTCACTCATTCCTTAAAGTATTTTGATGAAAATCGATAAACTATGTAGGAATTTTCTTTGGCACAAAGACAATGACAAACAAAGCTTGCACTATATTGCGTGGGATACGCTTTGTCTTCCAACTAGTTTGGGGGGTTTTGTAATTCATAGTGCTGTTGGGAGACAGGGCCCTTTAAGAGCAAGGATTGCGTGGATGTTTCTACAGAACAAGAAGTCTCTTCTTTACAAAATCCTTCGTAGCAGGTTTGGCGACAAAATTTGGGAAGATGGAGGGAAAAGAGGAGCTACAACAGCATGGAAGATTATTAAAGATGGCATTAATTACCTTAGACCAATTATTAGATGGTAGGTTAATAATGGTCAGAGCATTAATATTAATGCCGATAACTGGATTTTGGATAGGAGCATTGATAAGTGGCCTGCTACATGTAATACATCTGAAATTGCTGATAAGAAAGTTTCCTTTCTGTTGAATGAGGATGGGAAATGGAAGTTCGATATTCTAGCTGAATTCTTCTCCACAGATATTATTTGAGCTGATTCAACAAATGGAGACGGGTGAATAATAGAGAAGACAAGCTGGAATTGATTCACACGAACACGGGGAAGACGATTGCAGCTCTCTGTGCAGAAGCTTATAATGAGCAGAATGACAGTAAGTACAGTAAACATTTATGGCTGAGGAATCTTAAACTGAATCAGAAAGTATATCTTTTTTAGTGGAGGGTGTTGAATGTAGCGTTACCTACAAACGAATGGCTTTGTTTTAGAAGACTAGCAAATAATTCAATTTGTCCAAGAGGTTGTCAGGAGATTGAAGATTCAGAACATGTGATAACTAAGTGATGTAAACTGATGGATTTATTGCAGAATCTGAGAAGGTGTGGTTTCAATGTTCCTTCATTTCAAAGTGTAGATATTTGCATTGAGGAATTGAAACAGAATGCTGATAAGGGATTGGCCAAAATATATGCACTAACGGTTTATTACAGTTGGAGATCAAGGAATTTGGTTAAGCACGGGAAAGCATATATTCCTGTTAATTACATAGCTGCGGAAATTATCTCCCATGTTTCTTACATTCATTCAAATCCAATCGAGAAGAACTGGAACACTAATCAACCTATGCTGTCTAATGCTTGGTGTCCCCCTCTCGAAGGTTGGATAAAACTGAATGTAGATGCAGCTCTTGCTGAAAACAATAGGGCGGGAATTGCAGGTGTATTGAGAGACTGCAAAGGAAGATTGATTTGTGCTTACGGGAGGAAGTTAATTCACTAGGATATTGCCTATGTGGAACTCAAAGCAATTCTTTCGTTTGAAAGCTACATTGAAGATTATTTTTGTGAATACAAAGGAATAATCATTGAAGGAGACAATGTGAATATTATCAAATTGCTACAAGATACAATCAACTTGAAGACCAATAAAGGTACAAAGCCGGACCTTCCTTTCCTACAAGTTTTCAATAATGTCAGTTTTCTTTTTACGCCTAGAACATGTAATAGCACGGCTGATTTTTGTGCTAAGTTTGCTTTGTTAGGTAATTTTTTTTGGGACTTTTTTGTTGAAAATGAACTTCCTACAAGTTTTGTTCACTTGATTAGGAAGTATAGCATGTTGTAAATTCTGTTTTTTCCGTTAAATGCAATTTGCATTCTTATTCAAAAAAAAAAAAAAGAAAAAGGATTATCAATCGTACAGGACGATAAATAAAGACCTCTCTTGGATGAACATGTATCATTTTTTATGTATGTTATTTGATTCAACTAATCATATTGTACGATAAGAATCAATTTAATTGAAAATTAAGGTTTTTGGATGTCCACTTTGTCAACTCTTGCGTGGCTTGTGAGAATAAGTCTTTTGGCTGTCTAGTAACAATTTCCTTATGTGAGAGAGCTTGGAGAGAGTGTATTCACTTTGGAGAGGTAAGTGATGAGGTTGAGAGAGGAAGAGTGACTTAAGGGAGTTAAGGGGTGTGACAGGGGTCTTACGGTTGCTCCGTTAGCTTGCACCTTGCATCCTCCAATTGTGTTATGTTGGATCTCTAGGGAAGAGTCTTTGGGCCAAAGACCAGCTAGCCGAAGAGGCTAAGCTTTCAACATCTCCGCTGGGTTAGGAAGCAAATGGAAGGATTAACATCTTCGCCGGGGGGATGAGCTAAAAGGAGGGACATCATATTTGCTAGGCTTATAGACGAAATGAGGAATGAAATCTCTGGTAGGTCGAGGTGGCACGTGGAGGGAGATTCTTCGTGATTTGAACTGTTTGTAAATGTGATTCTCTACCTGTGGTAAGGGATAAGAGCTTCTTCTCCTAACTTTGTGTTGAAGGAGGATCACTAATTATTGCAATACCCAAAGAGAAGGACCTTTGTGAAGTGAATGTTGGTCAATTTGATCGAAGCACTATAAATATTGGTTTGCATTTTCCTACTTTTCCTTTAATTTTATTTACTTGCAATTTACTTTACTACACTCTGGTTTAATTTTGATTATATGTGTGAATGAGAATTTTTGCGATTGATTCTGTTGATCTTTATTTTGACAACTTGAAAAGAAAAGAACAAATTTTTTTTTTTTCAAAAGCTTAAGAATAAAAAGAAATTCATATTTGCTTTTGGTTTTGTCTTGAGTTCTTTCATTTAAACGCTTCTCCATATTTTAATATTTGTATTTTTAACTAAAAGATTTTTTTTTTTAAATTCCAAAAAAATTTAGAAGAACCATTTCACCTCTCTTAGTTTGTCTTCTGCAGTTTCAAGAGTAAGCCTAAACCTTAATCCCTACCTTGGTTAACCCAAAAGGTCAAAGGCATTGAGCTTAAAAAAAAAAAAGTCGTTGAGCTTGTCTAGTGGAATGCACTATGCATCACACTGGCCTTTCGATCTTAAACCATTTCCAAACTTTTATCATAGCAGCTTCATATACTAAACTCATCAACCCTAGCTCCCCAAG
Source organism: Dendrobium huoshanense (assembly GCA_016618105.1). Classification (NCBI taxonomy): domain Eukaryota; kingdom Viridiplantae; phylum Streptophyta; class Magnoliopsida; order Asparagales; family Orchidaceae; genus Dendrobium; species Dendrobium huoshanense. Next base: position 61,883,976 of record CM028359.1, on the reverse strand, counting down.
CTAGTGGTTGACTTAGTTGGCTCAATTGATCTAGTTCAAACTAGCCCAATTGAGCTAATTCAATATATATATATTTTAATGAAAAAAAAAAGTTTATACTAAATTTCATCATTTTGAATCAACACTACATATGTAATGCCATCAAACTCTAGTGGCATACGCCAAGTGGAAAGCCTATCAAATTGGCGAAATGTAGTTTTTCTAAATAATGAAGAGATTTTTCATATAAATACTCAAACGTAGCCCATGGTTACTAGAATGCAAGTCCAATCACATGAGTAAAACCAAGCTGAAAATGACCATATATAAGTAGTGAAAAACCCTAGGAATGACAATCTACCTTGGAGAGATTTTTATATAAAAACATTATAGAAATTAACATTATAGGAATCATGAATATTTGGATGAACCCACAAAGAAGGTTAAGACAGTGGCTTTAAACTATGATGGTGTTCAAGATCTAAATAGGTATTTTGTTTGGCTCACCCAAATGGAAGAATTTTTGAATTGGCACCAAATGGATGACTATCAAAAAACTATTTTTATTAAAGTGAAATGAATAGGTCATGAAAAGATTTATCAACATAATATTTTAGCAAACGAGGAGAGAATATGTAGAATATTCCTGTCTTGGGTAGAAATGATAGAAATGTTGAGAGCTAAATATCATCCTAAAAATCATGAGAAGAAATTGCATGAAGAGTTGATGATTTAAAGAAAAAAAGCATTTTGTTTGTTTGTTATGCAAGAACAACAACATCAAACACTTAAGCCACTATATTGGGTCGGCTACATGATTCTTTTTTCTCTAATGTGTCTTGTTAAGAATCAAATTCTTATTTTAATCTAATTAAAAAGTCATTTCCAATATTTTCTAACCAAGTCATTTAAGGTCTACCTCCACCTCTCTTAACATAAGCCAAATCTAATACATCTACTCTCCTAGCCGGGTCATCAGAAGGATGATGTTTTATGTGACCAAACAATCTAAGTCGACTCTCTCTAATTTTATTTGTCATTAGAGGAACTCCATTCTTTTAACATATATTCTCATTTAACTTTCTATCTCTTTGAAAAAGCCACTCATCATTCTGAGAATCCTTATCTTCTCATGTTTTTTTAGTTGACTATATGAATAAAATTTTGGATGTTGTGCCTAGGACTAATTGCCTAATTAAATTTGATAATTAACCAATACAATTGTATGGAGTGTAAGAAGTAACATTAAAAATGAAGTACATCATCATGATCCATGGACACTCATAGTTTCTCTTCACTGTACTTCATGAGAAGCTTAAGAAATCTATATCTATGTATAGATCAAAAGGCCAAACATCTACATACCCCATTTCGACATTTCAAACCTAAAGTCTATTATATGACTAAACCCTTAATTCTCTAGTGTCCATCTAAAAAATTAACCATTGACACTACTTTAAATAACATGAAAAAAATTATTTACTTTAAATTCCACAAAAGGGCACGTTTAAAATGAATATAAAGAAAGAATTTTGTGCTTAGATGGGATAGAAGGTGAATGAAGGATAAAGTTTAGAAGATCCATGACAAAGGCATCATGCTTAGAGTATAGTGGACACTTCAGATTTGATCACACTTCTATAAAGGTTTTTTTATTAAATTTTAAGTAGCCTACCATATTATAGGTTGAATTTGCAGCCAAATGTGATAGATTCCATTGGATAAGGGTCTTAATATAATAATTGTCTAAAATCAAACTCTAATCATTGAAACCAAACTCAAATTTCAATTTCAATAACTTCCCCTGGTCTTTTAGTGTAGGCATTGATTTAAATCCCTAAAAAAAACCTAATTCAATAACTTCTCCTACTCTTTTAGACTTGATCCTGATTTAAATCCCTAAAAAAAAAAATTAATTCAATAACATCCCCTACTCTAAAGTTTTTAGAGTGGATTCTGATATAAATCCTTGAAAAATTAAAAAAATATCAAATTTAAAATTAAACCCCTTGGTCTAATTTTTTTTTGGAACTTGGATTTATATTTTTAGTAGAAGGCTTTTAATTCATTCTTCTTAATGGAAATTGAACTTTATCTCAAATCATATAAAGATGAAACTTGCAGTTGACTTCATTGAAGACTTAAAGGTAAAAAATCCTATGATTGATCAAAGCTATAAAAAAGTGACTTTTCTCCCTCCCACTTCTTCTTTGTGGGTGAACCTATGTTTTAAATTTAAATCTATATCAAAATAAAATTGACTTGGAAATAAAAATCTTATCAAAATTCATGTTATCTTACATTTTATAGGTATCTTTGGCATGAATCAATGTTTTAAACTGAACGAAAAAATTGACGATACGCTTTGGGGCTTCTGACGACTGCTTGGCGATCTAGGGTTTCCTATGTGATCTTTTTTCAGGCTATCTCTAGCAAGGTTTTATGTGGATTTTCTTCTCGTCTTCGCTCCTTTTTCATGTTTGTTGTGTTTTTTGTGCTTCCGTTTTGTTTTGTTCATCATTTTTTGCGGGTTTGGGGGATGACGACCCCGTCGTCATCTTTCCCTCCGTTGGTTGTTATTCAGAATGGCAAATTCCGCTCTTTTAAGGACGTGCTTGCTGGATCTTCTTCTTCTTATCCCCCATTCTAGTTTGTTCATACATTGTTTAAGGGCTATCCCACCTTAATATTTGATTATTCTGTTATTTCTCAGTTAGCTGCCCCCTTCGCTCTAACTCTTGTTGGCAAATTTGTTCTTAGGCAACCTAACCTCAATGTTATTCGCAAGTTTTTCATGAATTTAAAGCTCTTTGGTTCCTTTCATTGTTGGAACTCGTTCAATATGAATTAGGATGTTAAGCCTAATTAATTGTCCCGAGGCTAACCAAGAGGGGGGGGGGGGGGGTGAATTGATAATTTAAAAAATTATACTTCTACTCTTGGATTTTTAGAAAACCTTTTTAATTATTAATGCAAGTTAAATTTAAAGTTTAAAAATAAACTTTTCAACCAGAGTAAATAACTTGCAATGAAATTAAATGCGGAAGAAAAATAAGAAAGAACACACCAGATTTATAGTGGTTCGGTCAAACTTTGACCTACGTCCACTCCCCGGAGGCACCCTCCGAGTATTGCACTAATACCACAAAGTGACTCTCCTTTTGCCCCCACAGCAAGGCGGAGAAGCCTGTACAAAATCACTTTCACATTCCCTGGTGCGGCGGAGTAGCCGGGTTCTTTGACACCAAAGAGATCTTCTTCTCACAAAACTTCCCTCAAGATGACCCTTGAATCCGATGGTACTGAAGTGCAAGTTCGCCGGAGCAACCGTGTGAATATCCCCTTCACACTCCCTTGAAATCCCCTCCAAGGATCTTCTCCCTCTCAAACTCCACCCTTTCCTCTCTCCCTTTCAAGTTCTCTCTTCTAGTTTTCTCTAAAAGAACGAAGGCACAATGGCTGTCAAAGATACACTTTGTCGTCCTTTTACACTCTCCAAGTGTCGGTAGAGAACCGGACCAATGTTGTTGAACTTCACTTGAGAGCCTTCGCCGGAGCAACCGTGTGAATATCCCCTCCAACTCCCTTGAAATCCCCTCCAAGGATCTTCTCCCTCTCAATGATCCCTCAAGAGAAAACAACTCCAAAGGTACTTGTAATAGTTTCTAGGACTCCTTATATAGAAAGGACATGAAAAACCGTCCAAAAATCTGCTAAAAATATATTTTTCTACGCACCGGATCGTCCTGTACGAACCATTTGTTCATTTGTACGAACCAATTTCGTCCTGGATGAAATTGGTTCGTCCCGGGACAAAAAATTTCGTCCGGTACGAACAGTTATATCAAAAGTTGGTTTCGAAAACTGCCGAACGTTGCCAGAAACTGTCATAGTCGGTTCCCATCGTCCTGGACGAACTGGACTTCGTCTGGACGAAATTTTTACAGAGAAACTCGTCCTGGGACGAAAAATGATTTCTTCTGGACGATCATTCCTTAGAAAAATTTTCCAGTTTAGTTCCTGTCTGTTCCATTGCTCTTACAAGGAGATAACTGATCTGATCGTCCCGTACGAACAATGTTCGTCCCGTACGATCAGTACAAAAACTTTTTCAAGATCTCCTTTAAGTGTGTGTAAATTTATTCACTCAATTACAATCACTCCATCTCAAATTTAATTTAAATAAAAAGTACAAGCTTCAAATTCACAATGTATCTAATGCTAAATCTGATTTGAAGTCTTCGTAGTCTGGGGTTCGATTTTTCTGAAATATTAGTACACACAAGAGCGAAAACAAATCTTCCAAAAAATGTTAGGAGATAATAACACATAAAATAATAATATTTGGAATCATTAAAACTATACAAGTTGCAAGAATGTAAAACATGCAAATAACAATTTTCATAGCAATCTCCCCCTTTTTGATGATGGCAAAATAATTATTGTTTGTATGGTTTCAATTTAAATAAATCTCCTATCTCCTAAACTCCCCTGAATTGATGTATGGTTTGTATTGTGTTTTGATTTGTTTTGTTTTGATAATTCTGTTTGCATTTTGCTTTTGTATGTTTGACTTTGTGATTGTTTGTGTTAAAAATTTTTGAAAAACAAAAATATTATTCTTTGCTTCAAAATTTTTAGGAATACAAAACAAAACAAAACAAACACACATACACTAAACAAAACATACACACAACGATACGAATACACAAGACACAACAAATAATTTCTCCCCCTTTTTGACAACATCAAAAAGTGAAGAAGAAAAAGACTAGAAATGTAAGCAGACATATGAAAATCATTTAAAAATTTAACCTTTAAAGTGTTTGACATAAGTTATGCAAATAAAATTAAAACATTAGCCAAATCATAAAATTCATAGAATTTAAGAAGAGATATAACATAGAAACTAAAAAGAATTAATCAACACATGAGTATATTTAGACATTTAAGATAGAGAAAATCATTGTAAAAATGATGATATAAAAATTTTATATTTCATATTTCAATATGTAATATAAATGTACATAAGATCAATTTTTAATTAAGAGATTAAAAAATTAAGGAAAGAAATAACTACCACATGTGTCGCTTTGCGCATCTTTTTCAATTTTGTGGCACATTTTTGTGCATCTTTTCACTTGTTGGGCTTATTTTGTGCCTATTTTTCACATGCAAATCTTTGCGCATTTCTTTTGATTTTTGTACATTTGTACAATTTTCAAGAGTAATTGTATTCTTTCCAAAATCAATAATCTAAAACTTTAAATCTTTCTAAGTGCATAAATATTAATTGATAAGTAAAATATAAAATAAGAAAACATCACAATTTTAATAATAATATTAAAATTAATGTAGTCTAAATAAGAGATATGAAATTGACAATCTTAATAATATCAAGTTATAAACACAACTTAAATTTAGAAAAATTAGATTTTCTAATGAATTCAATTTTATGTTGCAGTTCAAAGTATAGCACTTGTAAGATAAAAAATTTAAGGGTTTTTCATATAGGCTAACGAACATTTCAAACACAACAAAAACACTTAAACATAAAAAAAAAAAAAAATCTAAAGCAATAAAAGAATAGAAAAACACTAAACAAAATACAAGTATACAAACTATAAAAATCTTCATATCACATTCCAAATGTCTCACAACAAGAAACATGGAATCCGATATGAAAATATCTCAAAATCATACAAAACACACAAAAATTAAAAATAGAAAAACACATAAAACAAACAAAAATAAAAATACAACAAATAAAAAACATACACACAAAAATACATAAACAAAGGGTTTAAATATCATTTTGCTCCTGGTCTGATGATTCAGAAGCTAGATCTGCCCAGGAGATTTTTTGCTTTTCATTATTTTCCCATTTTATAATTTGCTTAGCTTTACCCTTTTCTTTAGCAGGAAGAATTCTCAAATTAGGGCACTGACTTTTCAGATGTCCAGATTTCCTACATCCAAAGCAAATAATACTTGAAGAAATCTGAACATTCTTACCATTTTTACCTTTATTCCACTTTTGTTGATGCTTATGCTTGTGCTTTAGTGGACTTTTCAATTTGCTTGTTAAGTCATCGCTTTCCTCACCAACTAAGCAACTTTTCTCCATGTCTTTCGCTTTTAGCATTATTGTTTCACCTGCATCCAAAAGTCTTTGACCCAAATATTACTCGTAGGCAATGAGTGAGTCAATCAAATTATCAATAGAATATTCATTCAAATTTTTTGATTCGCAAATAGCAACAACTTTGGCATTAAACTTGTCAAGTAAACAACGTAGAATTTTATTGACTATTTCAAAATTTGAAAATTCTTTACCTAAAGCATGCAATGATGTTACAATTTGAATAAACCTAGTATGCATGTCTAAGATCGTCTCATAAGGTTTCATGCTAAAGAGTTCATAGTCATGCATCAAAAAATTCAACTTAGATTGCTTGACTTCACTAGTACCTTCACATGTAATGCATAAACTGTCCCAAATTTCCTTGCCGGTAGTACATGTAGAGATTCTATATAATCTTCTGAATTTAAAGCACAGAATAAATAATTCATACATTTAGCATTTAATTCAGCATAAATTTGTTCTACTGTACTCCATTCAGAAAAAGGAGTATAAGTTTTAATTCCATCTATAATACGTGACGGTACAGAATAACCATTTTGAATTATATGCCACATTCGATAATCTATTGATTGCAAGAAAGTAGACATTCGAATTTTCCAAAAATCAAAATAAATATTTTCAAATAAAGGTGGTCTAACAATTGAATATCCTTCTAATGTTTTACGGTTTCTAAAATTAGCCATACATGTTTTTCAAAAAGTAGTCAAAACTTATGATTTTGAAACCTTGCTCTGATACCACTTGTTGAAACTCGTTCAATATGAATTAGGATGTTAAGCCTAATTAATTGTCCCGAGGCTAACCAAGAGGAGGGGGGGGGGGGGTGAATTGGTAATTTAAAAAATTATACTTCTACTCTTGGATTTTTAGAAAACCTTTTTAATTATTAATACAAGTTAAATTTAAAGTTTAAAAATAAACTTTTCAACCAGAGTAAATAACTTGCAATGAAATTAAATGCGGAAGAAAAATAAGAAAGAACACACCAGATTTATAGTGGTTCGGTCAAACTTTGACCTACGTCCACTCCCCGGAGGCACCCTCCGAGTATTGCACTAATACCATAAAGTGACTCTCCTTTTGCCCCCACAGCAAGGCGGAGAAGCCTGTACAAAATCACTTTCACCTTCCCTGGTGCGGCGGAGTAGCCGGGTTCTTTGACACCAAAGAGATCTTCTTCTCACCAAACTTCCCTCAAGATGACCCTTGAATCCGATGGTACTGAAGTGCTAGTTCGCTGGAGAAACCGTGTGAATATCCCCTTCACACTCCCTTGAAATCCCCTCCAAGGATCTTCTCCCTCTCAAACTCCACCCTTTCCTCTCTCCCTTTCAAGTTCTCTCTTCTAGTTTTCTCCAAAAGAACGAAGACACAATGGCTGTCAAAGATACACTTTGTCGTCCTTTTACACTCTCCAAGTGTCGGCAGAGAACCGGACCAATGTTGTTGAACTTCACTTGAGAGCCTTCGCCGGAGCAACCGTGTGAATATCCCCTCCACACTCCCTTGAAATCCCCTCCAAGGATCTTCTCCCTCTCAAACTCTACCCTTTCCTCTCTCCCTTTAAAGTTTTCTCTTATAGTTTTCTCCAAAAGAACGAAGACACAATGACTGTCAAAGATACACTTTGTCATCCTTTTACACTCTCCAAGTGTCGGCAGAGAACCAGACCAATGTTGTTGAACTTCACTTGAGAGCCTTCGCCGGAGCAACCGTGTGAATATCCCCTCCACACTCCCTTGAAATCCCCTCCAAGGATCTTCTCCCTCTTAATGATCCCTCTCAAGAGAAAACAACTCCAAAGGTACTTGTAATAGTTTCTAGGACTCCTTATATAGAAAGGACATGAAACACCGTCCAAGAAACTGCTAAAAATATGTTTTTCTACGCACCAGATCGTCCCGTACGAACCATTTATTTATCTGTACGAACCATGTTCATCCTGGATGAAATTGGTTCGTCCCGGGACAAACAATTTCGTCCGGTACGAACAGTTATATCAAAAGTTGGTTCCGAAAACTGCCGAACGTTGCCAGAAACTGCCATAGTCGGTTCCCATTGTCCTGGACGAACTGGACTTCTTCTGGACGAAATTTTTATAGAGAAACTCGTCCTGGGACGAAAAATGATTTCGTCTGGACGATCATTCCTTAGAAAACTTTTCCAGTTCAATTCCTGTCCGTTCCATTGCTCTTACAAGGAGATAACTGATCTGATCGTCCCGTACGAACAATGTTCGTCCCGTACGATCAGTACAAAAACTTTTTCAAGATCTCCTTTAAGTGTGTGTAAATTTATTCACTCAATTACAATCACTCCCTCTCAAATTTAATTTAAATAAAAAGTACAAGCTTCAAATTCACAAAGTATCTAATGCTGAATCTGATTTGAAGTCTTCGTAGTCTGGGGTTCGATTTTCCTGAAATATTAGTACACACAAGAGCGAAAACAAATCTTCCAAAAAATGTTAGGAGATAACAACACATAAAACAATAATATTTGGAATCATCAAAACTATACAAGTTGCAAGAATGTAAAACATGCAAATAGCAACTTTCCTAACATTCATATCAGAGTAGTTGACCCCCATCATGTGGTGATCCAACTGAGCAACGACTTGGATTACAGCCAGATGTTTTCGAGGAGATCTTATTATATTCAAGCTTGCTAAATGAGACTGCTTAAATGGATACCTAATTTTTATATATGTGAGGAATCCCTAGTTGCTCATGTTTGGATTTCTTTCCCTAATATGAGGCTCCATTTCTTCAATTCACAAATTCTCTTTGGGCTTGCTTCCATTCTTGGTCGGCCATTGCTAACGGACCCATGTTAATGCTGTTTTGAATCATACTTTGGTGGAAGGTAATGTTGACATAACCCAGGGTAATGAAGTGGTTAATCTCCAACCTGATCATTTTCAAGCCGTTCTATCCTTCTCTATCGGAGGTGAATTCATCGGTGTTCAAAATGTGGATCCCATTATGGCTACTATATCTAATCTATCTGTTGGGGAGAAACAAATGTTACCTAGTAATCCTAATAGCATATCTGTTCCGTCTGCCTCACCTAATCCTTGTGATTCACAACAAACTTTGTCTCATATGGTTGTTACTGATGTTAATACTAACTTTCCTAATCCTCCTCAATCTCTATTTGTGAACTAGTAGGTGAATGATCTAATTCCTGACAGAGATGAGCTTATATTGCTGGAGGATGATTTATCTCATCAAGTGAGCCTAGCTGATGTCAAACCAAGAGTGTGATGGAATTATGTGGAGACATTGAGAGGAATGTTTTTACTTTTGAAGATGGTGTTTTCTATGTGGAAGGTGAGTTACCTCTTTCTAAGGGGCTTTTTAATAATTTAATTGATATTAAGCTTCCTTTATCTAATAATTATCTCAGTGATGCTTTTACTTACACGAAGGTGGATATGTTGGCTAAATGCTATGCTAGATATGGTCATGGTAAGAGAGGTAGAAAACCCAAAAATGTTTTCAGATATTCCCCTAAAAGCACACGTTTGCATACTTCTCATTAACCTGGTTTTTTATGTTAAACACTATTATTTTGAATGTCCGGTGTATTGGTTGCCCTTCCTCTAATGTTAGAGTTAAAAATTGATGCCATATTCATAATGTGTTTATTCTTGTTTTGCTTGAGCCTCTTATTTTTGTGGATAAATTACTTGGTACTGCTAATTTTTTGGGTTTTAAGCATGCTAGTTAAATGTTGCCAATAAAATTTGGATTTTCTTGAAAGATTATGTCAGAATTGATATCATTGGGGATTTTACTCAAGTATTGCATTGTAATATTGAAAGTTTTAATTTTTAATATTGTGCTTCATTTGTTTATGATGCTTCTTTTCGTTATACTAGGAGAATTTTATGGGATCAAATCAATCAATTTCATAGTATTTGCAACCTTCCATGGCTTGTTGGTGGTGATTTTAACACTATTACGAACCTGACTGAGCGTATAGGGGGTTCTCTTCCTATCTATTAGTCAATGGAGGATTTCAATGGTATGATTATGGATTGCAACCTTATTGATATTGGATTTTCTGGCAATAATTTTACTTGGCATTGTGGGCATTTGTGGAAAAGGCTTGATAGAGTTTTATTTAATAATGCTTGGCTTAATTCTTTTGAGTTGACTAAGGTTGACCATCTTAGTCGCACCCTCTCCGATCACTCACCTCTTCTTATCAAAATTATGAATAGAGCTAGGGGTCTCCCTTCTCAATTTAGATTTTGAAACATGTGGTTGCTTCATTATTCATTTCTTGATGTGGTTTAGAATAATTGGCAGGCCCCTTTGTTTCCTGATGATTCTATCTCTAGTATGAATAGACTTTGGCTTAAGCTGAAAAGGCTTAAGCAAGTTTTGAACTGGTGGAATCATAATATTTTTAAAGATCTATTTTCTAATATTTTAATTGTGAAAGATATGGTGAACTCTTTTGAAGATCTTTGTCAGTTGGATCCATCTGAGTCCAATTTCTGTCTTTTGAAAGAAGCTAAAGATGAGCATTGTAAACTTCAAGCTTAGGAAGAAATTTTTTGGAAGCACAAAATGGCTGTTAAGCATTTAGCTGAAGGTGATAACAATACTAAATATTTTTATGATTTGGTTAACAAGAAACATGCTATTAATTGCATTCATAAAATCACTCACGAGGATGGCTCTATTTCTGAGGATAATGCTAAAAATTGCTAATTTGGAAGTTAATCATTTTCAAAACCATCTTAATAAAACCTTTAATCAGTCTATTATTTCCAATCCATTCATTATTCCTAATATTGTCTCTCTTGAGGATAATAGTGGTTTATCTAAATCTCCTTTTCTTGAGGAGGTTAAAGAAACTATTTTTGGTATGAATGCTAATTCTGTGGCTGCTCCAGATGGCTTCACGATTAAGTTTTTTTTAGAAAATGTGTCCTATTATTTATAATGATCTTTTCTCTACTGTCACTGACTTCTTTAATGGTAATCCTATTTTTAAGTTTTTTTCTTCTACTTCTATTGTGCTTATTCCCAAGAACAGTTATGTGAATTCCTGGCATGACTTTGGACCTATTAGTTTGTGTACTATCTTTTCTAAACTGCTCTATAAAATTTTGATGAATTAGTTAACTATTTTATTTCCTAAGCTTATTTCTCCCTTTCAAATGGGCTTTGTCAAAGGTCGTGCCATTGCTGACAATATCCTGTTGGCGCAAGAATTTTGTCAAAACTTGGATGTCAATGTTAGAGGTGGTAATATGATTATGAAACTGGATATTTCTAAAGCCTATGATAATATTTATTGAATTTTATTTATAATATCTTGAGTTTATTTGGTTTTGATTCTATTTCATCAAACTCATTAAGACTTGTATTGAAAGCTCTTTTTTCTCTATCATTATGAATGGTAAGAGCCATGATTTGTTTATAGCTTCTCATGGGCTTAAACAAGGGGATCCCATTTCCCCTGCTCTCTTTATTATTGCTATGGAATACCTTTCTAGAGGCCTTGCTAATTTTTTTGATAAGTATCCTAGTCTCTATTTTAGAACTTTAGGTGGCATTAAAATCTCGCATTTATGTTTAATTGACGATTTCATTATGTTTACGAAAGCTTCGATGAATAGGATTGATAAAATTGTGAGTTTCTTTAACCATTTTGAATCGTTTAGTGGTTTGGCTTTTAATAAGCAAAAGTGCTATTTTATTGCTGCTAAGAAAGTTTCTTTTGATCATGTTGTGGCTATTAAGAATCTTTCTAATTTTACTCTAGGTTTTTTGCCTTTAAAATATCTGGGTGTTCCTCTTTATAAGGATAGAAAAAAGTCTTTTCTCTTTGATGATTTAATTTCTATGGTGCAGAACAGACTGTCTTCTTAGGATTCTAATTTCTTAAGCTTTGGTGGTTGCCTTATTCTTATTAAAAGTGTTCTTTTTTCTACAATTTGTATCGTATGATGTTTTGATCATACTTTATGAAATATTTTAAAAATTAAATAGTTCATCTGAATGAACTTACTGGACAAGTCTAAATTATACTTATCTTATTGTACGATACATGTATTATACTATACAAACAAAAAATGGATCTCTTAAAAATTAAGATTTTTTAAAGCCCACCACTTATGAATTTTTAATACTTATATTAAAAAATCTTTGGCTGTTGAGACTTCAGGAGAGAGAACCTTAAGGGAGAGGAGAGCTTGATGAGAGAAGAGAGAGATTTTGTGAGGGAGAAGTTGTGAAGGGATTCACAAGGTTGCTCTAAGCAAGAATCTTGCATAGTATCTACAAGATTCTGCCTGGATTCTCATTCCCTTCAGAGAAGAAGTTCTTCAGCAAAGATCATGATTCTCTGATCATCACCAAGAGGGTTAAAATAGAGTTGATGTTTTCTACCTATCACCAGGAGGGTGGAAAGAGAGTTCATGCTCTTTGACAATCACCAGGAGGGTGAAAATAGAGTTGTGATTCTTTAACCATCACTAGGAGGGTAAAAATAGACTTGTGGTTCTCTGACCATCATCAGGAGGGTGAAAATAGAGTTGAGGTTCTCTGCCTATAAAAGTGTCATAGTTCTCTATCACAACGGGGAGGTGAAATAACATCTGTACATGCTTTTTTACTTTGCTGTGGGAGCAAAAGAAGAGTCACTAGTATTTAATGTAATACTTAGAGAGGGAGTCTCCAAGGAGTGAACATAAGTCAGGTTGACTGAACCACTATAAATTCCGTTGTGTTCATTCCTTTTATTATTTTTACACTTTTACTATTCACACTTTATTTTTTGTGATTATCTGTGTGATTGATAACTTTGATTTATTTCATTGTTGTAAAATTTACTTATTTTCATATCCACTGTGTTAATTACATGTGTGGGTTTGAAAACGTTTTAAAATATTTTCTTTTTGCTTAATTATTTTTTTTAAAATATCCAATTCACCCCTCCCCCTTTGTTAGCCTCAGGCTAGTTCTTTAGGGTTTAATAACCCTCACTAACTTTCAATAATGGTCCACTTTTAAGTCTACAAAAATTAATAGTTTTGCCAGGAACCATCGTATTGATAAGAGATACTCGACAATCTTTTACCCACGGACTAATGGATTGCCTGAGGCCTTCAACAAAACTCTAGTGTAGATCATCAAAAATACCCTTGATGATAATAAATGTCAATGGGATAAGAGGTTGCTGGAAGCCTTGTCGGCCTATCAAACCACTTATAAGACCCCAACCTAATCCATTCTGTTCATATTAGTGTATGGGTTTGAGGCCATACACCCTCTAGAAGTATATATTCCTTCACTTAGAATTAAGATCTAGAACTAGATTATAACTGAGCGGAATAGTTAACTCTAGTTGAAAGAGCTCAAAGGCCTTCAAAAGTGTCATCTCTAGGCTCATTAAAATTTTAAAGTTGTATAAAGCCCAAATTATTCAAACTCATGATAAGTTTGTGCGACCTACAGCCTTTCAAGTAGGAGATTTAGTCTTGGTTCTTTAGAGGCCTATCTTAGCTCACTAAAAGATTGGTTGGTAGTTTGAAACAACATGAGAAGGGCCCTTTATTATAGATATAGTTTACGAAGGGCTCATATCAGCTAGTTGATTGTAAAGGAAATCATCCAATGTTTCCTATCAATGAGCATTTCCTTAAGGAATTCTATGTTAGATGTATCTTGGCTTTTGAATCACTAAATTTTTTTTTTATGTTTTGGATAACATTCAATTAAATTTATTTTAGTCTTAAATATTCAAATGTTATTTTTCTTTTCCTTTCGGATAGGTGATACCTTTCCTTAGGATTAGAATCACTAGTGGTGGATTGCACCCTTTGTGGCATCAACCTAGTTCTACCTCCTTTTTATTTCCTTTACGTTAGGTGCTACTTTTACTTAAGATTAGAATCACTAATGGTAGATAAAGTCCTATGTGCAACCATCCTAATTTTATCACCTGCTTTTCTTTTCCTTTAGGTTGGGTGTTGTCTTTCCTTATGATTAGATTCACTAGTAGTGGATAACACCCTCTATGGTACCATCCTTATTCTACCTCCTACTTTTCTTCCCCTTTAGGTTTGGCACTGCCTTTCCATAGGATTAGAATAATTAGTGGTGCATAATGCCCTTTATGGCACCATCCAAATTCTACCTCCTACTTTTCTTTTCCTTTAGGTTAGGTGTTATCTTTCCTTAGGATTAGAATCATTAGTGATGGATAAAACATGTATAACACCATCCTAGTTCTAGCTCCTTCTTTCCTTTTCCTTTAGGTTAGGTGCTGACTTTCCTTAGGATTAGAATCACTAGTGGTGGATAATTCCCTTTCTAGCACCATCCTAGTTCAACCTCCTGCTTTTCTTTTCCTTTAGGTTAGGTGCGGCCTTTCCTTAGGATTAGAATCACTAGTGATATATAACGCCCTTTGTGGCACCATCCAAGTTCTACCTCTTTTTTTTTTTTCTTTTCCTTTAAGATAGAAATTGTCTTTTCTGAGGATTAGAATTACTAGTAGTGGATAATGCACATCGTGGAACTATCTTAGTTCTACCTCCTACTTTTCTTCTCTTCTAGGTTAGGTTCTTCTTATCCTTAAAATTGAAATTACTAGTGGTAGAGAGTGCCCTTTGTGGCACTGCCATAGTACCAACTCAGACTCGATTCCCTAGGGGTAGATACATTCTTCCCTTAGGACAAAAAATTCAAGATTTAACCTTCTCATTTAGTCAACACCAATATGTGCAGTAGAACTCTATTCTACTGCATATATTGGTGGTCTATTTATTGACCTCATTTTTATATGAAGTCATCAGGACCTATCCAAATTCCTACTAAGTGATCTGATGGTTGAAAATCAGCCACTTTCCAACCATCAACATTCCAATTAAGTCCTAATATAGTCTCCAATCAAAACTCTAAATCTAGCCTTTTTCTCCAGACTTTAATTATGCCTTTAATTATGTCCAATTAATCTTAAAAATTTATTGAATAAGGGTTGTGATAGATAATTCAAACTCAATCAATCAAATTTAGAACCACAACCAAATAAAAAATCCCATGTAAAAATCAAGGGTAAAGGACTTGTGTCTTAAAACCCTTTATGGGTAATTTTTTAATCACTTTAAGACCTAGCCAAATGACCTCTAATTCATGACCTTCTGGGTACATAGTGAATAGGTATATCCCTAGCGTCGACCCTCCAAACTTGAGCTCAATATGACTTTTTTAACCCTAAAAATTGAATCATTTTCCAAAGGCTACAAAACCTTTAAATATTTACATTCTATGCCACTTAACCTTCCAATTTACGGAATTTATCTTGAGGACCTTTTCCAGGACCCTTGACCATAACCATAATTCTTGTTATGACATGTTGATTAGTAAACTGTATTTTGTTGGACCTAGTTTGACCTATAGTGACCAGAGTTCAAAATGACCAAAATGCCCTTTGAGGGACTTTTTTGGACTTTTCCCTAGAAATTTATAGGGCTCAACCACTTCAAGTCTTAAGACATATCCTAATGTATTCAAAGAATATTTAGTAGTGTATTGGATTAAAACCTTGGTTTTGGTTTGACCTAGTTGACCAAATTAAGCATTACTGACCAAAATGCCCTTTAAGTGTTGAAATACTGATTTCAAACCAAATGAACTCATAATGGCTTGGGATCACTTCCATTTAGTTCATATTTTCAATCCAAACTTAATGGACCCAACCCTTGACCCTTGGTCAACTTGGTTGACCAAGTTAGCCTAGTTTGACCAAACTACACATACACTTCAATCCTTCTTAAACTCTTTGACAAAGGCTTTGCCAAGCCCATTTAAGCCTTTGGCATGACCATTGAGTCCCTAAGGAGGTATCTCTTGAAGGTCCAAACCTGAGCCCATGGGTTAACCACATGGCTTGACCAAGTGTCCAAAGAAGGGTCTCCATGAGCCAAATCTCAACCCAAGCCAAATCAAGTCAAACAAAGGGTTGCATTGGGTCCCCCATGGCCTAACACACCTACCCTAGTTATCCCAACTATTGGGTAAACTCATATTGGGAATTGAGCTAGCGCATAGTGGTCAAAATCACTAACAGTTGAGCCATCTCCAAACCTAGGCTTCACCAAGCTAAACTAATACCTTCATTAGGTGGCTCTAGGTCTAACACACCTACCTTAGCCAACCTTGCCCTTAGGTTGACTTGAGTAAACACCCAAGATAGCTCAAAGTGGTCAAAACCACTTTGATTGGATCTAATTCCCAACAAATTCCAAATAAACCTTAATTGACACTTGCATTAGATCCCCCTTAACCCACTGCACCTTCCACATCAAATCCATCCCCTGACTTAACCCAAGTTTCAACCAACTTGTCCCAATTATACATGTTTTTCAACATGAGTCGTGTTATAGAATTAGGCTTGACCTTGGAAAACCAACTATTCAGTCGAGCTTCTCTAAGCCTTAGCAAGCTTTCAACCTTATCCTGACCTAACTAGTGGCCAACGGTGGACGGAGAAAAAAGGAGAAAGCTCTGGTGGTCCCCTCATTATCAGGACTCATCATAAGATTTTTAGAGCCATAGTTCATTGGTTTCAAGCTCACAGGGATTAGAGGAGGTGTCCCCTAGTTGGCAGTTATCTAGTGGCTTGCCTTGTGATCTAAGCCATCCAAGCCCGCAACCATGGATTGAACTGGGCTTCTCTCTTTAACCTAACTCATTTGAATTCTCTCTTTTAAAAAGACTATTACAAGCCCTTTGAGCATTCTGACTCCTTCCCATAGCTTCCAGCCTTCTCCCAAGGTTAGTTCGTCTTAAGGAAAGTTCAAGCAAGTTCCATTTATCTTCATCTGCCCATAGCTTGAACTCCTACTTTTGGCAATCCTTTGACTGTGATGTCTAAAGGTAAAGTCATCACCATCTCCCCCTCAAGATTCCAGATAGAGAAGCTCATTCGTTGTGACCTCCTCTTATGTAAAAATCCTTTCCCAAACTCTTAATTAAGGGATAGTAGTCAACTGTGAAGTAAATAGTCAAACCACCAGACTTTGACCATTGGATTGATGGTTTGCATCACTTAGATCCTTCCTATGAAGTTAGGTTGAGATTTGCCAGCGAGATTTCTCAAATCTTGCCAGAAACGATCTATGGCTTTGGATTCGTGAAGGAGGTTGAAGAATAATTTCAACCATTAATTTCAAATAATAGTTCATATTATACCCCGAGGTTTCAGATCTCGTTTAATCGTAATCATTCTATTAATTATCTAATGGTTACGATCAATCCTATAATTACATAGTCACTCATAATGATTGGCTAACCAATTAGATAACACCTGTGCGGAATATGTCGGCTAATTGTGAAAATTCGGTTTCATTATATCTAAAAATCACATGAAACATAAAAAATCCATATCTCCTCATCCACTTAACCAAATTAGGTGATCTTAGGCTCATTGGAAAGGTCTTGAGGAGATCTATTAAAGCTCTGTGGCCTTAATCCATGAATATATATTAAATTTGAATTAGTATAGTTAGAGTTCGATAAATTTATTATTAAATGAACTCACCAAGGATTGAGACTTTGGGGAATTTATTTTGGGCATGTCTCTGACATGTCCAAAATTTTCACTTTATTTGACTTGATTAAGGGCATCTTTAAATTAATTTGGATTCAAGGGTCATTAACTAACCCTTAATTTCAAATTAACCTAATTCCCTTTCCAATGAGAAATAGGTTGTGTGCTTTGGTGTGTTAATTATATATAGTGCAAGGCTTAGGCAACCTTTAACTTCACCCCATTCCCATGTCTAGATAGCACCCATGAAATAGTTGAAGGTAACCCTAGGGTTACATTACGTGGTTTCGTTAACCATCTTAGATGATCCATCTATGGTCCAAATTTAGTAGGCTTGGGCCTTAAGATCAGGTGAACCCATGGCCCAAGTTTCACTAAAATTGGAGTATATTTTGTTCACCATTCAGGTGACCCAAAATTAACAGTAAAATTTGACATAGGATTTTAATTAAATCATAATTAATTCAAATTCAATCCAAAATTATAAATAATACATCAGATTAAATAGTATTAAGCATTCAATATGTTAAAATTAAAAACTTTATCAATTGACTTAAATTTTGGATTTAATTTAGATTTCAGTGTGAATCAATATTTAATTTATTTAATTAATTAAAAATAATTAAATTTTTTAAAAATTCTCAAACACTTGAAAACACTCCCTTAGGTCTGTTTTGACCTTTGAGTGTGATTTCAAGAAGTTTGGAATCACTTTAGATCAAAACCATCCAAACCTTCATAATTAAGTAATTAAAAATATTAATTAAACAAACTTTATAAATTTATAATTAATTCTAAAATTTCAAATTGATCAAACTTGAATCCATTATATTCCACTTTGGGTCTAGTATTATTTTAAAAATGTCAAACCATCTAAATTAATTCAAAGTTAAAAAGTTAACATTTTGGTCAACTATAGTTCAAATTTAAATCCAAATTTTAAAAATTCATAACTTAATGTAAAAAAAATCAAATTCCAGCAAACTTAGTGTCTAATTATTTTTAACTTAAATCTCCATATTTTAACTTAAATAAAAAAAGTTAAATTTTGACCCATTAATTTAATCTAGTAAATTATTCCATAAAATTCTAAAATTCAATAACCAACTTACACAATAACAACAACAACAATATAAAGCCTTTGTCCCACTACATGGGATCAACTATATGAATCTTTTTTCTCCATTGTGCCTTGCTAAAAGTCAGGTTCTCATTTAAATTTAATAAAGAAATGTCATTTCTAATATTTTCTAACCAAGTCTTTTTAGGTCTACCTCTACCTTTCTTAACAAAATTCAAATCGAATACCTCTACTTTCATAACGGGATCATCAAAAGGTTGTCATTTTATGTGACCAAATCAACTAAGGTGACTCTTTCTAATCTCATCTTCCATTGGGGTTGCTCCAACCCTTTTATGTATGTGCTCATTTTGTATCATGTCTCTAAGGGTAAAGCCACTCATCCCCCTGAACATCCTCATCTCTATAACACTTAACTTAGTATTATGCTTCTCTTTTAATGGATAACATTCAACACCATACAGAATTGCAGGTCTCACCACCATCTTATTGAATTTTCCCTTAAGTTTGAGGGGGACTTTTCTATTACACAACAAGCCTAATGCATTCCTCCATTTTAACCATCTAACATGAATTCTACTGATAATATCCCTATTTATTTTACAATCACTCTGAACAATAGATCCAAGATATGTAAAATGTGTACTATTCTTAATGGCTTGATTGCCCAAAGTCACAATCCCCCCACTAGGTCTATTACTACTAAAATTACACTCCATATATTCAATTTTAGATCTACTCAAGCGAAAACCTTTAGAAAAATAACCAACTTAATATTCCAAAAAAATTTAACTCAAATATTAAAATCAGCAATCAGCCAATCTTAATTAAAAATTATCAACGTTTAAGCTTCAACCAATTAAACTCTTTAAGCTATACTTGTTACTATTCGGTAACCCATGCCTATGAAGCTATTAACTTAGCCCCAAGAAAGATGAAATAAGCTTCACGGGTATGGTGTAAATAAAGGGAGTAATATTTTAACTCTTAAAATACATTTTGAAATTTACTTTAAAACAATTATACTTAAATTTAACTCTAAAATCCGGTAAGCCTTCAATAAATCAAAATAGTAGAAAATTTTAACAAATTATTCAATCTAAGCCACACAACCTAATACACACACTTTAGATGGTTTGCTAGGATAACCAACTCTAGTATCAGGTTAGGCCATTATTTTACTTTCCTACTATTATGCGCCGAGCTTTCACTATTTTTAATTAATGCTAATTTTAATAATTCAATTGATGAGATTATTTATTTAATTAAGTAATTTTTAATTAAGTTGATGGTCATTAGATTACTACTAGGTTGTGAATGATCTTGATACACATAGAATTTTCTATAGGTGGCCAGCTATTGTAGGGCTAAATCAAGAAGGCAAAAAAATAAAGCTTTAAACTAACATATTTTGTTTAGGTGTAAAATGCTAAGTCACCTATGAAATTAAAAGAGTATGGCCAAGCATGGGTATGATTTAATTTAATGCATATATATAATTGCTTTGGATATTTTGATTATAAATGTTTAGGATAATAATGCAAGGTGTCTAGATTTTTCTTTATTTTATATAATGTAATTTTATTGAGTTGTAAACATGAAAGTGAATCTTTGAAGTGGAATATCGCATCCAACTTGGATACTGAAGTGGAGGGAACATCCCTTGGGGGAGGGTTCCCTTCTATTTGGATATCCAAGTTAGGATGACTTTAATATCCCAAGAGAAAAGAAAACACCCCTTCTAGGAGAATTTTCTTTTCATTTGAATATCCGGACACGACGAATCTCAAAAGCTCATGAAAGGATGAAGAAGTGAAGATAGAGAGATATCTTGCTCAAAATCATTTGTGCAAGTCTTAGGATTAAATACAGGGTATTATAAATAGTACCTAGCCACTTTTAATTTATATAAACCCTGGGTTGTAAATTAAGTTGCACTTGCCACATGGACATTTATTTAATTCATTAATTCGATTGATTGTTTAAATTATTTGTGTAGTAGAAATACCTACTTTTCTAGATTATTTTTGTTGCATGTCGTATTTGATTTAGCTTGGACAAGTAGAGGCTTACGAGGGTATGAATAAAATCTTTTCTACCTAAAATTAAAATAAATTTTTAAGCGCACATAGAAATTCTAATGACTTAAGAAGTAAGCTTGGGGCCACTGAGAGTCTGAATATATGCATATTAATTACTTCTCCTCTTTGTTAGGCATCTCCCCACATGTGGGTTATAGTAAACCACATGACCTATTAGAGTGCAGTTCTGTCAAGGAGATATTGTGCAATGTCTAGGGAAAAATTAAATTTTATGCCTTTTTTTAAAATTGCTTCATATTCATTTTATGTATTTATAGAGTCAATTAACATGCATTACATTAGAAATAAATTTAAAAGTGTCTAAATTTTTAATTGCATTTCACTTAAAGAGTAATCATCGTACATAAGTTTAGGAGCCAATAAGAATCTTCTCTTTCTCTAGATGTAAGCCCCAATCCCTAAAACTTAATTAAATAATGTCCCTACCACATTTTTATAAAAAGAGATTAGACACATAGATTTTAAGCACCTAGGTGGTTTGTTTGCTCTCCAATCAAGACTTGGGTAAGTCCAGTTTTTGCTACATTAGCTAGGTTCAGGCTACTATTGTTTAGTGCCCAAAATAAATTTAATATCCAGGGTGAACCCAAAATCTTAAGTCCCTAACTTTTGAGAATCGAATCTAACCATTCTAACAAATCATTAACTCAAATTAAATTCTTTTTAAATAACACTTAAAGCTCAACACATAGGATAAACTGGAGTGTTTCTAAAATGTTTCAGAACCTTAAAATACCTTCTACTTTTCCTCCTTTGACCTCCAAAAATAAGTGTTCTAATTTGTTCCAATCCCAATTAAAACTCCTTTCTCACTTCCTTTGAAATCACTCTTTGAAAATCTCAAAAATAATTTTATGCCGTTATTTTAATCAAATGTTTTTATAAGAAAGTCAATTTTGTATGATGTAATTATCTACAAGGGCTTTCCCTCATGGGAGATTTAGAACCCAGATCAATTATCAAAATCAATTTTTAAACTCAACAAATCTTCTTTGAGAAAATTAAAATCAATGACGATCATTATCGTCCTATTTAATTGAGCGATAGTAAATATACTTTGTTTACTTATAAAGGTATAACATTTATTATTATAACTTTGAATATGAAATTAGATTATCATAATCAGATACTTGGTAGAACATTATTTTAACCCTTCGGGTCAGATATAGTTCTTCCTTGAATTAGATTATAATAATTAGGATGAAACTTTCAAATTTATTATATGAACCTATCAGGGAATGATATTTTTACCTCCTAAGATAACATTTCATTAATAATGACGCATTTGAATTATAAACTCAAATTCCAAAAATTAAATTCTCCCAAAGAATATTAACTTTTCAAAATTTCTTCTTCAAATAAAATAAACATGGAGAAAACCCCCATGGAGCCATCCTAATTTATAAATCAACCCTTTATGATTATGTGTAAGTCCTCATTATAAGCTTCATTTAAATATGAAAGTTCGTTAAGGATGTTAGGCCCTTAAGAACTGGCCCAAGGCAAAATAAAAGAGAGGTGAATTGGTAAAAAATAACTTTCAATCAAAACACAAAACTCAAACCAATATCACCACAAAGAAATCAACGATGCAGAAATTAAATGCGTAAGTAATAAAGGAAAGAACACACCAGATTTATAGTGGTTCGGTCAAACCTTGACCTATGTCCACTCCTTGGAGGCACCCTCCAAGTATTGCACTATACTAAGTGTCTCTCCTTTAGCCCCCATAGCTAGGAGGATAAGCCCTTACAAAATCACTTCCACCTTTCCCGGTGCGGCGGAGTCGCCGGGTCCTTTGACACCAAAGAGATTTTCTTCTTTGGTGAACTTCCCTTAAGACAAGCCTTGAATCTGACGGTATTAAGGTGCATGCCTGCCGGAGCAACCTTGTGGAATCCCCCTCCACACTCCCTTGAGTCCCCCCTCACAGGATCTTCTCCCTCTCTCAGACTTCATCCATTCCTCACTCCCTTTAAAACTCTCTCTTCAAGTTCCCCCAAAAGAACGAAGCTACAATGGCCGCCAAAGACACTTACAAAGTGCCTTGCTAAAGCTTAAATAAAAGATCTCAAATTGAGCTCATTAATGTAAGTTGCCAACTTTATCATCCAGGATGATATAAATATTATCATGTAGGATTAGTACAATTTAAGCCCAATCAGCCGGGACGATTTGAGACGATCATAAAAAATTTGTTCATATTGTCCCGGGCGATATATATATCATCCTGGATGATCAGTATAAATCGTGGAATATCATCCCAAATATCGCCCTAAAAATGAACTGTCTGATATCCAATCGTCCAGCATATCATCCCATATCGTCCAGCGCATCGTCAGGACGATCCTGCGATCGTCCAGGACAATCCTGCGATCATCTAGGATGATTTGATCAAATCAATCAGCCTTTAATGCTTTCTAAAGATACCAGATCAATTTAGGCATCATTGAGTTAGATCATCCAGGATGATATGGATATCATCCTGGCCAATTTCCTAAAAAAAAGAATACCTGAACTGATCATGGCGGCTAATTCTTTCTTAATTGAACCTATCATCCTTGCCGATCTTAATGATGTCTGCCTTAATATGGATGCCCTAATTAGGGTTTTTGCTTTTGTACTGATCGTCCAGGACAATAGGAATATCATCCGGACGATGTTACCAAAAATAGTAAACTCTAGGGAACAGTAAGAAAATATTCCAAGTTACAAAGCATCAGGAGCCACACCAAATACAATTGACTCAAGAAAGGAAAAAGGGTACAAACTGACTTAGACCTACTCTACCCAATCTTGAGCTCGTTCCAAATTGCAATCTGATCGTTTGGACCTGAAATGTCAGTATATAAGGCAGTCGTAGAGAACATATCATCAAAATCATAATAAGAGTGTTTGTAATAAGAGTGTTTGCTATCATCAAAATCATAATCTATGAAAATAGATCCGCAACAAAATATAATCATCTGGTCCTCCAAGATTAGGTGTAAGCTCCTCATGGCACTATACTGAAAGTGTTTAGATGGCACTAGAAAGTTTGTTAGGGATGTTAGGCCTTATTGAACTGGCCCAAGGCTAAATAAAGAGAGTGGTGAATTGGAAAAGAAGAATCTTTAAATCAAACTACAAACCAAAATCACCACAAATAAAAACCAATGCAGAAATTAAATGCGAAAGCAATAATAAGAAAAGAACACACAAGATTTATAGTGGTTCGGTCAAATCTTAACCTACGTCCACTCCTTGGAGGAACCCTCAAAGTATTGCACTAAAATAAGTGTCTCTCCTTTAGCCCCCACAGCTTGGCGAAGAAGCCCTTACAAAATCACTTACACCTTCCCCGGTGCGGCGGAGTTGCCGGGTCCTTTGACATCAAGGAGATCTTCTTTTTTGGTGAACTTCCCTCGAGACAAGCCTTGAATCCGACGGTATTAAGATGCAAGCCTGCCGGAGCAACCGTATAGAATCCCCTCCACACTCCCTTGAGTCCCCCCTCACAGGATCTTCTCTCTCTCAGACTTCACCTGTTCCTCACTCCCTTTCAAGCTCTCTCTTCAAGTCTCCCCCATAAGAACGAAGCTACAATGGCTGCCAAAGACACTTACAAAAGTGCCTTGACAAAAGCTTAAATAAAAGCTCTCAAAACGAGCTCATTAATGCAAGTTGCCGACATTATCATCTAGGATGATAGGTATATCGTCCTGTACGATCAGTACAATTTAAGCCCAATCAGCCAGGACGGTTTGAGACGATCATAAGAAATTTATTCATATCGTCCAGGACGATAATACATCATCCTGGATGATCAGTACAAATTGTGGAATATCATCCTCGACATCGCCCTGAAAGATAGCTATCCGATGACCAATCATCCAGCATATCGGCCAGGACAATCTGGCGATCGTCCAGGCCGATTTGATCGTTAAATCAAGTCATAATTGCTTTCCTTAAATTTTAGAGAAATTTTGGAAAAATTGACCTGGATCGTCCTGGATTATATTTTATAGTCCTGGACGATCCACCTGGACGATGTCCAAAAATAAGTTATTTCTAAATAGATATGGCGGCATATTCTTTCTGAATTGAGCCTATCGTCCTGGCCGATACAAAATCGTTCAGGATGATATGTTTTGCATAATGACGGCTGCTTTAATGAGGATGCCCTAATTAGGGTTTCTGCTTTTGGACAGATCGTCCAGGACGATGTTACCAAAAATAGAAATCTTTAGGGAGCAACAAAAAATCTTCCAAGTTACAAAACATCAGGAGCCACACCAAATACAATAGACTCAAGAAAGGAAAAAATGTACAAACTGACTCAGACCTAATCTACCCAATCTTGAGCTGATTCAAAATTGCAGTCCGATCGTGTGAACCTGAAATGTCAGTACATAATGAAGTCGTGGAGAAATAAGAATGTTTGCTATCATCAAAATCATAAACCATTGATCCGCAACATATACTAGTTAATAAATCAATCCATGGTAGATTTGAGCCCCCACACTTAGGCTTCCCTTTCGTATAATCATACAATCATCTAGGATTAGGTTTAAGTCTCTAATACATGCTTCACTTTTTTTATGATCATTCAATAGTGGTGGAGAAAGCCCCTCATGACACCATCCTAATTTATAAATTAATCTTTTATGGTTATGTATGAGCCCCTACATTTAGTCTTCCTGTACTTATGATCATCTATTCAACTAAGATTAGGTGTAAGTCTCCAATATAGGCTTTCTTTTCTAATAATCATTCTATAGGGGAAGACCAAGTCTCTTATGGCACCATCCTAGTTTATAAACTAATCCTCTATTATTAGGAATAAGTCTCCAATACAGGGTTCCTTTCCATATGATCATCTAATCCTTTGAGATTAGGAGTGAGTCCCCACGCTTATGCTTTCTTTTCCTATTGTCATCTATTAGTCGTTTGAGCATGCCCCTTACGACACCACCACCACCAACAACATCATCATCAAGCCTTTGTCCCACTAAGTGGGGTCGGCTACATGAATCCTTTTTTGCCATTGTGTTCGGTTAAAAGTAAAATTCTCATTTAAATCTAATAAAGACATATCATTTCTAATATTTTCTAACCAAGTATTTTTAGGTCTACCTCTACCTTTCTTAACAAAAGTCAAATCTAATACCTCAACTTTCCTAACCGGGTCATCAGAAGGCCTCCTTTTAATGTAACCAAACCATCTAAGCTGACTCTCTTTAATCTTATCTTCCACTGGAGCTACTCCAACCTTTTCATGTATATGCTCATTTCGTATCCTATCTTTAAGGTTAAAGCCACTCATCCACCTAAGCATCCTCATTACTGCAATGCTTAGCTTAGTATTATGCTTCTCTTTCAATGGCCAACATTTAGCACCATAAAGCATTGCAGGTCTCACCACCATCTTATGGAATCTTCCCTTAAGTTTGAGGGGGACTTTTTTATCGCACAATAAGCCCGATGCATTCCTCCACTTCAACCATCCAACTTGAATTATGCTGATAATTTCCCTATCAATTTCACCATTGCTCTAAATAATAGATCTAAGATATCTAAAATGTGTACTCTTATTATGACTTGATCGCCCAAAGTCACAATTCCCTCACTAGGTCTATTGCTACTAAAATTATACTCCATATATTCAGTTTTAGATCTACTCAAATGAAAACCTTTAGACTCTAAAGTTGACATTCATAATTCAAGTTTACCTCCAACTCCCTCTATAGTCTTGTCAACAAGAAGAATATCATCAGCAAAAAGCATACACCAAGGTACATCCTCTTGCAAATGTCTAATGAGAGCATCCATGACTAAAGAAAAAAGATATGGACTTAAGGATGATACTTGATGTAATCCAACCGAAATAGGAAAATACTTGGTCAAACCACCTTGTGCTTGAACATGAGTAATAGCTCCTTCATACATATCTTTAATGATTTGAATATAAGCATTATTAATTCCTTTCTTTCCAAGAACTCCCCATAACACTTTTCTTGGAACTTTATCATATGCTTTCTCTAAATTAATAAATATCATATGTAGATCATCCTAATTCTCTCTATATTTCTCCATCAACTTCTCAATAAATGTATGGCTTCCATAGTAGACCTACTTGGCATGAATCCAAATTGATTTTGTGAAACATTAGTATCACGCAGTAACCTACGCTCCACAACTCGCTCCCATAGTTTTAAAGTATGACACATTAACTTAATTCATCTATAATTTTCACACTCCTGTGCATCACCTTTATTCTTAAAAATTGGATTTAACACACTCATTATGCACTGATCTGGCATCTTTTTAGTCTTCAAAATAGTATTAAAAAGTTTAGTAAGCCAATAAATTCCTTCATTTCCTAAGCAATTCCACATCTCTATTGGAATATCATTAGGTTCAACAACTTTTCCACATTTCATTTTCTCCAAAGCCTCTCTAACTTTGGTTTCACTCATATGCCGATAAAAACAAAAAATATTTATTATCATTTACGGTGATAAAGTCACTAAAGTCAATCGTATTTTCACATTTTTCATTAAAAAGTTTAGCAAAATACCTCATCCACCTTTGTTGAATATCATCTTCTAAGAAAAGTACTTTTTGATCTTCATCCTTAATACACTTCACTTGAACTAAATCCTTACTACTCATATCTCTTTGTTTGTCTAATTTATACATATATCTATCTCCCTCCTTAGTATCTAATCTATTATAAAAATCAATAAAAGCTAAGCTCTTTGCATCAAAAATAGCTTTCTTAGATTCCTTACAAGTCTCTTTATACTTTCCCAATTATCAAAATTTTTACATCTAAATCAATTTTTATAACAAATCTTCTTATTTTTTATCTTTTTATACACATTTGGATTCCACAACCAACAATTTTTACTATTAGGAATTTTTCCCTTCGAAACTTCAAGCACATCCTTTTGCAAGATTCTTAATGTCGCAAGCCACGTTTTCCCACATAATATTGGCATCCTCATACATAGACAGAATCTTAAGATCTAAAATCTTACTCTCAAAAATAATTTTGTTAATATTCTTTAAATGCCCCCATTTAATCCTAGAAAATCGTTTTACTTTATTTTTTATTATTTGCCCCTTTATTATAAAGTCCAAAACTAATAATCGATGTTGGGTACATAAATTTTCACTCAGAATAACTTTACAATCTTTGTAATCTAAATGATCTAATTTTCTTTTAAGAAAATAATCAGTTTGTGTTTTACTATATCCATTTTTTATAAGTGATAAGATATTCATCTCTCTTCTTAAAAAATGTATTAGCTATTAAGAAATCATAAGCTAAAGAAAAATCTAATATAGTCTTACCACCTTCATTTGTCATTCCAAATCCATGGCCACTATGGATGCTTTTAAAATCATCTACCTCTCTACCAACATGTCCATTTAAATCTCCTACAATAAAATTTTTTTCTTCAAGAGGTATATTTTGTATTAATTCTTCTAAGGTATTCCAAAATTTTAATTTGAACTCATATCCAAACCTTCTTGAGGAGCATAAACACTTATAATATTAATAATCTTAGCATCAATAATAATCTTTAAAGCTATAATTTTATCTCCAATTTTATTAATTTGTATAACATTATCCTTCAAACACTTATATATAATCACACCTACAACATTTCTAGTATGACTCCTACCCAAATACAAAAGTGTATATCCTAAAATATTAATCTTCTTAGCATTCTCTCCAACCCATTCAGTTTCTTGAATGTATATAATATTTATCTTTCTATGAATCATAATATATATTAATTCCATTAATTTTCCTTTAAGGGAGCCTATATTCCAAGTTCATATCCTAATTTTAGTTTCATGGATTAGCTTCTTTTCCCTCATCCATCCTTGATGTGGGAACCCTTGCCTATTTAACACTACACTCGGGCACTAGTGCAGTGGCCCTTGCACACTTGTCACTATATTCAGGCCATACAACGCGTCGCTTCTAGGAGACGCCCTAGCATTAACACAAATTTTTAAAGGATTCATGTCATGATTATTCGACCAGTTTTTTGCTGGTTGTCAACTACCTAATGTAACCCTCCACTTTTCTCATCCAGGACTTGGGACTTGGCAAAGATAGTGTTAATTTCAAACATTCTAAGTTTAGCTGTGAGTTTCCTCATAGATTTTTCTTTTCTTAAAATATGCTCTCTAGTTTGTTGAGATAGATTTGATTTCCCTTATGTTTTCATCCCTTCTCTTTGACTAGAAAGAATACTTTTTAGTCTTATCAAATCCAAATATACTAGTGGTGGAGCAAACCCTTATGTCACCATCCTAGTTCAAATCTCAAATGCCCTATTTAAGATTCTTTTCCTTTCAGGCCTTGATCATTAAATCTTTTTTGTCAATGCCAACATGTGTGATGTAACTTTTAAAGTTCATCCCACTTATTTGAGATCCATTTATTGATCTCATTTTTGAGTGAGTGTTGACCTCATTTTTGTACGAGGTCACTAAGATCCTTCCAGACTCCAAATCAATCTAGATCCTAGGATCTGCTCTAGACCCTAGGATTCTTTCAGATCAACCTAAACTCTAGGATTCTCCTAGATCCAAACCTTAGGATCTATTCTAGGTCCTATGATCCTTCTGGACTCCAAACCTTAGGATCTATTCTCGACCCTAAGATTCTTCTAGACCCCAGACCCTAGGATTTTCTTAGACCCTAAGATCCTTCTAGATTCCAAACTTTAAGATCTATCCAGATCCTAGAGCCCTTCTAAACTCTAGATCTTAGAATCCCTTTAGACTCTAGGAATAATTTAGATTCAAATCAATCAAGATTTCTAATAAATCAAATCATAAACCAATCTAGACTTCAATTAATTCAATTTTCAAATCAAATCTAGACTTTAAATCTATCAAGACTTTAAACCTATCCTGATCCCAAATCCAATTCAAACCTTGATTATGCTTCTATCAAATTTTGATCTTATACTATCATTCATAATTCTCTCAAATGGTTATAAATGATATGTATAATTCAAATCCACTCATTCAAACTCAAAACCCAATTCAAACCCAGTAATCCAGACCAAAATCCAAGGTTTAAAGGACTTGTCCTAAAAGTCTTTTCTAAGGATTTTTCAAACACTTCAAAACCTAGTCAAAAGACCTCTGATTCAGAGTCTATCACTTGCAAAGTGATAAGACATATCTATGGGGGTATACCTCTAAATTTGAGCCCATTATGAGATCTCTAACCCTAGAGGTTGAATTGAAATCCAAAGGCTATAAAACCTTCAAATATTTACAATCCAAGCCACTTGACCTTTCACCTAGTGGAATTTGACTTTGCAGCTCCCTCCAAATCCTTTGATCACCTCCAACACCTTAATATTGACTTGCTGAACAATAGTCTACATCTTTGCAGATTCAATTTGACCCAGAACTGGCTCAAAGTCAAAATGACCAAAATACCCTTAAAGGGCATTATTGGACTTTTGGACTAGAGTCAGCTTGATCTTACAATCAATTTTTGAAACCTTCCCCACATGATCTTTGAATCCTCTTGAGCTCAATTCCAACCATAGGTCAACTTGGTTGACCAAGTCAATGAAGTTTGACTAAATGACCCATACATACCCTTCCACTTAAACTATTTGGCCAAGACCATTTCAATCCCATTTGAACCCAAGGGGAGGCTCCTTGGACTCCCAAGAGACCTTTCTTAGAGACCCAAGTCTTGGGCTCACATGGGTTAGCCTCTTGGCTTAACCCAAGTGCCCAAAGAGAGGCCCCCTTTGAGTCATTTCTCAACCTTAATCAAATTGTACCTAAACCATGGTGTCATTGGTTCTCCTATGACCCAATACACCTCCCTTAATCAGCCCAGCCATTAAGCCCCCTTGGGTCAAGAGTTAGGCTAACCCAAAGTGGACAAAACCACTTGGGATTGAGCCAACTTCTGTCCTAAGCTCAATTGAACTTGACCAACACCTCCATTAGGTGGCCCTAGGTCCAATACACCTCTCCCAGCTAGCCCAGGTCCTGGGTTGACTTTGGCCAACTTTTGGGTTAGCTCAAAGTAGCCAAAACTAAATGGACCCAAGCCATCTTTGAACCCAGATCAAATTGAACCCAATTGCCACTTGCATTGGGTGGACCAGACCCAGACCCATCTCCCACATCAAGCCCAGGGTCTAGGTTAACCCTGGTTGAGCCCAATTTGACCTGAATCGAGCAGATTTGGATAAAACTGAGCCATCTTTGAACCCAGATCAAATTGAACCCAATTACTACTTGTATTGGGTGGACCAGACTCAGACCCATCTCCCACATCAAGCCCAGGGTCTGGCCTAACCTAGGTTGAGCCTAATTTGACCCGAACCGAGCTAATTTGGATCAACCTGAGCCATCTTTGAACCCAGATCAAATTGAACCCAATTTTCCTTTAAATTGGGTGGACCAGACCCAGACCCATCTCCCACATCAAGCCCATGGTCTAGCCTAACCTGGGTTGAGCCCAATTTAACCCAAACTGAGCAGGTTTGGCTCAAACTGAGCCACCTAATCAAATTGAACCTCCCCAGGCCCAATTGAGCTCACCTTTGACTCCAGCATGTCTCCATCCTTCCTTCCAGGTCATCCCAACCCAAACCCTGGTCGGCGGCAGCCAGATCCAATGGAGAACAAGCTCTGGGGGTCCCCCATTTGATCCTGACCCAAACCCTTCCAAAGGTTGTGGCTCACCGACTGGAAGCTCACAAACCCTATGGGATGATGTCCCCTTCCACCTGGCACCCATCCGAGGCTCCTCCTAGGCAATCCCGGCCATCCAAGATCGCGGGAGTTGGCTGGATAGAGCAGCTTATCCCAAAAGCCCCCATTCGATTCTAAGCGTTCAAAATCACTCCCCAGAGCTCCTTCCTCATTCTAGTGCCATTCCCCAGTTTTCCAGGCCATCCCGTCAATCCGTTCAAGCGAGCTTCGATGTAAGCTTTCGGCACCGCGCTCAAAGTCGTAATCCGGCCATCATCCAGTCCCAATGTCTGAAGCAGATTTGCTCGCCTTCACCCCCTAAAGCTTCTTGATAGAGAAGCTCATTTGTTGAGACCTTCTCTGTGATAATTTCTTCATCCCGAGCTCCCTAGCTAGGTAGTGTGGTCAAGTGTGAAGGAAACTTTCACCCCAGCGGATCTCCACCATTGGATTGGATGTTCCCTCTCCCCTGATCCTCTCTATGAAATTTTGTTGAAGTTCACCGGTGGGATCGCTCGGATCATGACGGAGAAGTCTCACAGTCTCGGGTTCGCGTGGGAGGTTTAAGATGAAATCCTGACCATTGATTTTAATCAACGGCATGGATTAGATCCCGCGGTCTCAGAGCACATTTGATCGTAGCCGTCCGATCGTCCATTCGATGGCTACGGTTAATCTTACCATTAACCAGTCATTTGTCAATTATTGCCCTGCCAATCATGACACGCCGCATGTAAAGCGCCGGCTGACTAGGTAATTAATGGATTTAATTTCACAAAAAATTCAAGGGATCTTAAAAAATTGATATCTCCTTGCACACTTGGCAAAATTAGGTGTTCTTAGGCTCATTGGAAAGGTCTCACGGAGACCTACAAAAGCCTTATGATTCCAGGTCCTGATTGCATCTGCATTAAGTTTAATTTTAATATTAGTTTTCTATGAATTATTGTATTTATTATTTAATTTAAATTCCCCAGGGCCTGAAATCTTGGGAGAATGAATTTGGGCATGTCCTTGACAGGTCCAAATTTTATCTCCTCTATTTGAGATATTTAAGGGAACCAGTATTCCAATTTTGATTCAAGGGTCATGGGTTGACCCTTAAATCCAAATTGGAATTATGACCTATTCAATGAGATTTAGGGTTTAATTTCATGTGTGCTGATGATGTGTAGCATAGGGAGTTTAGGGCCAGTGATTTTACCCCAATCTAACCTTAGGATAGCTTTTTAGGATTTTCTTAAGGTGACTTAGAGATCACCTTAGGTGGCTTGGTTAGCCACCCTAGATAACTCCATTTGGGCTACAATTTGGTGTGTTTAGGCCTTGGGATCAGGTGATCCCATGGTCTAAATTTCACTAGATTTGGTGCCCATTTGGTTCACTAAGTAGGGGCCACAACATTCCCTCCTTAGAATTACCCTAAAGCCTAATTAATTCACTAAAAATTCTTATTAAGCCTTCAGAATTTCATAAAATACCTATAACTAACCCTAAGTAACCCCTTAACCAGTAGAAATTTAAATTCCTTTAATTTGACATTAAAATATATTTTAACTCAATTTTTAATCAAAATCAATGTTTAATCAATTTTAATTAATTAAAAATCATTAAAAATCCAAAAAAAAATCTTTTAACACTTGCTGATCTCCCCTTGGATTATTTCTAATCTTTTGGGTTGACTTCAAGAAGTTTAGGATTCATTTAGGTTCAAACCACTAAAAAGGGTTCTTAATTAAAGTAATTAAATAATTCCAATAAATACTCAAACTTCAAAAATTCATAACTAATTATAGAAAATTCCTAATCAAGTAAACTTAGTGGCTAATGAATCTAATTAAAATCTAGTATTTTTCAAAAAAAGTCAAACACCCAAAATTTGGTCAAAGTCAAAAAGTCAACATTTTGGTCAACCTTAGGTCAAAATCGGGTTAAAACTTCAAAAAATTATAACTTTCCATAGAAAACTCCAAATTTAGTGTGCCACCTGTCTAGCAACTCATAATTAGGTCTATCATTTATTAAAAATATGAAACTTTTAAGATTAACTCTAATCTGAAACCCTTAAGATTACTACTCGGTAACTCAGGCCTACAAGGCTATTAGCTTAACCCCAAGGAAGGTGAAATAAACTTCACAGCCTTAGTGTGAAACAAAGGTAGTAATCAATTAACTCTTAAATATATTTAACTAAAATTCTTAATATAATAATTTTTAAACTTTAATCTAAATACTTTTTTTAAGCCTTAACAAACTCAGAATTCTATACAACTTAAATTAATCACCCAACTTAGGATCTACCCCAGCCACACAACCTCTTACACACACTTTAAATGGTTTGCTAGGACAACCAACTCTAGATCTAGGTTAGGTCGGTGTTTACTTTATTCTGTGTTTTGAATTTTTTGTGATTTACTACATGTTGTGGATGAAATTGCCTTTCTGTGTCTGCTTGCTTTTTACTGCACTCTATGGATGATTAATGTGTTTGACGACTAGATTACCCCTACGATAGGTACGATCTGGATATTCACACATTTTTTTGCAGGTGGCCACGCTCATGCAGGGTAATACAAAAGGGGCAAAGTCAATAAAAAAATCAATTATTATAAATGCTTGCACAAGTGCTTCAGCTTCTAAAGCCCCCAAATAAAAAAAAGAGAGCGTGACCTGTGTGTTTACTTACGTTTCTGCACATATATAACTGCTTGAGAATAAATATTTTTTTTATTCATTAACTGCTTAGGATAACCCTGCAGGAGAGTCTAGAATTTTGATTTTATATAAATATAATTTGAGCAAGTGTTAAGTATTGTGAAAGTAGGATTTTGAGTTAGGATACATAGGTCCAATGCTTCGATTCCAAAGAGAAAAGGACACCCCTTAGGGGAGTAGCCCTTTTCTATTTGGAGATCCAAATTTGGATAACTTCTTCCCTACCCAATAAGGAAATATTGGCCTTCCCCTCAAAAGAAGTGCCCTCTTATCCATTTGCATAGCCTACTACGAAGAATCCAAGGAGCCTGAAGGAAAAGAGCCTGAAGGAGAACAAGATTGAAGAATTGAAGACAGAGAGTATCCCACTCAAAACCACTTACGTCATTACTAGGTTTAGAATTTGGGTTGTTATCAGTGGTGCCTGGCCACTTTACTTTTTATAAATTCTAGTTTGTAATAAGCAAGGCAACTTTGCCTATGGACATTTATTAATTAATTCATTTATATTTGATGTGTTGAGATGATTGCCTTTAGGATTGCCTTCTTTTTTTAGTTTTTTGGCGTTTGTGTGACACTTTTATTTTCGCATGGATACGTGTGACTTGTAAGGGTGTGAAAATTTTTATACTCATAATCTTAAAATTTAAAATTTAGTGAGTCTAAATAATATAGAAAGATAATGAATTTATGGAATTTGCCGGGGATCGACGCCGGGGTTGCATGCATATTTCTGCACTACTCTCTTCTTGCTTTAGATCCTTTTTTGCCTTTGGGTATAGTCTGGATAGTCTGACCTATGAGGATGAGGTGCCAGACCTGGGGAAGTCTAGTCTTCTAAAAAATTATTTTCTAAGCCTATTTTTAACTTTCAAGCATACTTGATTTGAGGTTGTTAACTAGCATGAATTGCATTAGATACAAATTTAAAAAGTTAAAATTTTAATTGTATTAGTCCTTAGCATTTTGCACACAGCATATGTCAAAGAGACCAAATAGGGAAATCTCTAGATGTCGGCTCTAGCTCTCTAAAACTTTAAATAAAACGTCCCTACCACTCTTTCATAAAAGATCATACTCATCTATTTTAAATCAATTAGGTGGTTAGCCGGCTCCCCAATCCAGGCCAAGGTAAGTCCATATCTTGCACTACATTAGTTAGGTTCGAACGACTATGGTGCAGTGTCCTAAACTAGATTTAGGATCAGGGACATATCTTTGATTATAAGACCCCAACCTCTGGGAATATAATCCAAAATTTCTAATGAAATTCTCAACTCTAATTAAATCTTCTTTAAACACAAAATGTAAAGCCTAACACTTAGATTAAGTTGGGACACTCCCGGATGGTTCTGGAATCTCAAAGTGTCCCATACTTTTCTTCCGTTGATTTCGTTAATAACTTCTCAACCTTGCTCCAATCCCTTTTGAGATTCTAAAATTCACCTCCTCTTTTTGATGTCACTCTTAGAAAATCTAACACAATTTCACCACTACTTGTTTTCATAGGGGATTTTGTCTCCTTACGATGTAATTAACTACGAGGGCTTGCACTCGTAGGAGATATAGAACCACATGCACCTAATTTAAAAAAAAAATAATTTTTTTTTTAATTTATATTGGATTCTTTTTGGAAAGATAAAAAAAAATGATCGTTATTATCACATTCAAAGAATTATCATTAAATGGCATTATCTCCCTTTGGGGAGATACATATTATTTTTGATAAGGCTTTGGATGTGAACTTAATAATCACACTTTTTGAATATTATGGCTGGATATTCAGTTGAACCTCATTTTGACCCTTCGGGGCCATATGACGTTCTCTTTAGCATCCGGTCACAATATTCAAGATGAATTTCATAATTCTAAATCTGTACGCTGTTAAGAAATTTTATTTTCACCTTTTGAGGTATATACTCTTTCTAGGGATGATTCAATTTTAGAATTAGAATTTAACTTTAACTCCCAAAGAAAACTAAGCTTTTCAAAACCTATTTTTCAAAATTCCACCAACAAAAAATGACACGCCTGATGGGACCATTTCTCTCTCTCCATCTTTAATAGTGACATAATTTTGTTTCATCGGTAGTCTTAACTACCTTTCTTCCATTGGTCCCTCTACTCATTTCTCTCTTGGGTGAGGATGGCCAACATCTAAAATAAGATGTATGTTAAAAAGAGATGTCATACCTCCAAGTTTCTTTTAATGAAAGTGTTGACTCTAATTTTGACCTTCTGCCCCTGGGTCAACCGGTGAGGCGATAGTGTTAAATCATATTCTTGGGATCTCCTTTCAATCCTATGAATTTATAATTAACAAATCTCTCTCTCCATCTTTAATAGTGATAGAATTTTGTTTCATCGGTAGTCTTAACTACCTTTCTTCCATTGGTCCCTCTACCCATTTCTCTCTTGGGTGAGTTTGTCCAACATCTAAAATAAGATATATGTTAAAAAGAGATGTCATACCTCAAAGTTTCTTTTAATTTAAGTGTTGACTCTGATTTTGACCTTCTTCCCCTGGGTCAACCGGTGAGGAGATAGTGTTAAATCAGATTCTTGGGATCTCCTTTCAATCCTATGAATTTATAATTAACAATTCTTAATTCAATACATAAATCCTTAAGATTGATCAGAATTTTAAAGATCCTAATTTTGGTGTTCTAAAATACCTTAGCCTTAACCCATCACTTCCTCTTTTGACCTTTAGAGGTGAGAATAGTTAGGCTACCCACTCTACTTGAGGTTTCTCACAATTCCACAAGCCTTCCGGCAAGGGGAAACTCTGCCCGTTGTTTTGGATTTTGTGAGAAACCCACCTTAAATTTCTCAAACTTTAAGTTTTCTTTTAAAACTCTCCTCAAATTTTAAGTCGCCACATGTTATCCCATAAAATTCTTCTGTGGGCTAGCATGTGTTACTTAGTTTAATTCTTCTTTGGCACATATCTAATCTCCTTACCCCACTAATATGTGTTGGGTGATAATTTCTACCACTCAACATGCATTAGAGGGTTGAGATTCTCTTATGAGCCCTGATCTTCTAAAAATGTTTTTCCTTTCAAAAGAAATCTAATTTCAATCCTCTCTTTAACTTTCAGAAAATTCCAAATGGATGGCAAATTAATCTTCTCTTTCGACCGAGAGCTGTCCTCAACAGTGAATGGCCAAGAAAGCACTATCATCTTTGGGATGGGATTTAATACCCTTGACTTCTCCATGGACGGACACCAGATAGTTAGCTTGGATGCCAGTAAGGAAGTTCCCCCAATGGTTGAGTTGATTGTGGGATCTCCACCCACCCTGTCAGTAGTCAGTGATGAGCAGAAACAGTCTGAACCAGTTGTTGAGGTGCCCACTGAAGTTAAATCTATTTTTGAGAAAGGATCCAGTTCTAGACTTACCATTGCCACTAAGAACTAGAAAAGAACTATCTGAGGAGACTTAGGAAGAAGATCTTCAAGGCTAAGAGAGTTATACCTTTTAAAACTTTAGCCCGAGTAAAGCCTGTGGCTGCCGAGGAGTTGCCTATTTCTGCTTCCTCTCCCCTCCTCAAGGGGAGTCACTTCTACCCCCTTACTGCTGCTCAGGGGGAAGAGAGGGCGGCTAGGATAGCATGTTCCCCACCATGCCCGGTTGACTATTCAACTAAGAGGACTCCAAAAGAAGAACACCTCTTGAGGACAAGGACATTAAGAAATATAATTCACACCTGTGCTGCAAAGTCTAGGCAGACTAAGGAGGAGTATGTAAAACAGTTAAAGGGAGTCATCTCCCTTCACTTTTAGAAGGAGATATTGCTATAAGAAGTTTCTGAGGCAAAGAACTTGACCCCTCAGCATGTTAGGAGGAACAAGAAGTATGTCAAACAACCTGTCACCTCAGTACTAGTTGATGGGTATCATTTGGTGCCATGCCTTCCATCCTCTAAAATGGAAGGTATTGAGTTGACTGGGTCCGAGAAAGGCCACCATTCTGCTAGTAGACCCTCGATACACCCTCCTAAACCTGTAAAGTTGGCCTTAATGGTTATCAAGCCAAGGGAGACTGAGATTTGAAGACCTGTAGATGTTAAGGGCAAGAAGCCTAAGTCCCCTGAGCAGAAATTTTTGCCCAAAAGAACTAAGTTGGAGAACTTACCACCACCTCCTAGAACTTCTAAGTTTAGTCTTCAACTCCAATGGGTTCCAGTCACTCCTCCTTCAGTTCCAATTGATCAGATGGATGTTTTCGTTAGTACTCCAGTTGTCACAATCGATACTGCTCCTTCCGCTAGTTTAGTTCAAGATCCAGTTACCACCACTACTACTTCCCCAGTTGATGACCCCCAAGATCTGAGTGTTGTTCCTAGGCTCCCTAGTCAGGTGTCTGAGGACCTTACCTTACCAGATGTAGGAGCCATCACCCTACAAGCTCCTGCTTCGCCCCCCGAGGTATATGTCCCTCACCCCGTAGAGGATGCCACTCTTCTAACTACCAGTTCTGGGATAGTAGAAGAGGAGAGAACTGAACAGGATCTTGAGATAAAAGATGAACCAGTTCCGAAGCCTCAGCTAGATCCTAATCCAAGGCTTACATAAATCATCTCCAAGTTAGATTTTGAAGAATTATTTGACATGACTGAGTATAAAGGGTACTTGCCCCTCGATCCCAAGTCAATTGGGGATAGACCGGTCGAGGAGGTAGTATAAGAGATCAGGAATATTCTGTTGAATAAATAAGGAATGGCCTATTTTGACCCAGATCTAGATGACCTCCTAGGAGATGAGGATGATTATGTTGGTAGCATTTGTATGGTTGAAACCAGGGGGTCTAATAAAGAAGCTGAGCCCGACAAGCATCAACCTATTAGAGATAAGGATTCACTTGCTGTCAAGTCAGATTCAGATGAGTCAGTAAAAGCTAGAGATGAGGAGCATATAAGAAATTTGGAGACTCAACTAGCAGGCATGATATCAGAAGTCAGGAAAATGCAAGAAAGGTTGGATAAATCACAGCAAGAGTCCCTTAAAATCCAATAACCAGCTTGAGAGATCATAGAAAAAGTTAAACGAGCATAATCTAGTTCTAAATCCCTCGAGTCAGCTCTTGTGATCCCTCCTTGCCCACCAGAAGCACCTCCAATTCAGCCTACAGTTTCCACTACCCCTCTAATTCTACCTCAAAAAGATATTAAATAATTGATTGAGGACCAGGTAAGGGAGGCCTTAGCTCTTTCACAAGGGACCGCGTCTATTCCAAAGGGTAGACCCTACCCTGGGAAATATAACTTGGTTCCTTATCCAAAGGCAAAATCACCGTCATTTAAAATTTTCATCAAAGTTGAAAACCTGAGGCAGCATCTAGCCCACTTCCGAGCGAGCTATTGCAACACAGGAGGGTCAGATGCTCTACTTTTTTTCCAGTTTGTAAGTAGTCTATCCGGCATTGCTTTTGAGTTGTACGCCGGTCTGCCCAATGGTTCAGTAAGAACCTTTAGCGATAAAAAAAATCTTTTTCTAAAGAGATTTTTTGGAGCGCAACAATGCCCTACTGTGGGCAATCTTGTTATTGAAAAGCAAAAGCCGAGAGAGTCTCTGGTTGAATACATATTGAGGTGGCAAAACCTCTTAATGAAGTGTGAACCCCAGTTGCAAGAGCAACATGCCATGGAAATTCTTCTAAAGAATATTTATGGCCTGATTGCTTTTCTTTTGAAGGGTTTCATTATTAAAACTTTTGAAAAACTTCTCAACAAGGCTAGCAATTTGCAGGAAGAGGCTCCTAGGATACCATTCTCACGAGAGCAGCCTGAAGATAAGAAGAGTCCTAAGTTGGTGAAAACTTTTGAGAAGAAAGTTGTGGTCTCAGCAGTTGACAAAGGGAAGAGTCCAATTATTAGTCAGTCTAGTGCTCCACCTCCACCACAACCACCTCAGAAGCAGTCATTTCAGATAATTCCTCAACATACTAGAGATCCCGCCTTCGTCCCTTTAGAGAGAGATTGACAAAACCTTATCCATTTAAAAGGGAGTAGGTAAAAATTTTTTTTAAGAGTTTATTAAATAAGCAGGATTTCCAGTTACCAGAGGCTAGAGGATGAGAGTAAGAAAGAAGATCCTAAATACTGCCCATACCACTGGATGCTTATGAAAATTCAATAGGGATGTTAAGCCCTATAGAACTGGCCCAAGCTAACCAAGAGGGGGGGGGGGGTGAATATGTATTTTAAAAAAAAATTCACAAAGAAGTAAAAATCACATAAACTAAAATCACACCACAAAATTAAGTGCAGAAATTAAAGTGCAGAAGCAAGAAATAAGAACACATAAATTTATAGTGATTCGGTCAACTCGACCTACGTCCATTACCCGGAGGCACCCTCCGAGTATTGCACTACACTCGTGACTCTCCTTTAGCCCCCACAGCTAGGCGGAGAAGCCTTTAACAAAGAACCTCTTTTTTCCACCCCGATAAGGCAGAGAACCTATCTCCTTTACTTCCTCCTGAAGCTGGCAGAGAAGCACAATCAGAAGTTGAATCCTTGCCTCTACCAACCCTTCTACGGATGACAAACTCTAGACGAAGAAGAAGGAGAGCGATCCTTGAAGAAACCCTTGTGAATCCACTCACAAGTTCCCCCTCACAAGATCCTCTCTCTCTCTCTCTCTCTCTCTCTCTCTCTCTCTCTCTCTCTCTCTCTCTCTCTCTCTCTCTCTCTCTCTCCTCAAGGTCTTCTCAGGTCAAGGCAGCAGCAAAAGATTGTTTAAAAAGATTGAACAAGAGATCTTAAATAGAAGAGCTTCAAAGAAGCTCATTAATTGCGAGTTGCTGACAATATCGTCCACACAGATATGGACATCATTCTGGCCAATCAGTACAAATCTCAGAAGATCGGCCAGAGCATTGCCCTGAATAAAAATTGGATGATTTCAAAATTTGCTTGATCATCCAGGATGATCTCACGATCGTCCAGGCCGATCAGTTCAAATCAGAGGAAAATCATCCAGAGCATCGCCCTGAATTTGTGCTGGCCGATATTTATTGTCCAGAAGTAACTAAGGTTTTTGAATAGATCATCCTGGCCGATCCTGAGATTGTCCAGGCTGATATGATCATATCAATAATCCTTAATTACTTCATTGATTTGTCTGAATAATTAAGTCATAATTGTGAATATCGTTCAGGCCGATCCAAGATCGTCCTGGCCGATTGCCAAAAATACAAATACCTTAATTATTTATGGTGGCAATTTCTTTCTATTTTGAGCTTATCGTCCTGGCCAATACAAGTATCGTCCAGGACGATCAGTTAATGATGACTGTCTTAATTAAGAATCCTGAATATAATCTCTATTTTAAACTAGATTGTCCAGGCTGATACAAATATCATCCTGGCCGATGTGAGTAAAAATAGAAATTCTAAGTCTCTCAAGTGTGTGTGTGTAGGGTTACTTAGCATCAGTCTTTTTGAACACTACAAATAGACTCAAGAAGAGAAAAAGTAAAGTATAGACTAACTCAACCCTAACCTATGCAAACTTGAACTGGCTTCATTTGTTCGTCCGATCTTTTATTCCTGAAAAGTTAGAAGTAACATACAGTCCAAGAGAATCAATAGTATTTGTCAATCATCAAAACATAAGTCATGAAAATAGATTTGCAACAATCTCCCCCTTTTTGACGATGACAAACACAAGTAGGAAAATCTCAGTAAAAACAGCAATTCATTAAAATTTCAAAGTTACAAGCACATCAACTTTTCCTACCACATCCTACTCCCCCTTCTGTCATCACAAAAAGAGGGTCCTAGACACACAAAAAGAAAAAGGAAACAACACAATAGAAACTAAAAAAAACTATAAGACAAACTATAGAAAATAGAAAATAGAAAACAGAAAACAAAGATTAAAAAAATGAGGGACCCTGATCATCAGATGGAGGTGGTGGAGGTGGCTGTTGAAAGTAGCTAGCTAGTGTAGTAAACTGAGCATTGAACCAGGTGATGTCCTGGTCATGCTGCAGATGGTGAGTAATGTAGCTATCAAAATGGGCTAAGTCCTCTGTGCGGTGCTGCTCGTAGCGGGCCATGTCCTCAGAATGTTGTTGCTTTTGTGCAGCAATATAAGCGTCGAAGCGGGTCTCCCATCAAACAAACCTCTCTACTAATTGGTCAAGGTGTGAGTAATGTTGAAGAGGAATAGAATCAGGAACAGGAGCGGGAGCGGGAGCCTCCTCCTCCTCAGCCCCTCGAGGTTCCTCATCCCTTGGGTTGAGATGAGTAATATGAAGGGTATTGAAGGAACTGTTTTAGTAGAAGAGAGTTGGGAGGTTAGGAGGAGTAGAATATTGAAGTTGATATTTAGTTTCAAGGACAAAGG
This sequence comes from Dendrobium huoshanense, assembly GCA_016618105.1. Taxonomy (NCBI): domain Eukaryota; kingdom Viridiplantae; phylum Streptophyta; class Magnoliopsida; order Asparagales; family Orchidaceae; genus Dendrobium; species Dendrobium huoshanense. The sequence continues at coordinate 61,841,276 of CM028359.1, read as the reverse complement.
CTATGAGGTGTCCTAAAGCCAGACTGGGTTTCCTCTTATGACCTGGATCGCGGATTGTGGTTAAATGATCAATGTACCGAAAAATTAAGTCAGCAGTATTAAATTCTCGATGAGCCATGATGTAAAAAATAGTCAGAGAAAGTAGAGGAGTGATGTGGATTCGGTCCCCAGCTTTTGGAATAACGGAGGTTCGAAGGACATGCTGAATTATCCTAGCATCTTTGACTAAAGAGCTAGTCTCTCCAACATGAAAAGGTGCATTAGTTTGGCGAAGAAAATGATTTATCGTGGACCAGTAAAAATCAGGATCTGAAATGATTAAGTATAGCTTATCCCCGGTGGTGGATAGCTGTAGAAGTTTAACACAGTCCTGATATGTGATTTCGATGGGGCGTCGATTCACATAGGAGGTTAGGGCTGTGAAGGTAGGATTTATGTGAAAATTTGTAAAGAATTCACGAAGAAGCTCAGAATGAAACAAAGAGAAGTGTGAGAGAAAAGATCCATTACCGGATACGAAAGGTGAACAGGATTGATGATTATGGAGACAGTTATCCCACATTCTTTATATCGATGGTAAGCAGCTTCATCTTCTGCCTCTCTGAAACGAGGGTCAATCCTAGCCCTCGAAGAACTCCCACAAGTTTGTCGAACTCATTTCCCACCATCCATAGTAAGGAATTAGTAAGAAAATACAAGAGAAGAAGAGGTGTGAGGTGAAAAATAGGGCTGGAATGGCCTGAATTTAAATAAACGGCCATATCATCTAGGCTGATCATAGAATCGTCTAGGACGATATGGTACAATAATTGCGTACAGGTCGATTGGTCAAAAAGGCAGTCCGATCTGTCGGGCCGATCATATATCGGCCAAAACGATTAGACACAGGTGATCGTCCCAAGGAGTCAAGCCGGATGACCGTTGAAAAACCAGATCGTCCTGGCCGATTAGGTGTATCGTCCAAGACAATGCATAATAATTGATCATACCGACCGAAGTTAAAATGTTTTAAATTTGTGTCTCATGTATCGTCCATGACGAACAGTGGATCGGCCAGGACGATTATCCAATAATGGATCGTCCGGGGCCAATTTTAAGGATTTAAACATGCTGACACGTGGATCGTCCAGGATGATCTAGTGTATCAGTCAGGACGATGACCATAAATGCATCGCCTAGGACGAAAATGGTATCGGCCAATACTATCATCATGATTGCAACAGAGTTCGATCAAATTGTCCAGGATGATAAATTATCGTCCAGGATGAAGAGTTATAGCAAGCACAGAAAAGTTCAGCAGATGGAATTTTGAAGAAAATTTATCCTATCGTCCAGGATGATATGAGAATCGGTCAGGATAATGTGACAAGAGATTTGAATCCAAGGAAAAAGTTGATGATCAAACAACAACAACAACAACAACAAGCCTTTATCCCACTACGTGGGGTCGGCTACATGAACCCTTTTTCTCCATTATGTCCTATTAAAAGTCAAATTCTCATTTAAATCTAATAAAGAAGGGTCATTCCTAATATTTTCTAACCAAGTCTTTTTAGGTCTACCCCTACCTTTCTTAACATAAGTCAAATCTAATACCTCTACTCTCCTAACTGGGTCATCGAAAGGCCGCCGTTTTATGTGACCAAACCATCTAAGGCGACTCTCTCTAATCTTTTCTTCTACTGGAGCTACTCCAACCTTTTCACGTATATGCTCATTTCATATCCTATCTCTAAGGGTAAAGCCACTCATCCACCTGAGCATCCTCATCTCTTCCACACTTAACTAGTATTATGCTTCTCTTTTAATGGCCAACATTCAGCACCATAAAGCATTGCAAGCCTCACTACCATCTTATAGAATTTTCCCTTAAGTTTGAGGGGTACATTTCTATCACATAACAAGCCCGATGCATTCCTCCACTTCAACCATCCAACTTGAATTCTGCTGATAATATCCCCATCTATTTCACCATCACTCTGAACAATAGATCCAAGATATCTAAAATGTGTACTCTTAATAATGACTTGATCGCCCAAAGTCACAATCCCCTCACTAGATCAATTACTACTAAAATTACACTCCATATATTCTGTTTTAGATCTACTCAAGCGAAAACTTTTAGAATCTAAGGTTGACCTCCATAATTCAAGTTTACCTTCAACTCCCTCTCTAGTCTTATCAACAAGAAGAATATCATCAGCAAAAAGCATATACCAAGGTACATCCTCTTGCAAATGTTTAGTGAGAACATCCATGACTAAAGCAAAATGATTTGGGCTTAAGGCTGATCCTTGATGTAACCCAACCAAAATAGGGAAATACTTAGTCAATCCACCTTGTGTTTGAACACAAGTAATAGCTCTTGCATACATATCTTTAATGATTTGAATATAAGCATAATTGACTACTTTCTTTTCAAGAACTCTCCATAGCACTTCTCTTGGAACTTTATCATATGCTTTTTCTAAATCAATAAATATCATATGTAGATCCTCCTTATTTTCTCAATATTTCTCCATCAAACCTCGTAATAAATGTATGGATTCCATAGTCGACCTACCCAGCATGAATCCAAATTGATTATGAGAAACATTAGTATCACGCCACAACCTATGCTCCATAACTCGCTCCCAAAGTTTTAAAGTATGACACATTAACTTAATACCTCTATAATTCACACAATCTTGTGCATCACCTTTATTCTTAAAAATAGGAATTAACACGCTCATTCTCCACTCATCTGGCATCTTTTTACTCTTCAAAATAGTATTAAAAAGTTTAGTAAGCCATAAAATTCCTTCTCTTAAGCATTTCCACACCTCTATTGGAATATCATCAGGCCCAACAGCTTTTCCACCCTTCAGTTTCTTTAAAGCCTCTCTAACTTCAGTTTTACTAATACGCCGATAAAAACAGAAATATTTATTTTCATTTAGGGTGCTAAGGTCATTATAGTCAATCTTATATTCACAATCTTATGATCAAATCCCTCAAAAAATAAATGACTCACAATACAAAGCTAAAAACAACAAAAAGGCAAAAAATTAAAAGAAAACTAAAGATTTTTTTTTTTGTTTTTGGTTAAACATTTTTTTTTGTTTTAGCAAAGTATCCATATGACAGATTTTTCAAACAATTCAATTTTAGAGATTCAAAAGATCAAAGAGTTAACAAGTCAAAATCTGAAAAAGGTAGAATATCCGATCTTGTTAATCCCTAACTCGGACTTCTTTCAGAGCAATAATCATCCTTTCAAAAACAAAAGGTCTAACTCATAAAATATTTACTGGGTAAAAAGAAGATTCAATCAAAACTTGGTTACAAAGAAAATATCTTATAAATAATATACCAAAGTAATTTATCTCAATCATGGAATTTTAAATCAAGCCTTTGAAAGCATCAAATAATTAATGATTTTTATAAGTTTTAAGAGTTCAGAAAAGAGATAATAGCTTGTATTTAGTGGGCTCATTTTATGCCTCTTGTATCTTTGTTTTGGCTCTTTCAGCATCTTGATTTTTGATACACATTTGTGTATATATATATTTTTCATTTCAAATTTGCTTCTTTTCCACTTTCCTCCAACTAATGGGCAAAGAGAATAGGAAGTCCAAATTCTAAAAGAAAAGTAGCATTTAATTTTTTTTTCAAGCTAAGTTCTCTTTAACAAAACCCTTAAAAAGAACCTTAGTTGTGAGTATATCCTCCTAATATTAGAGAATAAGAGCTCTCTCTCTAACATAGGGAAGAACAAGTCACAAAACAAAATCATAATCATGTGATAAATGCAATGGTAAGATTTCATTTAACTTGAAAGATATATAAGAACTTTGGATATTACGCACAAGATAGATTATGGTAGCAAGATAAAAAGAATCTTAGTTTCAAAAATCAGTTGTTCATATGAGATAGACTTTTGTCTAGAAAAGAAAATTATGTTACTAAAAGAGGTTAGAGGGAGGGAAACCATCAACGGTGTTTCTCCGTTTGACCAATTTAGATATGATAATCAATGGCTTTAAATCTCCAAAATCTAAAAGCTTAAAAAAATACTAATCATATAGAAAACCAAACATAAAAGCAAAGCAAAAACAAAACAGTCTAAAACACCAAAAAGCTAGCACACAACAAAAATGACACAAAACTAATTAAAAAACATTTCAAGAAATTTCAAAGCATCAAGTTTAAGCAATTATGAGCTGCGAGCCTCCATATGTCTAATTAACCTATGCTCTCATGAGGTCTTTGGTGAGAGCACCCCTGCAAAGCTCAATAACAGACAGATTTTGGAACCCAAACTGGTTTGGGTCCCTTCTCAGTAAAAGTAGAATACAATGCAGGTGTGTTATACTGTAAATCATGTACCTTAGGTTTCCATACCCAATGTGTACTATGGTGAATGGTGCAAGTGTGTGAGATGTGTCCTAACATGCCACAAGAAAAAACATTTAACTCAAGGAAAAGAATTTCTTAAATGGTTTGAGTTATAATGCCTATTCCTAGGTCTTGGCTTTTGATCAAGAGTATGTATCATCCAAGTTTTCTTAAGTGTAGACAATTCATTTTTAATCCTCAAGTTTATATTTTTAGAACATCATTCTCAACCCTCAAGCTTTTCTCTTTCTCTTTAGATTTCTTAAAATCAGATTGAAGAGAGGTGTGTGAAACTTTTAATGCTTCATTCTCATCAATTAATTCCGAGTGCTTTTTTTTTCAAATCATCAAATTCATCAAGAAGAACCATGTGATTAGAATCAATCATTGAATGATCTTTAAGAATAACTTCATACTCTTTTTGTAAATTCACAAGTTCCAATTTTAAGTTAGCATGAGTCTTCTTAAGTTTTTTGTATGATGCATTGATTTTCTCACAAATCTCAAATAATTCATCATAGGATGGTTTACATACCTCTTCCTCTTCACTTTGCTCAAGATGATCTTCCCCCATTAAGGACAGGTTTGTTATCTCTTCTTCTGGTTCAGTCTCAGAGGAATCAGTACCAGATTCTGCCCAGAACGCCTTTTTGACTCTCTTATTGTCCTTCCTAAACTTAGGTTTCTCCTCACCCTTTTCTTTTTCCTTGCTCGAGTGATCTTGAAGTGTAGGACAATTGGCTTTCACATGTCCAGTCTTCCTGCATTCATAACAAATGACATCAGAAGATCCTTTAGAATATTTATGATTCTTACCTTTTCTCCAATGATGCTTTTACTTCTTCCTTAGAAAGCTTTTGAATTGCCTTGTGATGAAGGCAACTTCATCGCTCTCAGACCCGAAAGAATCAGAGTCTGATTTGTGCGCCTTCAGTGCAACTATTTTCTCATTCTTCTTCTCACCTGCATCAAGATTTCTTTGATTCACCCCTTGCTCGTAAGCAATGAGTTAGCCAAGTAAGTTATCAATAGAATAAGTGTTCAAATCCTTAGATTCAGTTATTACAGTGATTTTAGCATCATATGACGAAGGCAAGCATCTCAAAATCTTATTTACTTTTTCATAGTTTGAAAGTTCTCTTCCTAATGCATGTAGTGAAGTGACTATCTGTGTAAACCTAGTATACATGTCAGAAACAGATTCAGATGGTTTCATACAAAAAAGTTCATAGTCATACAAGATAATATTTAAACGAGATTGTTTCACTTCATTGGTTCCTTCATAAGTGATACATAACCTATCCAAATCTCTTTACCAGTTGAACAAGTAGAAACACGCATGTAATCCTCATATTTTAAAGCACAGAAAAAATAGTTTAAACATTTTGCATTTAATTGGGCTAAGTCTCTTTCATCAAAAGTCCATTCAGTAAAAGCAATTTCAGTTTTAACACCATTAACTTCATGAGAATGTGGAGAATAACCTTCTTTGATAAGCATCTACATGAGATAATCAGTAGATTGTAAAAATGTTGACATGCGGGTTTTCCAGAAATCAAAAGGTAGGTTATCGAACAGGGGACGTCCGGTAATAGAATACCCTTCCGTAGTATTATAATTCCCAAAGTTAGCCATGGATAAAAATTCAAAAAGTTTTCAAACTAATTTTTATGAATCCCGCTTTGATACCACTTGAAAGTTTGTTGGGGATATTAAGCCTTATAGAACTAACCTAAGCTAACCAAGAGGGGGGGGGGGGGGGGTGAATTGGTATTTTAAAAAAAAATTCACAAAGAAATAAAAATCACATAAACCAAAATCACACCACAAAATTAAGTGCGGAAATTAAAGTGCGGAAGCAAGAAATAAGAACACATAAATTTATAGTGGTTTGGTCAACTCGACCTATGTCCACTCCCCAGAGGCGCCCTTCGAGTATTGTACTACACTCGTTACTCTCCTTTAGCCCCCACAGCTAGGCGGAGAAGCCTTTACAAAGAACCTCTTTTTGCCACCCCGGCAAGGTAGAGAACCTATCTCCTTTTGCTTCCCCCTGAAGCTGGCAGAGAAGCACAATCAGATGCTGAATCCTTACCTCTACCAACCCTTCAATGGATGAGAAACTCTAGACAAAGAAGAAGGAGAGCGATCCTTGAAGCAACCCTTCTGAGTCCCCTCACAAGCTCCCCCTCACAAGATCCTCTCTCTCTCTCTCTCTCTCTCTCTCTCTCTCTCTCTCTCTCTCTCTTTCTCTCCTCAAGGTTTTCTCAGGTCAAGGAAGCAGCAAAAGATTGTTTAAAAATATTGAACAAGAGCTTTTAAATAGAAGAGCTTCAAAGGAGCTTATTAGTTGCAAGTTGCCGACAATATCTTCCAGTCCGATATGGACATCGTCCTAGCCGATCAGTACAAATCTCAGAAGATCGGCCAGAGCATCGCCCTGAATGCAAACTGGACAATTTCAAAATTAGTTTAATTGTCTAGGCTGATCAGTTCAAATCAGAGGAAAATCGTCCAGAGCATTGCCCTGAATTTGTGCTGGCCGATATTTATCGTCCAGAAGTAACTAAGGTTTTTAAATAGATCATCCTGGCCGATCTTGAGATCGTCCAGGTCGATATGATCGTATCAATTATCCTTAATTACTTCCTTGATTTTTCTAATTAATTAAGGCATAAATGTGAATATCGTCCAGACCGATCCAAGATCATCCTGGCCGATTGCCAAAAATACAAAATACCTTAATTGTTTATGGCGGCAATTTCTTTCTTTTTTGAGCTTATCGTCCAAGACGGTCTGTTAATGATGTCTGCCTTAATTAAGAATCCTGAATAGAATCTCTATTTTAAACTAGATCGTCTAAGCCGATATAACTATCATCTTGGCTGATATGAGTAAAAATAGAAATTCTAAGTCTCTCAAGTATGTGTGTGTAGGATTACTTAGCATCAGTCTTTTTGAACATTACAAATAGACTCAAGAAGAGAAAAAGCAAAGTACAGACTAACTCAACCCTAACCTATGCAAACTTGAACTGGCTTCGTTTGTTTGTCCGATCTTTGATTCCTAAAAAGTTAGAAGTAACAGACAGTCCAAGAGAATCAATAGTGTTTGTCATTCATCAAAACATAAGTCATGAAAATAGATTTGCAACAGCTTAGTTACCCACTCGATGACTATGTTGTGTTCAAAGATTGGCTTGAGAGGAACTTCATTCAAGGTAATATTATAATTCCTAAAGAGTATTTGGTGAATCCAGAAAAGGCCTCAGTCAAAACTATCTCAGGTAACCTTCCTAACTCTTCTTTTTCAATCGAAGATGGTTAGGACATTGCTCTGTCCTAGGCATTTAAAAAGTCGATTAACAAATATTTTCATCTTTCATAATAGCTGACTACGACAGCCTAGGGCCCAATGTGGGAAGTTGACCTGGACGCTTAGCAGGAGGATGTTGAGCCACTTCCTCTCCAGTATTCATACGAACTACTGTGAAATATGTAAAAGAAAAGAGAGGTAATTTTGTGGAGAGGGAGTGTGTTGATGAGAGATGTATTCGAGTGGCGGATGGTGGTTTGAAAACCCTTTCCCCTCACTTGTTACCTGACTTTTACTTTTCCCCATCAAAGGCAAAGGGTCAAAAGATGAATAAAAAACATCATTCTACCTCTGTCTTGATGATTAGCCATAAGTCTGAAATGCAACTCGATGACTCTCTTATTTTAAATCAAAATTCTGGTGAAGTGACTCTCAATGTCAAACAAACTGACCTTCCCAAGTCGAACACTCAAGGAGATGTCAATTGTGAAACCTTATCAGAAAGTGATTTCCCCTAATTTAATTTTTAGGGAAGTCCTATCGAGATAGAGTTTTCAGATTCTGACTCTCTTTCGGGAAATGACGATCCGATGCATACGGTGCGTGTAGACATTGCTCTAATTTGCCCGCCCAAAGATATCGAGAAGGTTCAACTTCGTGGCGGTAAAGTCTTGCCTCCTAGGCTTCCCCCACATGATAAAGCCAAGCAATCCACCTTCGAATATCTAAATCCAAACTCCCCTCAATAATCTAAATTTCCTTTAATTCCTCCAAGTTTTGAGTCTATCATTTGCGAAGGTTAATTATAATGTCCTTGCCCATCTTAGGACGTTGCTAGCCAAATTAAGTATTTATGATGCCCTCCTTTAATCAAAACACTTCTCGACCCCGTGATTTGCCTAGCCCAATTGGCTTCAACTTCAAAAGATGAGGCACTTTACTTCAAAGAGGTCCCTGGAGTTACTTTTTCAGACGAAGACTTGCTCTTCGGAACTGTCGCACAACCATCCCCTTATTACTATAGATGTGGAAAATTTCAAGTTATCAAGAGTCCTCGTTGATCCGTTTGCATTGGTCAATGTAATAAACTTAAAAAGCCTCGCTTACCTTAGAGTTGATACTAGCAAGCTTTCAACCGATAAGTTGGTGCTTCGTGGGTTCAACGAAAAAGGAGAGAGTGCTTTAGGTTCAATCACTTTGCTCTTAGAGATAGGAAAATTGAAAACTGAAGCTAAGTTTCATATAATTGATTCGGCAACATCCTTTAATGCTCTTCTAGGTAGACCTTGGATCCACGAATATAGAATGGTTCCATCTACCCTACACCAATGCGTCAAGTACCAACAAAATGACATTGAACATGTGATTAAGGGTGATCTGTAACCATTCTCTATTTAAGAAAGTGGGATCTATGAGGATGCCACATATTTTATACCAAAAGGGTCCTCGTCCCGTTCTAAGTTTGAGATCAAAATTGAGGAGAAATTGGCTGGACAAAAATCCAACCAAGAAAAAGAAAAAGAAAAAGAAAAAGATAAAATCACCAATCAAGAAATGATACAGTCGAGTAGTGAAGTTGATTTTGATATCATTATTCTTAGGCCTCTAAACAAATTACCTCAAAGAGGTGGGAGGATGACTGTAAGGGCACGGGGTCAGGGTGGTGCTTCATTAGATAGGAGAATAACACCTGTGTATATTGAACGAGAATCAGATTCTGATGGTGAACCCAAAAATCAAGGTGTTTCACTCTCTCTTGACTACAAGAATATAAATACTCCTCCAAAATTTGATCTCACCTTAGACCAAGACAGTGACTCTGAGGTAGATAACTCGAAAGATAAAAGTGATGAGCATGAATTAACAATGTATGAAAAGCTCAATAGGAGGATTGATGCCCTTTCCCTGTCCCCACTATCAGACGGCAGTATTGTCGGGTTAGAGGTTAAAGTGGCCCCCAACCTAAACGGTGAAATAAAGGAAGTCCATAAATTCTTTCCTGACTCATCCTCCGCAAGGGCTGAAGAAGATGTAACCCTTGAGGTGGCTGATTTTAATTAATTAAAAGAATTACCTTTACGCTACTTCTCTGTTTGCGTGAAAAATACTTTCTCCAAAGGTCCTGTGCCGTATCTATGGACTAAGGGTCAAACAAGATACCCTGAAAATATTATGCAAACTAAGATCAAGAAAAATTCATTGGCTGGTATCAGCTTTGGAACTGTTAGTTCATTTATTGATGATGAATATTGCTTAATGATAACTTACCATAATGAATCTCAAAATGTCCCTACAGATGCCGTCGGTCCCCTCGATGGGCTCTATTTAGAGACTTTAGATGATCCCGATGAACTTCATGTTTGGGATGCACCCCCTAAATTCGAAAAGGAAATTAAATCGATGGTCGACGAGTTAAAGGAAATTAACCTGGGAACTGATGATGACCCCTGCCCTAATTTCACATGCAACTTGCTGAGTGAAAGTGAAACTCAAGATTTGATTTAGTTATTGTCTGAGTTCTGAGATTGCTTTTCCTGGACATACGACAAAATGTCGGGTTTGTTCGTTGAGGTAGCGGTCCACAAACTCGGAGTTCGACATAATGTTATTACTGTCAAATAAGATCCTCAGCGTATACACTTAGAGATCGAGCAACAAGTCATCTCCGAAGTTAAGAAATTGACTGAGGCCAAATTCATCCGAGAGGAATAATACCCCTCTTAGGTGGCCAACGTCGTACTAGTTCGGAAGAAGAATGGTCAAATTTGAATTTTTGTCGACTATAGGGATTTGAATAAGGCATGTCCTAAAGATGAGTTCCCTCTACCCATACCAGAACTTATGGTGGACATTACCTCCTCACATGATATTTTCTCCTTTATGGATGGCTCATCTGGTTATAACCAAATCAAGATGGCCCCAAAAGATGAGAGAAATACTGCGTTCAGAACTCCCATAGGGATCTTTTGTTATAAGGTGATGCCATTTGGCTTGAAGAATGTTGGAGCAACCTACAAGCGGTCCATGGCTCATATCTTTGACGATTTAATCCATAATCAAGTCAAATGCTACATTGATAATTTAGTTGTCAAGAGTAAAGTCAAAGAGGCTTACCTATATAACTTAAGGATTGTATTTGAACGATTATGCCACTATGATTTAAAAATGAACCCCTAGAAATATGTCTTTGGTGTCACTTCGGGGAAATTCTTAAGATTCGTAGTGAGGTACCAAGAAATTGAGATCGACCCTGCTAAAATTGAAGCCATCTTAGATATGCCATCTCCTAAGAGTCTTACTCAGTTAAGATCTATACAAGGTAGATTGGCATATATAAGGAGGTTAATTTCCAATCTTTCCAGGAGACTTCAACCCTTTTCTATTTTTGTGAAGAAAGATACTAAATTTGTATGGGACGAGAAGTGCTAGAATGCTTTTGATAACATCAGATAATACTTTTCTAACCCGCTAGTTCTAGCTTCCCTGATTCCAAGAAAACCATTGATCCTCTACACTGCAGCCTTAGACGAGTCCTTAGGTTCCATGTTGGCTCAAGTCAATGATGAAGGGAAAGAGAATGTCCTCTATTAGCTTAGCCGAAGACTTCTCCCTACCAAAATTCGAAACCCATCAATTGAGAACATTTCCTTGCTTTGGTTTTTGCGGCCCAAAAACTAAGGCATTACTGCTTCCCACTCGATCAATTTGATTTCTAGAGTTAATACTTTACAGTATCTTATGACTCGACCTACGTTATTAGGATTCTTGGCTCGCTAGTCTATGATACTACTGCAATTTGAGATTACTTTCATTCCCTCCGTGCTGTAAAAGGACAGACCGTTGCTGATTTCCTGGCAGCACACCCGCTGCCGACGGATTCTTCTTTGAATGATGATTTACCTGACGAATAAGTCGTGAGTTTGAAGAAATCTGAAGAAGGTGTCTGGGAGCTATATTTTGATGGTGCGGCATCCTCCCGCCGGAATGCAACCCAACAATCTATAATCCTAAAAAAGGCTAGAGTTGGCTTAATTTTTATAACGCCGGAGAGAGGGATGAAGCATTTTTCCTAATATTTATCAGAGTCTTACATGAATAACGAGGATGAATATGAAGCTCTAATAACTGGTTTGGAACTTATAATTTTGATGGATATTAAAGTGATTAAGATCTTTGACGACTCTCAATTGGTGATTAACCAAGTTAACCTATAAGGTCTTGAATCCTAATCTCTTAAAATACCACCAATACATCCTTCACTTACTTGAACAAATTCTTATCGTGACTCTATATAGGGTTCCCTATAGAAATAATTCTGCGGTGGATGTCTTAGCAAAACTTGCAAAGGAATTTGCATGCCCAGAGGAAGATTCCATCCCTATAGAGATTCAGGGATGCAAAGCCCTCTCTCCTATAGATTTGGAATATATTAGTAAGAAATCTCTCCAAGTCCTTTCTACCTCTTTGATGACTGAAGAAGAAGGCGATTGGAGATGACCTTAATTAATTACCTTTAAGAGGGAAAACTTCCCTAGGATAAATCTGTCACGACCCGACCCGACCCGAGACGGATCCCGTTCGCACCGGGCCGCGACGGAGAAGCTAACCAGGATCTAGCTTTGGAATTTGGTTCAGAACTGAATCTTCCAAACATTTAACTCAAAAAGACAAACACAGACAGAGCTACTAAAACATCAAATGCAGCGGAACAAAAGATCTATCTGATTTCATTTTTCCTCAAAACAATCATCTACAAATACAGTACATGGCTTTTAGACAGGAAGGAAGACAGAACAGAAAAGCCATGACTGTACAAAAATTAAAAGGTACAAAACAATACCTATACTGATCAGACTCTGAACTAATCCTGGACTTCCTTTCCTTTCCCAGAACCTGAAAACCACCAGAAAGCAAGGGTGAGCTCAACAGCTCAGTAAAGCAACAAACCTCCAATCAAAATCCTCAGAATCTCAAAACCAATACATCAGATAAATCCGTACAGAAATTAGAACGAAATCGGGCATATATCAAATCAAACAGAATTGTACGGAAACAGAAGTCGTATCAAATCAGAAACAGAACAGAGCAGATATATCAGATCAATAGAATCAGAATCGTACAAAATCAGAAGTTCAGATCATATCGGAACAGAACAAATCGTATCAGAATCATATCAGAATCAAAGATCAGATATTATGTAATTCATAGATAAATTCCCAGACACTGACTGAATCTCGTATGATTCAAGCCCCTTATGCCTCCCTTTGTGCTCACGGCACCAAAACAGATGTGCTTATAGCACCAGAATACATATATAGTGCTTATAGCACCTAAACAGATTTTCCTCGGATCCGGAACAGAACAGATATCAGATTTCATATTGAGCTCATTTCAGAATTCCCAGACACTAACTAAATCTCATAGGATCCAGGCCCCTTATAACTCCCTTTTTATAGCATATACAGATAGCATATCAAATCAAAAGATTTCCGAACAAAACAGAAATTACTTAAAAATCGGGCAGCACAACGGCAGTATACAGAATTTACACAATTTTCCTAAAAATCAAAATTCACCAAATTCGCACAGAATATAGATATCAACATTTCAGAATATTTATTTTACTGCACAGATAATTTCCAAGTTCACGGAAAAATCCAGTCGACTAAAAACACAGTCGAACCAAAAATACCCGGACAAAAATCTTCAGAATATAACCAAAATGTGCACACTCGGCACTTCAACAAAATACAGAAAGTTACGCGGTAAAAACTAAACAAGTCAGAAATTACAGACGAAAATCACGAACAAAACTTAATTCCGGACAGATAATACCGCCAAAAGCGACGGTTCTGAAAATTGAGAAAGTCAGATTGTGCCTTACCTCGTGCACAGCAATTTCCTCAACAGTCACTTCGGACGAAAACAGACCGGCGTCGCCCGAAAATCCACTTTTCCACTTTTTCCTTCATTTTTCTCTCTCCTCAGCTTTTCTCTCTCTTCAAAATATCTCATTTCTATATATATCCAGACTGATCGTCTCGGACGATCGCACTTCGTCCCGGACGATCCATGAAGAGAATTATTTCGTCCAGACGAAAATTATATATCGTCCCCGGCGACGGGTTCTCTGACTTATTTTCGTCGGACGATCCTGATTTCGTCCAGACGAACCATACAGCCAAACATGATTTTTTTTTCTGCACAACCTGTACCGATCGTCCCGGACGATCCAACTTCGTCCGGACGAACCTGGAGCAAAACTGATATTACAAAATCTCTCTCCAACCAGATTAAGAAACATGCCCTATCTTATGCTCTAGTCAACAATTCACTATACCATCGATCATTCGATTAGATGGGGCTACGTTGTTTGGATAAACAGGAAGCCCTGAAAATCGTTAATGAGGTTCATTCAGGACTATGCGCTGCACATCAATCGGGTCCGAAAATAAAATTAAAAATCAAAAGACTTGAGTACTACTGGCCTACAATCATTGACGATTGCATGAATATTGCAAAGCATTGTCATCAATGCCAGGTCTATGGTGTGGTTCTACATCAGCCGCCTAATGTGTTTCACCCTACGATAGCTTCATGGCCCTTCGAAAGTTCAGGCACGGATGTTATCGGGCTGATTGACCCCCCTTCTTCGAGAGATCATCATTTTATATTAGCTACGACTGATTACTTTTCAAAGTGGGCGAAAGCAATTCCCCTGCGTAATGTAACATCCCACCATGTGTTAAAGTTCTTTCGTGACCATATCGTATATTGATTCAGCGTACCCCATATAATCATATAAGATAATGGGTCCGCATTCAAGTCTATGAAAATCAATAGTTTTATAAGATGCCATAACATTAATTGTATACTTGATGATCTATTACCCCCGGGCAAATAGATTGGCTGAGGCCTTTAATAAAACTTTGGTGCAAATTATTAAAAAGACCCTTAATGCTAATAAATGGCAAAGGGATGAGCGATTGGTGGAAGCTCTATTGGCTTATCGCACCACTTATAGAACCACGACCCAATCCATCCTGTTTGCATTAGTGTATGGATCTGAGGCTGTTCTACCCTTAGAGATACAAATTCCTTTGCTCGGAATTATAGTTCAGAATCAAATCACGAATGAACAAAATTCAAAACTGCGGTTGAAAGAACTCGAATGCCTTGAAGAGCGACGTCTCCAAGCTTAACAAAGTCTAGAGTTGTATAAATCTTGAATGGTTCAAGCTCATGACAAGTTAGTGCGACCTAGGACCTTCCAAGTAGGAGGTTTGGTATTGGTCCTTCGGAGGCCTATCTTAGCCCACCGAAAGTTGGATGAGAAGTTTGAACAAATTTGAGAAGGACCCTTCTTTGTAGAGATTGTCTACGAAGGATGCTCGTATCAGCTAGTGGATTGTAAAGGAAATCACCCGATGTTACCTGTCAAAAGGCGTTTCCTTAAGAAGTACTATGCTTGATGTAGCTCGTTTGATCAATCAATAAAATTTTCTTTTTTTTCTTGACTTGCAATTTTGAATCGGTTATGTACGCTCTTTATACTTTTCAATCCCCCTATCATTTCCTTGAGGTTAGGTCCTTCCTTCCCTTAGGATTAGACCCGGTAGTGGTGGAGTACCCCCTTCGTGGCACCATCCTAGTTTGCCAGCTTTGGTTCTCTATGTGGAGCAAGTTTACTCATCATATGACCATCACAGTTAATTTGTCTACTAAGAGTAAGTCTTTTATCAGCATCCTATAGACCTAAGGTTAGGTAATTCCTACCTTGGTTTCCCAGTTAATTTGTCTACTAGGAGTAAGTCTTCTATCAGCATCCTGTAGACCTAAGGTTGGCTGATTCCCTTCCTTAAACCCAAGGTTAGTTGATGCCTACCTTAGTTTCCTAATTGATTCTGTCTATTAGGAGCAAGTCTTCTATCAACATCCAATAGATCTAAGGTTAGGTGATGCCCTTCCGTAGACCCAAGGTTAGGTGATGCCTACCTTAGTGTCCAAGTTAATTTTGTCTACTAGGAGTAAGTCTTCTATCAGCATCCTATAGACCTAAGGCTGGGTGATGCCCTTCCTTAGACCCAAGGTTAGGTGATGCCTACCTTGGTTTCCCAATTAATTTGTCTATAAGAAGTAAGTATTCTATCAGCATCTTATAGACCTAAGGTTGGGTGATGCCCTTCCTTAGACCTAAGGTTAGGGGATGCATACCTTGGTTTCCCAGTTAATTTTTTATTAGGAGTAAGTCTTCTATAAGCATCCTATAGAGCTAAGGTTGGGTGATGCCCTTCCTTAGACCAAAGGTTAGGTGATGCCTATCTTGGTTTCTCAATTAATTTGTCTACTAGGAGTAAGTCTTCTATCAGCATTCTATAAACCTAAGGTTGGGTGATGCCCTTCCTTAGACCCAAGGTTAGGTGATGCTTACCTTAGTTTCCTAGTTGATTCTGTCTATTATGAGTAATTCTTCTATCAGCATCTTATAGACCTAAGGTTGGGTGATGCCCTTCCTTAGACCCAAGGTTTGGTGATGCCTACCTTGGTTTCCAAGTTGATTTTGTCTACTAAGAGTAAGTCTTCTATCAGCATCCTGTAGACATAAGGTTGGGTGATGCCTTCCTTAGACCCAAGGTTAGGTGATGCCTACCTTAGTTTTCCAGTTAATTTGTCTATTAGGAGTAATTCTTTTGGGATCAGAGGGAAGGAACGACCAAGAGAGAGAAGTTCCACAAATCAAGGAAGGATTTGGAAGAACAACTTGAAGATTTCGGGTGCTTGAATTGGAGATGGTAGAAGGTGGCCGATCATCTACGGATGATCGGAACACCAAAGCCGTTTTATCTACCACGAGTCCAATCATGTTGGACTCAAAAGGTAGATTCTCCTTCAAACGCATCTCCCCTCACAATTTTTGGGTTTTAGAAGCTCCTCTTGTGATCAAAGGAAGAGGCTTGTTGGCAAAACATAAGGCCTTGCCGGATTTGAGTAAAGGAAAAGAGGTAATTTCTAACAATTTACCTATATCTCCTTCACTGAATTCTTTGTTTGGAGCAAATGACAAAGAAGCTTCTTCTTCAAAGAGTACTTTTGTTGATATTTTGAAGAACAACAAGGATATTGACCTCAATATCAATAATGCTAATTCTTCTTAAAATTTGGATAATTCAAATGCGTGGATCAAAAAACCACACATTAAAATTACTTGGAATAAAAATATGGATGAGAATGAAGATTTAAATGTGGTTAAATTGGATATGGGGAAAGAAAAATCCAATATTCAAGTTTTAAATAAATCTTTGGTGGTTAAAATTCTTGCAAAAGATGTTCCTTTCTCAAAATGTTCCATTGAATTAAGAAAGCAATGGAAGAAATATGGAGGATTTCACATAACCCTGCTTGGCCTAGATTGGATATTATGTTCCTTTCAAACTCATGAAGCCATGGAAGAAGTCCTCAATGGAGGACCTTAGTTCATAGGAGGTTTTGCAATTGGGTTAGACAAATGGTCTCCCAATTTCTCTCCTAATTCATTGGAGGGTGTTTCTTCCCCATTATGGGTTCGTCTTCCTCACTTACCCCTTCACTGTTGGGATGAGTCCAATATCACTAGAATTGTCTCTAGGATTGGTACTCCATTTCTATTAGATGGTAATATGTTTAGGTGGGGAAGAAGAGAGTTTGCTAGAGCATGTATCCGAGTTAATTTGAACTCTAAACTTCCTACTGGAATATGGGTTGAAGGGTTGCATGGTAGATTTTTTCAAAAATTTGAATATGAGAATCTATCTTCACTTTGTTACAAATGTGGGAGAATAAGACATATTGATTCAGTTTGTTCTTATGTTGAAGAAATTCATTCCATCTCAAATCATACCAACAATCCTTATGGTCCTTGGATGCAAGTGAAATTCAAAAGCATAAAGAAATTAGTGAGAAATAAATTTAATTCCAAGAGTATTTCAGCTTCAATAAAATCTGGAACGGGTCCTCTTCATGAACCATATGGAAATACTCAAGCTTTGATAGACGGGAAAGGTCTAAATCAGATGGTAGATCATGTTGAAGATGCAGGTTTCATTTGCCTAAACGATGAAGTTGCTGATTTAACGGAAGGAGACAAAGTGGAGGTTAATCAAAATTTGAAAAACAAAGCTGTCCAACTTAAGCCACGGGATTCTTGTTTTTTAACAAATCCTTTTATGCTTTGGCTGAGGTAGATAATATGGAAGCTAGTTTGTTAGAAGGAAATAATGAGATTGGAACTGAAATTGTTGAAAATCTGGACATTCAAAATTCAAATTTTGAAAGTTCAAAACTTGAGATGGTAGCTGATCCTCCGACTATTAAAATTTCTGCTCAAAATTCAAAAGACAAGTTGTTGTAATCAAAGGTTGTTGAGGTTCTAGAGCCGGTTTCCTCTCCAACAAATCCACAGAATTCGGAGGCTGAAAAGAAGGATGTTCAAAATTCAGCCTTGACTCCTACAAAGACAACCGATTCTACTCATGAGGCAGTAATTCAGGGAACTCATAAAACAGATTTTACCACAACTACTTTGGCGGCTAATGTTAGTGTAATTGGTAATTACACTCATACTACACTCCTTGATTCTTCCTCTTCTCCATCAGCTATTAGTTTGAATTTTAAAAAGACCATTATTAAAAAAGATAAAAAAAATTTTAAGAATGATTCCTCCGGCTCAAAGCATGTTTTATTCAAAGAACTTCAAGCATTGGGACCGGTGAAAGATTTACCTAGAAGAAAGATGGCGGAACACAAAGAGAAGAACGGTGGGAAAGGTTCTTCTTCCCTCTTAGCTCACTAATATGAAGGAGTCTTCGGTGAAAAGCAACAAATCGGAGTTATTATTGAAGATAGAGAATATGATATTAAAGTTTGGTATAACTATACCAAACTTTTGGAATTTATTATTGAAATGTAATTTTATTTTTAGATTGTATTTCCTCTTTTCTAGTTTAATTTGTTTTTTTAAACTTTGCCTAATTGTTTATGAGATCTTTACTAATTCTTATTCTCTAACTGGATGGGAACTCTGGGATACTAATCAACCTTCGGGTTGTCTTATATTTTGGTATCCCCTGCATCTCAACAGTTTCAAAATAGGAGTTAGTGGATTTCATTACAATTTTAATAAGTTCAAATTAAAAAATTACATTTTAATAATGTCCTTTTTACTGTTAAAAAAAGGATCATTTAGTTCTTTTTACTAGTCTGTATTAGGCTATCTACTTTTTATTCTAATGCAATTTAAGCATTTTCTCAAAAAAAAAAAAAGGAGTAATTCTTCTATCAGCATCCTATAGACCTACAGTTAGATGATGCTCTTCCTTAGACCCAAGGTTAGGTGATGCCTACTTTGGTTTTCTAGTTAATTTATCTACTATGAGTATGTCTTCTATCAGCATCCTGTAGATTTAAGGTTGGGTAATGCCCTTCTTTAGACCCAAGGTTAGGTGATGCCTACCTTAGTTTCCCAATTGATTCTGTCTATTAGGAGTAAGTCTTCTATCAGCATCCTATAGACTTAAGGTTGCGTGATGCCCTTCCTTAGACCCAAGGTTAGGTGATGCTTACCTTGGTTTCCCAGTTGATTAAGTCTATTAGGAGTAAGTCTTCTATCAGCATCCTATAGACCTAAGGTTAGGTGATGCCCTTTCTTAGACCCAATGTTAGATGATGCCTACCTTGGTTTCCTAGTTAATCTGTCTATTAGGAGTAAGTCTTTTATCAGCATCCAATAGACCAAAGGTTAGGTGATGCCCTTCCTTAGACCCAAGGTAAAAGTTTGTTAGGGATGTTAAGCCCTATAGAACTGGCTCGAGGCTAACCAAGAGGGGGGGGGTGTGAATTGGTATTTTAAAAAATTTCTTTAAGCAAAAAGAATGATTATCACAAACCAAATCACCACAAAAACAAATGCGGAAGAAAATAAATGCGGAATCAGTAAAAACCAGAACACAAGGGTTTATAGTGGTTCGGTCAACTCGACATACGACAACTCCACGGAGGCTCACTCTGAGTATTGCACTACCAGCGTGACTCTCCTTTAGCCCCCACAGCTAGGCGGAGAAGCCCTCACAAAAACACCTCTTTTTTGCCACACCCAGCAAGGCAGAGAACCCAACTCCTTTTGCTTCCTCCTGAAGCAGGCAGAGAACCACGATCACTTGCTGAAACTTACCTCTCCCAACCCTTCCAAGAACAAGAGACTCTAGGGAAGAAGAAGTGGAACAATGCTTGGAGCAACCCTTGTGAATCCCCTCACAAACTCCCCCTCACAAGATCCTCTCTCTCTCTCTCTCTCTCTCTCTCTCTCTCTCTCTCTCTCTCTCTCTCTCTCTCCTTTAGGTTTTCTCAGGTCAAGACAACAGCCAAGGATGTTCAAAAAATGTTGAACAAGAGCTCTTAAATAGAAGAGCTTCAAAGGAGCTCATTAATTGCAAGTTGCCGACTTTATCATCAAGGACGATATTTATATCGTCTTGGTCGATCAGTACAAATTTCATAAGATCGGCCAAAGCATCTCTCTGAATGCAAACTTGACGATTGAAAATTTGCTTGATCATCCCGGATGATCTTACGATCGTTCCGGTCGATCAATTCAAATCAGAGGAAAATCATTCAGAGCATCGGCCTGAATTTGAGCTGTCCGATCCAAATCGGCTAGGAGCAACCAAGGGGTTTTGAATGGATCGTCCAGGCCAATCTCGCGATCGTCTAGGACGATGTGATCATATCAATCATCTTTAATTACTCCCATGATTGTCGGATCAATTTAGGCATAACTATACAATATCATTTAGGCCAATTAAAGAATCATCCTGGCTGATTTCCAAAAATACAGAATACCTAAATTGATCATGGCAACAATTTTTTTCTGTATTGAGCATATTGTCCTGGCCGATATAGGTATCGTCCAAGCCAATCAGTTAATTGCGGCTGCCTTAACTAAGAAATCTTGATTAGATCTTCTGTTTTGAACTCGATCGTCCATGATGATATAAATATCGACCAGGCCGATGTGAGTAAAAATCTCTCAAGTGTGTGTGTGTAGGGTTACTTAACATCAGTCACTTCAAATAATTACAATTGACTCAAGAAAGAAAAAAGAAAATACAGACTGACTCAACCCTAATCTTCCCAATCTTGAGCTGGTTCCGTTCCATCCGATCTTTGATTCCTGAAATGTCAGTAGTAGCAGGCAATTGTAGAAAAGCAAGAGTGTTTGCCAATCATCAAAACATAGTCCATGAAACTGAATTTACAACAATCTCCCCCTTTTTGATAATGGAAAAATACTATGATAATTATTTTAAAAACAGTAGTGTAAAATATGGAATCGAAAGTGTAAGCAAACATTCTAAACTACTCCCCTTTTGATATCTCAAAAAGGAGGAGGGAACGAAGAAAACAAATCAAAAGACCCCTTTTTTATTTTATTTTATTTTTGCCCAAGGCATGAATATGATATAACATTCCATGTGATTGATTTTTTTAAAAACTTGTGAGTTAATGAGTTAACATCATCTACAATCCAAAGAACGGTAGAATATCCGATCATGGTTACACTTATCTCGAACTTTCTTTTAGGGTAGAATCATCTTTTGAAATCAATGACCTAACTCAAAGAAAACCAATTGAATATGAGATAAGGATCCCTTCATCACTTGGTTTAAGAAAAAATATCTCATAGAATAATGAACCAAAGTAAATTTGTCATAATCGCAGAATAATCAAAATCAAGCCTTTGATACATGAAAACTTCTAAGTTTTTAAAGGATTTGAAAAGAGAGAAGAGCTTGCTTTTTAGTGGGCTTATTTTATGCCTCTTGTCGATTGATTGGTGCTTTGCGCATCTTTTGCTTTTGGATATATTTTTTCATTTTGGTGTCATTGTGCATCTTTTGTTGGCATCATTGGCTATTTTTTTTTTTTTGCAAGCTTCATTCTCTTTTACAACTTTTAAAAAGGATTCTTAGTTGTGAGTATATCTTCTAGATATTAGAGAATAGGGGTTCTCTCTCTAACATAGAGAAGAACTATCCACAAAACAGAATCAATAACCAAAGACAAGAGTAACGAGGAATCTTGATTTGACAAAAAGACTTTAATCATTATAAATACAAGATATATTTGCTTAAGCAAGTTTTAGAAAAGTTCTTAATTTCATACACAATTTATTAATTTAAAATAGATTTTTGATTAGAAAAGAAAATTATGTCACTAAAATAGGTTAGAGAAAGAGACATGATCAATGAAATATTTTTACCATCTAATAGATAAAGAGATGTAAAACATTGACTATAAATTTTCAAAAGCAATGACAAGACATACGATATCATTTCAGGGATGCTTTTGAAAAAAAAATAAACAAAAGAAAGTAAAACAAATCAAACAAAAACTAAGAGTAAAACAAAAAGAAGAAAAGAAAAGCAAATAAAGGATCAATGTCATGCATTTATGTCAATCACACCCAATCTGGTCCTTAAAGAGCTGAAAGTGTCGAAGGCCAGTGGTTTAGTAAAGATGTCAGCCAGTTAATTTTCAGTTGTCACATGGTGTAACTCAATGTATTCTTTAGTCACATGGTCTTTAATGAAGTGATGCCTAATGTCAATGTGATTAGTCCTTGAATGTTGGATAAGATTCTTAGAGATGCATATGGCACTAGTGTTGTCACAAAAAGTTGAGATGGTGCTTACAGGTAATCCTAAATCCAATACTTGTTGTTTCAACCAAAGGACTTGGGCCACACAACTTTCAAGAGCAATGTACTCAGCTTCAACAGTGGAGAGTGCAATAGAATTTTGCTTCCTACTAGACCAAGAGACCAAAGATTATCCTATGAATTAACAAGTTCCTGAAGTGCTTTTTCTATCCACCTTGCATCCTGCAAAATCAGAGTCATAAAAACTAATAATCTCAAAAGAAGTGTTGTGTCTAGGATACCAAATCCCTAAGCTTTGGGTCCCCAAAAGGTATCTAAAATTTCTCTTAGCTGCAATCAGGTGGCATTCCTTACGATCAGCTTGAAATCTAGCACAAAGGCAAACACTAAATATTATATTAGGTCGGCTCGCAGTTAGGTAAAGTAAAGATCTAATCATGCCTCTGTACTTCTTTTGATCAACAGACTTATCACTTGGGTCCTTATCCAATGGAACACTAGAAGTTATGGGAGTATTAATTGGCTTAGATTTATCCATCTCATACTTCTTCAAAATGTCCTTTATGTATTTTGTTTGATTAAGAAAGGTTCCATCATCTAATTATTTTATACTAAATCCCAAAAAGTATGACAACTCTCTCATCAAATTCATCTCAAATTTTCTACTCATTATTTTGGAGAACTCATCACAAAGTTTCTTATTAGAAGATCCAAAAAGTATGTCATCTACATAAATCTGAACAATGAGCAAATCAACTCCAACTTTCCTAAGAAAAAGGGTGGTGTCTACGCTCCCCTTAACAAACTCCCTTTCTAGTAAGAATGTGCTAAGCCTCTCATACCAAGCTCCTGGTGCCTTCTTTAAACCATACAAAGCCTTTTTAATTTAAAAATATGATTTGAAAATTGGGAACTCTCAAAACCTGGGGGTTGTTTTACAAACACATCCTCTTTTATTTCCTCATTTAAAAAGGCACTCTTAACATCCATTTGAAAAAGCTTAAATCCTTTATAACAGGTAAAGGCTAATAGCACTCTAATGGCTTTCAATCTAGCTACAGGGGCAAAAGTTTTCTCAAAGTCTATCCCTTCTATTTGGTTATACCCCTTAGCCACTAAACTTGCTTTATTCCTAACCACCACTCCAGAATCATTTACCTTGTTCTTAAAGATTCACTTTGTTCCAACTACACTTTGTTCCTTTGGTCTTTCTACAAGCTCCCAAACATCATTCCTAACAAATTGATTCAACTCCTCTTGCAGGGCTAAAATCGAAAACTCATCAGTAAGAGCTTGGTTTATATTGGTGGGTTCAGTCATTGAGATAAAGGAAGAATGGTTCACCTCCTTCCTAAGTCCATGTCTAGTCCTAACTCCATTAGAAGGGTCTCCTAAGATCAAATCCTTGCGGTGACTTGTAGAGTATCTCCAATCTCTAGGGAAGGTGTGAGGAGGTCCAACCCTTTCCTTCAAATCTATATTTTCTACTCCATGGGGGACATCTCCTACTCCTTTAATGTTTTGGTGACCTACTCCATTCTCCAAATTTTCTACTCCAATGGTAACCTCTCCAACATCATCTTCATCCTCAACTCTAGGCTTTTTAGGATCAAACTCATCAAATACTACATGTGTAGTCTCTTCCACCATTAAAGTCCTCTTGTTAAACACCCTAAAAGACTTCCCAACACTAGAGTATCCCAAGAACACTCCTTCATCAGATTTAGGATCAAATTTTCCCAAGTGAGACTTCCCATTGTTGTGAATGAAAACCTTACAACCAAAGACATGAAGGTGGGAAAGAATGGGTGTCCTACCCTTAAGGATCTCACAGGGTGTATTATCTAGTTTGGCTCTAACATTCACCCTATTTAACACATAACAAGCTGTGTTAACCGCTTCAGCCCAAAATTATTTTGGAAGTGACTCAGCAAGCATGGATCTAGTGGCTTCCACCAAGGTTTGATTCTTCCTTTCAGCTATCCCGTTCTGCTGAGGGGTCCTAAGAGCTGAGAAGTTATGGCTAATCCCCTTGTTCTCACAAAAATCTTCAAATCTTTCATTCTCAAACTCTCCCCCATGATCACTGTGGATGTTCAAGATCTCACAACCTAGCTTTTGTGAAACCAAGTAGAAAATGTTCTAAATTCCTCAAAAGACTCATATTTATGTGAAAGAAATCTAGTCCAAGTGAACCTCGAGTAGTCATCAACAATCACCAAACCATAGACTTTCCCTCCCAAGCTAGCAGTGCTAATGGGTCCAAACAAATCCATGTGAAGGACTTCTAAAGGTCTAGAGGTGCTAACATCCTTAGTGGGGTGAAAAGTGGAGGGACTTGCTTTCCTAGTTGGCAGGCATCACAAAGGTGGTCTTTTGAAAACTTGAGTTTGGGGACACCTCTAACTAGGTCCTTTTGGGTCACTTTCCTAAGGGTTTTCATACTAGCATGACATAATCTCCGGTGCCACAACTATGAATCATCAACAACTATTTTTAAGCAAAATGAAGCAGCGCATTCAATGTTATTTAAATCAAGCATGTAGACATTGTTGATCTTTTTTCCCTACAAAAGGGTATTATTACTTAAACTTACAATGCATGAATTTACAAAGAATTGTACGATGAAGCCTTTGTCACAAAGTTGACTGATGCTGAGCAGGTTGTGTTTTAATCCATCTACAAGCAAAACATTTTCAATTGTAAGGTTCTTGGAATTATCAATTATACCCGAGCCTACCACCTTCTTGGTGGTGCTGTCTCCAAGAGTAGCCTTGCCTCCAGTCCTGGACTCCAGCAAAACAAATTGATTGGCATCACAAGTCATATGTCGAGAGCATCCGCTGTCCAAGTACCACATACTCTCATGAGGCCTTTTGTGAGAGCCCACCTACAAAATTATCAAATGTCAGATATAGGAACCCAAACAGGTTTGGGTCCCTTCTTATGAAAAGTAGAATGCAATGCATGTGTGGTATGCTGTAAATCATGCACCTTTGGTCTCCACACCCAACGTGTACTATGGTGAACAGTGCAAGTGGGTGAGATGTGTCTTAGCATGCCACATGAAAAATATCTAACACCTGGAAAAGGATTTCTTAAATGATTTGAGTTATAATGCTTCTTCCTAGGTTTTGCCTTTTGATCAAGTGTTGGTGTCATCCTAGTTTTCTTAAATGTATCCAATTCATTTTGAATCCTCAAGTTAGTAAATTTTAAGGCATCATTATTAATCCTCAGGTTTTTTTCTATCTATTTAGGTTTCTTAAAATCAGATTCAAGTGAGGTGTGTGTGACTTTTAGTGACTCATGCTCTTCAATTAATTCACAATGATTTTTGTTTAACTAATCAAATTCATCAAGTAGAGCCATATGATTTGAATCAATTGTTGAGTGATCTTTAGTCATAATTGCATGCTCTTTTTGTAAGTTCAAAAATTTTTGTTTCAAGCTAGCATGAGTTTTCTTAAGTTTCCTATATGATGCATGAATGTTTTTAGAAACTTCAAGGAGTTGATCATAGGAAAGTTCACATACCTCTTCTTGATCAAGGTTATAAGCACAAGTTTGTTGTCTCATCTTTTAGTTCCGTCTCTGATGAATCCGACATAGAATCCGCCCAAAATGCTTTTTGAAGTCTCTTTTTGTCCTTTCTGAATTTGGATTTGTCCTCACTCTTTTTCTTTCTTGTATGCATCTTACATATAGGACAATCAACTTTCACATGTCTGGGCTTCCTACATTCATAACAAACCACATCAGACAATCCTTTAGAATATTTATTATCATTACCTTTTTTCCAATGATGCTTTTGCTTCTTCCTTAGAAAGCTTCTGAATTGCCTTATGATTAAGGCAAATTCATCGCTCTCAGACCCGGAAGAGTCAGAGTCCAATTTGTGTGCCTTTAGTGCCACCATTTTCTCCTTTCTTTTCTCACCTGCATCAAGATTTCTTTGATTCACCCCTTGCTCGTAAGCAATGAGTGAGCCAAGTAAGTTGTCAATCGAATACATATTCAAATCATTAGATTCAGTAATTGTAGTGATTTTAGCATCAAAAGATAAATGAAAGCATCTCAAAATCTTGTTCACTTTTCATAGTTTGAAAGTTCTCTTCCTAAGGCATGCAAAGAAGTAACAATCTGAGTAAATCTCGTATATAGTTCAGAAATTGATTCATGAGGTCTCATACAAAAAAGTTTGTAGTTATGCAAGAGATTATTCAAACGGGATTGTTTAACTTCATTAGTGCATTCAAAAATGATACACAATTTATCCCAAATTTCTTTACCAGTTTTACAAGTGGAAACACGCATGTAGTCTTCTGATTTTAAAGCATAGAAAAAGCAATTAAGATATTTTGCATTTAATTTAGCCAAATCCCTATCATCTGAAGTCCATTTAGTAAAAGGAAGTGGAATAGTAATGCCATTAAGTTTACCAGTTGGAGGTGTGTAACCATCCTTAACAGGCATTCACATGTGATAATCAGTAGATTATAAAAATATAGACATACAAGTTTTCCAAAAATCAAATGGGATAGTCTCAAATAAAGGTGGTCGGGTAATAGAACACCCTTCTGGTGTATTACGATTCCCAAAGTTAGCTATGGATCAAGATTCAAAAAGTTTTCAAACTTAGTTTTTATGAATCTCGCTCTGATACCACTTAAAAGTTCATTAGGGATGTTAAGCCCTAAAAGAAAGATTATCACAAACCAAATCACCATAAAAACAAGTGTAGAAGAAAATAAATGCGGAAGCAGTAAAAACCAGAACACATGGGTTTATAGTGGTTCGGTCAACTCGACCTATGTCCACTCCCCAGAGGCGCCCTCCGAGTATTGCACTACCAACGTGACTCTCCTTTAGCCCCCACAACTAGGCGGAGAAGCCCTCACAAAAACACATCCTTTTTGCCACACCCGGCAAGGCAGAGAACCCAACTCCTTTTGCTTCCTCCTGAAGAAAGTAGAGAACCACGATCACTTGCTAAAACTTACATCTCTCAACCCTTCCAAGGAAAAGAGACTATAGGGAAGAAGAAGTGAAATAATGCTTGGAGCAACCCTTGTGAATCCCTTCACAAGCTCCCCCTCACAAGATCCTCTCTCTCTCTCTCTCCCTCTCTCTCTCTCTCTCTCTCTCTCTCTCTCTCTCTCTCTCTCTCTCTCTCTCTCTCTCTCTCTCTCTCTCTCCTTTAGGTTTTCTCAGGTTAAGACAGCAGCCAAGGATGTTCAAAAAATATTGAACAAGAGCTCTCAAATAGAAGAGCTTCAAAGGAGCTAATTAATTGCAAGTTGCTGACTTTATCATCTAGGACGATATCATCCTGGTCAATCAGTACAAATCTCATAAGATCGGCCAGAGCATCGCCCTGAATGCAAATTGGATGATTAAAAATTTGCTTGATCGTCCTGAATGATCTCACAATCGACCCGACCGATCAGTTCAAATCAAAGGAAATCGTCCAGAGCATCGCCCTGAATTTGAGCTGTCCGATCCAAATCGGCCAGGAGCAACCAAGGGTTTTTGAATGGATGGTCCAGGATGATCACACAATCTTCCAAGATGATATGATCGTATCAATCATCCTTAATTACTCCAATGATTGTCGGATCAATTTAGGCATAATTATACAATATCATTTAGGCCGATCAAAGAATCGTCCTGGCCAATTTCCAAAAATACAGAATAACTAAATTGATCATGGCGACAATTTGTTTCTATATTGAGCATATAGTCCTGGTCGATACAGGTATCATCCAGGCTGACCGGTTAATTACGACTGCCTTAACTAAGAAATCCTGATTAGATCTTCTGTTTTGAACTCGATCGTCTAGGACGATATAAATATTGTCCGGGCTGATGTGAGTAAAAACACAAGTTCTAAATCTCTCAAGTGTATGTGTGTAGGGTTACTTAACATTAGTCACTTCAAATAATTATAATTGGCACAAGAAAGAAAAAAAATACAGACTGACTCAACCCTAATCTTCCCAATCTTGAGCTGGTTCCGATTTTCGTCCGATCTTTGACTCCTGAAATGTCAGTAGTAGCAGGAAATTGAAGAAAAGCAAGAGTGTTTGCCAATCATCAAAACATAGTCCATGAAACGGAATTTGCAACACAAGGTTAGGTGATGCCTACCTTGATTTTCCAATTGATTTGTTTATTAGGTGTAAGCCTTCTATCAACATCCTATAGACGTATGGTTGGGTGACGCCCTTCCTTACACTCTCAAGATTCTATTCAAAATTGCCATTCGGTCAACACCAATGTGCGCAGCAGTAGTTCCTTCTACTACATACATTGGGGTTCCATTTGTTGACCTCATTTTTATACGAGGTCACTAAGAACCTTCCAGACTCTAAATCAATCCAGACCCTGGGATCTGCTTTAGACCCTAGGATTCTTCCAAATCAACCTAAACTCTAGGATTCTCCAAGATCCAAACCTTAGGATCTATTCTAGGTCCTATGATCCTTCTAGACTCCAAACCTTAGGATCTATTCTAGACCCTAGGATACTTCCAGATCCAAGACCCTAGGATTTTCTTAGACCTATGATCCTTTTAGATTCCTAACTTTAGGATCTATCTAGATCCTCGAACCCTTCTAAACTCTAGATCTTAGAATCCCTTTAGACTCTAGGAAAAATCTAGATTCAAATAAATCAAGATCCCAGATCAATTCAAATCATAAACCAATCTAGACTTCAATTAATTCAATTTTCAAATCAAATCTAGACTTTAAATCTATCAAGACTTTAAACCTATCCTGATCCCAAATCCAGTTCAAACCTTGATTGTGCTTCTATCAAATTTTGATCCTATCCTATCATTCATAATCCTCTCAAATGGTTATAAATGATATAGATAATTCAAATCCACTCATTCAAACTCAAAACCCAATTCAAACCCAGTAATCTAGACCAAAATCCAAGGTTCAAAGGCCTTGTCCTAAAAGCCTTTTCCAAGGATTTTTCAAACACTTCAAAACCTAGTCAAAAGACATCTGATTCAGAGTCTATCACTTGAAAAGTGATAAGATATGTCTCTGGGGGTAACCCTTTAAATTTGAGCCCATTCTGAGGTCTCTAACTCTAGAGGTTGAATTTAAATCCAAAGGTCGTAAAGCCTTCAAATATTTACAGTCCATGCTAGTAGACCTTTCACCTAGTAGAATTTGACCTTGCAGCCCCCTCTAAATCCTTTGATCACCTCCAACACCTTGATATTCACTTATTGAGCAATAGTCTACATCTTTCCATATTCAATTCAAGCCAGAACTGGCTCCAAGTCAAAATGACCAAAATACCCTTAAAGGTTATTATTGGACTTTTGGCCTAGAGTTGGCTTGATCTAACAATCAATTTTTGAAACCTTCCCCACATGATTGGAATCCTCTTGAGCTCAATTCCAACCATGGGTCAACTTGGTTGACCAAGTCAACCAAATTTGACTAAATGACCCATACATACCCTTCCACTTAAACTATTTGGCTAAGACCATTTCAATCCCATTTAAACCCAAGGGTTGGCTCCTTGGACTCCTAAGAGACCTTTCTTGGAGACCCAAGTCTTGGGTTCACTTGTGTTAGCCTCTTGACTTGACCCAAGTGCCCAAAGTGAGGTCCCCTTTGAGCCATTTCTCAACCTTAATAAAATTGAACCCAAACCATGGTGTTATTGGGTCTCCCATGACCCAATACACCTCCCTTAATCATCCCAGCCATTAAGTCCCCTTGGGTCAAGAGTTAGGCTAACCCAAAGTGGCCAAAACCACTTAGGATTAAGCCAACTTCTTTCCTAAGCTCAATTGAACATGTCCAACACCTCCATTAGGTGGTCCTAGGTCCAATACAACTCTCCCATCCAGCCTAGGCCCTGGGTTAACGTGGGTCAAATTTTGGGTTAGCTCAAAGTAACCAAAACCACATGGACCCGAGCCATCTTTGAACCCAGATCAAATTGAACCCAATTACCACTTGCATTAGTGGACTAGACCCAAACCCATCTCCCACTTCAAGCTCAGGGTCTGGGCTAACCTGGGTTGAACCCAATTTGACCCAAACCGAGCATATTTGGATCAACTCGAGCCATCATTGAACCAAGATCAAATTGAACCCAATTTCCACTTACACTGGGTCGACCAGACCCAGACCCATCTCTCACATCAAGCCCAGGGTATGGGCTAACCTGGGTTGAGCCCAATTTAACCCGAACGGAGCCCATTTGGATCAACCAGAGCCATCTTTGAACCCTGATCAAATTGAACTCAATTGCCATTTGTATTGGGTGGAACAGACCCAGAATCATCACCCACATCAAGCCCAGGGTCTGGCCTAACCTGTGTTAAGCCCAATTCAATCCAAACCGAGCAGACTTGGGTCAAACTGAGCCATCTGATCAAATTGAACCTCCCTAGGACAAATTGAGCTCACCTTTTACTCCAGCATGTCTCCATCCTTCTTTCTAGGTCAACCCAACCCAAACCCAGGTCAGTAGTGGCTGGAGCCAATAGAGAATGACCTCCGATGGTACCACCATTCGATCCTAGCCCAAAGCCTTCCAAAGGCTGTGCCTCATCAGCTAGAAGCTCACGAGCCCTCTGGGATGATGTCCCCTTCCACCTGGCACCCATTCGAGGCTCCTCCCAGTCAATCCCAGCCGTCCAAGCTCATGGGAGGTGGCAGAATAGGGCATCTCATCCCAAAATCCCCCATTAAATTCTAAGTATTCAAAATCACTCCCCAGATCTCCCTCCTCATTTTAGTGCCATTCCCCAGCTTCCCAGGCCATCCCGTTGATTTGTTCGAGTGATCTCTGGTGAAAGCTTTCAGCACTGTGCTCGAAGTTGTACCAACGGCCATCCTTCGGTCCCGACGTCTAAAGGAGATCTACTTGCCTTCACCCCCTGAAGCTTCCTGATAGAGAAGCTCATTCGTTGAGACCTTCTCTGTGGTAATTTCTTCTTCCCAAGCTCCCTAGCTAGGTAGTGTGGTCAAGTGTGAAGGAAACCTTCACCTCAGCGGATCTCCACCATTGGATTGGAAGTTCCCTCTCCCCTAATCTTCTCTGTAAAATTTCATTGAAGTTTGCCTGCGGAATAGTTTGGATCACGCTAGAGAAGTCTCACGGTCTCAGGTTCGCACGGGAGGTTGAAGATGAATTCCATATCATTGATTTTAATCAACGGTGCGGATTAGATCATGTGGTCTCGAAGCCCGTTTGATCATAGCCGTCCGATTGTGAATCCGATGGCTACGATTAATCTGATCGTTACCCAGTTAGCCGTCAATGATTGCCCCACCAATCACGATGCACCGCATGTAAAGCGTCGGCTGACTGGGTAATTAATGGATTTAAATTCACAAAAAATTCAAGGGATCTTCAAAATTTGATATCTTCCTACACACATGGTCAAATTAGGTGTTCTTAGATTCATTGGAAAGGTCTCAGGGAGACCTACAAAATTCTTATGGTTCCAAGTCCTGATTGCACCTGCATTAAGTTTAATTTTAATATTAATGTTTTATGAATTATTATATTTATTATTTAAATTAAATTCCCTAGGGCCTGGAATCTTGGGAGAAGGAATTTGGGCATGTCCCTGACATGTCCAAAATTTATTTCCTCTGTTTGATTTGTTTAAGGGCACTAGTATTCCTATTTTGATTCAAGGGTCATGGGTTGACCCTGAAATCCAAATAGGAATTATGACATATCCAATGAGATTTAGGGTCTAATTTTGTATGTGCTGATGATTTGTAGCATATGGAATTTAGAGCTACTGATTTTACCCTAATCCAACCTTAGGATAGCTCCCTAGGATTTTCTTAAGGTGACTTAGAGATCACCTTAGGTGGCTTGGTTAGCCACCCTAGAGAACTCCAATTGGGCTCAAATTTGGTGTATTTGGTGACTAGATTACCCCTAGGATAGGTATGATCTGGATGTTCACATAGTTTTTTGTAGGTGGCCATGCTCATGCAGAGTAATAAAAAGGGGCTAAATTAAAAAAAAAGAATTAATTATTATATATCATTGCACAGGTGCTTCAGCTGCTAAAGCACCCAAATTAAAAAAAAAATGAGCGTGGACAGTGTGTTTACTAACTTTTCTGCACATATATAACTGCTTGGGAATAAATATTTTTTTTTATTCATTAGCTGCTTAGGATAACCCTACAGGAGAGTCTAGAATTTTGATTTTATACAAATGTAATTTGAGCAAGTGTTAAGTGTTGTGAAAGTAGGATTTTGAGTTGGGATACATAGGTCCAAAGCTTGGACTCCAAAGAGAAAAGGACACCCCTTTGAGGAGTAGCCTTTTTATATTTGGAGATCCAAATTTGGATCACTTCTTCCCTACCCAAAGAGGAAAGAGTGGCCTTCCCCTCAAAGGATGTGCCCTCTTATCCATTTAGGTAGCCTACTACAAAGAATCCAAGGAGCCTGAAGGAAAGGAGCCTGAAGGAGAACAATATTGAAGAATATAAGACAGAGAGTATCCCACTCAAAACCACTTGCATCACTGTTAGGTTTAGAATCTGGGTTGTTGTCAGTGGTGCCCAGCCACTTTACATTCTGTAAATTCTGGTTTGTAATAAGCAAGACAACTTTGCCTATGGACATTTATTAATTAATCATTTATATTTGATGTGTTAAGATGATTGCCTTTAGGATTTCCTGCTTTTTCTAGTTTTTTAACATTTGTGTGCCGCTCTTATTTTTGTGTGGATACGTGAGACTCATAAGGGTGTAAAAATTTTTATACTCATAATCTTAAAGTTTAAAATTTAGTGAATCTAAATAACATTGAAAGATAATGAATTTAGGGAATTAGTCGGGGATCGACTCTGGGGTTGCATGCATATTTCTGCACTACTCTCTCCTTACTTTAGACCCTTCCCCACTTGCGGGTAGAGTCTGGATAGTCTAACCTAAGAGGACGAGGTGCCGGACCTGGGGAAGTCCAATCTTCTAAAAAATTATTTTCTAAGTCTATTTTTAACTTTCAAGCATACTTGATTTGAGGTTGTTAACTAGCATGCATTACATTAGAAACAAATTAAAAGAGTTAAAATTTTAATTGCATTAGTCCTTAGCATTTTTCACCCAGCATAAGTCAAAGGGGCCAATTAAGAAAATCTCTAGATGTTGGCTCCGACTCTCCAAAACTTAGAAAAAAACGTCCCTACCACTCTTTCATAAAAGATCAAACTCATCTATTTTAAATTGATTAGGTGGTTAGTTGGCTCCCCAATCTAGGCCGGGGTAAGTCTAAATCTTGCACTGCATTAGTTAGGTTCGGATGACTGTGGTCTAGTGTCCAAACTAGATTTAGGATCTGAGACAGATCTTTGATTATAAGACCGCAACCTCCGGGAATATAATCCCAAATTTCTAATAAAATGCTAAACTCTAATTAAATCTTCTTTCAACCCAAAATGTAAAGCCCAACACTTAGATTAAGTTGGGACACTCCCGGATGGTTCTGGAATCTCAAAGTGTCCCCTACTTTTCTTCTCTTGATTCTGTTAATAACTGCTCAACCTTGCTCCAATCCCTTTTGAGATTCTAAAATTCACCTCCTCTTTTTGATATCACTCATAAAAAATCTAACAAATTTTTGACACTATTTTAATCGAGAGTTTTTGTAGGTGATTTTATCTCCATACGATGTAATTAACTACGAGGGCTTATGCTCGTAGGAGATTTAGAATCACATGCACCTGATTTAAAAAAAAATTCAAAATTTATATTGGATTCTTTTGAGAAAGATAAAAAAATGATCGTTATTATCAAATTCAAAGAATTATCATTGAATGGCGTTATCTCCCTTTGAGGAGATACATCTTTCTTTGTTAAGGCTTTGGATGTGAACTTAACGATCACACTTCTTGAATATTGTAGCTGGATATTCAGTTGAACCTCATTTTGACCCTTCGGGGCCATATGAAGTTCTCTTTAGCATCCGGTCACAATATTCAAGATGAATTTCATAATTCTAAATCTGAATGCTATTATGAAATTTTATTTTCACCTTTCGAGGTGATATACTCTTTCTAATGTGATGATTCGATTTTAGAATTAGAATTTAACTTAAACTCTCAAAGAACACCAAGCTTTTTAAAACCTAATTTTCAAAATTCCACCAATACTGAGGTCAATTGTCAATATTAAACATCTAATCCCCACACATAAATCATTAAATTCCATTCTAAACCTCAAATCAAACTCATCATTGTGCTTTGGCATATTGATCAAATTATTGACTTGAAAATCATCACTTGATAGTCACCCTTGATTATCAATTGATAATTTGATCAATCACTTGATATTCACCAAATGATTATTTGTGATATGAACATTATAAAATAAAAATACTTTCAATAATTGACCTTTATTGATCAATTCAAATCTTAAACCAAACTCAAATTTTTAATCCATTAGTTGGTAGTCACCAGTGATAGTCATTTATTCACCTATTCAATCATTGACAATCATCATTGACTATCAATAATCTGGGCATTTTAAACCCAAAAAACATCTTCAAGCTATTTATCAAATCAAATCCAAACTAAATCCATTGACCAAACCCAATGCAAATTCAAAACATTAAAATCTAATGTTCAAATCCAAACTTAGATCCCCTTTATTTATAATTTATTTTTGGGTAATTTTTAATCACATCAAAGCCCAACTATATGACCTTTGATTCATGATTGAT
This sequence comes from Dendrobium huoshanense, assembly GCA_016618105.1. Classification (NCBI taxonomy): domain Eukaryota; kingdom Viridiplantae; phylum Streptophyta; class Magnoliopsida; order Asparagales; family Orchidaceae; genus Dendrobium; species Dendrobium huoshanense. The sequence continues at coordinate 61,806,157 of CM028359.1, read as the reverse complement.
CTTTGATTCATAATTGGTTATATACATATTGATTAGGCATGTCTATAGGGTTTATTATATCAATTTGGAGGCTTCCAAGTCCCCTAACCCATAAAAATCAAAGCATAATCCAAGGCTACAAAACCTTCAAATATTTACATCCTTTGGCACTAGACATAGTATATTATGGTTTTTGACCTTTGAAGCCTTGTAAAATCCATTTATCATGATCATTATCATTAGCATGATGCATTGAACTAACATTGAACCCTTGGACGACCATGGTTGACCATTAAAACCTAAAAGTCTGAAACCACTTAAAATTGAATTTTTCTTAAACTTTAATATGTATTAGTCAAACTAAACCTTAACACATCCTCCAAAACATTTAAAATATAATTTAGAGTGCATTGAACACAACTCCAAGCATTGGTAAATCCTGGTTGACCATGTCAATGACCAAAAGGCTCCTTAAACCTTTAAAATTATATTTCATTCATGGAGACCTTATCAAACCTTGGGATCGGCTCCAATAAACTGAATTTATCTATTAAAATGGTTTGGACCCAATCCTAACCCATGGTCTACCCTAGTTGACTTATTCAACATAGGTTGACTAAGGGGCCCCTTAAACCCTTAAACATGCATTTCACACTAAATGATCTCCCCATCACTTGAAACCTGCTCCAATAGTTTAAAATCTCATTTGAAAGAGTTGGACATCTCATTGAACCTTCATCAAACTTGGTTGACCAAATCAACATGGTTGACTAAAACACACATAAACACTTAAAAAAATTAAAACCTATAATTTTGACCAAATTAATGAATAAAGCTCATGGAAATAGTCCATGGGGTCACCATGAGTCTCTCAAAAAAAAAAAAAAAAGGCTCATGGGACCCCATGATTTAGCCACATGTACTAAGCCAAGTGCACCCAAAGGGTTATTTTGAATCAAAACCTAATTCTTATAAATTTAAATTATATAAATAGTTGAAGAATGTGTATTTTTATCCCATGCACATGACCCAACTAACCCAACCTAGGGATTGACATGGGTCAACTAATTAGCATTACCCAAGCCCCTCTAAAACTCAAATTCTTAGGCTCATTGCCAAGCCACTTGAATTTCACTGTAGAATGTTCTTCTCACATGTCATATTAAACTCCATCATTATGGATTACTAATGTAGAAAGATTCTCCAAAATAACCTTAAGGATATCATTGGTTCACTCCTAACCGACTAGCCAGCTGTTCCAATGAGCTCAAGCTCTATAGAATGTATTTATCTTTGATGATTTATTGTGACACATATGAAGTTTTTGATGATCCCAAATTTAGTTGGTTTAAAGAACTTATTCCAACAAACTCATGTTTCAAATTTTATTGTTTTTGGAGTCATTTGATCTATCAATTAATGAACTCAAGATTGATGCACAAAATTGACCTAAAGTTTTCAAAAATTCATAATAAATCTATATTGAATAATAAAAATACATTCTAAGTGTCATACTACTCAAAATTAAAAGCTTAATAGGGAAATTAATGGACCCTGTGAAATTCGATCAAAATAAAAAGTATTTCAAAATCAAGAAAATTTAATAATAATTTGTGAGAAAATAAAATCAAAAACTCTCTTTAAAATATAAATTTTATTTTAAAATACAAATGATTTATTAATTTAATAAAATTTATAATAAAATAAATCTATTTTATTTAAATAAAGAAAAGGAGGGAGAGAGAAAAGGATTTTTGAAAATTCATTTATTTATTTTAATTTTAAAATGTAACATATTTTTATTTAAAAATATTGAAAATAATTTACTTTATTTCTATTTTGAATGTTCTCCTTCGATTGAATCCGTATAGTCGGATATTAGACCGCCCCGAAGGGCAGACTAATACCCTTCTATTGATTCTAAAGAAAAGAACGACGATTCACTTTCCTAATCAGGTATGGCATAGGGAGTATACAAATCATCCTAAAGGATGATTAATATCTTCCCCATTTACCAAATTAGATTAGTGAATTGTTAATTCATTCTTAAAATCAAACATACAGACGATATTTGATTTACTCGTGAAAGCAAATCAAATATCTATCTATTTCTTGATTATAAAAAATGAATCAAAACAAAATTATAGATAAAGCAGGGTTTTCTTTTTTAAAAAAAAAAATAAACAAGATCTTTATTTTCCCACACGATTCACTTTATTTATGTTTAGAATATCCTCTCCCAATTAAATCTATATAGTCGGATATTATACCGCCCTAAGGGGCAGACTAATATCCTTCTTTTGATTTTAAAGGGAGAAGCATACAATTCATTCTTATAATAAGGTATAATATAGGGAATATTCAAATCACCCTGAAGGGATGACTAGTGTATTCCCTAATCGACCTGATTAGATTAATGAATTATAAATTTATTTCTATAATTAAACATAGAAGAAATTTTATTTGCTTGCGAGAACAAATCAACTATCTATCCATTCATTAATTATAGAAATAACTCCTAAACACGAATAAAACTTAATCTACGTCCATAGATCTTTCCCCTACCCCAGAAAAGAACTAAGGTAGGGTTTAGATTATTCTGGGATCTAGACTCCCTATAGGGGCAAGCCCCTATTGTTAATTACATCTCCTAAGAGAATACTCTTGATTTAAATGAAGACTAAATAATTCCCAAAATTATATACATGTTTAATTAAATATTTGGGCTAATTAGATTTTCACGATGAGGCTTTAGATTATAGAGTTATTATTTGACTTTAGAAGGATTTAGAATTGATTTGAGGAATAAGAACGTGCAGAGAGAAGTGTATACAATATGGACTTACCACCTGCCTAGAGTGGACTGCCAGCTAACAATCCTAATCACAACAATTCGCCGATGATGCAAGATTTTAAGATGGTTCTATCCTAGGAATCAAGGGATTACTAAAGAATCTAAAATAAATGCAAAGGAATATGCTTACAAAAATAAAAAATCTACTCGTATGCGAATGATGTATGAAAGAGTTATATATAAAAGAGCTCATTTTATTAATATAATTTATCGGTTACATCCCAGAAATTTGCAGTAAAGTAATGGCGGCCAGGTCCCACCGACAACAAACCTGGGTTCTAAGCCTACAGGAAAGTAGAATTAAATATAACTACTTATGGTCTTCGGGCTCCGAGTCTTCTATGGAATTCCAAAAAGGAACGTCCTCTTGAAGGAGGACATTACTTTTTGGAGCCTCATTTTTATATATATATATAAGCAATTATTTTTAATTCTTTTACAAACTCCAGACGCTGTACAGACTCAATCTATATACAACAATTCTAGAAAAAGGAAGCTTTACATTTTTATTTGTAAGTACATCAGATCCCTAAGAACATTCTATTTTGCAGTAATATAAAAGACAGGAAGTAAAGCAGTTATATAATGATGCATGTTATGAGTGCGTTGTGTACGGTTATAAATGCAAGAAAGTAAAGACAGGAAAGTAAAGTACACGGCCCTCACTTTGTTCACTCCGCTCTTTAGGGTACAGAAAGAAAAATAAATATGCTATGCTATACAGTACAGGAAATTAAGAAATCACACATAGATGCTCTAGGCAAGGCACCCGCAAGCAAACCACAACAAATCACCGGCCTAGCCTAGGCTAAAGTTGGTTGTCCTAGCAAACATCTAAGTGTGTGAAGAAGGTTGTGTGGCTTGGATATGTCCTAATGGGTTTTTTTATTTGAATTGCATATATTATTAGGATTGATATATTACAGGCCAAAGGAGTTTGGTTAAAGTTTAAGTAAAGTATATTTGAATTATTAGAAATTATTTTAATTTTAAGGGGTTAGAGTTATTTAATTTAATTCTAAAGAACTTATAGATTGATAATTCCCTAAGTGCAGGAAATTATCAATTTATAAATCTTGAGACTTTCAGAATAAATACCCGTCTTAGACAGAATATAGGTATTCATTTTGAAAGTCCCCAAAGTTTTATTAGAGGGAGAGAAAGGGACCTTACAAATGGAATACAACGTGCCCTCCCGAAGGAATCTAGTACGTCGTATAAGGTCGATAGTTTATTATTTTTGTTTGAATATCTCCAAATCCAAATGGATTACTGCCTTCCTAAACCGAGTCATGAACAATCCATAGGAGATCTTTTTGTTATTTTCATATTTTAAAGGATCTTTTAAAATCAGAATGCCCGAAGCCCTCCAAAGGGAATCAAACTTTAGGCATAGAAGACCCGAATTTATTGAATCTAAATTAATCTCAAATTTGATTGATTAAGATGGGTCTTAATCAATCAAATTATCAAATTAATTTAGGTTAAATGAATCCAGAAATTAATTCAATAATTAGTGGATTTTAATTAATAATGTTTAGAAATCCTTAAGAATTAGGGGTTTATTGAGTTATTGATGATTTAAGACTTGATTAGGATTTGTAAGTTAATGAATTTATTTACAAATGTTTGATTACTGGTTTTAGGAGTTAATAAACCATTTCTAGAGTTTTAGAAGGAAATTTTGAGTCTTTAAGGATTTTTTGGATTATTTTAATTGCATAATCAAGGGGTCAAAAATTGACTTTTCATTTAAAGTTAAATTCTGGAAAGTTAACATTTTATTAAAATATTAGATCTTAAGACAATCAGTTAGAAGGTAAGTATACTGAAATTGGATTTTTCTGGATTTTATTATGAAGGTTTAAAGTTTTGAACTGATTTCGGGTAAAAGTTGACCGATTTGTTGACTTTTTGAATTTGATGATTTTCTGGAATTTTTATATTTTTAATAAATATTAGGCCTTATTATGAGTTGAATGCAATATAATTTGGTCAATTTGGATTTTTCTTGAATTAGTTATGAATTGTTTAAAAAAAATTAGGGTATTTAATGAATTTTTAAAATTGTTTAATTAAGGGCCTTTTTATGGTTTTGCTTCAAATTAGTTCCCAACTCCTTGAAATCAGCTCCAAAGGTCAGGAATGACCTAAGGAGGGATTCACAAGTGTTTGGGGATTTATTGGGATTTTTAATTATTATTAATTAAATAAATCGATTAAATATTGAATTTCACTTAAAATTAAATTAAGCTTTAATTTGCTGTCAACTAAATTTGGTTTTATTTTCATTGGTTAAGAATTTAATTTTGGCCAGTTAGAGGTCTTATTTGTATTTTTTGGAGTTAAAATTGATTTATTACTTTTTCTGGAAGGTTTAGGGTCAATTAGGGGTTAATTAAGAATTTGATGAAATTAGTGAAATTTGAGTAGGAATTTGGGTTTTAAATTATTGAACTTATGATGTTGAATGAATTACAGTGATTTGAAGATTGATTTTATATTTTCTCAGAATTTTATTTGATTTATTTAGTTTTGTTGAAATCAAAGAAAGAATAATCCTTAATCTACTAGTTGTTATAGGATTAATTAATGTCCAATCAAGGTACATTTGATCATTGGGTATGTGACACTAGTTTTCTATGTTTGAGTTCAATCCCAGAAGGGATGTATATAGTGTATCTTAAATTTGACTAAGTTAGCTAAGACTAGGTCCTTAGTTATTGTCCTTAATGTCACTAGGTTGTAGGATGGCAAATCAAAGTTTACTAACCCTTGGACACTAATTACAACCATATCAAATCAATCATGAATAAAAATAAAGTGCTCCTGATATTCTATGGAATGAATATAGTGAATTATTATAGTTATAGGTCTTTAAATAACCTATAAACTAAAATAATTCACTATAAGGGAATAGACATATGAAATTAGACTAGGTCCTGATTTCGTCTCCTTCACCCGACTATCGTAAACCCTAGTTTTAGGTTTTATTTTAAACTCCTTATCTAATCCGTTAAATGGCATAATAACTAAGATATAGATGAAAGTCGTTAAGATGAAGAATGGGGGATGATTTCTAGAGCTCAAGATGGATTCCTTAGAAGCCTATTTAAGAACCTAAGTATTATCTAGGGTTTAGGATTTTTCACCGAAGGATGGATCGAATGAGTTGATTTTTTCATGGTTGAATTTGTAGGCTATCCACGTGTTGATCTCCTTCAGGCTTCGAGCTCGGAGGATCACCGGGACCAGAGTTGGGGAAGTTTGGATGGAGTTAACTCTCGGCGAGCAAGGGATCTTGCCGGTGGTAGCTTCAAATGTCACGAAATCACTGGAAGGATGCAAGAGGAGCTCTGGGGAATCAAAACGAATGCTCAGAGCATCTGGGGAGTGACTAGAATGAGAGATAATGAAGAACGAGCTTATCCCGTGCCTCTACCCTATTCCAGCTACTAGAGCCAAAAGCAACAGCTGGGATACATCAGAGGGAGTGCATGGATCATTGCCAACTGTCTCTGGCCGTTAGAGGAGTAGAGGGAGTTATTCCCTCAGATGAAAATGACTCCAAGTCATTTTCAAACTTCGGGGGACCACTAGGTAGGTAGGCTCGATTCTAGGGCCACCAGTGGCTGGAGGAGGTCGGGCCAGGTTTAGGGAAGTTTCTGGAGTTGGTTCAGATGGCTGTAATGGCCTGAATTGGGGAGGAGAAAGAGTTCAAGTGCATTTGACCAGGTGAGCCCATTTGAATTCTCATTGACTGTTTTACTGGTCAATAGGGGTCAAGGCCTGTTGAGTTGGCATCAAAGCAGGCTGTGGAGTCCCTTCCCATGGCTGGAGAGATGTGGTTTGGGCTGGATTCATTGTATTGAGTGGTTTGACAATAAAAATGGTCCTTAAGCCTTAGGTTGACTGGTTTGACCAGTCAACCCAGTTAATGGTTGATGAGGTGGCACCTAGGTAGTCCCAATGAAGTGGTTAATTGGACTTGAGAAGGGTTAAGGCTTGGGGGTTGGAGTTTGGGATGGAGCCTAAAGGTCTAAAACATTTCAAATAGGTTTCATTGAGTTGACTAAGTCAAGCTCAAAGTGGTTTGACTCCAAACAAGTTTGAATAGATTTGACTCAAGTTCATATGTTGGTTTGGGGGCTTGAATGGGTTTAGATAGCCCAAATGGGTTGAAATGACCCATTAAGGGCCTTAAGGGGTTCTTGGGTCAACTAGGTTGACTGGGTCAACCAGGTTGACCCAGGGTGTAGGTTTAGGCTGGGCAGGTTTGATTAGACATTTAGAGTCTGATGAGAGTGTTTTTTAGGATTTTAAAGGGCTGTTAGGGTCAAAAGGGCCCTTAATGGGCCATTAAGCCAAAACTTGTTGACTTGGTCAACCAGTTGAGTTCAGGGTCTGAAAATAGATTCAACAGATTCAGAACATCATTCTGAGTCTATTCGATGTGGTCCCAGGGTCTGGAGAGGTCAATTCAGTCAAAATCCCTATTTGAGCCCTTAAGGGACCTCTTGGGTCAACCCTGTTGACTTGGTCAACTAGCTTAACCCAGGGGTTTAGAATGGGTCCAATAGGTTTGTTTTGACATTTAAAACTTGTTGGAGGTGGTTGCATTTGATTTGGAGGTCATTTGATTTGAAATCCCTATTTGGACCCTATAGGGGTATTTTGGTCATTTTGGGCTCATGACCACTGGGGGCTGAAATGGGTCCATAAAAATGTTGTTTATTGATCAACATATCAGGATTAATGGTTTGAAAGTGATTGCAGGCTTTGGAAAAAGCCCCAAGGTCAAAATCTTCTAGGTGACAGGCCCAGTGGCATATAGTGTAAATATTTGAGGGTTTTACAACCTTTGGATTTTGATTTAGTTTTTGGGGTTAGAGATCTTAGAATGAGCTCAAATTTTTGAGGGTTGATACTAGAGACATACCCCATCAGTATGAAACTGACATAACCTGAATCTGAGTTCATTTGACTGGGTTTTGAGGTTATGAAAAAGTCACTAGAAAAGGTCTTTAGGACCAAGTCTTAGGACCTGAGATTTGAGTCTGAAATTAACTGGGTTTGTATTGACTTGAGTTTAGAATGGGTTTAGGATGTAATTAGAGACCTCATACAAAAATGAGGTCAACATAATTAAATTAAATAATTAAAACATATTGAAAATTCTAAGAAAAGTTTACACAATTTAATCATCCCTAGAAGTCATCAGTGAAATTTGAAAAATATTTCAAGAAGTTTGGAGTTGATTTGATAGAAAAAATAAGAAATTATACTAATTAAATAAATAATTAGTTCATTAAAATATAGTGAATTTATAAAAATTATAACTAATTATTAAAAAATCTAAATGACACAAACTCAATGGCATTGAACTTATTACTGGGTCTAATATTTATGAAAAATATAAAACTTTAGAATTAAATGAAAATAAGAAAGTCAAAATTTGTTCAAATTTAATTCATTAAATGTGAAGAACTTATTAAAATCATAATTAATTACAAAAAATCCAATCTATACAAACTTAAAGGCATTGAATTCATAGTTGGGTCAAGTATTAATGAAAGATAAAAAACTATTAGAATTTGATATAAATCAAAAAGATAATAGTTAGTTAAACCTAATTCTTTAAATATTTCAAAAAATACAAAAGTTCAATAAATCATAAAATTTTTGACAAACCAATAATTTAATAAATTAAATCAGATGCACTTTTTCAATAAAGATTTTTTTTAGAATATCTAAGGTTGTGGGCCTACATAGCCTAAGGAGACTTTGTTACTCATATCCATTGTGACAATACCAAGAACAAATTAATAGGATTAAAGGATAATTTATAAACTTTATAAATCAGTCATCAATGAATTAAATTAATTGATAATCAACATTCTATCATTAAAGATTTTTTAGACTAAAATATCTTGAGTTACGGGGCTACGTGTCCTTTGGAGGCTTTTGTCCTCATGCACCATATGCCAATGCCACAAATAAATTAACATAATGTAAATATTATATTAGAATTTTTGAAAATTAGTAATCAATTAATTATCTTAATTAAAAATTAGTAATAAAATGCTTACACATTGAAGCTTTTCTATCCTTGTGCTTGACCTTTTTTAAGAAGACAAAGGTGTATTTGATTGGAAAACTTAAGAAATAAATCACTTAATCAAAATGTAAGAAATCTATGCAACTTATCAACCCCAATTTTGGAGGATGGGTAGCATTAGAAATATGATCCTAGGACTTGTTAATCAATGACTTCTAGAACTTAGAAGTCATTAAGAATTATGTTCTTTAAAATATAAATATAAAGAACTTTAACAATCAAAACACTCTTTAAAATAAATTCAAATACTTTAAATTACTAAAACTTGAATTTAAACCATCATTAAATGAGCTTAATCATATAAAATTAGTTATAGACAAATTCAAACTAATAAACCTATGACCTATCCAAGCCACACAGCCTTATACACACACTTTAAATGGTTTTCTAGGATAACCAACTCTAGCCTAAGATAGACTTGTGGTTTGATTTGGTTTGTTTGTAAAGTATCTTGTCTAGAGGGTACTCATTTTTGGAGTGTTTATTTTCTATACTCTAGGTGTCATGTTTACATTTCTGTTGGTGCGCATTTGGAGTAGGCTCCTAGGATGCTTTAGCCCACAAAGTATTACATATGTATGTTTCTTTTATATATAAATTGCTCTTTCATATTACTACAAAAGTAGAATGTACATACATGATAATATAAATATAAAGGTAAGGATGTAAATGCAAATATTTTAGATACTTGTATAACTAGATTCAGTTGTACAGTGACAATAGTTATAAAATATTTGAAAAAGAATTATTTATATATAATTTGGTAGGTTCCAAAATGAAATGATTTTTCTTCCTTTAAAGATCATTATCTTTTGGAATTCTATGAAAGGTTCATAAGATAGAAGATTATGGGAAGAAATTAATAATTATATTTAAATTTGCATTTATATAGGAATAAAAATCCAAATTTGTTGTTGTTGGAGCCAATCCACCTTTTCTTTACAGCAGATCGTGGGATTTACTTAGAGAAATATCAATGAATAAAAGTTTTTATTTATAAATTATTGTTCATCCATCATTTCATTGTGCGATCATGTATATATTTTAAAGTCCTAATTTTAGTCTTCAAAATTATAATTTCTAGAATCCTAGGATAGAGCCTATCTAATACTATATTTATATAGTAATTAATTATGCTTAGGATTATTAGCTGGCAGCTCACTCTATACAAGTACAAGTTTAGATTGTATACACTCATCAGTCTCTACACATTCCTTTCTTGTTCTATCATTCCAAAATCTAAAATATAAAAGACTAAATCTGAATTCCAAATCCAAGTTAAGAATTTAATATATAAAGCCTATATAAAATAAAATCTTCATATCCCAAGCTATCTTTAAATCCATATGAATTTAAAAACTTTAGTCTTCACTTTAATCAAGAGTATTCTCTTACGAGATGTAATTAACTATGAGGGATTTCCTTTACAAAAATTCTATAACCTAAAATTAAAATAAACCATACCTTATATCCTTTCTAGGATAGGAGAAAAATCTATAGAAGTAGACTTAAGCTTTAAACATTAGTTTAGTTTTTTTTTTTTTTTTTTGAAAGCTGCAAATTGCATTAAAGATACTAGAAATTATTACAAACTACCAAAAAGAAAAGAAACTCTCACATTCCTTCTTTATTAAACTAAACAAAGAAGAAGAAATATTACTAAAAGAAAGATAATCAAAACAAAAACTATCTTCTAAAGCCAAAGTAGCACACAAATCAGCTACTTTATTACATTCTCTTGAGCTATTATGGAAAATAATTTTATTGAAGTCATTAAGAAAGAATAGCTTCTCTGAAACTGAAGTGTAAGTTTTCCTCCTTGATTTCCTCATAGAATCTTAAAGGAACTTGATAACATTAAGATTATCACCTTCAATTATTACACATTTGCTTTCAAACATCCACGTTTGTAAGAAGTTATTTATTGAAAAAATAGCCTCAATCTCCAACTGATTAATATCCCAATTGATATTCTTCTTCCCAAATGCAAGATGAAATCTGCCTTTTTGGTCTCTGATTATACCCCCAATGCTTGCAAGATTTGACTCCAAAAGAAAAGCATCCACTTTGATCTTGATCCAATCTAAAGGTGGAGGGTGCCAAAAGTTTTCAAGCACCATATGGAGACTAGCACCCCAGTCGACTAGCATTGGATAAGTAGACATGGCTGTGGATAACACGTTAGCAGCAATCACCGAAGTAGGAGAAGTAGACTTTCCATGCATGATATCATTTCCACTTTTCTAAGAAAAGAAAATTACTGTACAATAAACCTTTACTATATTTGTATGTTGTTTAGAGAATTTTCTAAGCTCAGCTAAGCAATTTTCCAAAGACTAAAAAATAGGAATTTGAAATCCCAATTATCTCAATGTGCAAATAATATCAACTAAAAATCTATAGTTGACTACAATATGAGAGTAATTTTCAACCTCTTGCTAGCACAAAGCTCAATATGCCAAAGCCTTCTATATTTTAAAAATTCATTAGTTGGTATGGCATACCTCCTCATCTTCCACCATATAATTTCAACTCTCAGATTAAGCTTTAATTTCCTCAACCAATTAGGGAACCCAAAATCATCATCTTCAAAGTTGTATTTTATCAATTAATCATATGCCAATGCTGATATTGATCTTCCCGAATGCTGAAATAAAGCTTCCACTCGATCCTCTTTTCCACCATGACTAATACAAACTTGTAAGATTAACCTGATAAGATATTGATGACAAAAATGATGCAGTTCAGTACTAATCCAGGCACCATCCGGCAATAAATATTGTTGAAGCATAACACCATTCAACCTGACACAATAAACTAGCACTGACCGTTTATTAAAGCATCAATCCAAAAGCCATATATCATTCATAACATTGATATTTTATCCATTTTCCACTCTTCATTTTATAATTGGTTTGAGGTATGTAGCCCCATCCAAAAGAATATACCATGCAACTAAATATCCTCTTTTAAACTCCCCATTCCAAATACTACTACCATATTTAATAGTAATACTTTTATGTAATAAAGATGAAGGATTTTAAATGAACCTACAAGCCAGTCTCACTCTCAGTGGACTAACCTTAAGGATTGCCGAGTGCAAACCCATGCCACCCCGATCTTAAGGTCTACATAAGCCCTCCCATGCCACATAAGACCTCATCTACCATTACCTTTATGTCAAATAAAATCTCTACAAAGCCTATCCAATTCATACAAAACATCATTGGGAACGAATGTATATTGATAAAAAAATTGGCAAAGATAAAAAGAGGACTTTATAAGCACAATCCTCTCAGCCAATGATAAGAATCTAGTTCCCCAAGAATTAAGTCTTTCCAATGCATAATCTATCATAGATTAAAAATCTGTCTTCACCATCCTTCGTAATACAATCTTGATTCCCAAGTATTGTAGCTCATTAACCATTTTGAAGCCCTTTTTTTTGCAATTTTCCTTTCCATGGAAGATCTAGCCTTTCCAAACAAAATTTGAGACATGACTTTGTTAACCTTTTGCCCAGTCCACCACTAATAATTAGCAATTATGCTCATCATTACTTGAACCAACCTAGGAGATGCTATCCCAAATAATAACACATCATCAGCATACAGAAGCAGAGTAGTTTTCTGAGCTCTTGGAGAAATCTGGATTCCCAATTCATGTCCTTTTTGATTAATTGCATTTGATAAGAGTTGAAAACACATAATAAATAAATAAGGAGGCATAAGACATCCTTATCGAAATCAACTTTAGATTCAATCCATTTAGTTCTTTTCCCATTCAAAATGATAGAAAATCTCACATTCACCGTGCATTCCATAATAAGACTAGAAATCTTGGCTAGAAATCTAAACCATTTTAAAACATGTTCCAATGCCATCCACCCCATACTATCATATGTCTGCTCCATATCCAACTTAACCGCCATCAATCCTTTCTTATTTTTAGAAATTCTAAATTTATTGAAATTTTCATGAGCTAATAAAGAAAGCTTAGACATAGATCTTCCCGGAATGAAAGCAACTTGTTCTTTAGTAATAATCTTAGAGATATAATACTTCAGTCTATTCACAATCATAGTTGTAGCAAACTTATAAATAGTTTGACGAAGACTAATTGGATGAAAGTTAGATGGCAATATCAGATTTTTTAACTTTGGCATAAGAACAATCATTGTATCGTTCCATTCTTCATGCATCACACCAGTCTTGAAGAAACCATCAATTGCTTTCCAAGTTGTATCTTTTATAATTCTCCAATAGAACTTGAAAAATGAGGCAGTACTCCCATCCAATCTAGGAGCTTTGTTAGCCCCTTGATGAAAAACTGTTGTATTAAGCTCCTCCTCAGTGAATTCAACACTTAACAAATCAATTTCAATAGATTCAATTCTCTGTTCTTCTTTAACCGAAGGCCAGTCCAACAAATTGCAAATTATGAAATGCCACTTCTTCTCAAAAAATCTCAGAAAAATTGCTTCAATTAGCTCCATGTCTTCCAATAATTTATTTTCTTCATCTTTAATTTATCTAATAAATTTCCCATTTCTTCTAGCTGATGCAAAATCATGAAAGAATTTTGAATTAGTGTCACCCTAAGCAAGCCAATTTTCCTTCTCCCTCAGATTCCACCATGTAGATAATCTACCCAAAGTAATATTATGTTTTAGCCCTCCTTCACAATCTTCCTCCTATTGTAACTTCAAAATGTCATCTTTCAATTCTTCCTTAAGCAAGCACAAATTTTTGCATTTTTTTATTTCGGTAATATAAAGCCTTTAGAGTTCTTTGAAGTTTCCTGTTAAGAATATTAGCTGCATCACCAAAATCATTTTTCCCCAAGCCTTAATAACAATGCTCCATGTTGCCAGGTAGGACTTCCAAGGGTCTTCAAATCTAAAAATCTTAGAGTGGAACCGAGGCACCCCATCGAATTTAAAAACAATGGGATAATGATCTGATGCCAGACTTATAAGATGTCTGATCATCGCCAATGGGGCCATCTGCAAAGCAGCCGAATTCAACGAGCATCTGTCAAGTCTTTCCCAAATTCTAGCAGACCCTTCTTTATTTTTACACCAAGTAAACCTTGGTCCAACGACACCTACATCATGAAAATCATTATGAGCCATAAAAATTTTCATCTCCTTCAACTCTTTAGACATAATAAATCTTTTACCACCCCTTTTATCATCCTTAGATAAAAGATAATTGAAATCCCCTCCCACTACAGTAGGAACACTTCCCACAACAAGCCTATCAAAACTTTCCCAATGCCTGCTTATAACATGAAACTCATTTTTCCCATACACCGTAGCAACATTCTAGCACCACCTGCTAGCAATATCAAGAACCCCAAAGACCAATTGGGAAGAATGCTCCACCACTCTAAAAGACAACATTCCTATTCCAAAGCACTAGAATACCACCAGAATTATTGTCTGTCGGATGATGAAAAAAATCCCAGTCACTCCCAATAATTCTATTAACATCACTCCTATCAAAACTAGCCAACTTGGTTTTAGATAAACTTATAAAGAAAACAATATTGTCTTTCACCCTCTCTCTAAGATATAGAGAAGATTCCTTCTTTTTGGCTCCTCTGCAATTCCAAAACATGAATGAAGAAATTAATTACATAAAGGGGACTCTCATTCACTTCTCCTCTTCTTTTTCTAGGTACAAATTCTATGGTTCACAAAACGTTTAGTTTCATAATCAAAGAGATAAGTGAATATAATTTTATTCTTATGAATTAATTGAATATATGTCTTATTCTTTTTTATTATAAAAATAAATTCATTGATATAGTTTTATGATTAAAATGATAAATAAAATCCTTTTTATCCTTTGGAATGAATTAAATAATCTTTATATTATGTTTGATTATAAAAATATATCAAGTTTCTTTATTCAATTTGATAGTGAAACATTAGTCTATTCTTCAGGGTTGTATAACATTTATTTATGTAGATTTGACAAAAGAACTATTTAAAGAAAATTATGTGGCAAGACAACATAAAATTTGCCCTCAAGCATGATTTAAATTCTATTGGTGGTAGTAATATTCATGGGAATGGGAATTTTAATTTGATTGGAAGATAAAATAATCTCTATACCTATACTAACAATCGAGGTTGGATAAATCACAATAATTTTAGTTGGTATAATATTAATATTGGTGGAAATAATAAATGGAATGTAAATTAATGAAATCAAAGAAAAAATGGAATAATTCTCAATAACATGTAAACTTTAAATGATCTAGTGTTGTGGCACCCAACATCATAGTGTCGCAGCATTGTCCATTCATTTTTAATCAAAATAATCCAATTGTTAATAGGAAGACTGTAATATCAAAAATCTGCTCCAGGATCGTCCAGGACGATCTGGATCGTCCTGGGACGATCAGTTGTAAGTTTGCTCCAGAATTGGCCCAGAAGTGTTCCAGGTGATTTTCTGTAGGTATCGTCCAGGCCGATTGGAGACATCGGCCAGGCCGATAGCTACTGTAGAAAATATCGGCCAGACAACAGCCCTGGGAAGATGCCAGGATGATCCATTTGGTCGGATCGTCCCGGGACGATGTTGCGATCGGCCGGGCCGATCTGAAGATTATAAAGCTGATTTCAGTCGTTTTGAAGAGAGAGAAAATCAAAAAAATAAATATCTGATTTACTGTTCTGAGGAGAGAGAAAAAGAAGATTTTTGGAAAAGTTGATTTCGGGAAGACGCGGAGCCGTTTTCGTTCGAAGTGACTGTTGAGGAAATTGCTGTGCTCGAGGTAAGGCACATTCCGCCTTTCTCAATTTTCAGTTCCGTCGCATTTGGCGATAATTTCTGTCCGGATTTCGTTTCCGTTACGGTTTTTCGTCCGTATCTTTTGATTGGTTCGATTTTTACCGCGTAACTTTCCGTATATTGTTGACGTGCCGAGTGTGCACATTTTGATTATTTTCCGAAGATTTTTGTCCGGGTATTTTTGATTCGACGATGTTTTTCGTAGACTACAATTTTCTATGAAATTGTAAATTCTCTGTGCAGTAGAATAAATGTTCTGGAATATAATTATCTATATTCTGTGCGAATTCGGTAAACTTTCTTTGCAGGAAATTTTGTGTAAATTCTATATACTGCCGTTGTGCTGCCCGATTTTTGGGTAATTTCTGATTTCTCCGGATTTCTTCTGAATTGAAATGCTATGTGTATAAGCTATAAAAAAGGGAGTTATAAGGGGCCTGAATCCTATGAGATTCAGTTAGTGTCGGGGAAATCTGAAATGAGCTCAAATCTGAAATCTGATATCTGTTCTGTTCCGGATCCGATGAATTCTGTTCTGGTGCTATAAGCACATCTGTTCTGGTGCCGTGAGCACAAAGGGAGGTATAAGGGGCCTGGATCCTATGAGATTCAGTCAGTGTCTGGGAAGGGAGGCATAAGGGGCCGGAATCCGTAGAGATTCCGTCAGTGTCAGGGCAAGCTATGAATGACATATGAATCTGTTTTGTTTTCTGTATCCGTTCTGTACGAAATTGTGATTCTGTATGATATGATCTGCAAATTCTGATTTCTGATTTCTGTATAATGCTGACTCTGTTGATTTATTCTGTTCTGTGATCTGATCTGTACGACTCTGATTCTGATTTGATATCTGTCCGTACAAGTTCTGATTTTCGATTCTGTTCTGATTCGAGATCCGATTCTGTTCCAATTTCTGATATGATTTCTGTCTGATGAATTTAGTTTTGGTTTCTGAGAATTTAGATTGGTGGTTTGTTGCTTTGCTGAGCTGTTGAGCTCACCCTTGCTTTCTGGTGGTTTTCAGGTTCTGGGAAAGGGAAGGAAGTCCAGGACTAGAGTTCAGAGTCTGATCAGTATAGGTACTTTTGTACTTTTGATTTTTGTACAGTCATGGCTTTTCTGTTCTGTCTTTCTTTCTGTTGAAAACCATGTACTGTTCTGTAGATGATTATTTTTGAGGAAATGAAAAGATAGATGTTTTGTTCCGCTGTGTTTGATGATTTATAGTAGCTCTGTTGTTCTGTGTTTGTGTGTCGGTTGAGTTAAGTATTTGGAAGATCAGTTCAGCAACCAAACTCCAAAGCCAGATCCTGGATAAGAAGGTTTCGTCGCGATCCGGCTCGGGCGGGATCCGTCCCCGTCGGGTCGGGTCGTGACAAAGACACCCTTAGAAGAGGTGGTAATTTAGTTATGGAACTCAATGAAAAAAATAAGCTATAACCCATAGAATTATAGAAACCCAAATAGGGTATATTGCTAGTTTGATAAATAACAAGTCATATCATGAGTAGTTTACCTTGGAAGATAAGAAATTGGAAGTGTAATGTAATATTTAGCTTAGGAGTGGAAAGAGGTTAGGAGATCCATATAAAGATAAAAATCTACTTCAAAAGTATAGTGGAGGTTAAGGAGGGTGATACACTAAACTTAACCCAAATGGGAGGCCCGGGCATTTACTTAGAAAAGAAAGGGTAAAGGCAAAAATCTTCAAGATAAGGAGGTTGAGGATTATACTTTGAACTTAACCAAACATTTATTGGATCAATTGAGTTAGAAAGATGAGTAAATCTTCAGAATGGAGAATAAAATATAGGAGATGTTGGTCGCCATGATGACTTTGAAAAGTAAAGAATCTCCCTTTTTTAGAGCTCAAATAGAATAACTTCCTATAGAATTTGTACAACAAGTTAGCAAATAGATGAAAGTGATTAAACAAAATGAAGAAAAATAAATTAAATTAGGTAGAGAGTTTGTCAAACTGGTAGATATAAAGTAGATGGTAGAATAAAAAGTAAAAGAGGCTCTAGCACAGTCTCAAGATAATTATTCTATTATTTGGACAGACCTTACCCAGAATAATAGACTTTGTTTCTTATCCTCAAGGTTTTATGCTACATTTATTAAAACAATTTAATAGCACAAGAAATATTAAGTAGCATCTTATGCACTTTAGAGCTAGTTATTACAATGTTAGGGTATCGATGCACAATTATTTTGATAATTTATGAGTATCTTATCCAGGGTGGCATTTCATTGGTATGTTGAACTACCCAATGGGTCGGTCCATTTATTTTTTAAATTATAGTAGTTATTTATAAAGAAATTTGTTAGAACAAGAAATCAAATCACCATCGAGGAACTAGTGATTGAAAATAGAAACCCAATGAGAATATGGTATATTGCATCATGCGTAGGAGGAATATCAGCATGAAGGGAAAGCCTCAATTATAAGAGCAGTATCCTATAGAGATCTTTTTATTGAATATACATGGTTTGGTAGTCTCTTTGTTGAAAAAGTTTAACATAAAGATATTTGAGAAGTTATTAAGTTAAGCTTGAAATCTATAAGAAGAAGCTTCTTTGTTGTCTTTCCTAAAGATCAGTCTTCAACATAAATAAAGAAATTAAATACCAAATAGTATTAAAAAAAAATCTAGGTCAGTGTCTATAATTGATAAGGGCAAAATGTTTATGAAAACTACTAGTATATATTCTAGTTCGTGCTTCCCAATATCAACAATGTACTAAATCCCAGAATGAATAGTTTAAGCCTCATTCCAACCATACTCTATAAGAGAGTTGGGAGAGGATTGAGTCATTAATCAATAAGACCTATTCATTTAAGAAGAATTAAAAAAATTTATGGACCTCTAGAAGAAATCTTAGTTTGAACTTTCTAACTCTAAGATGCTTGAAGAAGTGGGTAAATTGGTGTCAACTTAATTGTTTATCATTTCATCAAATGTTAGAAATCAACTCAAAAACTATATGACCTTCAAGGATTTACTTAAGAAAAATATCATGTTCAAGGATGTTATGATATCTAAGAAGTATTTAATAGATTCAAGCCAGGGATCTGTTAAATCCATGATTGATGAGTCATATGCACCCTCTTCATTTACAAAGTCTGATAATGATTGGGATGTTGTTCTATTCCTATCTTTTAAGCAGATCCTAAATAAACTGTATTCCATTTCTACCAAGTATATCAAGGAATGCATAATTCTATCTAAGTTGATCAGGTAACTTCTGAGGAGGAAGTTCATAATAAAGATTTAACCAAGGAGACTAAGAAGATTCTAATTTAAGTCTTTTATAATTTCTAAGGAGGAAGTTAAAAGTATAAATAAATATATATAAAGTAAAGTTGTAGTTTCTATGAATGGAGGAATCAAATCTATTACCCCGTTTACTTATTATGACTTTATTTTGTCCCACCTAGAATGAAGAAGATAATGAAAAAATATTTTATTAATATAATATCTATATATGATGATCAAATAATTAACTATTAAAATAGCTCAATAGAAAATAATTCTCAAGAATCTGAAATAGATTTAAATGAACTTAAAGGATCCCTTTAATATTTCTCTGATGGTGATTCTGTTGCTCTTAACATTTAAGGTAATCATATTATCATAGAAATTGAGATGTTTAATTTTGATGTTTCATAGATAAAACTATAAAGTTAACCAATGATCATGAAACATATAATCCTATAGACTTATCTTCTAAAGAGGTAGCTCAAGTAAATCTTTGCAATAAAAAATTTTGCCACCATGAATTTATATAGTCAATAGAAGAAAATAAGTCTCAGATTATCCTACAACCATAACACACTCTCAACCATTAAAATCTATAGATGAAGCTAACTCAAAAATTCCTTAACTTATCTAAAAAAATATTACTTACAAAGCTGAAATTACTTACTCAACCATTAAAATCTAAAAGTGCTCTGATACCACTTGAAAGTTTGTTAGGGATGTTAGGCCCTTATGAACTGGCCCAAGGCTAATAAAGAAAGAGGTGAATTGGAAAAGAATAATCTTTAAATCAAAACATAAACCAAAACCAATATAACCATAGAAATCAAAGCGCAGAAGGAAATAATGCGGAAGAAATAATAAGGAAAGAACACACAGGATTTATTGTATTTTGGTCAAACCTTGACCTACGTCCACTACTTGGAGGCACCCTCCAAGTATTGCACTATACTAAGTGTCTCTCCTTTATCCCCCACAGCTAGGTGGAGAAGCCCTTACAAAATCATTTTCACCTTCCCCAGTGCGGCGGAGTCGCCGGGTCCTTTGACGCCAAAGAGATCTTCTTCTTTGGTGAACTTCCCTTGAGACAAGCCTTGAATCCGACGATATTCAAGTGCGAGCTTGCCGGAGCAACTGTGTGGAACGCCCTCCACACTCCCTTGAGTCCCCCCTCACAGGATCTTCTCCCTCTCTCAAACTCCACCCTTTCCTCACTCCCTTTCAAGCTCTCTCTTCAAGTTTCCCCCAAAAGAACGAAGCTACAATGGCTGCCAAAGACACTTACCAAGTGTCATGTCATAGCTTAAATAGAAAATCTCAAAATGAGCTCATTAATGCAAGTTGTCGACTTTATCGTCCAGGACGATACTAATATCGTCCTGTACGATCAGTGCAAAATAAGCCTAATCAGCCGGGATGATTTGAGATGATCAGAAGAAGTTTGTTTATATCATTCAGGATGATAATATATCATCCTGGATGATCAGAATAAACTGCGTAATATCATCCTGAACATCGGCCTGAAAAATAGCTGTCTGATGTCCAATCGTCCAGCGTATCGGCCTGGATTATTTTGCGATCGTCCAGGACGATTTGATCGTGCAATCAACTCATAATTGCTTTCCTTAAATTCCAGAGAAATTTTGGAAAAATTTTCCTGGATCATCCTGGATGATATTTTATAGTCCTGGATGATCCACCTGAACGATGTCTAAAAATAAGTAATTCTTAAATAAATCTGGTGGCAGATTCTTTCTGTTTTGAGCCTATCGTCCTAGCCGATACAAAATCATAAAAGACGATGTTTTTTGCATAATGACGGCTACTTTAATGAGGATCCCCTAATTAGGGTTTCTTCTTTTGAACTGATCGTCCAGGATGATATAAAATCATCCCGGACGATGTTACCAAAAATAGTAAACTCTAGGGAAACAGTCAGAAATCTTTCAAGTTACAAAGCATTAGGAGCCACACCAAATACAATAGACTCAAGAAAGGTAAAAGTATACAAACTAACTCAGACCTAGTCTACCCAGTCTTGAGCTAGTTCCAAATTGCAGTCTGATCGTGTGGACCTGAAATGTTAGTAAATAAGGCCGTCGTAGAGAAATAGAAGTGTTTGTTATCATCAAAATCATAAATCATGAAAACAGATCCGCAACAATCTCTCCCTTTTTTATGATGGCAAACATTTTAATTTGAATTTTAAAAAGGGATATTTTCTCCTAATCTCTGCCTCACTAGAATAACACTTTAAAAATAAGGGAGATAAAAATATTTTTGTTGTTTTTTAAAATTTTTAACAAAAGATACAAATACGACAATAGTTCAAAAATTCAATAATACGTTCTCCCCCTTCGACATTATCAAAAAGACAGGAGGCACAAAAAAAAAACAAAACGACCAAAAGATAAAAACATTCTCTTATCTAGTGAAAAAAAATATTCTTAAAATGAGAAAGTTACCTCTTAGTTTTAATCAAAAACATAATATAATTGGATTGACAACGTATAGCCCAGAAAAGGTTAGAAATTTAGAATTTGATAATCGAAACTCAAGTTCTTTAAAAAGGCTTAAAGTATTTTTAATTCAATATCTTAATCATAAAATAAATTAGAGATAGAAACAATCACTTTTTAAAACTCCTTCCATAAAACATATCTAATAGAAGATCAATGCATGAATTGTTGAATAAGGAACCAAGATTTTCAAGCACAAGTTTTGAATATATCAAGGATTTTCTTAAGATTTTAGTAGTATAAGAAAAAATAAGCATATTTATTTTGTGGACTCATTTTATTCCCTTTATCACTTGAATGGCTCTTTGAGCATCTTTTGATTTTTAATACACTTTGTGTAATTTTTTTTTCAATTTGGCGTCATTGCGCATCTTTTGGTTTGGCATCATTGGCCACTTTTTTTATTATTTTTAAAAAATGTGCTTTCTTTCTTATATTTTCAAAACTAAAGTAAACCCAAATTATTGACAACAGGAACAACTTGATTAAGAAAATTCTAAGGTGGATTCAACAATCTTGCAAAAGATTTCTATGTGATAGAAAAAATTTAGGGAGATGAAAAAAATATCAGATTCAAAATCCAATTTAAAATATGATGAAGATTTTGAATCAAAAGTAAAATAGCCTCTTTAAGAAGACAGAAAGAGAAACAAAATCATAAGTTTCCTTCCTCTGAAAGTTTTAGAGAAGTCAAACACAACTTATCAAAGATTTCAAGAAAAAACAGAAAGTAGATTTTTTATTTTTAGAAAAGTGAATGTGTGTGTTGATCAGAGAAAAATTTTCACGAAACAAAAAAACTCAAAGAATAAATAAAAACAAAAATTGAAACAAAATAAAAATAACTAAAAACAAAATACAACACAAACACACAAATAAGGCTTTTAACCATTATCAAAAGTAATATTTTCAAATAAAGGTAGTCTGGTGATTGAAAAATCTTCCGCAAAATTACGATTACTAAAATTATCCATGGATCAAAAATTCAATAGTTTTCAAAAACTCAATTTTATGAATCCCGCTCTGATACCACTTAAAAGTGCTATGATACCACTTGAAAGTTTGTTAGAGATGTTAGGCCCTTATGAACTGGCCCAAGGCTAATAAAGAAAGAGGTGAATTGGAAAAAAAGAATCTTTAAATCAAAATATAAACCAAAACCAATATCACCACAAAAATCAAAGTGTGGAAGCAATAATAAGGAAAGAACACAACAAATTTATAGAGGTTCGATCAAACCTTAACCTACGTCCACTCCTTGGAGGCACCCTCCAAGTATTGCACTAAACTAAGTGTCTCTCCTTTAGCCCCTACAGCTATGCGGAGAAGCCCTTACAAAATCACTTTCACCTTCCCCGGTGCGGCAGAGTCGCCAGGTCCTTTGACACCAAAGAGATCTTCTTTATTGGTGAACTTCCCTCGAGATAAGCCTTAAATCCGACGATATTCAGGTGTGAGCTTGCCGGAGCAACTGTGTGGAAACCCCTCCACACTCCCTTGAGTCCCCCCTCATAGGATCTTCTCCCTCTCTCAAACTCCACCCTTTCCTCACTCCCTTTCAAGCTCTCTCTTCAAGTTTCCCCCAAAAGAACAAAGCTACAATGGCTACCAAAGACACTTACCAAGTGTCATGTCATAGCTTAAATAGAAAATCTCAAAATGAGCTCATTAATGCAAGTTGTTGACTTTATCATCCAGGACGATACTAATATCATCCTATACGATCAGTGCAAAATAAGCTCGATCAGCCGGGACAATTTGAGACGATCAGAAGAAGTTTGTTCATATCATCCAGGATGATAATATATCGTCCTGGATGATCAGAATAAATCATGGAATATCATCCTGAACATCGCCCAGAAAAATAGCTGTCTGATGTCTAATTGTCCAGCATATCGGCTGGACAATTTTGCGATCGTCCAGGATGATTTGATCGTGCAATCAAGTCATAATTGCTTTCCTTAAATTCCAGAGAAATTTTGCAAAAAATTGTCCTGGATCGTCCTGGACGATATTTTATAGTCCTGGACGATCCACCTTGACGATGTCCAAAAATAAGTAATTCTTAAATAGATCTGGTGGCAGATTCTTTCTGTTTTAAGCCTATCATCCTGGCCGATACAAAATCATCCAGGATGATGTTTTTTGAATAATGATGGCTGCTTTAATGAGGATGCTCTAATTAGAGTTTCTGCTTTTGAACTGATCGTCCATGACGATATAAAATCATCCAGGACGATATCAAATCGTCTCGGATGATATTACCAAAAATAGTAAACTGTAGGGAATAGTCAAAAATCTTCCAAGTTACAAAGCATTAGGAGCCACACAAAATACAACAGACTCAAGAAAGGAAAAAATATACAAACTAACTCAGACCTAGTCTACCCAATCTTGAGCTGGTTCCAAATTGCAGTCTGATCGTGTGGACCTGAAATTATTAGTAAATAAGGCCGTCATAGAGAAATAGAAGTGTTTGCTATCATCAAAATCATAAATCATGAAAATATATCTGCAATAGAATTTATATAGTCAATAGAGGAAAATAAGTCTCAGATTATTCTACAACCATAACACGCTCTCAACCATTAAATTCTATAGATGTAGCTAACTCAGAATTCCTTAACTCGTCTAAAAAATATTAATTACAAAGCTGAGTTTTTATGATGCACTATTTTTTCCAAAGAAATGAGGGTGACTTTAATCAAAGGTTTTCCTTGATCCAAACATATATATGGCTTAGCTAGCATTAATGCAATAAGAAGACACTTTATATTTTAAAGAGGTTCCATGAATAATATTCTCATATGAAGATTTATTTCTAGGAACCAATGACCAAAATCACCCATTATACATGTCTTGAAATATAAAAAAAAAAAACTTCACATTACCTAGTATCCTTATTGATTTGGGTGCATCTATTATTATAATGAATACAATAATCTTGTCCACCTAAAGGTGTATACTTGCAAACTCAGTTTTGATAAAATCATATTGCGAGGATTCAATCTAAAGTTCAAGAGGGCTTGGGTTCTATAACCTTACGATTAGAAATAGACTGCCTTATTGGTTCTATAACCTTACTATTAGAAATAGGCTGCCTTAGAATTAAAGTTAAATTTAGTATTATAGATTAAGAAGCTTTTTTTAATGTTTTTTTCTTTAGACCTTGGATTCATGAATATAGAATGTTACCTTCATCTACATCACTATATTAAATACTCTCAAGAGGGTGTTAAACATTATATCAAGGGAAATATTTTATCTATCCTCAATACATGAGGTAGGCATATATAAAGCTGCTACATATTATTCATCAAAAAACTTGGTAGTCTTCTCTAGAAAATTTAAACTAGTTGGTGAAAAATAAAAAGTAAAAGTAAATGAAGAAAAAGAGAAAGAAAAGCATTTTGATCTTGAACATAATATTCACTAGGATCCCATGCCTCTTGTACAAAGTGAAGGTAGAATAGCTCAATAGGCCATACAAAGAAGACAAGGATGACAAAATGAGAAAAAAACGTTAAAGAAAAAGAAAATGTCTCAATCAAAAAGCTTATATTATATATTTATTTGAAATCCAGTTCAAAGGAAAAATTATATATTTTTTAGGAGAATAAATAAGTTGTAGAATATATAAATATTATTGAACAACAAAAGATTAAAATTTCTATGGAAGCATATAGATATAAGAATAGGGTCTAAATTTCCAAAAAAATATTATCAAATCTTTCTACCTTTAAAAGGTTAAAAAAAGTATGTAAATAATGCGACTACCCCCATTATCTTAAAATGATATAGTTAGTTATGGTTTCTTTTACTCTGAATCAAGATTATAAAGCCAATACCTTTATACCTTCCACTAGTAAAAGAGTAAATATTGATGTGATCCCTGATGACCCATTCATTAATAAAATAATAGAACAACCTTTTGTTTGATATTCTACTTATGTTAATAAATTTACTAAGTAAGGTTCAACACTATCAACTTGGACTAGAGGTGAACTCAATAACTTGAAAACCTGTGAAGTACAAAATATCATAAATATAAATGAAAAATATATATTGGGTTTAGTACTTTATATCCATTTGATAATGATGAGTATTTCTTAGTAATAACAAATAATTTATAGTCTGATAGTCTCTTTATAGAGCATGTTAAATTTTTAATGGACTTTATTTATAAACTTTAGATAATCTAGATGACTCTCAAGTTAGGGATGCACCCCGAAACTTGAAGAGGAGATTAAATCTAAAATAGACAATTTAAAGTAAATAAAAATGGATAATGATGAAGATCCTTATTCAACATTTATAAGTTTTTTATTGAATGTGGATGAAGAGAATAAAAATGATTGAGTTGCTCTCATAATATAAATACTATTTTGCTTAGAGTTATGTAGAAATGCACAAATTTTCTCCAAATATTCTAGTTAAAAAACTAGAGATTAAACCTTTAGACTTAAGAATGCTGGAGCAACATACAAGTGGCTCATGAAGTGGCTCATGAAAATGAAAATAATATAATATTCAAAACATCAATAAGAGTTTGCTATTATAAGGCTATTCCCTTCAATCTTAATAATGCAAGAGCAACATGCAAGAAGATAATTTATAAATGTAAATTATATACTATTTTATGTATTTTAAGTTCATTAAAAACATATTATTTTCATTATTTTGAGTAGGAAATTTTTAAAAAGGGCAAAAAAATCTAAGTAGTCAATAGTGCCTCGGTATCCGATGAAATAACGCTTCAGCACTTCCTTCAATATTGTTCAAGAGCTTCTATTCTAACATAACAGGGTTGAGTTCTCTATTTGCAAGCTACAACTGCAACATAAAGAGTACTATAGCATTGTCATTACTGTGGCATAAAAAAGTTAGCTTGGTAGCACTAGATTTTCTATTTTTAAATGTTACGGTGCCATAAGTTCTCACACCTTGGCGCCAATTTTTTGCATTTGGATGTCGTAGTGCTCAAATGTTCACAATGTTATGATGTTGCAGTAGTAACTTCTAAGAGACACATTCTAATAGTGAAGGGTGTAACTGTTCACGAAGTAACAAATCCATGTCAGCAAGCACCATGGCGGTGCAAAAGCTTTAGCGCTGATGTGCTAGTTCGCTTCAGGTGCATCATGGTGCCATTATTTCAAGCATCACAATGCCAGTTGATTTTTTAAGTTTTTTTATAAATAGTTAGGATGTGATGCTTATGAGGTCAATTACTTGTATAAATATAATACTTTTTATACTAATTCTCTAGTTCCCTCTAAGAAAAATATCAAAGGGAGGTTAGGGTAATAATGCAAGATACAATCATTTGAAGTGTTTAGCTTGTGTTTCTTGAAGTAACTCTATAATTTAAAGAGATAAAGAATGTCTAGGGAATACTTTGATCCTTCTTGGTGATATCACTCTTGTATTTTTCATTCTTCCATGAGTTTAATGAAAATGAATTTGTTAGTTATTCTTTCTATATCTAGATAATTCTTTTATTTTGATTGATGATATAAAGTGTATGTGAAGTACTAATGAAGACTTTTATTCTATAACTATTAAAATATGTTTTTAATACTATTATGCTCTTTATTTAATGCACATAGTGGTCATATATGTAGCTAAAATATAGTGTGATGTATAGCCTCGATGGAAGAGTATAAGAATAACTTTGAATATTAAGATAGGATGTTTGTATGCCAAGACATAGGATACAAAATATTCTAGGTTCTAAAAGAGATTTTTTAACTGTAGGAGGTTAGCAAATATCTTTTTCATCCCTATAAGCTTGATAGAGATCTAACGATGTATATGCTCATAGTAACATTTCCTTGAAAATTCTCATTAGGAAAGATTTATAATTTATACTCATCAATCCAAAATACTTTTATTAAATATTATATAAAATATTTTTAATATTTTATTTAGTGATAGAATCTCCAAAAAAAAAATCTTTTTTTTTTATTTTAGTAAAATTACTATTATAATTAGAGTAAAAAATAGTAATTTATTGCAAAAAAAGCATACTTAATCGTGGGTTTGATACTCTACTATATCACTTTATTACTTGATTTGACATGTATACTTGCATATATTAAGTGGGATTTATTATTTTTATATCAAATAAAATCTAAGCATTATTTTGGTTTGATAGAGCCCTAGATTTTTATTCAATTCAAAAGTTTAGTCTATAGCCCTCATCAAGTTTTAAGCATCATTGTCAAGGAAGTATTTTATTTTTTGCATATTTTAACTATATTATTAAATTAATTTTATAGTCATATCTACTTGTAGCTTTTATTTTATTTATTTTATTTTATTTTCTAATTACATATTCATTTTTATATCCTATATATAAATATAAAGGAACCATCATTGTTTAATGCTGAAATAAAAAGAACCATTTCACAAATTTGAAAAAACAAAAAGTTAGTGAAAATAGATGAACATCTATTAGATCGAGATAAATCTAGACCTTTTAGGGATTATGCTAATCCTTTAGTAGATATTTTAAACTTCAAGTTAGAAAGAGAAGGTCCAGGATTCTAGAGAGAGAAAATAGATTTTTCAAATTTTAAGTTGGCGCATTTATCAGCCTTGTCGATGGCGAGGAATGATCGTCGGTCCTTATCGAACGGAGGTCCAAGGCGTGATCGTTGATCCTTGTATGGAGGTTCTTTACTACATTCTCAATCATTTTTTTAAATCTTCATCACTGTTGACCTCATTTTTGTATGAGGTCACTAAGACCCTTCCAGATTCTAAATTCAATCCTAGACCCTAGGATCCACTCTAGACCTTAGGATCTTTCCTAGAACTAGACTTTAGAGCCTATTCTAGAGCCTAGGATCCCTTTAAATCCTAGATCTTAGAACTCTCCTAAATCTTAGGATCACTCCAACGTCAAATCAACTTCCACCTTTGATCAACCTCAATTTTAAATCAATTCCTGTATTTAATCCACTCCAATTTCAATTTGATTCCTACCTGTGACCAATTTGAATCTCAAACTCCACCCCATTCAAGTCCAAATTAATTTAAACTTCAAATCAAATCCAAACCCAGAGTTTAAACTCAAATTCAAACCTTTAAGGCCCTGTCCTAAACACCCTTTTCAGAGATTTTTCAAACATTTCAAAACCCAGTCAAATGGCCTCTAATTCAGGGTCTATCACTTGCAAAGTGATAAGACATGTCTCTAAAGGCTACCCTCCAAGTTTGAGTTCATTCTGAGGTCTTTAACCCCAGAGTCTGAATTAAAATTCAAAGGTTGTAAAACCTTCAAATATTTACAGCCTATGCCACTGAGCATAACCCTTTTGAGATTTTGACCTTGGAACCCTTATCCAAGCCTCCAATCACTTCCAGACCTTTGAATTTAACCCATTGAGCAGTAAACTGCATCTTCCAGACCCTTTTGACCTTAATTGACCCATAGGTCAAAATTGACCAAAATGCCCCTATGGGGCTCAAATGGGGATTTCAAACCAAATGAGCTCCAAATGGGATGCAACCACCTTTAACAAATTTCAAATGCCATTTCAAAACTTTTGAACCTATTTCCAACCCTTGAGTCAACCTGGTTGACCAAGTCAACTGGTTTGACCCAAGAGGCCCTTTAAGGGTCCAAACATGTGTTTTGACCCAAATGACCTCTTTAGGCCATCCAACCACTTCCATCAACCTTAAAATATCAGTTCAAACCTGTTGAGCCCAAACCCAGACCCTGGGTCAACCTGGTTGACCAAGTCAACCCAGGTTGACCAAACAGGCCCTTAGGGGCTCAAATGGGGATTTTGGTCAATTTGACCTCCCCAGACCTAAGAACCACCCTCAATGGTCTTAAAATATCTTTTCAAATTTGTCCAGCCCAGATTCACCCATTGGGTCAGCCGGGTTGACCCAGTCAACTTAGGTTGACCCATTAACTCTTAGAGGGTCTAAATGGGTTAAATCAACTCATCTGACCTCTTCAACCCCTGTTACCCATTCAAATCAATTCTTGGATAAGACTCAAGTGTCACTTGACATTTGGTCAACTTGACTCAACTTGAGTTGACCAAGTCAACCCTCAATTCTTAGTGACACTGGCTCCCATTTTCCCTACCCTTGACTTTTGACTTTTGACTCTTAATCAAACTATCCTAAATGACCTTTTACCTCTTCAAATGCCACATCACTAGCTTTGACCTTGTTAACTGGTCAAACCAAGTCAACAAAGCCCTAAATCCCTCTTTGAAGTGGTCAAACTTCCCATTTTGACCTCAAGGAGTGTGAGATTAGGCTTGGAAGCCCTCCCATTGGCTGCTCCTACTTCCCCTCATGCCACATCACCAGCCTTGACCTGTTGACTGGTCAACCTGGTCAAACTCATGCCTAAATCCCTTCTAGAAGGCTTTATCACATGTTAAACTCCTTTCCCTTGATTTAAGCTGTCCAAAGCCGACCCACTAGTGCCCTAAAGCTCTCTAATAGGCCCCTTAACCGAGCTCTGCCCCTGGTTTAGCCATAAATGGCAATCCCTCTCCTCCACTCATCCCAAGCCACCCAATAGGATTGAGGCGTGCCCAGCCTTTGGGTCAGCCTCCTGGCTGTCCCAGGGACACTTGGCAACATCCAAGAACCTGGTGAGTCGATCCTAGCCGTCCAATCTAGCCCAGCCCGTTTGAATAGGGAGAAAGGCACCTTTTGAGGTGAATTGATCAAGGCAGCTTCTCTCACCAACCCTAGCCTCCCAGACCGAGCTCTCAGTTCGTTTCGAACCTCCAGGGCTTCCTCTACCTTCCCACTACAAATCCCAAGTGGTTGCACGTCACCGGCGGCGAGTTCTCCGGCGAACCCACCACCTAGACCGTCTCAAGCCCGTAGCAGCTGATCCAGACGCGTTCGAGCTTGGATTTTCGCTGGGAATCTTCACTTGGACAATCTACAAGCTCAACCATCCAGAAATTTCGAAGATCTAACGGTATAACTCCCTAAAACCCTAGATCT
This sequence comes from Dendrobium huoshanense, assembly GCA_016618105.1. NCBI lineage: Eukaryota > Viridiplantae > Streptophyta > Magnoliopsida > Asparagales > Orchidaceae > Dendrobium > Dendrobium huoshanense. The sequence goes on along the minus strand of CM028359.1, from coordinate 61,775,627 downwards.
AGGTCACATTAGTTAGATTTAAATAGCTTTATGATGTTAGGGTTTTAGCTAAAACGAATCCTTCCCCACTATTTCTGTTCATGCCTGCTTTCTGTGTTTAAAATTTCAAGCGATTTGGTCCACCCGATCGGGAGAACGAACCAAAAAACGGATCCTAGGGCGACATTCGTAGTTCGCTGCAGATGTACGTTTTCTAGACCGTTGATCACGCGATCAACGGTCTAGATCTTGCCGTTCCGCGCTTTGGTTCGACCGTGTATTCGGTCTAGCGTTCGAGCGATCGACTGGCGGGATCAAGGCCGTCCATTCAGAACGGCGGGATCGAATCGCCGCCGTCTGATCTTCTCCTGGTGAAATCAGACCGCGGGATCTGATCTCAGCCGTTGGATCGAACCCGCGGTTAATCCAACGGCTGTAGCGCGCCGCTGACGTGGTTAAGTGGAAACCGCGTGAAGCGGCCAGCGACCGACGCGTGTCCCCGCCGCCGCGCTGTTTCGAGCCCGCCAATCCCAGTGCGCCGCGTGTCTGACCGCCGCCGTTTAATTAGGAATAATGGATTTTTTAATTAGTTTTAATTGCTGAAACTTTAATAAATCATAGTAAATTAAATATATAACCAAAAATCAAGTATAATATATCAAACTTTTCAGAATTATATCTAGTTTATTTTAAAAATAAAATCAGTTTATTTTGACTATTATTTTACTGGTAATTTAAGAAATACAGAAATGTATATTTCATTTTTAATTAATTATATAAAAATTACTTTTATTTGAAACTTGGCATGCATGTTGTTGAGTGCATGGCTGGTCTCCAGAAAATTTTTCAGTGTTATTTGAATAGTTTTTAAAGGTATTTTGAATTATTGAAGTATTTTCATCCTTTTTATATTTAATTAAATATTAAGTATTTAAAAAATTGTAAGAAATATATTTTAGTACTTCCAAACTTCTATGGAGATCAGTGGTTCATTCAACCCATTAACATGTGTTTTGATAATGTATTTGATTATTTTATAATATATATTTCTATTTATATATATATAAATTCATTTATATTTATGTATTTTAATATATATTTTGAAACTATGTACATCTAAATCCTTAAGTGTTCAAGATTTCATTTGAGATCTTATATGTTGATTGAGCATGTTTGAATGGAATTAATGGGGATGTTTAGTGGATAATCATTCCTTGATTATTCACTAATCTTGTCTTAATTAAGTTAATTAGCTAATTGCATGTTTAAGGTGCACACACCACTTAGTCTAAGGCTCTCCTAGATTTAGGTGTTGAATATGTTTATGTGATTCATGCATGTCTTATGTATTGAGTATGAGGGTTAGTTCAAACATTGATTCAAGCCCATCAAAACTAGTGACATGATTAAGGACAATAATTAAGGACCCATGTATAGAAAACTTAGAAAAATTTCAATAATTAGGATTCACTTCCCCTTGAGTTGAAACTTTGAACATTTGAACTTAGTGACATCCTCAGCCCCTAGGGAAATTTTCATTGATTTTTGAGGTCATTAGGTCCCCTAATTAATTTTCTAAGTCTTAAACCCCTTAATTAACCCTTTAAAACTTCTAAAATTGTAATAAATCCAATTTAAATCCAAAAATTACATATAAACCCTCAAACTGACCAGGATTCAGTCCTTAATCTATGATAATTAAAAGCCCTTTGATTTGACAGCAATTTAAACCCTAATTTAATTTTAAGTGAAAACCAATATTTAATTAAGATAATTTATTATAATAATATAAAAATCCAAAAGTCTCCCAAACACTTGGGGATCACTCCTTAGGTTGTTCCTGACCTTTGGAGGTGTTTTCAAGAGATTGGGAATTTGTTTGAAGCAAAATCACAAAATGGCCCTCTAATTAAGAAATTTAGAAAATTCATTAAGTAGTCAAAATTTCAAATCTTCATAACTAATTCTAGAAAAATCCAAATCACCCAAACTCACTTGCATTCAACTCCTAATAAGCTCTAGTATTTATTAAAAATATTAAATTCCAGAAATTTGCAATATTTTAAAAAGTCAACAAATTGGTCAAACCGTAGTTAAAACTAGTTCAAAACTTCAAACCTTCGTAATAAAATGTGGAAAAATCCGATTTCAACGTACTTACCTTCCAACTGATCGTAGTAAGGTCTAGTATTTGAATAAAATGCAAACATTCCAGAATTTAAGGTTAATCAAAATTTCAACTTTTGACCCTTTAATCAATTCATTAAAATATTCTAAAAAATTCTTAAAACCCATAATCTTTCTAAAACTCCAGAAAATATTGGCTTAATGTTTAAAACATTTAACAAATCCTTTAAAATACAACAACCACCCTAAAGTTGAAGTTTATTGGCTGGACTACTCCGGGCTGCGGGGCTAAGTGTCCTAAGGAGGATGGTTCCTCGAGCCTGGTGGCACAACGCCACGAATGGATTCTAAGGGGTGTTAAATCTTAAAATAGATTAATCTTTAATTATTTAACATTTTAAAAATCTTTAATTCAATTACATTAATTTGGTTTATCGGCTGGACTACTCCGGGCTGCGGGGCTAAGTGTCCTAAGGAGGCTGGTTCCTCGAGCCTGGTGGCACAACGCCACGAATCAATTAATGGAAAACTTAAATTAACCAAGCTTTAAAAATCAGTAATTAACTCATTTTTTAATATTAATCCACTCTTTTAATTCCAACCAACTTAAATAACTTAATCAACTCCGATTGCTACTGGGTAACCCAGGCCTACGAGGCTATTAGCTTAGCCCCAAGGAAGGTGAAATAAACTTCACGGCCTCGGTGTGAAACAAAGGTAGTAATCAATTAACTTTTAAAATAGGCCTAATTAAAATTCTTAATTCATTAATACTTAAATTTTAATCTAAATTCCCTCCTAAGCCTTAACAAATCCACACTTTTAGACAACTTCAATTAATAACCCACTTTAGGATCTACCCCAGCCACACGACCTTTCTCACACACTTTAGATGATGTGCTAGGACAACCAACTCTAGATCTAGGTTAGGCCGGTGTTTACTTTACTGCTGTGTGCCGGATTTTTCGTAGTTTTCACTGCATGTTGTGGATGAAATTGCTTTGCTGTGTCTGCTTACTTTTTCTGTACTCTGTGGATGGATTGATGTGTTTGGCGACTAGATTACCCTTAGGTTAGGTACGATCTGGATGTTGACACAATTTTCTGCAGGTGGCCACGCTCATGCAGGGCAATATAAAAAGGGGGCAAATAAAAAATGCATAAATATTATAAACTCTTTGCACAGGTGCTTCAGCTGCTAAAGCCCCCAAATCATAAAAAGAGCGTGGCCAGTGTGTTTACTTTCTTTTCTGCTCATATACAACTGCTTGGGAATAACTGCCCTTTTTTTTTTTTTTTTTTTTTTTTTTTTTTTTTTATATATTAATTGCTTAGGATAACCCTGCAGGTGAGTCTAGATTTTTATTTTGATATCAATGTAATTTTTGCAAGTGTCAAGTGTTGTGAAAGTTTATTTTGAGTTGGGATACATAGATCCAAAGCTTGGATTTCAAAGAGGAAAGGATACCCCTTTGGGGAACACTCCTTTTCCATTTGGAAATCCAAATTTGGATCATACCTCTTCCTTACCCAAAGAGGAAAGAGTGGCCTCCCCCTTAGAGGGAAGTGCCCTCTTGTCCATTTGGGTAATCCACTACGAAGATTCCAAGAAGATTGAAGAAAAGGAGTCCAAAGAAAAATGAAACTGAAGATTTGAAGATTTGAAGATTGAGAGTATCCCACTCAAAATAACTTGCGTCATTACTAGGTTTAGAATCCGGGTTGTTGTCAGTGGTGCCCGGCCACTTTACTTTCTGTAATATTCTGGTTTGTAATAAGTAAGGCAACTTTGCCTATGGACATTTATTAATTAATTCATTTATATTTGATATGTTGAAATGATTGCCTTTAGGATTACTTGCTTTTACTAGTTTTTTGGCGATTGCATGCCGCTCTTTGTTTTCGCCTGGATACGTGAGGCTCGTGAGGGTGTGAAATTTTTATACTCATAATCTTAAAAGTCTAAAATTCTAGTGAGTCTAAATAATATAGAAAGATAACGAATCTAGGGAATTAGCCGGGGATCGACCCCGGGGTCGCATACATATTTTTGCATTACTCTTTCCTTGTTTTAGACCCTTCCCCGCCTGCGGGTAGAGTCCGGATAGTCTGACCTATGAGGACGAGGTGCCGGACCTGGGGAAGTCCAGTCTTCTAAAAAATTATTTTATAAGCCTGTTTTTAAAAATTTCAAGCATATTTGATTTGAGGTTGTTAACCAGCATGCATTGCATTAGATACAAATTAAAGAGTCAAAATTTTAATTTCATAGTCCTTAGCATTTTAGCACCCAACATAAGTCCATGGGGCCAATTAGGAGAATCTCTAGATGTCGGCCCCAACTTTCCAAAACTTTAATTACAACGTCCCTACCACTCTTTCATAAAAAGACCGGATTCATCTATTTTAAATCGATTAGGTGGTTAGCTGGCTCCCCAATCCAGGCCGGGGTAAGTCCAGACCTTGCACTGCATTAGTTAGGATCGGACGACTGTGGTCCAGTGTCCAAAATAGATTTAGGATCCGGGGCAGATCTTTGATTATAAGACCCCAAACTTCGGGAATCTAATCCCAAATTTCTAATAAAATGCTCAACTCTAATTAAATATCATTTCAATCCAAAACATAAAGCCCAACACTTAGATTAAGTTGGGACACTTCCGGATGGTTCTGGAATCTTAAAGTGTCCCCTACCTCTCATCCTTTAACTCTGTTAATAACTGCTCAATTTTGATCCATTCCCTTTTGATTTTCCAATAATTCTATTCATACTTTGATATCACTCCTAGAAATTCTAAACAAAATTCTGCCATTGTTTTAATCGAGAGTTTTCGTAGGGGATTTTATCTCCCTACGATGTAATTAACTACGAGGGCTTGCGCTCGTAGGAGATTTAGAACCACACACACCTGATTTTAAAAATTGATTTTTCAAAATTCAATTAGATTTCTTTGGGAAAAGTTAAATAATGATCGTCATAGTTGCATTAGAAGGATTATCGTTGAATGGTCTCATTTCCCTTTGGGGAGATACACCCTTCTTCGATAAGGCTTTGGATGTGAATGCGACGATCATACTTCTTGAATATTGTAATTGGGTACTTAGTTGAACTATATTGTGTCCCCTCGGGGCCATATAGAGTTCTCCTTAGAACCCGATCACAATATTCAAGATGAGTTTACATAATTCTAAGTCTGAACACCGTTATGAAAGTTTATTTTCATCCTTCGGGGTGATATACTCTTTCTAACGAGTCGATTCGACCTTAGAATTAGAACTTAACCTTAATCTTAAAATCCCCAAAGAAAACTAATATTTTCAAAACCTGTTTTCCAAAATTCCACCAACAAAAAAATGGCACGCCCGGTGGGACAAATCTCTCTCTCCATCTTTAATAATGGCAAAATTTTGTTTCATCGGTAGTCTTAACTACCTTTCTTCCGTTGGTCCCTTGCTCATTTCTTCCTTGGGTTAGTGTGGCCAACATCTAAAATAAATAACAGAATATTAAAAGAGAAGTTTCACCTCTAAATTTGACTTTTCGTTCTGATTTTGACCTTCTGCCCCAGCACGGCCTGTGAGGCGACAGTGTCAAATCGGATCTCTAGATATCCTTTTCTAATTTTATGGATTTATAGTCGATAAATTTTTCATTCAACATATAAATCCTTAAAATTGAAAAGTATTCAAAATTTTTGATTTCATTCCAAACTTGCTAGTTTTAACCCCCTCATTCCTCCTTCTGACTTCTAAGGGTGGGGAGGGTTAAACTATCCTTTTACTTGGGCTTTCTCACAATTCCATAAGCCTTCGGGCAAGGGGAAACTCTGTCCGTTGTGTTTTGGAATCTGTAAGAGAACCCATTTCAAATTCTCAAAATTTCTTCAAAAATTCTCAAACTCCAAGCTGACATATGTTACCCCATACGATTTCCTTGTGGGCTAATATATGTCATACTTTCAAAAATAATAATAAAATACTTTTTACTACTCTTTTCAAAAAAAAAAAAATCTAATTTCAATCATTTTCTTTAACTTTCAGAAAATTTCAAATGGCTGGCCAACTGATTTTCTCTTTTGACCGAGAGTTGTCCTCAACTGTTAATGACCAAGGGAGCACTGTTATTTTTGGAATGGGATTCAGTACTCTAGAGCTCTCTATGGATGGACACCAAATTGTGAGCCTGGATGCCAGTAAGGAAACTCCCCCAGTAGTTGAGCTAATTGTGGCATCTGCACCTACCTTGCCAGTAGTCAGTGATGATCAGAAACAGCCTGAACCAGTTGTTGAGCCTTCCGCTGAAATTAAGTCTGTCTTTGAAGAAGGGTCTAGTTCTGGACTTAGATTCACCACTAAGAATCAGAAGAAGAATTATTTGAGGAGACTTAGGAAGAAAATCTCTAAGGCTAAGAGAGTCCTACCTTTTAAGACCTTGGCCCAAGTAGAACCTGAGGCTGTTGAGGAACTACCTATTCCTGCCTCCTCTCCCCTCCTAAAGGGAAGTCGCTTTTACCCCTGGCTTCAGCTCAAGGGGAGGAGAGGATAGCTAGGATAGCCCGTTCTCCACCATGCCCGGTCGACTACTCGACCAAGAAGACTCAGAAAGAAAAACATCTTCAAAAGGCAAGAACTTTGAGAAATATAATTCACACCTGTGCTGCACAGACCGGACAGACTAAAGAGGAATATGTGAAACAGTTAAAGGGAGTGATCTCACATCGCTTCCAAAAAGAAGTATTGAAGGAAGAAGCATCTGAAGCAAAGAATTTAACCCCTCAATTCGTTAGGAAGAATAAGAAGTATGCTAGACAGCCTGCTACTTCGGTGTTGGTTGATGGATATCATTGGGCGCCACGCCCTCTGTCTTCTCAAACAGAGGGTATTGTGTTGACTGGGTCCGAGAGAGGCCGCCACTCTACTGGTAGACCCCCGGTACCCTCACATAAACCTGTGAGATTGGCCTCAGTGATTGTCAAACCAAAGGGGGTTGAAGTTCAAAAGCCCGTGGATCTTAAAGGAAAAAGACCTAAATCTCCTGAAAGGAGATATGTGCCGAAGAGAACTAGGTTGGAGAGTCTGCCACCACCTCCTAGAACTTCTAAGTTCATTCTGCAGCTCCAACGAGTTTCAATCAACCCTACTCCGAGTTCAGTTGAATTGATGGATGTTCAGGCTAGTACCCCAGTTGTTACAGTTGATAGTCCTGCCATAGCCAGTTTGACTCCGGATCCGGTAGTTACCGTTCCTGCTACCCCAGTTGATGATCCCCAAAGTCCGAGTGTCATTCCTAGGCCCCTTAGTCAGGTGTCTGAGGACCTTACCTTACCGGATGTGGGAACTATCACTTTACAAGCTCCTACTTCCCCTGAGGAATATGTCCCTCTCCCTGTAGAGGATGCCACTCTTCTGACTACCAGCTTTGGGATAGTCGAAGAGGAGAGAGTTGACCAGGATCTAGAAATGGAAGATGAGCCAGATACAAAATCTCAACCAGATCCTAATCCAAAACTTACAGAAATCATTGCCCTTATGGATTCTGAAGAGTTGTTTGATATGGCTGAGTATAAAGGATACTTGCCCCTCGACCCTAAATCAATTGGGGATAGACCGGTCGAGGAGGTAGTTCAAGAAATAAGAAACATCCTGTTAAACAAAGAAGGAACGGCCTCTTTCGACCCTGATATGGATGATCTCCTTGGAGATGAAGATGATTATGTTGGGGGCATTCATGTGGTTGAAACTAGAGGGTCTAATAAAGAAGCTGAGCCCAGCAGACGCCGATTTGTTAAAGATGATGATCCGCATGCTGTTGAGTCAGAATCAGATGAGTCTGTGAAAGATAAAGATGAAGAACATATAAAGAGTTTGGAGACTCAGCTTGCTACCATGATGTCACAAGTTAGAGAAATGCAAGAGAAGTTGGACAAATCACAGCAAGAGTCTTTTGCGATCCACCAGTCAGCTCGAGAGCTCACAGAAAAGGCCAAAAGGGCAGAGCTTAAATCCAGACCTCTCGAGTCACCACCTGCGACTCTTCCTTGTCCAGTAGAGACACCTCCAGTTCACCCTACAGTTTCTACCATTCCTCCGATCCCACCCCAGAAGGATATCAAGCAGTTAATTGAGGACCAGGTAAGGGAGGCCTTAGCCCATGCTCAAGGAACCGTGTCTATTGCAAAGGGTAGACCCTACCCCGAGGAATATGACCTAGTTCCTTATCCAAAGGGCTTTGTGCCACCAACTTTTAAAGTTTTCACCGGAATTGAAAATCCGAGACAGCATCTGGCCCACTTCCGAGCAAGCTGTTGCAATGCAGGAGGGTCAGATGCTCTACTATTTCGCCAATTTGTAAGTAGTCTATCTGGCATTGCTTTTGAATGGTACGCCGATCTGCCCAACGGTTCAGTAAGAACCTTTAGCGACCTAGAAAACCTCTTTCTTAAGAGATTTTCTGGAGCGCAACAACGCACTACCGTGGGCGATCTCGTGGTTGAAAAGCAAAAGCCGGGAGAGTCTCTAGTTGAGTACATCTTGAGGTGGCGAAACCTCTCGATGAAGTGTGAACCCCAGTTGCAAGAACAACATGCTGTGGAGATTCTGTTGAAGAATATCCACGGTCCTGTTGCTTTTCTCCTGAAGGGTTTCACTATTAAAACTTTTGAGAAACTTCTTAATAAGGCTAGCAATTTGCAGGAAGAGGCTCCTAGGATGCCATTCTTACGAGAGCAGTCTGAAGAAAGAAAGGGTCCAAAACTGGTGAAGACATTTGAAAAGAAAGCTGTGGTTTCAGCAGTAGATAAAGGAAAGAGGCCAATGGTTAGTCAGCCTAGCACTCCACTTCCACCACAGCCGCCTCAGAAGCAGCCCTTTCAGATAGTTCCTCAACATACTAGAGATCCCTCTTTCATCCCTTTTAGAGAGAGATTGGCAAAACCTTATCCATTTAAAAGGGAGTCAGTTAAGAAGATCTTTAGAAGTCTGTTAAAGAAACCAGATTTTCAGTTGCCAGAGGCTAGGAGGCCTGAGGATGAGAGCAAGAAAGATGATCCCAAGTACTGCCCCTACCACAGGATGCTTAGTCACCCTCTTGAGGACTGCGTTGTGTTCAAAGATTGGCTTGAGAGGAACTACACCCAAGGTAACATCATAATACCTAAGGAATACTTGGTCGATCCAGAAAAAGCTTCAATTAAGACCATTTCAGGTAATCCTCTTAACTCTCCTTGTTTTGTTGAAGATGGTTGGGACATTGCTTTGTCCCGGGCACTTAAAAAGTCGATTAACAAGTCTTTTCATCTTTCTCAACAGCTGACTACGATAGCCCAGGCCCCGGTGTGGAAGGTTGACCTGGACGCTTCGCAGAAGGATGTTGAGCCACTTCCCTCTCCAGTAGTCTTAGGAACTACTGAGAAAAATGTGAAAAAAGAAAAATCTGATTTTGTAGAGAGGAAGTGTGTAGATGAGAGATGTATTAGAATGGCGGATGGCGGTGTTAAAACCCTTTCCCCTCTTTTGTTATCTGACTTTTACTTTGCCCCATCAAAGGCGAAGGGTCAAAAGATGAATAAAAAACATCCTTCTACTTCTGTCTTGATGATTAACCATGAATCTCAAATGCAAATTGATGACTCTCCTGCTTTGAATCAAACTCCTAATGAACCAAATATTGAGGCTAATCAAACCAACCTCACTGAATCGACTATTCAAGAAGAGGTCGAATTTGAAGCTTTATCAGAAAGTGATTTCCCTCAAATTAATTTCCAAGGAAATCCTATCTTGATAGAACTTTCAGATTCTGACTCGCTTTCAGAAAATGATGATCCGACACCTATGGTGTGTGTAGACACTGCTCTAGTTTGCCCGCCCGAAGACATCGAGCAGGTGCAACTCCGTGGCGGTAAAGTCTTACCCCCTAGGATGCCCCCTCAGGATAAAGGCAAGCAACCTTCATTCGAAATTTTAAGTCCGGATTCCCCTCAACAACCAGAATCTCCTTTAATTCCTCCGGGTTTCGAGTCTGTCGTTCCTAAGGTTGATTATAATGTTCTAGCCCACCTTAGGAAGTTGCCAGCAAAATTAAGTATTTATGACGCCCTCCTTCTTTCCAAAGAAATGAGGGAGTCTTTAATTAAAGCACTTCTCGATCCCGAGATTTGCTTAACACAGTTGGCTGCAACTTCAGAAGGTGAGGCTCTCTACTTCAAAGAGGTTCCTGGGGTTACCTTTTCAGACGAAGATTTACTCTTGAGAACTGCTGACCACAATCGTCCCCTCTACATTACTGTAGAAGTGGGAAATTTTAAGTTATCAAGAGTCCTTGTTGATCCGGGTGCATCGGTCAACGTGATGAACATAAAGACCCTTGCTTATCTCAGAGTTGATACTAGCAAGCTTTCAACCGACAGGTTGGTGCTTCGTGGGTTCAACGAGAAGGGCGAGAGAGCTTTAGGTTCGATCACTCTACTCCTGGAAATAGGAGGTTTAAAAACTGAAGCTAAATTTCATATAATTGATTCGACTACGTCCTTTAACGCACTTCTAGGTAGACCTTGGATTCACGAATATAGAATGGTTCCATCTACCCTGCACCAATGCATTAAGTACCAACGAGATGGCATTGAACATGTGATTAAGGGTGATTTGCAACCATTCTCAATTCAAGAAATTGGGATCTACGAAGATGCTGCATATTTCGTACCAAAAGGGTCCTCGTCCCGTTCTAAATTAGAGATCAAATTTGAGGAGAAAATGGTTGAACAAAAATTCAACCAAAAGAAAGAAAAAGATAAGAATATCAATCAAGAAATGATTCAATCGAGTAGTGAAGACGACTCTGATATTGTTGTCCTTAGACCTCCAAGCACATTACCTCAAAGAGGTGGGAGGATGGCTTTAAGGGCACGAGGTCGAGGCCGTGCTTCATTAGAAAGGAGAGCAGCACCCGTATATATTGATTTGGAATCAGATTCCGATAGTGAACTAGAAAGTCAAGGTGCTGCCCTCTCTCTCGATTATCAAAGCATAAATACTCCTCCAAAATTTGATCTCACCTTAGACCAGGACAGTGACCCTGAGGTAGATATTTCAAAAGTTAAAAGTGACGAGCCTGAATTAACAATGTATGAAAAGCTCACTAGAAGGATTGAGGCCCTTTCTCTGACCCCACTGTCGGCAGGCAGGGTTGTAGGGTTGGAAGTCAAAGTGGCCCCCAACTTGGATGGTGAAGTTAAGAAAGTCCAGAAATTCTTTCCTGGCTCCTCCTCCGCAAGGGACGAAGGTGATGTAACCCTTGAGGAGGCAGATTTTAATGAATTAATGGAATTACCTTTCGGCTACTTCCCTGTTTGTGTAAAAAATACTTTTTCTAAAGGTTCTGTACCATACCGATGGACTAAGGGTCAAGCTAGATACCACGAGAACATTTGGCGAACAAAAATAAATAAAAATCCAACAAGTGGTATTGGCTTTGGGACCGTTAGTTCATTTGATGATGATGAGTATTGCCTAATGATAACTTACCATCTCGATTCTCCAAATGTCCCTACAGATCCTCCTTGTCCTTTGGATGGACTCTGTTTGGAGACTTTAGACGATCCCGATGATCTTCAAGTTCGGGATGCACCCCCTGAATTTGAAGAGGAAATTAAATCGACAGTCGATGAGTTAAGAGAAATTAACCTGGGAAACGATGATGACCCCCGTCCGATTTTCATAAGTACTTTGTTAAGCGAGGGTGAAACTCAAGACTTAATCCAGTTGTTATTCGAGTTTAGGGATTGCTTTGCCTGGACATATGACGAAATGCCAGGTTTGCCTGCTGAGGTAGCAGTTCACAAACTTGGGGTTCGGCATGATGCCATCCCTGTTAAACAGGCTCCTCGACGCATGCGCTTAGAGATTGAGCAACAAGTCGTTTCTGAAGTTAAGAAATTGGCGGAGGCCGGATTCATTCGAGAGGAACAATACCCCTCTTGGGTGGCCAGCGTCGTGCCAGTTCGGAAGAAAAATGGTCAGATTCGGATTTGTGTCGACTATAGGGATCTGAATAAGGCATGCCCTAAGGATGAGTTCCCTTTACCAATACCAGAACTCATGGTGGACATTGCCTCCTCACATGCTATTTTCTCCTTCATGGACGGCTCGTCGGGTTATAACCAAATCAAGATGGCCCCTGAAGATGAGAGAAATACGGCGTTCAGAACCCCTATTGGAATCTTTTGTTATAAGGTAATGCCATTCGGCCTAAAGAATGCCGGAGCAACCTACCAACGGGCCATGACCCGTATCTTTGACGACTTAATTCATAATCAAGTTGAATGTTATATTGATGATTTAGTTGTCAAGAGCAAGGTTAAAGAGGCTCACCTGCATGACTTAAGAGTTGTTTTCGAACGGTTGCGCCGCTACGATTTGAAAATGAACCCCTTGAAGTGCGCCTTCGGCGTCGCTTCGGGAAAATTCTTAGGATTCGTAGTGAGGCACCGCGGAATCGAGATAGATCCTGCTAAAATTGAAGCCATCTTAGATATGCCATCCCCTAAGAGCCTTACTCAATTAAGGTCTCTACAAGGTAGATTGGCATATATAAGGAGGTTTATTTCTAATCTTTCCGGGAGATGTCAACCCTTTTCTGTCCTTGCGAAAAAGGATACTAAATTCGTATGGGGCGAGAAGTGTCAAAATGCTTTTGATGATATCAAACAATATCTGTCTAACCCGCCAGTCTTGGCAGCTCCGATTCCCGGAAAGCCATTAATCCTCTACACCGCAGCTCTAGATGAGTCTTTAGGTGCTCTGTTAGCTCAAGTTAACGACGAGGGAAAAGAGAATGCTCTCTACTACCTTAGTCGAAGACTCCTTCCTACTGAAATTCGATATCCGTCAATTGAGAAGCATTGTCTTGCTCTGGTTTTTGCAGCTCAGAAACTAAGGCATTACATGCTTTCTCACTCAATTAGTTTGATTTCAAAAGTTAATCCTTTGCAATATCTTATGACCCGACCTACGTTGTCAGGACGTCTAGCTCGTTGGTCTATGATATTGTTGCAATTTGAGATTACTTTCACTCCCCTTCGTGCTGTGAAAGGACAGGCTGTCGCCGATTTTCTGGCAGCACACCCGCTGCCAGCAGATTCTCCTCTGAACGATGACTTACCCGACGAACAAATCATGAGTTTGGGGGAATCTGGCGAGGCCATCTGGGAATTATATTTTGATGGGGCAGCATCCTCTCGTAGGATTGCGACCCAACAATCTGTAATTCCTGGAAAGGCTGGAGTCGGTTTAATTTTTATTACACCAGAAAAAGGAATGATGCATTTTTCCTACCACTTATCGGAGCCTTGCACAAACAACGAAGCTGAATACGAAGCTCTGATAACTGGCTTGGAACTTGCAATTCTAATGGAGATTAAAGAGATTAAGATCTTTGGAGATTCCCAACTAGTTATTAACCAAGTCGCCGGAACTTATAAAGTCTTGAATCCGAATCTCCTAAAATATCACCAGTACACACTTCACTTGTTGGAACAAATTCCCATTGCTACTTTGTATAGGGTTCCCCGTGGAAGCAATTCTGCGGCGGATGCCTTAGCAAAACTTGCAAAGGAATTTGCATGTCCTGAGGAAGATTCCATCCCTATAGAGATACAGGGTCGTAATACCCTTTCTCTTATAGATTTGGAACACATTAGTAAGACTCCCCTTCAGATCCTTTCTGCCTCTTCGACGACTGACGAAGAAGGCGATTGGAGACGACCCTTAGTCGATTACCTTAAAGAAGGGAAGCTTCCCCAGGATAAATCACTCTCCAACCAGATTAAGAAACGTGCCCTATCATATGCACTAGTTAACGATCTGTTGTACCGTCGGTCCTTTGATCACATGTGGCTGCGCTGTTTGAACAAGCGAGAAGCCCAGAAAATTGTTAATGAAGTTCATTCAGGACTGTGCGGTGCTCATCAATCGGGTCCAAAAATGAAATTAAAGATTAAAAGACTTGGATATTATTGGCCTACAATGATTGACGATTGCATGAATACGGCAAAGCACTGTCATCAATGTCAGGTCCATGGTGTGGTTTTACATCAGCCGCCTAATGTGTTACACCCTACGATAGCCTCGTGGCCCTTTGAAAGTTGGGGCACGGATATCATTGGGCCGATTGACCCTCCCTCCGCGAGAGGTCATCGTTTCATATTAGCTGCAACTGATTATTTTTCAAAATGGGCGGAAGCAATTCCCCTGCGAAACGTAACATCACACCATGTCTTAAAATTCTTTCGTGACCATATTGTATATCGATTCGGCGTACCCCGCAGAATCATATCCGATAATGGGTCCGCATTCAAGTCTACAAAAATCAATAGTTTCGTAAGGCGCCATAATATTGATTGGAGATATTCGACGATCTATTACCCTCGGGCGAATGGATTGGCCGAGGCCTTCAACAAAACCTTGGTGCAAATTGTCAAAAAGACCCTTGATGATAACAAACGGCAGTGGGATGAGCGGTTGGTGGAAGCTCTGTGGGCTTATCGTACCACTTATAGAACCCCGACCCAATCCACCCCGTTTGCACTAGTGTATGGATCTGAGGCTGTTCTACCCTTGGAAATACAAATTCCTTCGCTTAGAATTGCAGTTCAGAATCAAATTACCAATGAACAAAATGCAAGACTACGATTGGAAGAACTCGAAGGCCTTGAAGAGCGACGTCTCCAAGCTCAACAAAGTTTAGAGTTGTATAAGTCCCGTATGGTTCAAGCCCATGACAAGTTAGTGCGACCTAGGACCTTCCAGGCGGGAGACTTGGTATTGGTCCTTCGGAGGCCTATCTTGGCCCATCGGAAGTTGGGAGGCAAATTTGAACCTACATGGGAAGGACCCTTCGTTATAGAGACTGTCTACGAAGGAGGCTCGTATCAGTTAGTAGATTGTAAAGGGAACCACCCAATGCTACCTGTTAATGGGCGTTTCCTTAAGAAATACTATGCTTGATGTAGCTCATTTTATCAATCAATAAAACTTTCTTTTCTTGAGTTTTAGCTTGATTCTACCTTTTTTTTAAGTTAAGTTTTTAACGCTCTTCGCCCTTTTCCTTAAGGTTAGGTTCTTCCTTCCCTTAGGATTAGACCCGCTAGTGGTGGAGTACGCCCTCTGTGGCACCACCCTGGCATTCCACCCGGAGATTAGTGGTGGAGTACGCCCTTCGTGGCACCATCCTGATTCTCATTCGCTAGTGATGGAGTACGCCCTTCGTGGCACCATCCTAGTTTGCCAGTTAATTTGCCTATTTAAGGAGTAAGTCTTCTATCAGCATCCTATAGGCCTAAGGTTGGGTGATGCCCTTCCTTAGACCCAAGGTTAGGTATTCCCTACTTGGTTTCCAGTTAATCCGTCTACTAGGAGTAAGTCTTCTATCAGCATCCTGTAGGACCTAAGGTTGGGTGATGCCCTTCCTTAGACCCAAGGTTAGGTATTCCCTACCTTGGTTTCCAGTTGATCCGTCTACTAGGAGTAAGTCTTCTATCAGCATCCTGTAGACCTAAGGTTGGGTGATGCCCTTCCTTAGACCCAAAGTTAGGTATTCCCTACTTTGGTTTCCAGTTAATTTGCCTATTTGGAGTAAGTCTTCTATCAGCATCCTATAGGCCTAAGGTTGGGTGATGCCCTTCCTTAGACCCAAGGTTAGGTATTCCCTACCTTGGTTTCCAGTTGATCCGTCTACTAGGAGTAAGTCTTCTATCAGCATCCTGTAGACCTAAGGTTGGGTGATGCCCTTCCTTAGACCCAAAGTTAGGTATTCCCTACTTTGGTTTCCAGTTAATTTGCCTATTTGGAGTAAGTCTTCTATCAGCATCCTATAGCCTAAGGTTGGGTGATGCCCTTCCTTAGACCCAAGGTTAGGTATTCCCTACCTTGGTTTCCAGTTAATCTGCCTATTTGGAGTAAGTCTTCTATCAGCATCCTATAGGCCTAAGGTTGGGTGATGCCCTTCCTTAGACCCAAGGCTAGGTTTCCCTACCTTGGTTTTACCAGTTTTCCTTATCCAATAGGTGTAAGCCTTTTCATTAGCATCCTATAGGTTTGAGGTTGGGAGATGGTCTCCCTTCTATTCTCAAAATTCTACTTCCATTCGGTCAACGCCAATGTGTGCAGCAGAAGTTCCTTCTACCACACACATTGGGGGTCCATTTGTTGACCTCATTTTTGTATGAGGTCACTAAGACCCTTCCAGATTCTAAATTCAATCCTAGACCCTAGGATCCACTCTAGACCTTAGGATCTTTCCTAGAACTAGACTTTAGAGCCTATTCTAGAGCCTAGGATCCCTTTAAATCCTAGATCTTAGAACTCTCCTAAATCTTAGGATCACTCCAACGTCAAATCAACTTCCACCTTTGATCAACCTCAATTTTAAATCAATTCCTGTATTTAATCCACTCCAATTTCAATTTGATTCCTACCTGTGACCAATTTGAATCTCAAACTCCACCCCATTCAAGTCCAAATTAATTTAAACTTCAAATCAAATCCAAACCCAGAGTTTAAACTCAAATTCAAACCTTTAAGGCCCTGTCCTAAACACCCTTTTCAGAGATTTTTCAAACATTTCAAAACCCAGTCAAATGGCCTCTAATTCAGGGTCTATCACTTGCAAAGTGATAAGACATGTCTCTAAAGGCTACCCTCCAAGTTTGAGTTCATTCTGAGGTCTTTAACCCCAGAGTCTGAATTAAAATTCAAAGGTTGTAAAACCTTCAAATATTTACAGCCTATGCCACTGAGCATAACCCTTTTGAGATTTTGACCTTGGAACCCTTATCCAAGCCTCCAATCACTTCCAGACCTTTGAATTTAACCCATTGAGCAGTAAACTGCATCTTCCAGACCCTTTTGACCTTAATTGACCCATAGGTCAAAATTGACCAAAATGCCCCTATGGGGCTCAAATGGGGATTTCAAACCAAATGAGCTCCAAATGGGATGCAACCACCTTTAACAAATTTCAAATGCCATTTCAAAACTTTTGAACCTATTTCCAACCCTTGAGTCAACCTGGTTGACCAAGTCAACTGGTTTGACCCAAGAGGCCCTTTAAGGGTCCAAACATGTGTTTTGACCCAAATGACCTCTTTAGGCCATCCAACCACTTCCATCAACCTTAAAATATCAGTTCAAACCTGTTGAGCCCAAACCCAGACCCTGGGTCAACCTGGTTGACCAAGTCAACCCAGGTTGACCAAACAGGCCCTTAGGGGCTCAAATGGGGATTTTGGTCAATTTGACCTCCCCAGACCTAAGAACCACCCTCAATGGTCTTAAAATATCTTTTCAAATTTGTCCAGCCCAGATTCACCCATTGGGTCAGCCGGGTTGACCCAGTCAACTTAGGTTGACCCATTAACTCTTAGAGGGTCTAAATGGGTTAAATCAACTCATCTGACCTCTTCAACCCCTGTTACCCATTCAAATCAATTCTTGGATAAGACTCAAGTGTCACTTGACATTTGGTCAACTTGACTCAACTTGAGTTGACCAAGTCAACCCTCAATTCTTAGTGACATTGGCTCCCATTTTCCCTACCCTTGACTTTTGACTTTTGACTCTTAATCAAACTATCCTAAATGACCTTTTACCTCTTCAAATGCCACATCACTAGCTTTGACCTTGTTGACTGGTCAAACCAAGTCAACAAAGCCCTAAATCCCTCTTTGAAGTGGTCAAACTTCCCATTTTGACCTCAAGGAGTGTGAGATTAGGCTTGGAAGCCCTCCCATTGGCTGCTCCTACTTCCCCTCATGCCACATCACCAGCCTTGACCTGTTGACTGGTCAACCTGGTCAAACTCATGCCTAAATCCCTTCTAGAAGGCTTTATCACATGTTAAACTCCTTTCCCTTGATTTAAGCTGTCCAAAGCCGACCCACTAGTGCCCTAAAGCTCTCTAATAGGCCCCTTAACCGAGCTCTGCCCCTGGTTTAGCCATAAATGGCAATCCCTCTCCTCCACTCATCCCAAGCCACCCAATAGGATTGAGGCGTGCCCAGCCTTTGGGTCAGCCTCCTGGCTGTCCCAGGGACACTTGGCAACATCCAAGAACCTGGTGAGTCGATCCTAGCCGTCCAATCTAGCCCAGCCCGTTTGAATAGGGAGAAAGGCACCTTTTGAGGTTAATTGATCAAGGCAGCTTCTCTCACCAACCCTAGCCTCCCAGACCGAGCTCTCAGTTCGTTTCGAACCTCCAGGGCTTCCTCTACCTTCCCACTACAAATCCCAAGTGGTTGCACGTCACCGGCGGCGAGTTCTCCGGCGAACCCACCACCTAGACCGTCTCAAGCCCGTAGCAGCTGATCCAGACGCGTTCGAGCTTGGATTTTCGCTGGGAATCTTCACTTGGACAATCTACAAGCTCAACCATCCAGAAATTTCGAAGATCTAACGGTATAACTCCCTAAAACCCTAGATCTAGGTCACATTAGTTAGATTTAAATAGCTTTATGATGTTAGGGTTTTAGCTAAAACGAATCCTTCCCCACTATTTCTGTTCATGCCTGCTTTCTGTGTTTAAAATTTCAAGCGATTTGGTCCACCCGATCGGGAGAACGAACCAAAAAACGGATCCTAGGGCGACATTCGTAGTTCGCTGCAGATGTACGTTTTCTAGACCGTTGATCACGCGATCAACGGTCTAGATCTTGCCGTTCCGCGCTTTGGTTCGACCGTGTATTCGGTCTAGCGTTCGAGCGATCGACTGGCGGGATCAGGGCCGTCCATTCAGAACGGCGGGATCGAATCGCCGCCGTCTGATCTTCTCCTGGTGAAATCAGACCGCGGGATCTGATCTCAGCCGTTGGATCGAAC
Organism: Dendrobium huoshanense; assembly: GCA_016618105.1. Taxonomy (NCBI): domain Eukaryota; kingdom Viridiplantae; phylum Streptophyta; class Magnoliopsida; order Asparagales; family Orchidaceae; genus Dendrobium; species Dendrobium huoshanense. The sequence goes on along the minus strand of CM028359.1, from coordinate 61,756,655 downwards.
CCGCGGTTAATCCAACGGCTGTAGCGCGCCGCTGACGTGGTTAAGTGGAAACCGCGTGAAGCGGCCAGCGACCGACGCGTGTCCCCGCCGCCGCGCTGTTTCGAGCCCGCCAATCCCAGTGCGCCGCGTGTCTGACCGCCGCCGTTTAATTAGGAATAATGGATTTTTTAATTAGTTTTAATTGCTGAAACTTTAATAAATCATAGTAAATTAAATATATAACCAAAAATCAAGTATAATATATCAAACTTTTCAGAATTATATCTAGTTTATTTTAAAAATAAAATCAGTTTATTTTGACTATTATTTTACTGGTAATTTAAGAAATACAGAAATGTATATTTCATTTTTAATTAATTATATAAAAATTACTTTTATTTGAAACTTGGCATGCATGTTGTTGAGTGCATGGCTGGTCTCCAGAAAATTTTTCAGTGTTATTTGAATAGTTTTTAAAGGTATTTTGAATTATTGAAGTATTTTCATCCTTTTTATATTTAATTAAATATTAAGTATTTAAAAAATTGTAAGAAATATATTTTAGTACTTCCAAACTTCTATGGAGATCAGTGGTTCATTCAACCCATTAACATGTGTTTTGATAATGTATTTGATTATTTTATAATATATATTTCTATTTATATATATATAAATTCATTTATATTTATGTATTTTAATATATATTTTGAAACTATGTACATCTAAATCCTTAAGTGTTCAAGATTTCATTTGAGATCTTATATGTTGATTGAGCATGTTTGAATGGAATTAATGGGGATGTTTAGTGGATAATCATTCCTTGATTATTCACTAATCTTGTCTTAATTAAGTTAATTAGCTAATTGCATGTTTAAGGTGCACACACCACTTAGTCTAAGGCTCTCCTAGATTTAGGTGTTGAATATGTTTATGTGATTCATGCATGTCTTATGTATTGAGTATGAGGGTTAGTTCAAACATTGATTCAAGCCCATCAAAACTAGTGACATGATTAAGGACAATAATTAAGGACCCATGTATAGAAAACTTAGAAAAATTTCAATAATTAGGATTCACTTCCCCTTGAGTTGAAACTTTGAACATTTGAACTTAGTGACATCCTCAGCCCCTAGGGAAATTTTCATTGATTTTTGAGGTCATTAGGTCCCCTAATTAATTTTCTAAGTCTTAAACCCCTTAATTAACCCTTTAAAACTTCTAAAAATTGTAATAAATCCAATTTAAATCCAAAAATTACATATAAACCCTCAAACTGACCAGGATTCAGTCCTTAATCTATGATAATTAAAAGCCCTTTGATTTGACAGCAATTTAAACCCTAATTTAATTTTAAGTGAAAACCAATATTTAATTAAGATAATTTATTATAATAATATAAAAATCCAAAAGTCTCCCAAACACTTGGGGATCACTCCTTAGGTTGTTCCTGACCTTTGGAGGTGTTTTCAAGAGATTGGGAATTTGTTTGAAGCAAAATCACAAAATGGCCCTCTAATTAAGAAATTTAGAAAATTCATTAAGTAGTCAAAATTTCAAATCTTCATAACTAATTCTAGAAAAATCCAAATCACCCAAACTCACTTGCATTCAACTCCTAATAAGCTCTAGTATTTATTAAAAATATTAAATTCCAGAAATTTGCAATATTTTAAAAAGTCAACAAATTGGTCAAACCGTAGTTAAAACTAGTTCAAAACTTCAAACCTTCGTAATAAAATGTGGAAAAATCCGATTTCAACGTACTTACCTTCCAACTGATCGTAGTAAGGTCTAGTATTTGAATAAAATGCAAACATTCCAGAATTTAAGGTTAATCAAAATTTCAACTTTTGACCCTTTAATCAATTCATTAAAATATTCTAAAAAATTCTTAAAACCCATAATCTTTCTAAAACTCCAGAAAATATTGGCTTAATGTTTAAAACACTTAACAAATCCTTTAAAACACAACAACCACCCTAAAGTTGAAGTTTATTGGCTGGACTACTCCGGGCTGCGGGGCTAAGTGTCCTAAGGAGGCTGGTTCCTCGAGCCTGGTGGCACAACGCCACGAATGGATTCTAAGGGGTGTTAAATCTTAAAATAGATTAATCTTTAATTATTTAACATTTTAAAAATCTCTAATTCAATTACATTAATTTGGTTTATCGGCTGGACTACTCCGGGCTGCGGGGCTAAGTGTCCTAAGGAGGCTGGTTCCTCGAGCCTGGTGGCACAACGCCACGAATCAATTAATGGCAAACTTAAATTAATCAAGCTTTTAAAATCAGTAATTAACTCATTTTAATATTAATCCACTCTTTTAATTCCAACCAACTTAAATAACTTAATCAACCCCGATTGCTACTGGGTAACCCAGGCCTACGAGGCTATTAGCTTAGCCCCAAGGAAGGTGAAATAAACTTCACGGCCTCGGTGTGAAACAAAGGTAGTAATCAATTAACTTTTAAAATAGGCCTAATTAAAATTCTTAATTCATTAATACTTAAATTTTAATCTAAATTCCCTCCTAAGCCTTAACAAATCCACACTTTTAGACAACTTCAATTAATAACCCACTTTAGGATCTACCCCAGCCACACGACCTTTCTCACACACTTTAGATGATGTGCTAGGACAACCAACTCTAGATCTAGGTTAGGCCGGTGTTTACTTTACTGCTGTGTGCCGGATTTTTCGTAGTTTTCACTGCATGTTGTGGATGAAATTGCTTTGCTGTGTCTGCTTACTTTTTCTGTACTCTGTGGATGGATTGATGTGTTTGGCGACTAGATTACCCTTAGGTTAGGTACGATCTGGATGTTGACACAATTTTCTGCAGGTGGCCACGCTCATGCAGGGCAATATAAAAAGGGGGCAAATAAAAAAAATGCATAAATATTATAAACTCTTTGCACAGGTGCTTCAGCTGCTAAAGCCCCCAAATCATAAAAAGAGCGTGGCCAGTGTGTTTACTTTCTTTTCTGCTCATATACAACTGCTTGGGAATAACTGCTTTTTTTTTTTTATATATTAATTGCTTAGGATAACCCTGCAGGTGAGTCTAGATTTTTATTTTGATATCAATGTAATTTTTGCAAGTGTCAAGTGTTGTGAAAGTTTATTTTGAGTTGGGATACATAGATCCAAAGCTTGGATTTCAAAGAGGAAAGGATACCCCTTTGGGGAACACTCCTTTTCCATTTGGAAATCCAAATTTGGATCATACCTCTTCCTTACCCAAAGAGGAAAGAGTGGCCTCCCCCTTAGAGGGAAGTGCCCTCTTGTCCATTTGGGTAATCCACTACGAAGATTCCAAGAAGATTGAAGAAAAGGAGTCCAAAGAAAAATGAAACTGAAGATTTGAAGATTTGAAGATTGAGAGTATCCCACTCAAAATAACTTGCGTCATTACTAGGTTTAGAATCCGGGTTGTTGTCAGTGGTGCCCGGCCACTTTACTTTCTGTAATATTCTGGTTTGTAATAAGTAAGGCAACTTTGCCTATGGACATTTATTAATTAATTCATTTATATTTGATATGTTGAAATGATTGCCTTAAGGATTACTTGCTTTTACTAGTTTTTTGGCGATTGCATGCCGCTCTTTGTTTTCGCCTGGATACGTGAGGCTCGTGAGGGTGTGAAATTTTTATACTCATAATCTTAAAAGTCTAAAATTCTAGTGAGTCTAAATAATATAGAAAGATAACGAATCTAGGGAATTAGCCGGGGATCGACCCCGGGGTCGCATACATATTTTTGCATTACTCTTTCCTTGTTTTAGACCCTTCCCCGCCTGCGGGTAGAGTCCGGATAGTCTGACCTATGAGGACGAGGTGCCGGACCTGGGGAAGTCCAGTCTTCTAAAAAATTATTTTATAAGCCTGTTTTTAAAAATTTCAAGCATATTTGATTTGAGGTTGTTAACCAGCATGCATTGCATTAGATACAAATTAAAGAGTCAAAATTTTAATTTCATAGTCCTTAGCATTTTAGCACCCAACATAAGTCCATGGGGCCAATTAGGAGAATCTCTAGATGTCGGCCCCAACTTTCCAAAACTTTAATTACAACGTCCCTACCACTCTTTCATAAAAAGACCGGATTCATCTATTTTAAATCGATTAGGTGGTTAGCTGGCTCCCCAATCCAGGCCGGGGTAAGTCCAGACCTTGCACTGCATTAGTTAGGATCGGACGACTGTGGTCCAGTGTCCAAAATAGATTTAGGATCCGGGGCAGATCTTTGATTATAAGACCCCAAACTTCGGGAATCTAATCCCAAATTTCTAATAAAATGCTCAACTCTAATTAAATATCATTTCAATCCAAAACATAAAGCCCAACACTTAGATTAAGTTGGGACACTTCCGGATGGTTCTGGAATCTTAAAGTGTCCCCTACCTCTCATCCTTTAACTCTGTTAATAACTGCTCAATTTTGATCCATTCCCTTTTGATTTTCCAATAATTCTATTCATACTTTGATATCACTCCTAGAAATTCTAAACAAAATTCTGCCATTGTTTTAATCGAGAGTTTTCGTAGGGGATTTTATCTCCCTACGATGTAATTAACTACGAGGGCTTGCGCTCGTAGGAGATTTAGAACCACACACACCTGATTTTAAAAATTGATTTTCAAAATTCAATTAGATTTCTTTGGGAAAAGTTAAATAATGATCGTCATAGTTGCATTAGAAGGATTATCGTTGAATGGTCTCATTTCCCTTTGGGGAGATACACCCTTCTTCGATAAGGCTTTGGATGTGAATGCGACGATCATATTTCTTGAATATTGTAATTGGGTACTTAGTTGAACTATATTGTGTCCCCTCGGGGCCATATAGAGTTCTCCTTAGAACCCGATCACAATATTCAAGATGAGTTTACATAATTCTAAGTCTGAACACCGTTATGAAAGTTTATTTTCATCCTTCGGGGTGATATACTCTTTCTAACGAGTCGATTCGACCTTAGAATTAGAACTTAACCTTAATCTTAAAATCCCCAAAGAAAACTAATATTTTTCAAAACCTGTTTTCCAAAATTCCACCAACAATCACGTGTGTTTGGTGAAGATATTACGGGAGTTTGTTCTAGTTCTACAAATATTGATGTTTGATCAAGCTTCAATAATGATAAACCTTTGATTATCAATGAAGGAGGATTGCAAACTATGAAGAAGATCATTCCAAAAATTGGGAAAGGTGAGAATGTTATGGCAGGGGGAGTCTTTCCAATTACTGAAGAATTCTTGATTCCTCAATGTTTGAGGGTTCAATTCAGAAGCATCTTCTTTTTATAATCAGAAAGAAGTGGTGGTTGAAGGTGTTAATTTTAGGCCAACCAATGAGGTTATTAAGGGGTCTGGTTCCTCTGAAGGGTTATAGGATTTGGAGGGTGTTGCTAGCTCGATAAATGGTCTTTCAGGAAATGTTTTTGACAAACCAAAAACCTGAAGAACTTCATAATAGTAATGTAGAAAGATATAGGGAGGTGGTTCGATAGTGTGTTTCTGGAAAATTAGATTCGTGCAAACAAGTTAGAGAGGGTTCTGGGATATTCAATGTTAAAGAATTGGCTGGTAATGTCTTGTCAAAGGCTTGGTGTTGAAATTCGAGCTTATGGGTTTATATTTTTTATGATAACAATTATTGTGACTCTCTTTGCAATATATTTTTATTTGTGTGTATACTAAAATTTCATGATTATAGTGCACCATTCAAGGCTCAAGATTTGATAGAATAAATTTTATTTATAATTTTCATTGATGTATTTTAAGTCATGTCTTGTAAGGGTGTATGCTTTCTTGTACCTTACACTCTATTTTATGTCTTCTTTATAGAGTTTTCTATTTTTGACCACATCATCCGGGATGATCTAAAAATTGTCCTAGACAATCAATTAAAAATAGAAACTCTAATTAGGGCATCCTGTTTAAGGTAGCCGTAATTAAGCTCTTAATCTTAGATAATATTAGTATTAGCTGGAATGATAGACTCAAATCAAAATGAATCTACCGCCAGATCTATTTAGGTATCTTTTTTTTGGATGATCAAACATCAGGATGGTTCCATTCAGAGCAATGCTTTAGACGATATGTGCCTTTTTGTACTAATCGGCTCAAACGATTATGAGATCATCTCGGGCAATCGTGAGATCATCCCGGAACGATCAGTTTACTTTTCCATTATCTATGCATGCAATCAGGGCGTTGCTCTGGCCGATGCTCTACGATTTGAACTAATCGTATAGGATGATCTGAATATCATCCTGGACGATAATGTCAGTTTGTTATGATTAAGGAAACTTAAAGAGAGAACTTAAAAGGGAGAAAGGAAAGGGTAAAGTTTGAGAGAGGAAGAAGATCGTTGCAGGGGGTTTCAAGGGAGTGTGGAGGGGGGTTCACACGGTTGCTCTAACGAGCTCACACCTTAGTACCATCAAGATTCAAGGTTCATCTTGAGGGAACTTTTGGGAAGAAGAAGATCTCTTTGGTGTCAAAGGACCCAGCGACTCCGCCGCACAGGGGAAGGTGGAAGTGATTTTGTAAGGGCTTCTCCGCCTAGTTGTGGGGGATAAATGAGAGATATTAAAGGTTTAGTACAATACTCGATGGGTACCTCTGAGGAATGGACGTAGGTCAGGTTGACTGAACCATAATAAATCTTGTGTGTTCTTTTTAATTATTTAGTGCACTTTATTTTTACTGCGATTAAATGCTTGGGTAAAATCTCTAATTAATCTTTTTATTATTATTTTAATTCGTTTCTGCTGCATGATTTAAAAAATTATTCTTTTAGTTAAAGAAGTTTTAAATACAAATTTACCCCCCTCTTGGTTAGCCTTGAGACTAGTTTATTAGGGTTTAACATGTCTAACAAACTTTCAAGTGGTATCAGGGTGAGATTCATAAAATTAAGTTTGAAAACTTTTTGAATTTTAATCCATGGCTAATTTTTACAATTGTAATATTATGGAAGGTTATTCAATCACCCGACCACCTTTATTTGAAAATATTACCTTTGATTTTTGGAAAATTTGCATGTCTACTTTCTTGCAATCAATTAATTATCGTATATGTTAAAACTTGTTAATTAGGAATTAGGTTATTAGACCTAAGCTTATGTCCCAGCGGCTAAACAAGAGGGGGGGTGAATTGGTATTTAAAAATTTCCCTCTTATATTTTAAATCGATAAAAAATCTTATAGTGAAATTTTTTGAAAAATATATTTCAATTACAGATCAACAGAAAACAATAAAGTAAAAAGCAGCAGAAAATAAAAAGACACAAGATTTATAGTAGTTCAGTCAAACACGACCTACATCCACTCCCTGAAGTCTCCCACTTCAGGTATTGCACTATTACCACTTAGTGTCTCTCCTTTTGCCCCCACAACAAGGTGGAGAAGCCTTCACAAAAGCTCTCTTCCACCACTATCCGGTGCGGAAGAGAACCGTTATCCTTTTACACCTTCTAAGTGTAGGCAGAGTGCCTCCCACTGTTCACACTCTCCAAGTATAGGCAGAGAACCTTCCCACTGTTCACACTCTTTAAGTGTAGGCAGAGAACCCTTCATCCTTTCACACTTCTCCAAGTGTAGGACGAGAACCTCCCACTGTTCACACTCCTCGAGTGTCGGCAGAGAACCGAATCTCCTTGAAAATATCTTCTCATGAGAAATCTGGAAGGATAAGAGAAAAGAATGAAGTAATCACATATCACAAATGAAGATCCTTACCTTTGATTACCAAGTGAACTCTTCACGCTCCAGTTGTAAGAAATCTCCTTCAAACACTTTCTCAGACTCTCTTCTTCAATCTCTCTTCAGCTTGCACGAAGACTAGTAGAAAAAAAGATTTTAAGACAGCTTTAAGGGGACCTTTTATAAGAAAGACACGAAAAACCATCCAAAAAACTACAAAATTTTAATTCAGTACGTAATCAATCATCCCGTATGATAGAATTTCATACATATGAAAAGTGTAAAAACTGTTGCGTATGAACTCAATGTGCATTGGTATGAAATTCCTTCGTACTCGATCATCATCCCGTACGAACATAGTTCATCTGGTACGAACAATTATTTCAAAGGTTCGTTGGGACGAAAAAATAGTATGAATCACAACTTCAAAGAACAGAGAACATCGTCCAAGGATGAAGGTGTCGATTCGTCTGGACGAACAGAATAATCTGAGAATCCAGAGAAGATCATCCAGTGAAGAATTGGGACTATTCGTCTAGACGAACAATTCAAACTGAAAATCCAGAGGAGATCGTCCAGGGATGAATAGGACTATTCATCTGGATGAATAGTTCAAACTGAAACTCCAGAGGAGATCGTCCAGGAATGAATGGGACTATTCATCTAGACGAACACTTCAAATTGAAAATCCAGAGGAGATCGTCCAAGGATGAATGGGACTATTCATCTAGATGAATAGTTCAAACTGAAAATCCAAAGGAGATCGTTTAAGGATGAATGGGACTATTTGTCTGGACGAACATCACTTAAAAAAATTTTTACTCACCCTCTGTTCGTTCCATTTGCTTCTAGAGGTGTATAACTGATCTGATCGTCACGTACGAACATAGTTCGTCCTGTACGATCAGTATTAAAAATTATAAATTTTAAAGTTCTCCCCCAGTGTGTTTGTGCTGAGTTACTTAATTATAATCACACTCTCTCTGACTCAAGTAAAATAAATACATACTCCAATTTATAAAAAATAATAAGCAAATCTTTGATTTGAAGTCTTCAACAATCTGGAGTATGATTTCTCTGAAATGTTAGTACACACAAGAGCCAATAAACAATTCTTTCAAAATATGTTAGGAGAAAATAATACTCAAAATAATAATATTTGAAATCATCAAAATATATAAGTTGCAAGAATGTGAAGCATGCAAAGCTAAGTAGCAACTCTCTCAACAAACTCTCCCTTTTTGATGATGGCAAAATAATTATTGTTTGTATAATTTTCAAATTCCTAAGTTTCTCCTAAACTCTCCCTGAATAAATAAGAATGTGAGAATAAGGGGCATATTTATTTAACTAATCCCAATTTTTAATTTTTATAAAAAAGTACAAACATAAAAATACAAACAACACATTAAAATACTTATGAATAACACATTAAAAAAATACTTCAAACAATATTTCTCTCCCTTTTTAATAACAGCAAAAAGAAAAGAAGAGACAAACCAAACTAATCCAGAAATGTAAGAAGTCATATGAAAAGCCTTTAATAATCAATCATTTAAAGAGATCGAGTTATATTTGCAAATATAAATTAAATGCATTGGACAAATAGAAAGATTCATATGATTTAAGTATAGATATAACATAGAAAAGAAAAAAAATATCAAAATCATGAATTAGTTTAGACAATGAAATAAGCAAAATTATTGCAAAGTAGATGATTAAAAATTCTCTATATTTCAAAATTCAATACAAAATAAAATTGCACAGAAGATAAATTTGAATTTAAAGATTAAAAGATTAAGGAAAGAGCATATACTTGTGGCGCTTTGCACATTTTTATAATTTTTATGACAAACTTTATGCATCTTTTTATTTTTGGACTAATTTTGTGCATCTTTTTCAATTTACAAACCATTGTCCATTTTTTTGATATTTTGTACATTTGTACATTTTCAAGTGTATTCTTGATCTTTCCAAAATCAATAATCTAAAATCTCAAATTCCTCTAAGTACAATAATATTTATATTGATAAGAGAAATACAAAATAAGAAAACTTCATAATTGTAATAATAATATAAAAATTATGTTAGTCTAACAAGAGACATGAGATTGACATTCTTTAACTAGATCAAGTTATAATCACAACTTAAATTTTTGAAAAATTAGATTTTCTAATGAAATTAATTTTGTAATGCAATTCTAAAATAGCACTTGTGATATCAATATTTCAAGGATGAGCATATAGGCTAACACACAATTCTGAAATGAAATAAAAAATAGTAAAATAAGATAGGATAACTTTTATTGATATCATTGATAGAAGATAGTACATTGTACATGAATGATATCAATACAAAGACACAAATACATAAACACATGAAAACTAACAAATCAAGATTTTGTATTGCAATTCTAAAAATAGCAGTTGTGATATCAATATTTCAAGGATGAGCATATAGGCTAACACACAATTCTAAAATGAAATAAAAAATAGTAAAATAAGATAGGATAACTTTTATTGATATCATTGATAGAAGATAGTACATTGTGCATGAATGATATCAATACAAAGACACAAATACATAAACACATAAAAACTAACAAATCAAATTACAAAAAAAGATAAAATATCAACATCAACATCAACATCACATAACATGACATGAAATATAAAAATATAAAAGCTAACAATCACATCATATCACATCTAGTAGAGAGAATTATAAATATAGTATAGTCATCACTTAGAGGTGTCCTAATCTGGAGGAGGAGGTGGCTGGTCGAAGAAGTTATAATAGCTACTCATCATAGCCATATTCGAGCCTATAGCATCCAGTAGGCCTCGCACCCAACCCATGTCCTGCTGGTGCTGAACGTCCTGCTGCTGTAGATGAGTTTCAATTTGATCAAAACGATGATCAAAATGAGTCTCAAGATGATGAAAATGCTAGACTAAATCCTAAAAGTTTTGTGTAACAGTAGGTGTAGGTGCAGGTGTAGCTCTTCTCCTATCCTCCTCAGAGTCACTACTTAGCACGTGGATCTTTATAAAAGATTGCTCTGAATGATCCATCATTGTAGTAGATAGGCTCTTCTAGATTTTGAACTAGATGGACTAAGTCATATTTCTTCTCCAAAATGTATGTCACAAGATGTCATGAGGCTAAATTTTCTTTCTCTTGTGGGAGACATGGACAATCTCAAAAAGCCCATAAATGTAGTCAATGATTAGTTGGACTTCATCTATTGGTTGGCCTGTCATAATCAAATAAGTCACTGTGGAAAGAAGACGGGTAATATTTACTCAATCCCCAGCTTTTGGAATAATGGAGGTACAAAGAACATAATGAATGGTTCGAGCATTACGATTAAGTGTTGACACCTTAGGTAAATGAACTTTATTTCCAAACCCTCTAATAATCTCATTTATCGCAGTCCAGTTAAAGTTGGAGGAAGAAGTCAAAGTATGGGCTCTAATCCCTTGAGTCCTTCAGTTCAAAAATATTCTCAAATCCGCTTTTGTTATCTCTACTTTCTTCTTAAAAACATACGACCTAATCATAGTTTGGTCAGAGTTAAAAGACATATTTGCAAGAAAGTAGTGAAAAGTTTACTTGTTATAGAAGTGGACTAGACGCAGAATAAGTGCAAACTGTGTAGAAGCAAAAAAGTTTCATAATTTTAAAAGTGATTTGTTCTTGGAGAAGGACTCTAGAGGGGGTGATCTTGGCGGATACGAAGCTAGGGAAGGACTCCTCATTTTCTTTTGACAAAAAGTTTTCTTTAAGGTTTCTAGAGGGGGTCCTTTAGCAAGTACCTTTTTCCTGTCTCTTTTGCTTGAACTAGCCATGGAGAAGATTTAGAGGATTGAAAGAGTTATTGAAGTGAATGAGATTTTAGTTCAAAACCTTTTAATTTAAAGAAAAAATGAATTTTCATACGAATGAAAATTATTTCATCTAGGATGAATTTGGGTTCGTACGTTCAAAATAAATTTCGTATGTACGAACGAATGTGTCCAAAAATGAAATGACTTTTTGTAAACATGCAAGTTATGAGGTGTCCATTCGTACAGAATTTTGACCAAACGATCGTACAGATGAACAGGTGTTTGTCCGGGATGATCAGTTATTTAAAATCATTTTTATGACGATTTGAAATGTCCCCTACATTGAATTGCCACATATTCGTATGTACAAACTTAACGTTCATACGTACGATCAGAAATAAAAAAACTGATCTGATCCACATAACCATCTACATGCGTACATATAATTGAATACATATCATACGGACGATCGTCACAATCGTACATATGAACAGTATTAAAAAATTGAAAAATTGTATGCAAAACCATTCGAATCAACAGCTAATATGCTACATGATTCATCCCGTATGAAAATAATTTCATACAGATGAATTTCACACTTTGAAATTTTCATGACAACACTCAAAAATCATGAATCTTGATGTGAAAGTACACAAAATAAACAGACAGGAGATTACAAAATCAAGCACGAACAAAACATTGAAAAATACATACAGAAAATCACAAAATCAAAAGACGCACAAATAAAAATATCAATGTTGCAGAATCATTTAATTAAGCGTTCAAGTCAATCACACTAAGCCTTATTCTTAATGTACTGAAAGAATCAAAGGCTAATGGTTTAGTAAAAATATCTGCAAGTTGATTTTTTGTTGATACATGATTGAGTTCAATTTCTCCTTTGGTTACATGATCCCTTATGAAATGATGCCTAATATCTATATGTTTGATTCTTGAATGATGAATAGGATTTTTAAATATACAAATGGCACTAGTGTTATCACAATAAATGGGAATTATGTCTATTATTAATCCTAAATTAATCAACTGTTATTTCAACCAAAGTACTTATGCCACACAACTTCCTAAGATAATGTATTTAGCTTCAGTAGTAGATAGGTTTACTAAATTTTTTTTTTTACCAGACCAAGAGAATAAAGAATTTCTAATGAATTAACAGGGGTACTGAATTTCGAAGTACTCTTTCTATAAACCCTACAACTTGCAAAATCTGAATCTGAATATCCAATTATTTTAAATGAAGAGCTAAACTTAAGATACCAAATTCCTAAGTTCTTAGTTCCCAATAGATAACTTAAAATCCTTTTCACTGCTGTCAAATGTGATTCTTGGATTTGATTGAAAACTAACACATAAACAAACACTAAATATGATATCGGGTCGGCTAGCTGTTCAGTAAAGCAAAGATCCAATTATCCCTCGAGATTTCTTTTGATCAACAGATTTTCCCTTAGGGTCCTTATCCAACTGAACTGAGGAACTCATAGGTATATTAACAGGATTAGCGTTGTCTATTTTATACTTTTTGAGAATGTCCTTAACATACTTCGATTGACTAAGAAATGTACCCTCCTCAGTTCAGTTGTTAAGGTGATATTGTTGGTGGAATTTTGAAAATATGTTTTGAAAATATTGGTTTTCTTTGGGAGTTAAAGTTAAATTCTAATTCTAAAATCGAATCATCCTGTTAGAAAGAATATATCACCTCGAAAGATGAAAATAAAATTTCATAATGGCGTTCAGATTTAGAATTATGAAATTCATCTTGAATATTGTGAGCGGATGCTAAAGAGAAATTCATATGACCCCGAAGGGTCAAAATGAGGTTCAATTGAATATCCAGCTACAATATTCAAGAAGTGTGATCGTTAGGTTCACATCCAAAGCCTTATCAAAGAAAGATATATCTCTCCGAAGGGAGAAAATATCGTTCGATGATAATTCTTTAAATATGATAATAATGATCACTAGTATTTTAAGTTTTTCCAAAGAAATCCAATTGGGTTTTGAAAAATTAATTTTTAAAATCAGGTGTGCGTGGTTCTAAATCTCCTACGAGCGCAAGCCCTCGTAGTTAATTACATCGTAGGGAGATAAAATCTCCTACGAAAACTCTCGATTAAAATAGTGGCAAAATTTTATTAGATTTTCTAGGAGTGATATCAAAAAGAGATGAATTTTAGAAACTCAAAAGGGAATGGATCAAAATTGAGCAGTTATTAATGCAATTAAAGGGAAAGAGGTAGGGGACACTTAGAGATTCCAGAACCATCCGGAAGTGTCCCAACTTAATCTAAGTGTTGGGCTTTATGTTTTAGTATTGAAATGAAGCTTTAATTAGAGTTAAGTATTTTATTAGAAATTTGGGACTATATTCCCGAAGTTTGGGGTCTTATAATCAAAGATCTGCCCCGGATCCTAAATATATTTTGGACACTGGACCATAGTCGTCCGATCCTAACTAATGCAGTGCAAGGTCTGGACTTACCCCGGCCTGGATTGGGGAGCCAGCTAACCACCTAACCGATTTAAAAGAGATGAGTCCGATCTTTCATGAAAGAGTGATAGGGAAGTTGTAATTAAAGTTTTGAAGAGTTAGGGCCGACGTCTAGAGATTCTCCTATTTGGCCCCTTTGACTTATGTTGGGTGCTAAAATGCTAAGGACTATGAAATTAAAATTTTGACTCTTTTAATTTGTATCTAATGCAATGCATGCTGGTTGACAATTTCCAAATCAAGTATGCTTGAAATTTTAAAAAGAGGCTTATAAAATAATTTTTTAGAAGACTGGACTTCCCTAGGTCCGGCACCTCGTCCTCATAGGTCAGACTATCCGGACTCTACCCGCAGGCGGGGAAGGGTCTAAAGCAAGGAAAGAGTAATGCAGAAATATGCATGTGACCCCGGGGTCGATCCCCGGCTAATTCCCTAGATTCGTTATCTTTCTATGTTATTTAGACTCACTAAAATTTTAGACTTTTAAAATTATGAGTAGAAAACTTTCACACCCTCACGAGCCTCACGTATCCAGGCGAAAACAAAGAGCGGAATGCAATCGCCAAAAAACTAGTAAAAACAAGTAATCCTAAAGGCAATCAAATCATCACATCAAATATAAATTAATTAATAAATGTCCATAGGCAAAATTGCCTTGCTTATTACAAACCAGAATATTACAGAAAGTAAAGTGGCCGGGCACCACTGACAAAAACCCGGATTCTAAACCTAGTAATGACGCAAGTTCTTTTGAGTGGGATACTCTCAATCTTCAAATCTTCAAATCTTCAATCTCATTCTTCTTTTGACTCCTTTTCTTCAATCTTCTTGGAATCTTCATAGTGGATTACCCAAATGGACAAGAGGGCACTTCCCTCTAAGGGGGAGGCCACTCTTTCCTCTTTGGGTAAGGAAGATGTATGATCCAAATTTGGATTTCCAAATGGAAAAGGAGTATTCCTTAAAGGGGTATCCTTTCCTCTTTGGAATCCAAGCTTTGGGTCTATGTATCCCAACTCAAAATCAACTTTCACAACACTTGACACTTACACAAATTACATTGGTATCAAAATAAAAATCTAGACTCACCTGCAGGGTTATCCTAAGCAATTAATATATAAAAAGCAGTTATTCCCAAGCAGTTGTATATGAGCATAAAAGAAAGTAAACACACTGGCCACGCTCTTTTTATGATTTAGGGGCATTAGCAGCTAAAGCACCTGTGCAAAGAGTTTATAATATTTATGCATTTTTTTAATTTGCCCCCTTTTTATATTGCCCTGCATGAGCGTGGCCACCTGCAGAAAACTGTGTCAACATCCAGATCGTACCTAACCTAAGGGTAATCTAGTCGCCAAACACATCAATCCATCCACAGAGTACAGAAAAAGTAAGCAGACACAACAAAGCAATTTCATCCACAACATGCAGTGAAAACTACGAAAAATCCGGCACACAACAGTAAAGTAAACACCGGCCTATCCTAGATCTAGAGTTGGTTGTCCTAGCACATCATCTAAAGTGTGTGAGAAAGGTCGTGTGGCTGGGATAGATCCTAAAGTAGGTGATTAGTTAAAGTTGTCTAAAAGTTTGGATTTATTAGGGCTTAGAAGGGGATTTAAATTAAAATTTAAATATTAATGATTTAAGAATTTTAATTAGACATATTTTAAAAGTTAATTGATTACTACCTTTGTTTCACACCGAGGCCGTGAAGTTTATTTCACCTTCCTTGGGGCTAAGCTAATAGCCTCGTAGGCCTGGGTTACCCAGTAGCAATCGGGGTTGATTAAGTTATTTAAATTGGTTAGAATTAAAGGAGTGGATTGATATTAAAGGGAGTTGGTTACTGATTTTAATGGGTTGGTTGAGAATTTTATTATCCTATTAAGAAAATTCTAGAATTTGAAAGGGTTAATGGGTTTTAAGAGATTATCCGGATGTGTTAACTAAGGGGTCAAAAATTGACTTTCAAAATTAGAGTTAATCTTAAGGGTTTCAGATTTTTAACAAATACTAGACCTTATTATGAGTTGTTAGACAGGTGGTACATTCAATTTGGAGTTTTCTATCAAAAGTTATGATTTTTATAAGTTTTGACCCGATTTTGACCTAGAGTTGACCAAAATGTTGACTTTTTGACTTTGACCAAATTTTGGAGGTTTGAAATTTTTAAAAAATACTAGATTTTAATTAGATTCATTAGCCACTGAGTTTGATTGATTTGGAATTTTCTACAATTAGTTATGAATTTTGGAAGTTGGGTATTTATTGAAATTATTAAATTGTTTTAATTAAGAGTCATTTTAGTGATTTGATCCCAAATCAGTCCCAAACTTATTGAAATCAACTCCAAATATCAGAAATGATCAAAGGAGAGATCAGCAAGTGTTTAAAGATTTTTTGGGATTTTTAATAATTTTTAATTAATTAAAATTGATTAAACATTGATTTTGATTAAAATTAAATTAAAGTGGATTTTAATGTCAAATTAATGTAATTTCAATTTTCAATGATTAATAGTTTAAATATGGTTAATTAGAGGTATTATGGGTATTTTTTGAAATTAATATAAATTTATGATGATTTATTGAATTTTCTAAGTCCTTAAAGGGGCTGAAATTTGACATGCTCAATTTTCTAACCTAATGACCTTTAAATTGAGTGAAATTTAAACCTAAGGTATATGATGTAACTAAGATTACTATGTTTAAGTTTCACCCCTATTGGGTGTGTGTACAATCCCCTATGAATTTTCTAAGTTTTCTAGACATTTCCTTAATTATTTTTCCTAGGTGTCTCTAATATTTATATAGGCATGAAACTTGGTGTGTCTAACCCTGACATACATTTAAGCATACCACATAAATATCACAGCAAAATACTAAAACCCTAAGGAGTTATGAAATTTCAAAGTTTAGGGTCCAAAATAGATCATTTACCTTAAAAATTCATATCAGAGAAATCTATTGAGCATATAAATCTAGAAAAATTATTAAACATGCCTAAGATACTCAATAATCATACACCAAAATTTGGGCTTCATTTGATCACTGGATTGTGAGAAAATAGCAATAAATGAAATTAACATAAAGTCAAATATCTCATAATACAGACATCAAATCAATATAATTTTAATTTTAATAAATACTACATTAGAATATCTTTCCAACGAGCCCAAGAACACCCCATTTGGTGGAGAATGAGATTTTCTGTGAATTTGCGAAGATTTGAAGCATTTAAAGCATTTTTTATTCAAATTTGGGTCAAATCAGCTGACGGTGACGTGGCGGCGTGGCGTGACGCCACGTAACCCTCCCATACCGTGGGATGACCCACGTTCAAACCTGGAGGAAGCCGCACGGTATACCCAGATCTGAGCCGTCTGATCGTCGATCGGACGGTCCAGATCTGCTCTAGTTCATTTTGAATAGAAATCTTTAAACGCTCATATCTTTTAAAATACTCGACGAAATTGCACAAAATTTGAACTGTAGCTAGAGGGCAATATGATCTTACAATGACTGGAGTTTGGAGGCTCCATTCATTGTAAAATCGCTACAGTTTCAAATTGAAATTTAAACTTAAAATGCGCATAGCGTACGATCCAACCGTCGGATGTTTGAGATTTTTGGCTTGTTGGAAAGCTGCAGCAATCCTCTACAACTTTGCTGAAGACTCCAAAAGCTGGATCTCGCTGGATCTAAAGGTATATTGGAAAGTACTTTTTCTCTCTCTAGAATGCTCTCTCTTCACTAAAATAGTGATTTGAGGCTTGGAAGTGGTTGGGAAAAGCTTGGGAAGGCCTTGGAATGTGTTGGAGTGTATGAGAGGAGTTCTTGGAAGGTTGAGGGCTGCTGGAGTTTGGAGATTTTGATCATATCCAAGGGAATGATGAAGAAGCCACCTTTAGGTCAAGTTTTCCCCCACTTTACCTTTGGCTTTTGGATTGGATGGTTGAGATTTGATTTGGGGAGGTTTTGGATGAGTGCCAAGTGTCCCCTTTGTTGCCCAAAGCTATGGAATAGGGTTGGTGGTTGAGAGTGACATCTCTTGGTCCATGTGAAGAGGGACCACACCTTTTTCCCCATTTGGATGAACCAATACTTGGCTTGGTTAATAGAGCTTGTTTAATGATCAATTAGGGAGGGAAAAAGCATTTTCCCATTAGTCAAAAGGAGATTTTGTCTTGGAGAAAGGGTTTGCTTTATGGGATGATGAGGTGGCCAAGCTATGGTCTCATTTCAAGGGTTGTTTTTGACCCATTGACTTGTTGACTAGTCAATGGTGACTAGGATGTGCATGAGGGAGGTCAAGAGTGCTACAAGACATCATGCCAAGGAATTTGAAGTCAATAGTGTATAATTAACCAATCTTGATGAGTTGAATTGATTCAACATCACTAGAATGGTTAAAATTAACAAGTGTTGGGTTAAAGGGTTAATTTGGTCAATCATGGTTGACTTGGTCAACTTGGTCAAACCAAAGAGTAAATTTGGGTTCAATGTATTCCTAATGTCATTTAGGATCCATTGAAATGATATTTGAAGAAGATTTGAAATGTTGATAAGTCAAATCAAGTTGAGTTTAGGCCAAAAGTTCAAAAATCTCCATTTAAGGGCATTTTGGTCATTTTGGACTCAAGTCAATTCTGGGTCAAATTGAGTCTAAAAAGATGTAGATCATTGTTTAATAAGTTAATATCAAGGTATTAAGAGGGATCAAAAGATTTGGAGGGGGATCCAAAGTCAAATTCCACTAGGTGAAAGGCTTAGTGGCATGGATTGTAAATATTCAAAGGTTTTGCAACATTTGGAGTTGGATTAAGTTTAAAGGGTTATAATCCTCCAAATGAGCTCAAATTTGGAGGGTAACCTCTAGAGAAATGTCTTATCACTTTGCAAGTGATAGATCCTGAATCAGAGACCATTTGACTGGGTTTTGAAATGTTTGAAAATTCTTTGAAAAGGGTCTTAAGGACAAGACCTTAAGACTTTGAATTTGAGTTTAGACTTTTGGATTTGGAATGGATTTTAAGTTTGAATGATTAGTATTGAAGTATCCAAATCATTTACAATCATGTGGTGATTGTTAATGAATGGATGAGGTCAAAGCTAGATTGAAGCTTGGATCAAAGTCTAAGTTGAAAGTTGGATTGTCAAATTGATTGGATCAAGGCTTGGACATGTTTGAAACTTGAATTAATTTGAATTTGAGTTGAATGAAATTTGAGATTTAAATTAATCAAAGGTAGGAATCAAATTGAAGTTGGAATTGATCAAATGTAGGAATTGATTTGAGGTTGAGGTTGATCAAGGATGGGGATTGATTTGAAGTTGGAGTGGTCCTAAGATCTAGAAGAGTTCTAAGATCTAGGATCTAAGGGAATCCTAGGCTCTAGAGTAGGCCCTAAGGTCTGGCTCTAGGAAAGAATCCTAAGTTCTAGAGTGGATCCTAGGATCTAGAATTAATTTGAAGTTTGGAAGGGCTTTAGTGACCTCATACAAAAATGAGGTCAACAAATGGACCCCCAATGTGTGTGGTAGAAGGAACTTCTGTTGCACACATTGGCGTTGACCGAATAGGAGTAGGATCTTAAAGAGTTCAAAGGAAGGGCATCACCCAACCTTAAGTCCATTGGAAACTAAAGAAAAGCTTACACCTATTCTGAAGAGAGGACTGGAGAAACCAAGGTAGGGAATACCTAACCTCGGGTCTAAGGAAGGGCATCACCCAACCTTAGGCCTATAGGATGCTGATAGAAGACTTGCTCCTAATAGACAGATTAACTGGGAACCAAAGTAGGGAATACCTAACTTTGGGTCTAAGGAAGGGCATCACCCAACCTTAGGTCTACAGGATGCTGATAGAAGACTTACTCCTAGTAGACAGATTAACTGGAAACCAAGGTAGGGAATACCTAACCTTGGGTCTAAGGAAGGGCATCACCCAACCTTAGGCCTATAGGATGCTGATAGAAGACTTACTCCAAATAGGCAGATTAACTGGAAACCAAAGTAGGGAATACCTAACTTTGGGTCTAAGGAAGGGCATCACCCAACCTTAGGTCTACAGGATGCTGATAGAAGACTTACTCCTAGTAGACGGATCAACTGGAAACCAAGGTAGGGAATACCTAACCTTGGGTCTAAGGAAGGGCATCACCCAACCTTAGGCCTATAGGATGCTGATAGAAGACTTACTCCAAATAGGCAGATTAACTGGAAACCAAAGTAGGGAATACCTAACTTTGGGTCTAAGGAAGGGCATCACCCAACCTTAGGCCTACAGGATGCTGATAGAAGACTTACTCCTAGTAGACGGATCAACTGGAAACCAAGGTAGGGAATACCTAACCTTGGGTCTAAAAAAGGGCATCACCCAACCTTAGGCCTATAGGATGCTGATAGAAGACTTACTCCAAATAGGCAGATTAACTGGAAACCAAAGTAGGGAATACCTAACTTTGGGTCTAAGGAAGGGCATCACCCAACCTTAGGTCTACAGGATGCTGATAGAAGACTTACTCCTAGTAGACGGATCAACTGGAAACCAAGGTAGGGAATACCTAACCTTGGGTCTAAGGAAGGGCATCACCCAACCTTAGGCCTATAGGATGCTGATAGAAGACTTACTCCAAATAGGCAGATTAACTGGCAAACTAGGATGGTGCCACGAAGGGCGTACTCCATCACTAGCAAAATGGTCATGTGGGGAGGAAACTTGCTCCACACAGAGGACCTCAACTGGCAAACTAGGATGGTGCCACGAATGGCGTACTCCATCACTAGCGAAATGGGAATCAGGATGGTGCCACGGAGGGCGTACTCCACCACTAATCCCCAAGTCAAATGCTAGGGTGGTGCCACGGATGGCGTACTCCACCACTAGCGGGCCTAATCCTAAGGGAAGGAAGGACCTAACCTTGAGGAAAAGAGAATTGAAAACAATTGATTGATGATTTTTAACTTGATTTGATTTCTATGAATTTTAAGGGGTGAATTTGATGTTTAATTTGATCCTCATCATGCATGATACTTCTTAAAGAACCACCCAAATGAAATGAATCATCCGGTGGCATCTTCAAAATTAATCAATTGTCATGAACCTCCCTTATAGATTATCTCTAAGGTGGTCTATCTAGTCAACATTGATTCAAAGCTTGCATTGATCTTATGGTGGGCTAAAATTGGTCTCCAAAGGACTACAACCAAGTCTCCTACTTGGAAAGTCCTGAGGTAACACAATTTTATCATGAGCTTGAATCATACGTGACTTATGTAATTTCAAATTTTGTTGAGTTCAAAATCAACTTTCTTCGAGGCCTTCGAGCTCCTCCAATCAGAGTTGGGCACTCTACTCAGTTGTGACTCAATTTTAAAGTCAATTTATAGCCATGTAAAACACACCTCTATATGAGAACAAGCTTGGACCCAACATAGAGTGTTATTTCACATAGTGGATCTTAAAAGAAATGATGCATATATTTAAGGATTTACATGTATCTCTCAAGAATGGGATTTGAATTCTTATCGAGAATAGAAGATCCATTCTTTTTATTGAAAATTTCCTCTTAATCATTTGGACCCTGTCAGAACGACAAGTGGGAACAAATTCAAAAGTATAGTGAGAAGTAGAGTGACTCCAATTGACCCGAAAAGAGCCAAGGGTTTTAGATTTTGTTGACCCGGATCAAATTTCATAGAAATTGAACTAGGTTCTCCCCTTATAAAAATTTTGAATTAAAATCAATTTCAAAAGGATTTAAGTTGGATTGAGAAATTTAATCTTTTTAATTCTCTTGCATAGAATTTCCTATCTAATAAACTGTCTATACACGACAATAAATCTAGATTCAAAATTTTACAAAGTCAAGCTATTAAGGGTGATCGGGACCTTTGAAATTTAAGGATTTAAAAAGAAGGAAGCCTCTTTCACTTTTTTTGTGACGTGCTTTGCACATCCTTTTATTTCTTTGGCGCACTTTGCACTTCTTCTTCTTCTTTTTTTTTTTGATTTTTTTTTTAATGCACTTTTGCATCCTTTGAATTTTCTTCTCTTTTTTTTTTTAATAAGAGGCTTCACTTTCTTTAAAATCTTAACATGATAGCTCTTTTTTCTTTTTTTTTTAATCTAGGATTGTATCACAAGTATAAGAGAAGAAAACTCATTCTCTTATCCAAGGAAGAATAATCCCCAAATTGGACCCAATCTTTTGATAAGAAAATATCAACTTGACTTAGAAAATTATTGAATAGATTTAGAACATACAAGAGAAGCCTATAAGATGAAAAATCATGAGAAGGCTAAGAAGATTTTCATTTCTAAAACCAACTTAAGTTTGATACAAATTTTAATTCAAAAATCAAATCAACCCGCAGAAGCGGTGGGAGAGAAGGCCCTTTAAAGATCTAGTGGAGTCAACCACAACTCTCTCCTATTTTTTGATTTAAAGTAGAGGTCAATTTTCATTAAAAATATGGATCAACTATCTTGAAAATTTTGATCCAGTACACTTGAGAAATAATGTGATTTATTTTAAAATAGCAAGTCCATGTGGCAAGACCCTATCAATATAAATTATATTTCCACAGTCTCTTTAAAGAAAGAGATTGTTGTGGGGTCTGCACTACCCCTAACTAGTGCTGCATCATTTCATTTTAAGGATCTATCATAATAGGACCCATCTAAAAGTTAAATTCAGATGGTGTCACTATCTGATAAGATCTCAGATCCATCATTATTCCCCTCCCTCATTACTAGTGATCTAGTAATTATGAGAGTGGCACCCCGAGCGGTTTCTGCACCTCCTCATCTATAGATGATATAGTAGGGCACATATAGTAACGTGGCCTAACATCATCCAATAGAGTGGATGGGTCATAACCCTCAATCGGGGGCCTATAGTCTATTGCAGGTGATTGCTTAGCTCTTTCTTGATTGATTCTCTCTGTATAGTAGTCAAGAAGGTGTATCGGAGATCGTGCTCTCATTTTCACAACCTCTCTCCTTTGAGTAACAGGAGTAGGGTGGAAAACATTTCCACCATGGAGGGGGTAGGTGTAAGGAGCAACGAATTCTCGATTGGCCTCAAATTTAACTTGTTTCAAGGCTTCTACCTTAGCAGTCTTTTTGGCCTTAGCAACCTTCTTCTTAACCCTTTTAAGGTATTTCTTCCGCTTACTTTTACTGGCAATAGGGGTGTTAGAACTTGACCCAATCTCAGGTTGAGATGGTAATCCTTCCATTGGTTCTTGGTTCTTATCCTCCTGAGTAGAGGGCACAGTGGTCGAAGGGGCGACAACGACCTCCATCATAGAGATGGGGGAGTCAACTCCTGACCCTAAAGTAATCTCGACTAGGGGGACATCCCTTTGTATTCCAGCAGAGAGATCAATCATTTCTTCTCCGTTGACTGATAACTTAAAGTTTTGAAATTCTATCCCAAACTGGATCAAGTTGCCAGAGGTAATTCCTTCTATTGTCAAGTTTCTATCTAGGGAGAAGATGAGTTTTCCAGCCATTTGAGTATTTAAGTATCCTGGAATTAAGGAAAAGTGATTTAAGTTAGTCAATTTTGAATTAAAATTTGAATTTTAAGCATGATTAATTTTCTCTAAATCTTGAACCTCAATATATTGAGTTTTCACCAAATAAGAGAGTTTACAAAATTGATTGAGAATATTCAAGGAACCTAGCTTAACTCCTTTGCTCTACCAATTAACTTGGAGGCAAAATGTCAAAGCCCGGCTTAGACAAAGATTTCACCACTCGCCTCTCTATTTGAAAGGTATTTTCTTTTAGATGTTGGCCACACTCACCCAAGAAAGAAATGGGTAGAGGGACCAACGGAAGAAAGGTAGTTAATACTACCGATGAAACAAAATTTTGCCATTTTTAAAGATGGAGAGAGAGATTTGTCCCACCGGGCGTGCCATTTTTTGTTGGTGGAATTTTGAAAATATGTTTTGAAAATATTGGTTTTCTTTGGGAGTTAAAGTTAAATTCTAATTCTAAAATTGAATCATCCTGTTAGAAAGAATATATCACCTCGAAAGATGAAAATAAAATTTCATAATGGCGTTCAGATTTAGAATTATGAAATTCATCTTGAATATTGTGAGCGGATGCTAAAGAGAAATTCATATGACCCCGAAGGGTCAAAATGAGGTTCAATTGAATATCCAGCTACAATATTCAAGAAGTGTGATAGTTAGGTTCACATCCAAAGCCTTATAAAAGAAAGATATATCTCTCCGAGGGAGAAAATATCGTTCGATGATAATTCTTTAAATATGATAATAATGATCACTAGTATTTTAAGTTTTTCCAAAGAAATCCAATTGAGTTTTGAAAAATTAATTTTTAAAATCAGGTGTGCGTGGTTCTAAATCTCCTACGAGCGCAAGCCCTCGTAGTTAATTACATCGTAGGGAGATAAAATCCCCTACGAAAACTCTCGATTAAAATAGTGGCAAAATTTTATTAGATTTTCTAGGAGTGATATCAAAAAGAGATGAATTTTAGAAACTCAAAAGAGAATGGATCAAAATTGAGCAGTTATTAATGGAATTAAAGGGAAAGAGGTAGGGGACACTTAGAGATTCCAGAACCATCCGGAAGTGTCCCAACTTAATCTAAGTGTTGGGCTTTATGTTTTAGTATTGAAATGAAGCTTTAATTAGAGTTAAGTATTTTATTAGAAATTTGGGACTATATTCCCGAAGTTTGGGGTCTTATAATCAAAGATCTGCCCCGGATCATAAATCTATTTTGGACACTGGACCACAGTCGTCCGATCCTAACTAATGCAGTGCAAGGTCTGGACTTACCCCGGCCTGGATTGGGGAGCCAGCTAACCACCTAACCGATTTAAAAGAGATGAATCCGATCTTTCATGAAAGAGTGATAGGGAAGTTGTAATTAAAGTTTTGAAGAGTTAGGGCCGACGTCTAGAGATTCTCCTATTTGGCCCCTTTGACTTATGTTGGGTGCTAAAATGCTAAGGACTATGAAATTAAAATTTTGACTCTTTTAATTTGTATCTAATGCAATGCATGCTGGTTGACAATTTCCAAATCAAGTATGCTTGAAATTTTAAAAAGAGGCTTATAAAATAATTTTTTAGAAGACTGGACTTCCCTAGGTCCGGCACCTCGTCCTCATAGGTCAGACTATCCGGAATCTACCCGCAGGCGGGGAAGGGTCTAAAGCAAGGAAAGAGTAATGCAAAATATGCATGTGACCCCGGGGTCGATCCCCGACTAATTCTCTAGATTCGTTATCTTTCTATGTTATTTAGACTCACTAAAATTTTAGACTTTTAAAATTATGAGTAGAAAACTTTCACACCCTCACGAGCCTCACGTATCCAGGCGAAAACAAAGAGCGGAATGCAATCGCCAAAAAACTAGTAAAAACAAGTAATCCTAAAGGCAATCAAATCATCACATCAAATATAAATTAATTAATAAATGTCCATAGGCAAAATTGCCTTGCTTATTACAAACCAGAATATTACAGAAAGTAAAGTGGCCGGGCACCACTGACAACAACCCGGATTCTAAACCTAGTAATGACGCAAGTTCTTTTGAGTGGGATACTCTCAATCTTCAAATCTTCAAATCTTCAATCTCATTCTTCTTTTGACTCCTTTTCTTCAATCTTCTTGGAATCTTCGTAGTGGATTACCCAAATGGACAAGAGGGCACTTCCCTCTAAGGGGGAGGCCACTCTTTCCTCTTTGGGTAAGGAAGATGTATGATCCAAATTTGGATTTCCAAATGGAAAAGGAGTATTCCTTAAAGGGGTATCCTTTCCTCTTTGGAATCCAAGCTTTGGGTCTATGTATCCCAACTCAAAATCAACTTTCACAACACTTGACACTTACACAAATTACATTGGTATCAAAATAAAAATCTAGACTCACCTGCAGGGTTATCCTAAGCAATTAATATATAAAAAGCAGTTATTCCCAAGCAGTTGTATATGAGCATAAAAGAAAGTAAACACACTGGCCACGCTCTTTTTATGATTTAGGGGCTTTAGCAGCTAAAGCACCTGTGCAAAGAGTTTATAATATTTATGCATTTTTTTAATTTGCCCCCTTTTTATATTGCCCTGCATGAGCGTGGCCACCTGCAGAAAACTGTGTCAACATCCAGATCGTACCTAACCTAAGGGTAATCTAGTCGCCAAACACATCAATCCATCCACAGAGTACAGAAAAAGTAAGCAGACACAACAAAGCAATTTCATCCACAACATGCAGTGAAAACTACGAAAAATCCGGCACACAACAGTAAAGTAAACACCGGCCTATCCTAGATCTAGAGTTGGTTGTCCTAGCACATCATCTAAAGTGTGTGAGAAAGGTCGTGTGGCTGGGATAGATCCTAAAGTAGGTGATTAGTTAAAGTTGTCTAAAAGTTTGGATTTATTAAGGCTTAGAAGGGGATTTAAATTAAAATTTAAATATTAATGAATTAAGAATTTTAATTAGACATATTTTAAAAGTTAATTGATTACTACCTTTGTTTCACACCGAGGCCGTGAAGTTTATTTCACCTTCCTTGGGGCTAAGCTAATAGCCTCGTAGGCCTGGGTTACCCAGTAGCAATCGGGGTTGATTAAGTTATTTAAATTGGTTAGAATTAAAGGAGTGGATTGATATTAAAGGGAGTTGGTTACTGATTTTAATGGGTTGGTTGAGAATTTTATTATCCTATTAAGAAAATTCTAGAATTTGAAAGGGTTAATGGGTTTTAAGAGATTATCCGGATGTGTTAACTAAGGGGTCAAAAATTGACTTTCAAAATTAGAGTTAATCTTAAGGGTTTCAGATTTTTAACAAATACTAGACCTTATTATGAGTTGTTAGACAGGTGGTACATTCAATTTGGAGTTTTCTATCAAAAGTTATGATTTTTATAAGTTTTGACCCGATTTTGACCTAGAGTTGACCAAAATGTTGACTTTTTGACTTTGACCAAATTTTGGAGGTTTGAAATTTTTAAAAAATACTATATTTTAATTAGATTCATTAGCCACTGAGTTTGATTGATTTGGAATTTTCTACAATTAGTTATGAATTTTGGAAGTTGGGTATTTATTGAAATTATTAAATTGTTTTAATTAAGAGTCATTTTAATGATTTGATCCCAAATCAGTCCCAAACTTATTGAAATCAACTCCAAATATCAGAAATGATCTAAGGAGAGATCAGCAAGTGTTTAAAGATTTTTTGGGATTTTTAATAATTTGTAATTAATTAAAATTTATTAAACATTGATTTTGATTAAAATTAAATTAAAGTGGATTTTAATGTCAAATTAATGTAATTTCAATTTTCAATGATTAATAGTTTAAATATGGTTAATTAGAGGTATTATGGGTATATTTGAAATTAATATAAATTTATGATGATTTATTGAATTTTCTAAGTCCTTAAAGGGGCTGAAATTTGACATGCTCAATTTTCTAACCTAATGACCTTTAAATTGAGTGAAATTTAAACCTAAGGTATATGATGTCACTAAGTTTACTATGTTTAAGTTTCACCCCTATTGGGTGTGTGTACAATCCCCTATGAATTTTCTAAGTTTTCTAGACATTTCCTTAATTATTTTTCCTACGTGTCTCTAATATTTATATAGGCATGAAACTTGGTGTGTCTAACCCTGACATACATTTAAGCATACCACATAAATATCACAGCAAAATACTAAAACCCTAAGGAGTTATGAAATTTCAAAGTTTAGGGTCCAAAATAGATCATTTACCTTAAAAATTCATATCACAGAAATCTATTGAGCATATAAATCTAGAAAAATTATTAAACATGCCTAAGATACTCAATAATCATCCACCAAAATTTGGGCTTCATTTGATCACTGGATTGTGAGAAAATAGCAATAAATGAAATTAACATAAAGTCAAATATCTCATAATACAGAATCAAATCAATATAATTTTAATTTTAATAAATACTACATTAGAATATCTTTCCAACGAGCCCAAGAACACCCCATTTGGTGGAGAACGAGATTTTCTGTGAATTTGCGAAGATTTGAAGCATTTAAAGCATTTTTTATTCAAATTTGGGTCAAATCAGCTGACGGTGACGTGGCGGCGTGGCGTGACGCCACGTCACCCTCCCATACCGTGGGATGACCCACGTTCAAACCTGGAGGAAGCCGCACGGTATACCCAGATCTGAGCCGTCTGATCGTCGATCGGACGGTCCAGATCTGCTCTAGTTCATTTTGAATAGAAATCTTTAAACGCTCATATCTTTTAAAATACTCGACGAAATTGCACAAAATTTGAACTGTAGCTAGAGGGCAATATGATCTTACAATGACTGGAGTTTGGAGGCTCCATTCATTGTAAAATCGCTACAGTTTCAAATTGAAATTTAAACTTAAAATGCGCATAAGCGTACGATCCAACCGTCGGATGTTTGAGATTTTTGGCTTGTTGGAAAGCTGCAGCAATCCTCTACAACTTTGCTGAAGACTCCAAAAGCTGGATCTCGCTGGATCGAAAGGTATATTGGAAAGTCCTCTTTCTTTCTCTAGAATGCTCTCTCTTCACTAAAATAGTGATTTGAGGCTTGGAAGTGGTTGGGAAAAGCTTGGGAAGGCCTTGGAATGTGTTGGAGTGTATGAGAGGAGCTCTTGGAAGGTTGAGGGCTGCTGGAGTTTGGAGATTTTGATCATATCCAAGGGAATGATGAAGAAGCCACCTTTAGGTCAAGTTTTCCCCCACTTTACCTTTGGCTTTTGGATTGGATGGTTGAGATTTGATTTGGGGAGGTTTTGGATGAGTGCCAAGTGTCCCCTTTGCTGCCCAAAGCTATGGAATAGGGTTGGTGGTTGAGAGTGACATCTCTTGGTCCATGTGAAGAGGGACCACACCTTTTTCCCCATTTGGATGAACCAATACTTGGCTTGGTTAATAGAGCTTGTTTAATGATCAATTAGGGAGGGAAAAAGCATTTTCCCATTAGCCAAAAGGAGATTTTGTCTTGGAGAAAGGGTTTGCTTTATGGGATGATGAGGTGGCCAAGCTATGGTCTCATTTCAAGGGTTGTTTTTGACCCATTGACTTGTTGACTAGTCAATGGTGACTAGGATGTGCATGAGGGAGGTCAAGAGTGCTACAAGACATCATGCCAAGGAATTTGAAGTCAAGAGTGTATAATTAACCAATCTTGATGAGTTGAATTGATTCAAAATCACTAGAATGGTTAAAATTAACAAGTGTTGGGTTAAAGGGTTAATTTGGTCAATCATGGTTGACTTGGTCAACTTGGTCAAACCAAAGAGTAAATTTGGGTTCAATGTATTCCTAATGTCATTTAGGATCCATTGAAATGATATTTGAAGAAGATTTGAAATGTTGATAAGTCAAATCAAGTTGAGTTTAGGCCAAAAGTTCAAAAATCTCCATTTAAGGGCATTTTGGTCATTTTGGACTCAAGTCAATTCTGGGTCAAATTGAGTCTAAAAAGATGTAGATCATTGTTTAATAAGTTAATATCAAGGTATTAAGAGGGATCAAAAGATTTGGAGGGGGATCCAAAGTCAAATTCCACTAGGTGAAAGGCTTAGTGGCATGGATTGTAAATATTCAAAGGTTTTGCAACATTTGGAGTTGGATTAAGTTTAAAGGGTTATAATCCTCCAAATGAGCTCAAATTTGGAGGGTAACCTCTAGAGAAATGTCTTATCACTTTGCAAGTGATAGATCCTGAATCAGAGACCATTTGACTGGGTTTTGAAATGTTTGAAAATTCTTTGAAAAGGGTCTTAAGGACAAGACCTTAAGACTTTGAATTTGAGTTTAGACTTTTGGATTTGGAATGGATTTTAAGTTTGAATGATTAGTATTGAAGTATCCAAATCATTTACAATCATGTGGTGATTGTTAATGAATGGATGAGGTCAAAGCTAGATTGAAGCTTGGATCAAAGTCTAAGTTGAAAGTTGGATTGTCAAATTGATTGGATCAAGGCTTGGACATGTTTGAAACTTGAATTAATTTGAATTTGAGTTGAATGAAATTTGAGATTTAAATTAATCAAAGGTAGGAATCAAATTGAAGTTGGAATTGATCAAATGTAGGAATTGATTTGAGGTTGAGGTTGATCAAGGATGGGGATTGATTTGAAGTTGGAGTGGTCCTAAGATCTAGAAGAGTTCTAAGATCTAGGATCTAAGGGAATCCTAGGCTCTAGAGTAGGCCCTAAGGTCTGGCTCTAGGAAAGAATCCTAAGTTCTAGAGTGGATCCTAGGATCTAGAATTAATTTGAAGTTTGGAAGGGCTTTAGTGACCTCATACAAAAATGAGGTCAACAAATGGACCCCCAATGTGTGTGGTAGAAGGAACTTCTGTTGCACACATTGGCGTTGACCGAATAGGAGTAGGATCTTAAAGAGTTCAAAGGAAGGGCATCACCCAACCTTAAGTCCATTGGAAACTAAAGAAAAGCTTACACCTATTCTGAAGAGAGGACTGGAGAAACCAAGGTAGGGAATACCTAACCTCGGGTCTAAGGAAGGGCATCACCCAACCTTAGGCCTATAGGATGCTGATAGAAGACTTGCTCCTAATAGACAGATTAACTGGGAACCAAAGTAGGGAATACCTAACTTTGGGTCTAAGGAAGGGCATCACCCAACCTTAGGTCTACAGGATGCTGATAGAAGACTTACTCCTAAGTAGACAGATTAACTGGAAACCAAGGTAGGGAATACCTAACCTTGGGTCTAAGGAAGGGCATCACCCAACCTTAGGCCTATAGGATGCTGATAGAAGACTTACTCCAAATAGGCAGATTAACTGGAAACCAAAGTAGGGAATACCTAACTTTGGGTCTAAGGAAGGGCATCACCCAACCTTAGGTCTACAGGATGCTGATAGAAGACTTACTCCTAGTAGACGGATCAACTGGAAACCAAGGTAGGGAATACCTAACCTTGGGTCTAAGGAAGGGCATCACCCAACCTTAGGCCTATAGGATGCTGATAGAAGACTTACTCCAAATAGGCAGATTAACTGGAAACCAAAGTAGGGAATACCTAACTTTGGGTCTAAGGAAGGGCATCACCCAACCTTAGGCCTACAGGATGCTGATAGAAGACTTACTCCTAGTAGACGGATCAACTGGAAACCAAGGTAGGGAATACCTAACCTTGGGTCTAAAAAAGGGCATCACCCAACCTTAGGCCTATAGGATGCTGATAGAAGACTTACTCCAAATAGGCAGATTAACTGGAAACCAAAGTAGGGAATACCTAACTTTGGGTCTAAGGAAGGGCATCACCCAACCTTAGGTCTACAGGATGCTGATAGAAGACTTACTCCTAGTAGACGGATCAACTGGAAACCAAGGTAGGGAATACCTAACCTTGGGTCTAAGGAAGGGCATCACCCAACCTTAGGCCTATAGGATGCTGATAGAAGACTTACTCCAAATAGGCAGATTAACTGGCAAACTAGGATGGTGCCACGAAGGGCGTACTCCATCACTAGCAAAATGGTCATGTGGGGAGGAAACTTGCTCCACACAGAGGACCTCAACTGGCAAACTAGGATGGTGCCACGAATGGCGTACTCCATCACTAGCGAAATGGGAATCAGGATGGTGCCACGGAGGGCGTACTCCACCACTAATCCCCAAGTCAAATGCTAGGGTGGTGCCACGGATGGCGTACTCCACCACTAGCGGGCCTAATCCTAAGGGAAGGAAGGACCTAACCTTGAGGAAAAGAGAATTGAAAACAATTGATTGATGATTTTTAACTTGATTTGATTTCTATGAATTTTAAGGGGTGAATTTGATGTTTAATTTGATCCTCATCATGCATGATACTTCTTAAAGAACCACCCAAATGAAATGAATCATCCGGTGGCATCTTCAAAATTAATCAATTGTCATGAACCTCCTTATAGATTATCTCTAAGGTGGTCTATCTAGTCAACATTGATTCAAAGCTTGCATTGATCTTATGGTGGGCTAAAATTGGTCTCCAAAGGACTACAACCAAGTCTCCTACTTGGAAAGTCCTGAGGTAACACAATTTTATCATGAGCTTGAATCATACGTGACTTATGTAATTTCAAATTTTGTTGAGTTCAAAATCAACTTTCTTCGAGGCCTTCGAGCTCCTCCAATCAGAGTTGGGCACTCTACTCAGTTGTGACTCAATTTTAAAGTCAATTTATAGCCATGTAAAACACACCTCTATATGAGAACAAGCTTGGACCCAACATAGAGTGTTATTTCACATAGTGGATCTTAAAAGAAATGATGCATATATTTAAGGATTTACATGTATCTCTCAAGAATGGGATTTGAATTCTTATCGAGAATAGAAGATCCATTCTTTTTATTGAAAATTTCCTCTTAATCATTTGGACCCTGTCAGAACGACAAGTGGGAACAAATTCAAAAGTATAGTGAGAAGTAGAGTGACTCCAATTGACCCGAAAAGAGCCAAGGGTTTTAGATTTTGTTGACCCGGATCAAATTTCATAGAAATTGAACTAGGTTCTCCCCTTATAAAAATTTTGAATTAAAATCAATTTCAAAAGGATTTAAGTTGGATTGAGAAATTTAATCTTTTTAATTCTCTTGCATAGAATTTCCTATCTAATAAACTGTCTATACACGACAATAAATCTAGATTCAAAATTTTACAAAGTCAAGCTATTAAGGGTGATCGGGACCTTTGAAATTTAAGGATTTAAAAAGAAGGAAGGCTCTTTCACTTTTTTTGTGACGTGCTTTGCACATCCTTTTATTTCTTTGGCGCACTTTGCACTTCTTCTTCTTCTTTTTTTTTTGATTTTTTTTTAATGCACTTTTGCATCCTTTGAATTTTCTTCTCTTTTTTTTTTAATAAGAGGCTTCACTTTCTTTAAAATCTTAACATGATAGCTCTTTTTTTTTTTTTTTTTAATCTAGGATTGTATCACAAGTATAAGAGAAGAAAACTCATTCTCTTATCCAAGGAAGAATAATCCCCAAATTGGACCCAATCTTTTGATAAGAAAATATCAACTTGACTTAGAAAATTATTGAATAGATTTAGAACATACAAGAGAAGCCTATAAGATGAAAAATCATGAGAAGACTAAGAAGATTTTCATTTCTAAAACCAACTTAAGTTTGATACAAATTTTAATTCAAAAATCAAATCAACCCGCAGAAGCGGTGGGAGAGAAGGCCCTTTAAAGATCTAGTGGAGTCAACCACAACTCTCTCCTATTTTTTGATTTAAAGTAGAGGTCAATTTTCATTAAAAATATGGATCAACTATCTTGAAAATTTTGATCCAGTACACTTGAGAAATAATGTGATTTATTTTAAAATAGCAAGTCCATGTGGCAAGACCCTATCAATATAAATTATATTTCCACAGTCTCTTTAAAGAAAGAGATTGTTGTGGGGTCTGCACTACCCCTAACTAGTGCTGCATCATTTCATTTTAAGGATCTATCATAATAGGACCCATCTAAAAGTTAAATTCAGATGGTGTCACTATCTGATAAGATCTCAGATCCATCATTATTCCCCTCCCTCATTACTAGTGATCTAGTAATTATGAGAGTGGCACCCCGAGCGGTTTCTGCACCTCCTCATCTATAGATGATATAGTAGGGCACATATAGTAACGTGGCCTAACATCATCCAATAGAGTGGATGGGTCATAACCCTCAATCGGGGGCCTATAGTCTATTGCAGGTGATTGCTTAGCTCTTTCTTGATTGATTCTCTCTGTATAGTAGTCAAGAAGGTGTATCGGAGATCGTGCTCTCATTTTCACAACCTCTCTCCTTTGAGTAACAGGAGTAGGGTGGAAAACATTTCCACCATGGAGGGGGTAGGTGTAAGGAGCAACGAATTCTCGATTGGCCTCAAATTTAACTTGTTTCAAGGCTTCTACCTTAGCAGTCTTTTTGGCCTTAGCAACCTTCTTCTTAACCCTTTTAAGGTATTTCTTCCGCTTACTTTTACTGGCAATAGGGGTGTTAGAACTTGACCCAATCTCAGGTTGAGATGGTAATCCTTCCATTGGTTCTTGGTTCTTATCCTCCTGAGTAGAGGGCACAGTGGTCGAAGGGGCGACAACGACCTCCATCATAGAGATGGGGGAGTCAACTCCTGACCCTAAAGTAATCTCGACTAGGGGGACATCCCTTTGTATTCCAGCAGAGAGATCAATCATTTCTTCTCCGTTGACTGATAACTTAAAGTTTTGAAATTCTATCCCAAACTGGATCAAGTTGCCAGAGGTAATTCCTTCTATTGTCAAGTTTCTATCTAGGGAGAAGATGAGTTTTCCAGCCATTTGAGTATTTAAGTATCCTGGAATTAAGGAAAAGTGATTTAAGTTAGTCAATTTTGAATTAAAATTTGAATTTTAAGCATGATTAATTTTCTCTAAATCTTGAACCTCAATATATTGAGTTTTCACCAAATAAGAGAGTTTACAAAATTGATTGAGAATATTCAAGGAACCTAGCTTAACTCCTTTGCTCTACCAATTAACTTGGAGGCAAAATGTCAAAGCCCGGCTTAGACAAAGATTTCACCACTCGCCTCTCTATTTGAAAGGTATTTTCTTTTAGATGTTGGCCACACTCACCCAAGAAAGAAATGGGTAGAGGGACCAACGGAAGAAAGGTAGTTAATACTACCGATGAAACAAAATTTTGCCATTTTTAAAGATGGAGAGAGAGATTTGTCCCACCGGGCGTGCCATTTTTTGTTGGTGGAATTTTGAAAATATGTTTTGAAAATATTGGTTTTCTTTGGGAGTTAAAGTTAAATTCTAATTCTAAAATTGAATCATCCTGTTAGAAAGAATATATCACCTCGAAAGATGAAAATAAAATTTCATAATGGCGTTCAGATTTAGAATTATGAAATTCATCTTGAATATTGTGAGCGGATGCTAAAGAGAAATTCATATGACCCCGAAGGGTCAAAATGAGGTTCAATTGAATATCCAGCTACAATATTCAAGAAGTGTGATAGTTAGGTTCACATCCAAAGCCTTATAAAAGAAAGATATATCTCTCCGAGGGGAGAAAATATCGTTCGATGATAATTCTTTAAATATGATAATAATGATCACTAGTATTTTAAGTTTTTCCAAAGAAATCCAATTGAGTTTTAAAAAATTAATTTTTAAAATCAGGTGTGCGTGGTTCTAAATCTCCTACGAGCGCAAGCCCTCGTAGTTAATTACATCGTAGGGAGATAAAATCCCCTACGAAAACTCTCGATTAAAATAGTGGCAAAATTTTATTAGATTTTCTAGGAGTGATATCAAAAAGAGATGAATTTTAGAAACTCAAAAGAGAATGGATCAAAATTGAGCAGTTATTAATGGAATTAAAGGGAAAGAGGTAGGGGACACTTAGAGATTCCAGAACCATCCGGAAGTGTCCCAACTTAATCTAAGTGTTGGGCTTTATGTTTTAGTATTGAAATGAAGCTTTAATTAGAGTTAAGTATTTTATTAGAAATTTGGGACTATATTCCCAAAGTTTGGGGTCTTATAATCAAAGACTGCCCCGGATCATAAATCTATTTTGGACACTGGACCACAGTCGTCCGATCCTAACTAATGCAGTGCAAGGTCTGGACTTACCCCGGCCTGGATTGGGGAGCCAGCTAACCACCTAACCGATTTAAAAGAGATGAATCCGATCTTTCATGAAAGAGTGATAGGGAAGTTGTAATTAAAGTTTTGAAGAGTTAGGGCCGACGTCTAGAGATTCTCCTATTTGGCCCCTTTGACTTATGTTGGGTGCTAAAATGCTAAGGACTATGAAATTAAAATTTTGACTCTTTTAATTTGTATCTAATGCAATGCATGCTGGTTGACAATTTCCAAATCAAGTATGCTTGAAATTTTAAAAAGAGGCTTATAAAATAATTTTTTAGAAGACTGGACTTCCCTAGGTCCGGCACCT
Source organism: Dendrobium huoshanense (assembly GCA_016618105.1). Lineage (NCBI taxonomy): Eukaryota > Viridiplantae > Streptophyta > Magnoliopsida > Asparagales > Orchidaceae > Dendrobium > Dendrobium huoshanense. The sequence goes on along the minus strand of CM028359.1, from coordinate 61,720,627 downwards.
CGTCCTCATAGGTCAGACTATCCGGAATCTACCCGCAGGCGGGGAAGGGTCTAAAGCAAGGAAAGAGTAATGCAAAAATATGCATGTGACCCCGGGGTCGATCCCCGACTAATTCTCTAGATTCGTTATCTTTCTATGTTATTTAGACTCACTAAAATTTTAGACTTTTAAAATTATGAGTAGAAAACTTTCACACCCTCACGAGCCTCACGTATCCAGGCGAAAACAAAGAGCGGAATGCAATCGCCAAAAAACTAGTAAAAACAAGTAATCCTAAAGGCAATCAAATCATCACATCAAATATAAATTAATTAATAAATGTCCATAGGCAAAATTGCCTTGCTTATTACAAACCAGAATATTACAGAAAGTAAAGTGGCCGGGCACCACTAACAACAACCCGGATTCTAAACCTAGTAATGACGCAAGTTCTTTTGAGTGGGATACTCTCAATCTTCAAATCTTCAAATCTTCAATCTCATTCTTCTTTTGACTCCTTTTCTTCAATCTTCTTGGAATCTTCGTAGTGGATTACCCAAATGGACAAGAGGGCACTTCCCTCTAAGGGGGAGGCCACTCTTTCCTCTTTGGGTAAGGAAGATGTATGATCCAAATTTGGATTTCCAAATGGAAAAGGAGTATTCCTTAAAGGGGTATCCTTTCCTCTTTGGAATCCAAGCTTTGGGTCTATGTATCCTAACTCAAAATCAACTTTCACAACACTTGACACTTACACAAATTACATTGGTATCAAAATAAAAATCTAGACTCACCTGCAGGGTTATCCTAAGCAATTAATATATAAAAAGCAGTTATTCCCAAGCAGTTGTATATGAGCATAAAATAAAGTAAACACACTGACCACGCTCTTTTTATGATTTAGGGGCTTTAGCAGCTAAAGCACCTGTGCAAAGAGTTTATAATATTTATGTATTTTTTTAATTTGCCCCCTTTTTATATTGCCCTGCATGAGCGTGGCCACCTGCAGAAAACTGTGTCAACATCCAGATCGTACCTAACCTAAGGGTAATCTAGTCGCCAAACACATCAATCCATCCACAGAGTACAGAAAAAGTAAGCAGACACAACAAAGCAATTTCATCCACAACATGCAGTGAAAACTACAAAAAATCCGGCACACAAGCAGTAAAGTAAACACCGGCCTATCCTAGATCTAGAGTTGGTTGTCCTAGCACATCATCTAAAGTGTGTGAGAAAGGTCGTGTGGCTGGGATAGATCCTAAAGTAGGTGATTAATTAAAGTTGTTTAAAAGTTTGGATTTATTAAGGCTTAGAAGGGGATTTAAATTAAAATTTAAATATTAATGAATTAAGAATTTTAATTAGACATATTTTAAAAGTTAATTGATTACTACCTTTGTTTCACACCGAGGCCGTGAAGTTTATTTCACCTTCCTTGGGGCTAAGCTAATAGCCTCGTAGGCCTGGGTTACCTAGTAGCAATCGGGGTTGATTAAGTTATTTAAATTGGTTAGAATTAAAGAAGTGGATTGATATTAAAGGGAGTTGGTTACTGATTTTAATGGGTTGGTTGAGAATTTTATTATCCTATTAAGAAAATTCTAGAATTTGAAAGGGTTAATGGGTTTTAAGAGATTATCCGGATGTGTTAACTAAGGGGTCAAAAATTGACTTTCAAAATTAGAGTTAATCTTAAGGGTTTCAGATTTTTAACAAATACTAGACCTTATTATGAGTTGTTAGACAGGTGGTACATTCAATTTGGAGTTTTCTATCAAAAGTTATGATTTTTATAAGTTTTGACCCGATTTTGACCTAGAGTTGACCAAAATGTTGACTTTTTGACTTTGACCCAATTTTGGAGGTTTGAAATTTTTAAAAAATACTATATTTTAATTAGATTCATTAGCCACTGATTTTGATTGATTTGGAATTTTCTACAATTAGTTATGAATTTTGGAAGTTGGGTATTTATTGAAATTATTAAATTGTTTCAATTAAGAGTCATTTTAGTGATTTGATCCCAAATCAGTCCCAAACTTCTTGAAATCAACTCCAAATATCAGAAATGATCTAAGGAGAGATCAGCAAGTGTTTAAAGATTTTTTGGGATTTTTAATAATTTGTAATTAATTAAAATTTATTAAACATTGATTTTGATTAAAATTAAATTAAAGTGGATTTTAATGTCAAATTAATGTAATTTCAATTTTCAATGATTAAGAGTTTAAATATGGTTAATTAGAGGTATTATGGGTATATTTTGAAATTAATATAAATTTATGATGATTTATTGAATTTTCTAAGTCCTTAAAGGGGCTGAAATTTGACATGCTCAATTTTCTAACCTAATGACCTTCAAATTGAGTCAAATTTAAACCTAAGGTATATGATGTCACTAAGTTTACTATGTTTAAGTTTCACCCCTATTGGGTGTGTGTACAATCACCTATGAATTTTCTAAGTTTTCTAAACATTTCCTTAATTATTTTTCCTAGGTGTCTCTAATATTTATATAGGCATGAAATTTGTTGTGTCTAACCCTGACATACATTTAAGCATACCACATAAATATCACAGCAAAATACTAAAACCCTAAGGAGTTATGAAATTTCAAAGTTTAGGGTCCAAAATAGATCATTTACCTTAAAAATTCATATCACAGAAATCTATTGAGCATATAAATCTAGAAAAATTATTAAACATGCCTAAGATACTCAATAATCATCCACCAAAATTTGGGCTTCATTTGATCACTGGATTGTGAGAAAATAGCAATAAATGAAATTAACATAAAGTCAAATATCTCATAATACAGACATCAAATCAATATAATTTTAATTTTAATAAATACAACATTAGATTATCTTTCCAACGAGCCCAAGAACGTCCCATTTGGTGGAGAACGAGATTTTCTGTGAATTTGCGAAGATTTGAAGCATTTAAAGCATTTTTTATTCAAATTTGGGTCAAATCAGCTGACGGTGACGTGGCGGCGTGGCGTGACGCCACGTCACCCTCCCATACCGTGGGATGACCCACGTTCAAACCTGGAGGAAGCCGCACGGTATACCCAGATCTGAGCCGTCTGATCGTCGATCGGACGGTCCAGATCTGCTCTAGTTCATTTTGAATAGAAATCTTTAAACGCTCATATCTTTCAAAATACTCGACGAAATTGCACGAAATTTGAACTGTAGCTAGAGGGCAATATGATCTTACAATGACTGGAGTTTGGAGGCTCCATTCATTGTAAAATCGCTACAGTTTCATATTAAAATTTAAACTTAAAATGCGCATAACTTACGATCCAACCGTCGGATGTTTGAGATTTTTGGCTTGTTGGAAAGCTGCAGCAATCCTTTACAACTTCGCTGAAGACTCCAAAAGCTGGATCTCGCTGGATCGAAAGGTATACTGGAAAGTCCTTTTTCTCTCTCTAGAATGCTCTCTCTTCACTAAAATAGTGATTTGAGGCTTGGAAGTGGTTGGGAAAAGCTTGGGAAGGCCTTGGAATGTGTTGGAGTGTATGAGAGGAGCTCTTGGAAGGTTGAGGGCTGCTGGAGTTTGGAGATTTTGATCATATCCAAGGGAATGATGAAGAAGCCACCTTTAGGTCAAGTTTTCCCCCACTTTACCTTTGGCTTTTGGATTGGATGGTTGAGATTTGATTTGGGGAGGTTTTGGATGAGTGACAAGTGTCCCCTATGCTGCCCAAAGCTATGGAATAGGGTTGGTGGTTGAGAGTGACATCTCTTGGTCCATGTGAAGAGGGACCACACCTTTTTCCCCATTTGGATGAACCAATACTTGGCTTGGTTAATAGAGCTTGTTTAATGATCAATTAGGGAGGGAAAAAGCATATTCCCATTAGCCAAAAGGAGATTTTGTCTTGGAGAAAGGGTTTGCTTTATGGGATGATGAGGTGGCCAAGCTATGGTCTCATTTCAAGGGTTGTTTTTGACCCATTGACTTGTTGACTAGTCAATGGTGACTAGGATGTGCATGAGGGAGGTCAAGAGTGCTACAAGACATCATGCCAAGGAATTTGAAGTCAAGAGTGTATAATTAACCAATCTTGATGAGTTGAATTGATTCAAAATCACTAGAATGGTTAAAATTAACAGGTGTTGGGTTAAAGGGTTAATTTGGTCAATCATGGTTGACTTGGTCAACTTGGTCAAACCAAAGAGTAAGTTTGGGTTCAATGTATTCCTAATGTCATTTAGGATCCATTGAAATGATATTTGAAGAAGATTTGAAAGGTTGATAAGTCAAATCAAGTTGAGTTTAGGCCAAAAGTCCAAAAATCTCCATTTAAGGGCATTTTGGTCATTTTGGACTCAAGTCAATTATGGGTCAAATTGAGTCTAAAAAGATGTAGATCATTGTTTAATAAGTTAATATCAAGGTATTAAGAGGGATCAAAAGATTTGGAGGGGGATCCAAAGTCAAATTCCACTAGGTGAAAGGCCTAGTGGCATGGATTGTAAATATTCAAAGGTTTTGTAACATTTGGAGTTGGATTAAGTTTAAAGGGTTAGAATCCTCCAAATGAGCTCAAATTTGGAGGGTAACCTCTAGAGAAATGTCTTATCACTATGCAAGTGATAGATCCTGAATCAGAGACCATTTGACTGGGTTTTGAAATGTTTGAAAATTCTTTGAAAAGGGTCTTAAGGACAAGACCTTTAGACTTTGAATTTGAGTTTAGACTTTTGGATTTGGAATGGATTTTAAGTTTGAATGATTAGTATTGAAGTATCCAAATCATTTACAATCATGTGATGATTATTAATGAATGGATGAGGTCAAAGCTAGATTGAAGCTTGGATCAAAGTCTAAGTTGAAAGTTGGATTGTCAAATTGATTGGATCAAGGCTTGGACATGTTTGAAACTTGAATTAATTTGAATTTGAGTTGAATGAAATTTGAGATTTAAATTAATCAAAGGTAGGAATCAAATTGAAGTTGGAATTGATCAAATGTAGGAATTGGTTTGAGGTTGAGGTTGATCAAGGATGGGGATTGATTTGAAGTTGGAGTGGTCCTAAGATCTAGAAGAGTTCTAAGATCTAGGATCTAAGGGAATCCTAGGCTCTAGAGTAGGCCCTAAGGTCTGGCTCTAGGAAAGAATCCTAAGTTCTAGAGTGGATCCTAGGATCTAGAATTAATTTGAAGTTTGGAAGGGCTTTAGTGACCTCATACAAAAATGAGGTCAACAGATATCATCAATATAAATTTTTATTTGTTGATCCAAAGATGATATCATCAATATAAATTTGTACAATGAGTATTTCCTCTCCCAATTTCTTCAAAAAGAGAGTTGTGTCCACACTTCCTTTTTCAAAAGATCTCTCAAGTAAGAAGGTGCTCAACCTCTCATACCAAGCCCTAGGTGCCTGTTTTAATCCATATAACGTTTTTTTTAATTTGAAAATATGATTTGGATGTTTAGAATTTCCAAAACCTGAAGGTTATTCCACATATACATCCTCTTAAATTATCCCATTTAAAAAGGCACTTTTGGCATCCATTTGGTACAATTTAAATCCTCTAAAACAGGCAAAGGCTAATAAAATTCTAAGTGCTTCAAGTCTAGCTACAGGGGGAAAAAGTCTCCTCAAAATCAATCTCTTCAATCTGATTATACCCTTTAGCAACCAATCTAGCCTTATTTCTAATGACTACTCCTGAGTCATTCATTTTATTCTTGAATACCCATTTAGTTCCAACTACACTTAATCCTTTAGCCTTGCAGTTAATTCCTAAACTTCATTTTTATAAATTAAATTAATTCATCCTGCATTGCCAATATCCAAAATTCATTCGAAAGTGCTTGATCAATATTTGTGGGTTGTATCATTGAAATAAAGGCTGAATGATTGACTTCTTTGTTTAGTCCACGCCTAGTCCTAACACCCTCAATAGGTTCACGTATAATCAATTTCTTTGGGTGGTTTTTAGAAAATCTCAAATCTCTAGACATTAGGTTTTCTCTCTCCAAATTTTCTTCTAAATTTATTTTCTCAATCTTTTGGGAGTTAATCTCTTTCTCATCCTCTTCAATAATTGGTTCTTCAAAAATTCCAGATTCATCAAATATAACATGTGTGGTCTCCTCAATTACAAAAGAGGGGGAGAGGGGGGGGGGGGGGGGGGGGGGGGGGGGGGGAAGAGATTTAGATTCTCTCAAGCCTTTAAAGAGATGAAGTCATTCTTGGTGAATAATGATTTTCATGAGGTCAATTTTATTGGGCCTAAATTTACTTGGTGAAATAATAAGGTTGGTGGTGCTCATATTTTGGAAAGATTAGATAGATGTTTTATAAATTCTATAGCCATGAACTCATCCATTCGGTTGGTAGTGAGGCATCTTGCTAGAGTGACTTCTAACCATTGCCCAATTTTATTAAATATTTTGGAGCATAGCTTGATGCCTAATAGGATTATTAGGTTCGAAGAAGTGTGGGTATCTTATCTGGCATCTGTTGTTGTGGTGAGAACAGCTTGGAGTAAGAGGACAAGGGGGCACTTTGCTGAATTGCTTAACAAATGCTAAGGAGAACATTAAAAACTTTATTTTTCTGGAGCAAAGCCAAGCATAAGGATTATGTCTAGCTTAAAGAAGATCTTAAAAAAGGTATCCAAGAGCTACAAATGAAGGAAGCATAGATTGGATGGCTTTCGGAGGAAGACTGTTGGTTGTTTAAGGCAAAGGTTAGTGAGCTAAATTCTACTTTTGCTCGGTTAAACACTTGGTGGAAGCAACGAGCAAAGGTTAAGTGGATGTCTGAGGTCGATACTAATTATAATTTTTTCCATTCATTTGCTAGTGCAAGAATAAATGCAAATTGGATCTTTAAAATAAAAGATGACAATGGTATGGTGGTGGAAGATCAAAATCAAATTGCTAATGTGTTCTTCCAATTCTTTGATAAAAAATGGAAGGATAAGAACAGTAATTTAGATGGTTGACCATCACTGTTATGCTCTCTTGACGATAATGATAGATGTTTTTTAAATAAGGAACTATCGTTGAAGGAAGTTGAAGATGTAATGAATAAAACTAGCAGTAACATCTATCCAGACAATGATGTTATTTCTTATTCATTTATCAAAGCTTATTGGTGCATTATTAAAAAAGATTTTTGGAATGCAATTAATCACTTCTTCTACTCGAGGGAGATGAATGTTGGCTGGAAAGAAACCTTAATTGAGCTTATGCCTAAGATAAGCAATCCTACAGTTTCCAATAACAATAGGCCTATTAGCCTTTGTAGATCAATTTTTAAGCTGGTGGCAAATATCTTATTAAACAGAATGAAGTCTATGATTCATAAGTTAATATCGATGGAGCAAGCATCTTTTCTCAATGGAAGGTCTCTTGCGAATCGTGTACTTGTTGCTCAGGACGTGTTCTATAAATTCAAGTTTTTTAAAGCTTCCAAAGGACATGTTTCATTTAAAATCGACATGGAGCAACTGTATGATAGTATGAGTTGGGATACCTTAAGAATTGTTTTGGGGTATTTTGGATTTCCTCCTAAATTCTCCAGATGGCTTATGGAATGTGTTAAAGATCCAAACTTCTCTTTGGTGATTAATGGAACACTTTCCAAATGGACTCATGCAAGGAGTCGGTTCGAACAAGGTTTCCCTTTATCCCTTCATCTTTTATTCTTTGCTCACAGCTTTTATCCAATGCTTTTAATCAGAAAGTAGATTTTATGGGGGTTCGAATTTGCCCAAATGGCCCGAGAATTTCTCATCTACTGTATGCAGATGATATTATTATTTTCTCTGAAGCTAATACCAAAGAAGTGAAGGAAGTTAAGGGTATTTTATAAGAATCTTGTGGGTGGAAGGTGCAAAGGATAAATTTTGGAAAATCTATTATTCTGTTTGGGAAACATGTTCAAAAGTGGAAGAAAAATCCATAAAACGTATTATGGGTTTTAAGGTTGTAAATGAGTTCATATATCTTGGGGTGAAATTTGATTTGAGGAGACTTGTGGCGGCGAATTTTCATTTCATTATTGAGAAAGCATTAAGGTTAATCAATGTTTGGGGAAGCAAATTCATCTTATTAGCAGGGAAGTTCACTCTTATTAAATCGGTATTGCTCTGACTTCCTACCTTATATTGTACTCTCTCTGGGGTTCCTAAAGGAGTGATTAATGAATTTGATAAGATGTGGAGTTTTATTTGGAATAAGCAGGATGGAAAACTTGGTCTTCATTATGTGAATTGGAATACCTTATGCAAACCTTTGAGATGGGGTGGTCATGGCCTTCTTTTATTGTGCTAGTATGGTTGGGCCATTGAGGGTGAAGTTGGCTTGGAAGGTTACTCAGGATAAAGAATCCTTACTGTATAAATCTATAGGAGCTAAATATGGCTTGTCATTGGAGAGGGTGGGTATAGAAGGGGGAGTTCATCTTCATGGAAAAACATAGCTAATGGACATAAATTTCTGAAACCAATTGTAAGATTGAAGATAGATACTGGCTACTATTGATGTTTATAATGATGTATAGATCTTGGATAAAAGTTTGAATAAAGGGCCAACATTTATTACTACTCCTAAACATGAAAATTTGAAAGTGGACAATATCATTATTGGTGGCACATGAAATGTAGATGAGTTAAAAATTCTCTTTAGGGAAGATCTGATATTCTTTATCTATAAAACTAAGATTCAGTCGAAGCAGGTAGAAGATTATTTGGAACTTATTCATAAGTCCCTACCAAACATAACTATACTCTAATTAAGAAGCATTATTTAGCCTGATTCTTTTTGCTTAGAAGTTAAATCCTTACAAACTATCTCATAAAGTAAACTTGATATCAATAGTAAATCCATTATAGTATCTAATAACTTATTGGACACTATAAAAAAGATTAGTCATGTAGTTAATGATTCTTTCATAGTTTAATATAACATTCATTCCCCTGCATGTAGTAAAAGGATAAGTCCTTGTAGACTTCCTAGAAGCACACCCACTTCTAGATGTTTATCCAATAAATGATGACCTATCAGACAAGAATATCATGAAAATAAAAGTGAATGAAAATCCTACTTGGAAATTTTATTCCAATGGTTCAGCTTCTTGTCGAAGATAAGAACTATGAGATAATTCCCCATGGAAAGTTGGAATTTATATCTTGTTTATCAACGTAGATAAAGGCCTAATGTATTACTCTTATCACTTGTTAGAACCTGGTACAAACAATAAAGCTAAGTATGACGCGTTATCACTAGTTTGGAGTTAGTTATCTTAAATGAGATTAATGAAGTAAAAATCTGCATAGTTTTCAAGCTTATCGTCAATTAGGTTGCAAGAATCTATAGCGTATTGAAAGAAAGTTTGGTTTCATATCACTAGTATATGATGAAATTACTTGAGAAGATTCCAAACATGACTTTGTATCGAATACCACATAGAAGAAATTCTATGGTGAATGCCCTAATAAAGATCACTAAGGAATTAGCTCGTACAAAAAAAAAGACTATCCATTGCCTTAGGAAACTAGAAGTTCAAATGGCTGTATAAGTACATGTTAGAATGTGTGGTGTTCACCAATCTAATGTCCTAAATGAAGATGAAAATGTAACATATAGGATAATATTAGTCATAAATGATATATGACTGCATGAATATTCCACGCTATTGTCATCAATGTCAGGTGCTTGATGTAGTCATATATCAATCACCAATATCTGATATCTAACCATTTCTTTATAGCCTTTTGAAAGCTAGGGGACATATATCGTCAACTCGATTGATCATTTATCCTCTAGAGGTTATAGGTATATTCTTCCAACAATAGATTACTTCTCAAAATGGGTTGAATCTATTCTATTAAGAGAAGTTAAAGCACATCATATCTTAAATTTCTTCAAATATTATATCATATATAAATTTGGTATTCCTTTTTTATCATATGTGATAATGGTCTATTATTCAAAAGCACCAAAATAAATAATATCACTAGATGCCATAAAATAGATTAGAGATACTTAGTCATCCATTACCCTCATGAAAATGGATTTGTTGATGCCTTCAATAAAACTTTCGTGCAAATTCTAAAGAAATACTTAGATTATAATAAGCATTTATGGTATGAAAAGTTGGAAGAAGTTTTTGGGTATATCAAACCATAAATAAAACTCTTACATAATTTACACAATTCACTTTAGTCTTTGGAACATATGTTATTCTTATTTTAGAGGATCAGCTACCTTCTCTCAAAGTTACAATAAACTATAAAAAAAAAGACTTAGAATAAAAGGCAAACCCTGATTAGAAGAGCTCAATTGCAAGATCAACAGAATCTTGAGTTATATAAAGAAATAATGATTCAAGCATATGATAAGATAGTTCATCAAAGAACCTTCCAAGTGGGAAACTTGGTCTTGGAGGTAAATTTGAACCAACATGGAAGGGACCATTCATAGTGGAGAAAGTCTTTTAATGAGGGTCTTCTCAGTTGATAGATCATAAAGGAAATCATTCAATATAACCTATTAATGGGTAATATCTCAAGAGATGCTATGATGTATAATATTATAAAATAAATGAAAAAATTTTCTAACATTTATGGATTGCTTATATATGTTGATATTTTCATAATGAATTAGGTCTGAACTATGAGACTTGGCCTGGATGATTATACTAAAACTTGTAGATTTTAAAATCCCTAGCACTTGCTTAAATATTTTTCTTAAGGATTCGTGTAAGTTCCATAATGATGTCTATTCCTTTTAAACTTTGGTTAATCAAGTAATACAATTCCTAGTATTTTACTGATCTAATAACTTAAATTTCTTAATTTAGGAGTGACCTCCCATTTGAGTTTTTATAAATGTGCTTGTTTGATATAGATCTCTAATCTATGTAAAAATTCATATTCTTAAGGATTGGAGTGAGTTCCCCATCAATGCCATTTCTTTTTGAACTTGGTTGATTGGGTAATATGATTCTTGGTATTATCCTTATCTAATCAATTAAATCCACTCATTTGGAAGTGACCTCCCATTTGTGTTTTCTTAAATCTTCTTGCTTGGAAGCGACCTTCTATTTGGATATAAATCTTTCTCACTATTTTGATATGATTAGGTGCTTACTAAATTTTCCTATTTTACTCTTTAAGTATTCATAAAAATCCGGCTAAAAATCCTATGTTAAAACTCCAATGTAAAGTCTAAACCTTAAAGCCCTTTGGATTTTTTCCTTTCCATGAGAATTTTCAATTAGATTAAATCCCTGGGTAAAAGCCTTAAAATTATGTTTGATCATTCACACCTTAATTAGACATGTCCTTAAAGCTTATTTAATCTTTTTGGAAGTTTTCATGAACCTACTAAATCCTAAAACTCATAGCCACCATTAAGCATCAAAGTCCTTCAAATATTTATAGCACATACCATTGAACTGACATTTTGATTCAAACAACCTTGCAAACTTTCCCAAGTGACCTAAAAATGTTCAAAAATATCCTTAAATTAATTTGAACTTGCTTGGATCCAAGATTAATCATGGTTGACCTAGGTACATTGTTCAACCCATGAGCCATTTAAACCCTAAAGCTACCAATGAATGTATCATCTTAAAAAGTTTAGACAAAGACCTAAGTTTTTCACCTAGGCATTTGACAATCAATTCTTATCATGCATAGACCTAAATGAACTCTTGAATGGGCTAGGTTGACCATGATTGGTTATTTTGACCATTAAAGGCTCTTTAAATCATAAACCATAAAGCTCGCATATAACCTCATATAAACTCCTCCAAACCCTCTAAGCTCTTTCAACCATTAGATGATAAATTCTGAAACTTATTTGAGGCCTTAATGATCCATGTTTGACCATGGTTTACCAAAACCCCATTCAACCCAAAAGTGACCTAAATGAACTTAAAATAAACCTTTACAAATCTTGACCTTGCCATGGTTGAAAACCTATTCCAACAAGTTTCATATAACATTTGGACTGAGTTAGACCCAACATCATGGCTTAGTTAAGCCTGATTAACTAAGTCAACATAGGTTGACTAAACCACTCTTAATCTATCTTAAACTAAGGCCTCTAAATCCTTCGAGATTATCCATTAGGCCCCCAAAGATCAACCCAAGCCAATATAGCCCTTAGGCACAAAGGGCTTTCTAATTGGGCTGACCCAAATGAACCCAAATTGGATTTCTTGAGAAAATCATGATCCTTAAAAAATTAAACTTGATCAATACATGCAGAAGCCTATAGGTCCCCTATATACACCATAACAAGCCCATCCCATTGACTAATTTGGGTTTAAAAATTGAGCTAACCCAAATGCATAAAAATAACATCCTATTTGACCATTTCTAATCCTAAACAAAACCAGATCAATTAAACTTTTATATTTCCTTTAAGAGACTTCCAAACACCTGGCCCAATCAGCTCAAGCTATGTTGTGGCCCGAGATGTCCAAAAAATAAATAAAATAGCATCTAATCACATGGGTTCAATAATAACAGCTTCAACAATTGGCCATGTGCCCTCAAACTACTTGGATGAGTTGCCCTACTCCCATTTGAGCATCCCAAATAGAATTGGTAGCCTGAGGTGGCATCACCTGGCTAGAATTTAGGTTTCGTTTAAATACTCCAAATTCTTCTGAAGTAAGGTTATGCTTCTTGCATCCATTTCACTCCCAAGAGCATTAGCTTGAGTTCCTTAGTCTTCCCCATTTTTCTAGTCCTCTATTCTATTGAATGTAATTGAGTTGCGATGAGTTCTCTCCAAATAAGAGTCAATTCTAGAACCATTGCTCCTCTACCTCTACCACATGATGGAATTTATCATTCAGAACCAGTGAAGTGTAACTCAAAAAAATTCTAGCTCAATTATTCAATGAATCCAAGTAAAATTTGATCCCAAGCCTCATTTTCATTAGAGTCACTCAAGTGTTAAGTGAACATGCAATTTAAGGCAACATGTTAATCTCTCAGATCATGCCAAAATTAGTCTACGATTAAGGAAGCGTGTGGGAGATTAATTCAAATTAGATTGATAGTCTAGATCTAGTGGCAATTCTGAGTCATACCCCCTCAAACATTCGATCTATGATCAAACAATTACGGTGAATATGTGCTATCATGTGGTCCTAGCACTATTTACATGGCCAATAAGGTTTGTCCAAGTGTAAAGTGATCGCAAAGTTAGCTATCTGACTCTACAATTCATTAGTATAAATTTAGAGAATTCATCTAAATTTAAAAAACTTGTAAGTCCTTATGAACTTGTCTAAACTACGTGATCTTAAGCTCTATAGATTTTTCCTAAGGAGTTCTTTAAAGCCTTATGGTTTGGGTTTAATATTTTCCAAGGATTTAAAAATAATTTCATAAATACTCTTGTATTTTTTAAAATTATTAATTAAATATAATTCATTTTTAGCTCAAAATATATATGCATGGTTCTAGGAGATGCATAACACATGTCGAAAATTATTAATCCCTTTTTAAAGTTAGGAATGGCTTCTATTAGAATTTGAACTTTTTTGTTAAAAATATAACCTGAAAATTAAAAATTCCATAAAAGCAAATCCTTAGATCATTTATTGTTTGATAGATTAGTGTTCAAGGGCTAACTAGCAACTATTTTTATGCTAAATTCGGGTTTAGACAACCTAAAATAAAGTTTTTAAAACATAAAAATATATTAAAAAAATCCTAGGAAGGCTTTAATGAGCCCTAATTGCTAGGGTTCAAACCTTAGGTCATGGGTGACTTAGGGTTTAAATCTCAAGCCATTTGAAGTTTATTTATTTTGTCAAATAGCAAACCTTGATTTACTATGCATGAATCATCTTGGAATTTTAATAATTCGTTTAAAATTCAATATAAATAATAAAATATAAAATAAATTACCTAAGAATCTAATAACACTTCACGGAAAAAAAATTAAATCCCTAACATTAAACACAAAAATAAAAGTTAATTGTAAACTAAATAAAATTTAATAAATAAAATATTTTAAAATATAAATAATTAGCAAAACAATTTCAAACTCTTACAATCATCATTTAGGTCACCCAAGACCTCTAGTGATGATTTGAAGTTGATTGAAGTTAATTTGATACATAAATCAAAACCACATTAACTACTTGAATTAAATAATTCATTAGTTTATCCTTTCTTTGTAAACATCGTAACTAAATAAATAAAAATTCTACCAAAAGAAACTAAATTTCATTTCACTCTAAATAAAATGTAGAATTTACCAAAAATAGTAAACCTATGAAATTTAAAACAATTTAAATCTTAGTCAAAGCCATTAAATAATAATAAAGTACAAGGATAAAAACAATGTAAAAAATAAATGAATAAGTATAAATAAAAATAAAATTAAATTAGTAAAAATAAAGGAATAAATAAGTAAATAAACAACAACAACAACAACATCAAGCCTTTATCCCACTACATGGGGTCGGCTACATGAATCCTTTTTCTCCATTGTGTCCTATTAAAAGTCAAATTCTCGTTTAAATCTAATAAAGAAAGGTCATTCCTAATATTTTCACCAAGTCTATTTAGGTCTACCCCTACCTTTCTTAACATAAGTCAAATGTAATACCTCTACTCTCCTAACCAGGTCATCGGAAGGCCGCCGTTTTATGTGACCAAACCATCTAAGGTGACTCTCTCTAATCTTATCTTCTAATGGAGCTACTCCAACCTTTTCATGTATATGTTCATTTCGTATCCTATCTCCAACGGTAAAGCCACTCATCCACCTGAGCATCCTCATCTCTGCCACACTTAACTTAGTATTATGCTTCTCTTTTAATGGCCAACATTCGACACCATAAAGCATTGCAGGCCTCACTACCATCTTATTGAATTTTCCCTTAACTTTGAGGGGTACATTTCCATCACATAACAAGCTCGATGCATTCTTCCACTTCAACCATCCAACTTAAATTCTGCTGATAATATCCCCATCTATTTCACCATCACTCTGAACAATAGATCCAAGATATCTAAAACGTGTACTCTTATTAATGACTTGATCGCCCAAAGTCACAATCCCCTCACTAGGTCAATTAATACTAAAATTACACTCCATATATTTTGTTTTAGATCTACTCAAGCGATTAGACTCTAAGGTTGACCTCCATAATTCCAGTTTACCTTCAACTCCCTCTCTAGTCTTATCAACAAGAAGAATATCATCAGCAAAAAGCATACACCAAGGTACATCCTCTTGCAAATGTCTAGTGAGAACATCCATGACTAAAGCAAAAAGATATGGGCTTAAGGCTAATCCTTGATGTAACCCAATCAAAATAGGGAAATACTTGGTCAATCCACCTTGTGTTTGAACACAAGTAATAGCTCCTGCATACATATCACTAATGATTTGAATTTAAGCATTATTGACTCCTTTCTTTTCAAAAACTCTCCATAGCACTTCTCAAGGAACTTTATCATATGTTTTTTTTCTAAATCAATAAATATCATATGTAGATCCTCCTTATTTTCTCTATATTTCTCCATCAAACCTCTTAACAAATGTATGGCTTCCATAGTCGACATACCCGACATGAATCCAAATTGATTTTGAGAAACATTAGTATCACGCCGCAACCCATGCTCCATAGCTCGCTCCCGTAGTTTTAAAGTATGACACATTAACTTAATACCTCTATAATTCGCACAATCTTGCGCATCACCTTTATTCTTAAAAATATGAATAAACACACACATTCTCCACTCATCTAGCATCTTTTTAGTCTTTAAAATAGTATTAAAAGTTTAATAAGCCATGAAATTCCTTCATCTCCTAAGCATTTCCACACCTCTATTGGAATATCATCAGGTCCAACAGCTTTTCCACCCTTCATTTTCTTTAAAGCCTCTCTAACTTTAGTTTTACTAATACGCCGATAAAAACATAAATCTTTATTTTCATTTAAGGTGCTAAGGTCACTACAATCAATCTTATTTTCACAATCTTCATTAAAATGTTTAGCAAAATATCTCATCCACCTTTGTTGAATATCATCTTCTAAGAAAAGTATTTTTTGATATTCATCATTAATACACTTCACTTGAACTAAATCCTTACTACTCCTATCTCTTTGTTTGGCTAACTTATACATACATATTTCTCCCTCGTTAGTATCTAATCTATTATATAAATCACTAAAAGCTATTATCTTTGCATCGCATATTACTTTCTTAGCATCCTTACGAGCCACTTTATATATTTCTCAGTTATTAGAATCTTTAAAATTAAACTAATTTTTATAACAAAACTTCTTATTTCTCCCTCTTTAGTATCTAAAATTCCTTTAGCCTTTTAAACAAATAATTTATATTTTAAAAAATATAAATAGTAAACCCAAGATATCTTGATCTGGCTCTGAGGCATTATAGAATCTACGACACTGGCAGTTGGAGCGGTGCACTGTTGGTTTAGCACTTGTGAATTTTTCTCTTTTTTCCTAGATATTTTATGCACCATATCAAATAAAACACGACATTTTCACAAATTTTTTAGATAATAAAAGAGTATAAAATTTATTGTTAATAGATACTAAGAATTCTCTATGATAACATCAAGTTAAGTTTGAAGCCAATCTAATGTCTCTAATCTAGAAAATTACACCAAACAAACACTATATTTGATCTACATGATTATACACTATTAAACTATCTTTACAACCAATTTAAAAAAAAAATTCATATAGGGTTTAAACACATCAGTTGGTCCACTGGATCAATAGATATGTAACTTTAATGTTTTGACAATTAAATATAATTATATCCTATAAAATTAGGACCATACCATAAATTTTAAAGGAATAAACAACCATGATTTCATCTTCAAGCTTCTATAGGCGTTGTTAGTTGTCTGTACATAATGACTTGAACCATGCATTCTACTCTACCAAACCCTATCAAATCTATCCAGTAGGATCTATGGAAGTAGAAGGACCAATCCAACAAGTAAATTGATGTGGATTGTTCATTCTCCTCATAGTCTCCTAGTCCCTTATTCTAGTGAGCTCTGGTTTGGGTTATACCTCGATGTAGCGTTGTATTACAAGGAACACTTGTTCTTTATGGATCGACTATTGGGAAGGATTAGATCAAAAAGTGTTTTTTCATATTCATGACCATACTGAAGCTCACTTGAATTTTCATGTCCACAAGATGGTAAAGGCTTGGAGTGAGCTAGTTTGATTAAATGACAATGATTAATTGCACAAGGCTTCGGTTGAAACATTTTTCTACTACATGAGGCTGCCACCTAGTCCTTGAGCTAGGGGAAATTCAAACACATCCAAGGCAGGGTTTAAGCATATAAGCAAACTTAATATGGGCTAGTTTGTCGTAATCATTTTTTAAATCATTTGGTCAAATTTGAGTTAGCCCAATTAGATTGACCCAAGTCAACCCAACGCATAAGTTGGCTAAGGTTAATAGCATAATGCATTAGGCACTCAATGGAAGATGTTCAAGTCTAAGGCGTGGGAGATTTAAGGTTTAATTCATGAATTATGTTTTATGGGTCAAATGGATCAACAAAGGTTGAATGGGCCAACCATGGTTAGCCATGGCTCACAATGGGCTCCATTAGGTTTCAACATGATTATAAAATTATTCAGAGGTCTTAGGTCACAACCCTAGGGTCTAGGGCTTTGTCTATCCTAAGAAAGGACATTTAGGTTTTTTTTTTTTAAGAGATTCATGGTCAAACTTGATCAACCAAGGTTTGGCTATGGGTATAATGGATCAAATCACTTTCAAGATGTATTGTAAATGTGCAAAGGTTAAGTTTAATGTAGGTTTAGTCTTGAATAAGGACTTTGATTAGTCTTGGATACTTCCTAGTGCTCTCGGAAAGTATATGAGGAAATGCCTAAGCCATCTAAATTGAGTAAAGGATAAGTCCCTAGATTTTTCCCTTAAAGTTCTCTAGGTTATGTTTATAGTAGGATGGGAATACCTAAGCACTAAGGATGATAAGGTTAAAGGATTTACACTTCATTTAAAAATGAGACTAACAAATGGACCCCCAATAGATATGATGAACTTAAATGAGTGGCATGGAGGGGTTAGGAGAAACTTCCTATGACTATTATTTTGGTTAGTATGATTTATCATGGCTTCTTTCCTGAATTTTATTTTTTCTTTTAAGCTTCAAACTATAAGTAATTCCCCACTTTTGCGAGAATAGGCTAATTGAGGTTAAAACCAACCTAATTTAGATTACCTTCAATTGGGTGATTTAAATTCCTCAAAAAAAATTCTCAAAAAACTTCAAATCTGTAGTAGACACCCTAAACTTTGATCTCCATGCATTAATTTAGGATTCTTATTCACTAAATTTCAAAGCACTAGAAACCTCAAGTCATTTATAGCCTTTTTACCATAAAAGGAAAATATCATACTAGAATTGAAAAAATCCAAGGAAAATTATAAACATTCACAAAATATTAGGAAATTTTCCATGTCCTACTATTGATGTTATCTTTTGAGATGGAGCAAGACTACACCACTCAGTAGTATATCTCCAAGTTTTAGCTAAATCTTGTAGAACAAAATGACTAAAGCTTCACTGACTAAAGCTACAGTAAAATTTGTTGTATTAATAATTGTAATAAGATGAGTGATTAGTCCTAGAACAATGTTAACTATCCTATAAAAAAACATTGAATCATATGATAGTCAGACAAGATGATAATCTTTCAAGCAGCCAAACCATAAAAATATATACAA
Source organism: Dendrobium huoshanense (assembly GCA_016618105.1). Taxonomy (NCBI): domain Eukaryota; kingdom Viridiplantae; phylum Streptophyta; class Magnoliopsida; order Asparagales; family Orchidaceae; genus Dendrobium; species Dendrobium huoshanense. Next base: position 61,701,871 of record CM028359.1, on the reverse strand, counting down.
ACCTTTTAAATAAATAATGATTGAGAAAAATACAATATGCACTAATCATAAAATTCAAATGCAAATTTGATTGTCAATTTAAATCATTATTGGCACAAATCTCAAGGTCATCTCACCGTAAATCCATCTATCCATTTAAAATTTCCAACAATACTAATCTAGACATCCAAGGCTTTTATTGATCCAACTATTACTCAAGTGTATGAGGGTCTATAGATTTCGAAGATAATATAGCTCTTTTCGACAATGATTGACTATAGGCAAAATGCCCTTTCAAAAGACATGCTAGTCCAACACATCTCAAAATTTTTTTGGGACATTTAGGCCAATTAAGGCAAACTCACACTCACATCATATACGTAGAACTTGAAAAAAAGAACTCCTGGTCAATAGTCAAAGCTCTCGATCAACAAACCAAGGCTCATCAATTTGCTATGCAATTATCTAGGTTATCAAACATCCCTCATCCCATATTCATAAACACTCCCTAAAAGAAAATGTACGAAAAATTCTCTTATAGAAGAGGAGAGCACCTTCACCTTTACGCTCTCACTTGTTCATCACAATTGGAAAATCTTCATGAAAAATGTTGAGAATTTACCAAGTTAGCTGGCTAGCAATTTATTTTGAAAATTGTGTTGGATATGACACCAAATTTAACTCTCATTATTTCATGCATGCATACATTGTAGAACATTACAGTTGCTTATAATTTCACACAATTCCACCAAGTAAACAACAAATCTAATCAAAACTCGTAAATTTGAAAAATAAACAAATGACTAATATCCTTTCATATAGGGAAACCACCAATATTATACACAAACATTAGTATTTCTAACTAAACCTATAAAAGAGGCACAGCAACAACACATAACTGGAAGCCATTATTTTCACTTTTTCAGTGTATTTCTATTTTGTATGATTATATATGTTAATTTTATTTTTCGTAAAAATAATGAACAATAGATGAAAGCATGGCTTAAATTTATTGTCTTGAAGAAGTAATTTTATCTAATCATACGGATGTAAATCCTTTCACAATTTTGAATAAATTTTTATTAATACTAATTTAAAATTCATCAATTTTCCTAACTAATTTAAATTCAAGTCCAAGGATATCATTAAAATTTTAGACAATTCATTTGTTACGAACAAATATTCAGTAAATTCTTATTTTTCCAACAAAATTCAATTAATAAAGTCCACCAAATTTCATGCTTGTTATGATTTAAAACTTAATAAGATACTACTAATATGCACCGGGCCAAGAACATGAGTCTTATATTTCTTATCCAGCAATAAAAATAAGAAAATTCCAATTAAAAAAAGATAAATCGAACTATCATTAATTGTTCAAAGTGTTAAACCAGTAAAAATAATCGAAATGAATGACTACTTAAAAACGAAACTCAAACCTTTGAGAAGCCAACTAATTTAAAGACAACAAAACTAAGTTGCATGAAATAAGATGTCTAAAACTAGGATAATTGTAGATTTTTGTTTCTAAATTTATCATAGTTAAACAGCACACCCATTGATGATCTCAACAATTCTTCAAACATAGCAAAAAATCTTTCAGCTTGACAAGAAAATCATCATTAAAAAAAAAAATATCATTTTCAACATCACATTGGAAAAGTGCTTGAGGGAAAAAAAATCTTAAACACACAATATTTTGGCCAAACAAGATTCAAAATCATATAATATGCAATCTTTTTGGTAACTATTGACATGAACAGGTCGAGGTATTGTAACAGAAACAGCATGATAGAAAGCCTTCAGTAAGCCGCATTACTTTGAGCTGTAAATATCTAGCTTTCAGATGCCTGAAAGAGGATTTTTTAATTAGAAATAAGATTTATGACAGTGGAAAAATAATAGAATTAACCTACATAAAAGGATCGGCATACCATGTTTTCTTTATCATTAAGTTTTGGCCATTCGTTGTGTGAATCATCCACTGAATTCAACAAGAAATAATAACACCATGGGATAGAGTATTAGTATTCTGATTCAGAAAACTTTTAATTGAGTAAATGTAACACAAGCATTGCTAAAGTTTAATAAAATAGAAATTCGTATTTGTTGGTATGGAAGAAGGAAAATGAAATGGCCAAGCTTATGCTCTAAATTGTTGATATATATATATATTGAGAACTGTAGATCAATCAAAGTAGGAATCTCGTTTCTAATCCCTTATTTTCTTTAGTGAAAATGTTTTCTAAAGCTATTATGATAAACCAATTACCTTCATCATTATTAGAATTCTTCTCAGAGCACTTGCTGTAGCTTTTTCCCTTGTTCATTTGCAACTTTCTTGGTTGTTGAGATGCACTTGTGCCAACTGAATCATTCATAAGAACATCATTTTTTGGATTCCTCGATGTGGGTGATTTTTTTCTACTTGCCGGAGTTCTCTTTTGAACAACGTCTTTCTTATTTGATTCAACAAGAGTGTTTATGCTTGAAAATTTTGGTTTCAAATTAATGGCCCTCTGAAGAATTGTAGTGTTCTTATGAACCTCACCCAAGTTTACGGCTACATCATCTCGTAATTGAGAATCATTCTCCACAATCTGTGGCTTCTCAAGATCTTGTATGTTGTAACAATTGAGTATATCCTTTGTGATGTTTTCTAGTTCTTCTAGAAGGTTGTACTTGAGTACATATGACCCGAGTTCTTCACGAATTCGATGCAGAGGCTATTTCAAGAAATGAGCAAATCAAATTAAAAAGGTAATAAAAAAGAATTCGCTTTGGATGCATGTTTGATTTTGTTTTTTTAGCAGACTACATCCATGATGACTAAAAAGGAATCCAAATATGTTATCTACCATGACATTCCAGCCCAAATAATTATAAATGTTCTGAAAGAATAAAATCAACACAACCATACCTCAACTCCTGATTCAAGGGCAAGCCTGAAAAAACCTATGGAAACTGAGTGCTTTGAAGCTGACTCAGAAAGTTTAATCTGTGATAACCAATAGGAAGCTGAAGATAACACACTGAACTTTTTCCTGTGGCTAGATTTCGATGCATCAGACATAGATGTGTCATCATTCAACTGAGTGTTCAATCTGTTCCTTTGATTTTCAGATATTGGTGTGAGGATTCCAGCAGATATGGTATGAGGGCTACTATTAGTAGACTTTATAAGGTTTGAGATCCTCTTTGGAGGCTTCGCTGACTTTTCCTTCCCAGAAAAATCGAGTTCGCTCATGCTCTTGGCCAAATTTGGTGCTGTCCTCAACCTAGTTTAATCACAAGAGTAATCATTTCAGCCAATAAATCTGACCGGTTTTCTTGAGTGCCTTGCTACCAATAGCATAACGAGATCATATGCAGCTTTTTTATAATTTACAGAGCACATAAAAAATAATCTATATCAATAAACATTGAGCACCATTCTATTTCATGCTTATTCTTCCTCAAGTCCGAAAATTGGCGCCTATATGTCCTTTTGGCTTGGCAAATATAAAACTAAATAATTTCTATAGTTTTTGCAAGAGTAGTAAGATGATGAAAATTACTGAAGGATTCGATGTATATGAGAAAAATTAATACAAAAATTGGTCCCTTATTGATTATGATAGGCATAAAAATATGAGGGGGTTATTGCAAATAACATATAAATATCACTGTTCAAGTTAAAAACAAATTAGGCTGACTTTCATAATTAAAATAAGAAGTTACAAGTGCAGGAATTCTACTATCATTATGACAAAAATAATGAGTAGCTATACACCCCATCTATAAATTTATTACTGCTAAAAAAACAGCCATCAATATATTCATTTCAGTCTTGATCCTTCTGCTAAATGTCATATTTGCACCGACTGTGATTAAATTTTTTCCGGGTAGCCACCAAAATTTAGCGAAGAACCTTTCATTGGTTTCAGCTCTCAACTTATCAAATATAAGATTTATAAAATCAGAACTGCGATGAGGAAGGACTGACCTCTTCAGCAAATAATTTTATAGGATATAACAGATTTTCCCACTAAAACCCTCCAACAATCAAACTTAGCATTTCCTCTAGGATCTCATTAATCTATCTAATGGCTCTGCATCCAATTGAATCTCAGAGCAAATACCAAGGAACTCCCTTTTGCTTCCCTCCGATCATAGTCTCAAAAAATCATATATAAATTAAATAATTAGTTTACCTAGTTCTATGAAAAGTAGAAATAGGAAAATAAAAACAAACACAGCATGAAATAAAAAACAGCAAGCATACCAGTAGCCGGCATATTTTACGTCTAGGAAAAAATTTTCAATAGATTTCCACCATGGAAAAGTTTAAAATGGGCTGTTTACCCGATAGATCTCATTAAACTAACAATCGCTCTGCATCAAAACCAAAATCAGGGGTAGAGTGATGTCCAACTTGTCCTCCAAGAAAAATAGAGTAAACAACCAAGAGACATCCTTTCTTCTCCCATAAATAATATTTCCATAAACCTAAATCAATGAAACAAACAAAATAAGTCATAAAAGACAGCAAAAAAACCTTCTGGTAGCCGAACTGATATGCGTCTCCTCATTCGATGTCTTCGCATCCTTCCCCTTGGTCGCGGATCGAAGTGGATATCGAAGTAATGACCCTCCTGAAATCCCAAATAATCCATATAACAATAGCTAAAAAAAAAATTAAGAAAAACAATAAGGAAGAAATTTGTGAAAAATGAAGAACAGAAAATTACCAACTGAGTTGGTGAACTGATCGATTGTGGCATCCATATCAATCTGAGCGACGGTGAAGGCTACTGTGGTAAGTGCTACGTTTCGTTTCCTTTTCGAATAGAACGGCATAAAAAGGGAGAAGGAAGAGCGAGAAAGGCGGGAGGGACCCACCTTTTGATTTTGAATTGGGTTCCGGCGCGAAAAGTTACGGTAGATTTTAATTTATTTTATTTTTATTGTTAAGATTAAAGCACAGCTATTTGCTAACGGTTGAGAATCTGAGATGGCAGACGCGCCATGCGGACGCCCACACGACGCAAAGTAAAGTGCTGCACGAAAGCAGCCAGTGCTCCTTTTTTTATAGAAAAATTAAGAGCCTAAATATTAAAGATGGTTCTAATTTCAAAAATAATAAAAAAAGCAGGTTCTCATATGGTCTATTTCACACGAAGTAAAATGGGTATAGCACATTCAAATGCATGAGGTTTGAAAATATTAGTTTTTTTTTTTTTTTTTAAGAAATGCAATATTGCATTAAAAAGGAAAGAAAGAACAAACTAGTACAAACTAGAACCAAAGAAAAAACTAATGGTTTCTTGATCCAACAGGAAAATAAACCTTATTGAAAGCCTATTTGTTAAACTATACTTACAATAATTGAAATGAGACCCACTATTTCCTATTTTAAAACCCTTGGGGTGGAGGGGATACCAAATATAAAAAAACAACCTGTAAGTTCGATTAGTATCACAGAGTTTGTGCTTAGAACCAGAAGAATAATCAATAGAAGACGTTATCCCTTTGGCTAACACAGCCTTTTTAAAATTCAAATTTATCTCAGAGGGAGGAGTAACAAATTCAGTTTCATAAACAGCAATATTTCCATTAATTTCTCCAGCACCGTCTAAAGGAACTTCAGTTACACCACGGTATAGGCTGAAGGGATATCAACATTCTGTTCAGAACCAGAATTATCCGTAACAGCATCCTCTTCTATCTCCTGAATTTGAGCTGCTATGAATTCAAATTTTGAATTTTGAACTTATGGTATTCCAGCAACAGATGCCGACTCAGCATTAACAACTTCCTTATCTCCATCCAGGATTCGTGCTGGTTCAACTTCTGAATTTTGAACTTCTGTTATTCCAGCAACAGATGCCGACTCAGCATTACCAACTTCGTTAACTCCATCCAGGATTCGTGCTGGTTCAATTTCTGAATTTTGAACAGAGTTATGAATAAACTCCTTCGGCTTATTATCCAAAAATTGAACGAACTTGCATATAGCTTCTTCAATTAAAATTTTCTCCAAGTTAACATTGTTAATAAAATCTAATTCAGCCTCCATAATATCATTTCCTTCAGGAGATAGAACACTGTATTTATTGGAATCTTCAAGATCTGATGTAATCTTATCAAATACAATATGAGCAACATTTTCCTTAATTACTTTAGGATTCATACCCGAATTCATCTTAACATGATTACTCTTAGAGAGAAAATCAGATTTCTTCTCAACAAATAAAGTTTTTTTGGCTTCTTCTATTTTTAAACTTTACGTGCATCCAAGGCCCATAAGAGTTATTATTAACTTGAAAAGAACCATTAGCAACTTCATTGTCAACCATATTTAGTGAATTAGGGACATTTGGACATATAGAATCTTTATGTCCAATCCTTCCACATTTGAAACAAAGAGATGAAATGTTTTCATATTCAAATCATTGAAAAAACCTTCCATTAAGACCTTCAACCAAAATGCCACAAGGAATCTTAGAATTTAATTTAATACAAACACAAGCTCTAGCAAATTCCATTCTTCCCCATCTAAACATGTTGCCATCTAATAATAAAGGAGTCCCAATTCTAGAAACTATTCTAGTAATATTGGTTTCATCCACTACAAAAAAATCACCCATTACCGGCGGCCTTGTCCGGTGGCTTTCCGGCGGCTTTTCGACACTTTTACGGCGGTTTTTTACTACGGTTTTTTCCGGCGGCTTGTCCGACGGTATTTTGGCGTTTCCGACGGCTTTTTAAAAATTTAAAGAAAATGAATAAATTTTAAAATATTTAAATGATTTAACAAATAATTATTAATAGTTAATTTTCATTTTAACTATTAACTATTTAATTAATTTTCATTTTAAAATTAATTAGTTAGTTAATTTTTATTTTATATTAAATATTAAATATTATTTTAAATTAATCTATTTTATTTTTTAAATTTTTAAAAATTCTTTATTTACTGTAAGAATATAGTTTAAATAATAAATTTTGACAAATTAAACTTATTTTCACAGTTAGCAAAATGGTTTGTTAGCTGAAATTATTCCAGGTGGATGCGGTTCGAAACTCACGGGGGGCATACGCACACGCGGGCGCTCGCGCAGGAGAGGGAAGTTCGTCGCCGGCGCGGGAGTGGGCCGCGTGCGTCGCCGGGAGCCCATGAGCGGGGGTAGCATCGCCGGCAGCCCATGAGCGTGGGTAGCGTCGCCGGCAGCCCGTGAGGAGTATTTTTTTTTTTTTAATTTGACCGGCGGTTTAAGACCGCCGGAAAGATTTGCCGCAGGTAAAAACCACCATAAGTTTTTTCCTACGCTTTTTTTTTCGGCGGTACATAAACCACCGGAAAATGGCAAAACCGCCGGAAAAGGATCAATTTCTGCCGGAGAAGGCTGCCGGAAATGGGTGATTTTCCTGTAGTGATCCCAGCAATGTAGAGGCAAATGAGGTAGACGAACCCAAATGATAGAAGAAATCCCAACCATGGAGATAGGAGAGAAGTTAGGATACTATCTATTTAAACCAATGACAAATCCTTCAACATACCAAGGTCCTCCATTAATAACTTCCTCCATTGCTTCAAAGGATCAAAAAGAACACAAAAGCCAATCCAAACCAAGAGAGGTTATATGAAACCCTCCAAATTTAGTTCATTGCTTCCTTAATTCAAGAGAACATATTGAAAAAGGCAAGTTATTACACATAATTTTTACCACCAATGAATTTCTCAAAACTTGAACATTGGCCTTTTCATTTTCCACATCAAGTTTGACAACATTAACATCCTCATTTCCATCAAAAACTCCATTGAAATTAATTTTAATATGTGATTTTTTAATCCACACATTAGAACTATCCATTCCAAATGAAGAATTACCAACACCAACATCATTCATCAAAGGATTATTATCCTTGCAACCCAAAGAACAAGCTTTCATATCATTAGGTTTAGGGGAAAAAACCGACCTATTTGAGAATGACTTACTGTTGATGTCAGAAATAATTTCTTTTCCTTTTCTGGTACAATGTTCTTCAAGGATACCAAACCTCCCTCTCTGATTATCAGAGAAGAGTTCATGAAATTGTGAGAAATGCTACGATTGAATAAAAATCTACCTTTTGAATCCAACAGAGTTGGATGCGTGGTAGATAATAAGATTGAGGTGTTCCGATCATCCAAGGATGATCGTCCACCTTCTTCCATCTTTAATGTTGGCACCCGAAAAGCTCTTCAAAATCCTTCCTCTTTTTGTGGACCTCCTCTCTCTTAATGGGACTGGACAAAAAAAATTCAAAGTAAATTAAATTAAATATAGTGTAAGTCATTTTAGTTCTTTTTTGAGGTGATCTAAATTCACCTAATTTTAAGCGAGAACCATTTAAATTGCATGTGAGCTTAATTTTACCTACGCTACATATCGTTGCCCACCACCACGGAACGCTGCCCCCTGTCGTCACCTGCCACAACCCACCGCCACTAACTTGATTCCTTATCCTAAAGGATTTGTTCCACCATCATTCAAAAGTTTTGATGGAACAGGGTATTCGAAGTCACATCTAGCGCACTTCAGGGCCAACTGTTGTAATGCAGGAGGCAGTGATGCTCTACTGTTTAAATAGTTTGTAAGCAACTTGTCAGGTGTTGCATTTGAATAGTATGTTAAGATACAAAATGGTTTAGTGCAAACATTTGTAGAGTTAGTACATATGTTCACTAAACGGTTTGTCAGAGCACGTGACCATGTCACAGTAGGGGATCTAGTAGTGGAGAAAAAGAAACCTGGTGAAAGTTTTGTTGACTCCATCCTAAGGTGGAGTAATATCAACATGATGTGTAAACCTCAACTCCAAGATCAGCATGCTATAGAAATCCTTCTAAATAATATTAATGGTTCAAATAATTTCTTGTTGAAAGAGTTTACATTCAAAAATTTTGAAAAGTTATTGAGTAAAGCATCTAATCTTTTAGAGGAATTGTCTAGATTTACTTTCTCAAAAGATCAATCTCCAGTAAAAATTTGAAAACTAAAACCTTATAAGGTGTTGGAAAAGAAGTCTGGTTCAATATTGCAGTTGATAAGGGTAAACTACAGATGCAAGTTCTGATAGAAAATCTAGGTCATCCATCATAGTATCAGCAATGTATCAGGCCTCCTAATCCACAATTCAAATGCTCCAATCTCACTCCTGAAGAGGAAAGTTAGAGATTTGAAGCAATAAAGAATAATTCTTATTCATTTAAAAGAGAGGCTATAAGAAGGATCTTCAAGAATCTTCTAAAGAACTTAAAATTTAAACTTCCTGAACCTAAGAAGCTTGAAGATATGGGCAGTGGGAAAACCTAAATATTGCCCATATCAATGGATGATCAATCATGAGTTAGAAGATTGGTTAACTTTTAAGGAATGTCTTAAATGAAGTATCAAAGATGGATCGGTTGTGATGCCTAAGGAGTCTTTAGCTGATTCTAGTCAGGGATATTCTACTGCTAAATGTGTGACTGGTGAGTCTTTTGTAGCAATTTTAATTTCAAAACCTAATCTGATTGGGATAAAGCTTTATCCCGATCTTCTAAGAAAGTCCTAAAAAAATTATCATTCAACTATTCAGGTATCTCAAAGAGTGCAGAGTCCTATTCGGGTTATTCTAGCATCCCCTGAAGAGGAAGTCAATAATAATATTCCTTTTGAAGAACCTAAGAAGAGATCAGCTAGTTAGTCTTCAACATTTCAGAAGGAAGAGTTCAAGAATGAAAGTAACATTGAAAATAATAAAGTTATAGTTTCCTCTAATGGAAGAGAAAAGAATTTTGTACCGCTTATATTATATGATTTATAGTTTGTCCTGTGAGGGGCTAAGAAAACAATGAAGAAAGATTCAGAGTATATCTTATCTATATCTGGTGATGATCAAACAAATGATGCAACACAAAATTACTCTATAATAACTGAAATAAATTTAAATGAATTAAAATAATCTCTTCAATATTACTCTGATAGTGATTCCCCTGTCATTGACATTAAGGGTGATTCTATCTGTACAAAAATTGAGATGTTTGATTCTGATAATTCACCATATAAAGTATTAAAGATAAATGAACATATAAAATCAAAAGAATCAATTGTCTCTTTCTCAAGAGAGATAGTTCAAGTAAATCTATGTAGTGGTAAGGTGTTACCACCATCAGCAGCAACAGCTAAAGAAAGGAAAGTAAGCAGTTTATAATTTAGAAACATCAACACAAGTTCAACCAAATCCAGATTTAGCTAATTCAAATATTCCTAAAATGGATTATAATGTGTTAGCACATCTCAGAAAACTACTTACAAAATTGAGTATCTACGATGTTTTGGTTCTTTCCAAAGAAATGATGGAGGCTTTAATTAAAGCCTTCCTCGATCTAGAAATCTACATGGCTTGGTTAACATCAACATAGTTCAAAGAATTATTGAGCCCAAAGAAATTCCAAAAATTACATTCTCAAACGATAATTTACTATTGGGGAATTTAGATCACAATCATTTGTTATATATATCTTTTAATATAAATAAATTTAAATTATCTCTTGTTCTTGTTAATCCAAATGCATTGGTGAATATTATGACTCATAGAACTCTCGCATACCTAAAGTTGGATACTCATGAACTTAGTTCTGATAAATTAAATAAAACGGGTTTAATAAACACGGTGAAAGAGCTTTGGGTTCAATCACATTGCTATTAGAAATAGGAAACCTAAAGACTAAAGCCAAATTTCATATAATATATTCCAAAGCTTTTTAATACTCTTTTGGGTAGACCCTGGTACACGAATATAAAATGGTGCCTTTCACCATTTATTAGTGTATCAAATACTCTCGTAAGGGAGAAGCACATTGTATTAAAGGTGATTTGCAGCCATTTTTAATTCATAAAGTCAATATATACGAAGATGTTTCATACTATTTTCTTAAGAAGTAGACTATCTTTTCTGAAAATCTCAAACAAGCTGAATAAGAGGTAAAAGAAAAGAAATAAAAAGGAGTAAAAAAGAAAAAAAATAAAGCTTTCTAATCTCAAACACGATGTTCGTTGGTCACTACCCCTCCTCCCTCATAAAGAGGTGATAGAATGGCTCAACAATCTAAAGGAAGTGATCGAGGATGAAAAAATAGAGTGGTAAAAGAAAATGAAAAATAAAGTGTGCAAATAAAGGCTATACATTAATTTTGAATATAGCTTGGAGGAGGAATCATATGTAATTGATAATAGCCATAGGCTGTAGAATATAAGGAAAATTTAAAGTAGCCAAAGTTTGAGATTTTTGTAGAGATAGACAGTAATGAGGATAGGGTCCAAGTTGCTAGGGAAGTTGATTCAAATCTATCTACCTTGGAGAAATTAAAGAAGCATTTGAAAAATATTACCCTTCCTCCACTTTCCCAAAGTAATGTAAAAAGGTTGGAAATAAATACCTTTCTTCATATAAACCCACATACTAAAGCCAATATTTTTATACATTCTACCAACCAAACCACTAAAATCAATGTACACTTCAATGATCCATTTATGGATGAAATAATGAAACTCCTTTTTGAGTAGTACTCCAATTATGTAAGCAAGTTTGCTAAGTAAGGTTTAACACCATCAAATTGGAGTAGAGTTGAAGCCCACAAATTTGAACACGCGTGGAATACAAAATACCATAAATACGCATCAAGATCAAGTGTTGACTTTGCTACTCTATGTTCGTTTAGTGACGATGAATATTTCTTAGTTATATCAAATAATCTAGAGTTTGATAGTCTCCTTTTAGAAAATAATAAGACTCTTAACGAACTCTATTTAGAAACTTCAGATGATCTTGATGACTCTCAATTTAGGAATGCACCTTTAGAACTTGAGAGGAGATTAAATCTACAGTTGACGATTTAAAAGAAATAAATATGGGAATTGAAGAAGACCCTCATTCAATTTTCATAAGTTCTTTATTGAATGAGGATAAGATGAATAAAATAATCAAACTCTTGAAAGAATTCAAATAATATTTCACCTAGAGCTATGAAGAAATGCATGGATTATCTCCAAATATAGTAGTTCATAGGTTAGAAATTTAGTCAAGAATGATTGTGGTTAAACAAGCACTTCATTAAATGCAACTTGATATTAAACAACAAGTAATATCTTAAGTTAAAATCTAATCGATGCAGGCTTTAAGGGAGGAGAAATATCCAACCTAGTTAGCTAGTGTCATTCAAGTTAAGAAGAAGAATGGTCAAATTCGGGTTTGTATTGATTTTAGAGATCTGAACAAAGCATATCCTAAAGATGAGTTTTCACTTCCTATACCAAAACTTATAGTTTATATTGCTTCCTCCCATGCAATATTATCATTTATGGATGGCTCATCTGGGTATAACCAAATCAAAATTGCTCCTGAGTATGAAAATTATACATCCTTCAAAACACCAATTGGAGTCCACCGTTGTAAAGTAGTGACATTCAGACTAAAGAATACTAGAATGAATTACCAGCAAGCAATATCGAGGATTTTTTTATGAACTAATCCATCATCAAGTGGAATGCTATGTCGATGATCTAGTCATTTAAAATATTGAAAGAGATGACTAATTATATGATCTAAGAATTAATTTTCAAGGATAACGTCAACATAACTTGAAAATAAATCCGTTGAAGTGTGCTTTTAGTATCACATCATAAAATTTTTTAGGCCTTAATATTAGATATCAAGGAATCAAAATAGATCTAAACAAAATCAAAGCTATAATAGAAATGTCATTGCATAAAAGCCTTTCTTAGTTAAGATCTTTCCAAGGTCGATTGGTGTACCTTAGAAGATTTATGTCGAATCTTTCAGGCATATGTCATTCATTTCTAGTTATTTTCTAGAAAGATACTAATTTCAAGTCATTTGATCTTTTTCAAAAAGCATTTGACAATATAAAATAGTATTTAATAAATCCTCCAGTATTAGTAGCTCCTATTCTAGGGAAGCTGGTAATTTTATAAGCTATAAATTTAAGTGAATCTCTTGGTGCCTTGTTAGCTCAAGTTAATGAGAAAGGAAAATAGAATGCACTTTCCTATCTAAGTAGATGTTTACTTCCAACTAAAGTAAATTATTCTCCAATAGAGAAACACTATTTGGCCTTAATCTTCACCGCTCAGAAGCTAAGGAATTATATGCTCTCTAATAATGTGAATTTAATATCTAAAGTAAATCTATTACAATATATGATGACTCGTCCAATGCTGGAACGGAGAATAATTAGATGGTCAATGGTATTGTCACAATTTGAAATCATATTCATTCTTTTATGAGCAGTGAAAAGACAAGCTCTGGCTTATTTTTTAGTAGCTCATCCAATGCAGGATGATTGTCCAATCAATGATGAACTATCAGATGAACAAATTTTAAATCTAGAAATAAATAAAAAAATTATCTGGGAATTCCATTTTGATGATACTGCTTCCATTCAATAAGAAGCAGTTGATCATATTTCCCCAAGCAAAAATGGAATTGGTATAGAATTCATTACCCCAGAAAAGGGTGTAATGTATTATTCTTACCATTTTTTAGAGCCATATATAAATTACAAAGTTGAGTACGAGGCATTAATAACTAGGTTAGAGACTCCCAGCTAGTGATTAATTAGATAGCTGGTACTAATCAAGTACTAAAAGAAAATATGGTTCCTTATCATCGATATGCAATGCATCTCCTTAAGCAAATTCCAAATATAACCTTATAAAAAATTCCTCTCAGACATAATTCCATGGAAGATGCCTTAGCAAAGTTTGCTAAAGCTATGTCTTGCTAGAAGGAGATTGAAATGCAATAGAAGTACAAGGTTGCTAGGTTTCATTATATATAGAACTTAAATATATGAAGAGAAAATCCTCAGTCAAGGTGGAAATTATTTTAGCATTAGATGCTAAAGTGATGGATTAGAAAAAAAACCCTTCATTGAATACTTGCAATAAAATAAGCTCCCTCGTGATAAATATATAACAAATCAAATAAAAAGAAGATTTCTATTCTGCATGTTAATTAATGGCACCTTATACATAAGATCATTCGATCAAATGTAGTTAAGGTGTTTTAGTAAATCATAAGCATTAAAAATTATCAAAGAAGTACACACCAGATTATGTGGTGCACATCAATTATGTCTATTTATGAAAATGAAAATTAAAAGAATGTGTTATTATTAGCTTTCAAAACCTGAGCCGATATGACCTGATATCACACGGGTGACATCATGTCTGATTTTGGTAAGACTGACCCCAATAAATATTGAAATAAAACTTCCAATTTATATACTACATTAAGCCACTATTGAATATAATATAAAGTGGAAGACTACTTAATCTCAAAATAATTTAAAAGTCAAAATTTTGTCACTTATTTTATTGATATAAATAATTCAAAAAAAATCAAAAATGTTATAATCACTTAAAATTCTAGAAAACATTAATTTGAACATTAAAATCAGAAACCAATCATTTTAATTAAAATTTATCATCCCTCAAACCATAATCAATTTAATTCACTTAGTTATACTGGCTACTACTAAATAATCCAGGCCTACAAGGCTATTAATGTTTCCCCAAGGAAGGTGAAATAAACTTTACGGCCCTAGTGAGAAACAAAGGTGGTAGCCATCCAATATTTAAAAAATATATTAAAATAAATTTTATATCATTAATACTTAAACTTTAATTAAATTTTCCCTTTATCCTTTCAACCAAGAAGAACATCAAATAACTTTAACTAACCATCCTACATATGACATATCCAAACCACACAGCCTACCTCACACAATTTAAATAGTTTGATAGGACAACCAACTCTAGTCTTAGACTAGGTCGGTGTTTTACTTTCTTGGTAATGTGTGCCACTTTTTTTGAGTTTCACTACATGCAGGTTACTAGTATAAATTAATTGATTGTTTACTTCATTTAGGTAATCTCTATATTGATGTGATGTGTATTTTATTACCCTTAGGTTAGGGATAATTTAAATGATAACATAATATTATGCATGGGTCATGCTCATACAAGAAATTTAAAATAAAATGGGTCTTAAAAGTAAGCTTTAAAACTGGCAAGTTTTTTACAGGTACTTCAGAATGCTAAGTCCCCTTTTAAATTAAAAGAGCATGGCCAAGCATGGTTGTGATTGAGTATTAAATATTTTAATAAATATTAATTACTTGAGATGTTGATTTAAATGTTGATTATTTAGTATAACCTTGCATGTGATTTGAGTCTAGATTTTTAATTTCTATTCAAATGCAATTTAATCCAAGTATTGAGTTGTAAATGTTTAAAGTGACAATTTGAGATGGGATAGAGATCCAATTTGAACTCCAAAGATAAGGGTGACATCCCTTAGGGGAGAGTCCATCTTCATTTTGATATCTAAATTATGATACTTTGAGAATTTAAAGAAAATAAAACACTCCTTTGGGGGGGGGGGGGTGGGGCTTCTTTCCATTTGGCTTGGACCAGATGGATCTAAGGAGTTTGTAGAAGGATGAAGAAGTGGAGGTCAATAAGAATCCCATTCTTAAAGTCACTTGAATATTAGGAGTAGAACCTGAATTTTTATTAGTGGTACCCGACCACTTTACTTTTTTATAGACCTTAGGTTGTAGTATTAACTGACACTCTCCATATGTATTATTTAATTTGATTTGATTAATTTGTTTACTCTAGTTATAATTAGAATTGCCTACTTTTCTTAGTTTTTTTATGATTGCATGTCATATTTTTATTTAGCCTGGAACCCAATAAGAGGCTCGTGAGGCAACATTAAAAAAAACTTTTTCTATTTTAAATAATTAAAAAAAAGTTAAACTCACATAGAAACTAATAATTTTAAGAAGTAAGCTCAGATCGCTGAGGGTCACATGCATTCATATTAATCTTTCTCTTCCTTGTTAGACACCTCTTCGCCTGTGGATTCTGATAGGCCACCTAACCTATTAAGGTGCAATCCCATATTTCTTTAAAATTGTTTCTCTTCTTTTATTATAGAAATGACTTCCTTTCATTGCTGATCAAAACTCTTGGCATTCCAAATTAGAAAAAATTTCTTACTTAAAAAACTTGATCATAAATTGAGCATCAGTTTTAGAGGTTTCCACCCCTTCAATCCACTTTAACACATAATCTACAGTAGTAAGAATAAATTGATTTCCATGGGATGACATAAAAAGTCCCATAAAATCAAATCCCCAAGCATCAAATATTTCTATTTTTAAACATAGTTCAAAGGAACATTATTTCTTTTTGAAATATTTCCCACTCTTCGGCATTGATCACATTTCTTAATGTATTCATTAGATCCTACAATAGATTAGGCCAAAAAATCTAGTTTGAAGGATTTTAGAAGCAATTCTAAATCCTCCAAAATGTTTCATATAATAATAATCATGACACTCATTAATGATTGGCTTTATTTCTTCTTCAGGGACACAACTTATCATAATTTGATCATTTTATAATTTAAATAAATAGTTTTCATTCCAAAAATAAAACTTGGTATCATACAAAAGCTTTCTCTTTTGAATTAGTGATTAATTATAATGAAGTATACCACTAACAATATTATTAACAATGTAAGCATACTGAGGTGATTTATTTAAATGAAAGAAAATAATTATTTATCAAGAAAAGTTTTTTTAACTTTATCCTCATGTGTTGCATGCTTTTCAATATAAAGCCTCAAAATATGATCAAAATTTTAATTTTTAGTGCCCTTTCTGTCAAAAATTTCTACATCAAATTCTTGTAATAGAAGAATTTGCATAACCAATCTTGGTTTAGTATCTTTATTTTTCATACATTATTTGATTACTAAATGATCAATATAAACAACTACTTTGGTTCCAATCATGTCTAAATTTATCATAAGAAAAAATAATAGCTAGAGATTCTTTTTCAATAGTTATCTAATTACATTGTGTAGAATTTAAAGGTTTACTAGCATAAAATATTACAAGGAATTTCTTATCTCTCTTTTGTCCAAGAACTAAACCTACTTCAATTTCATGGGCATCACACATCACTATAAAAGATAAAGACCAATCATAAGTAATAATAACTAGGGCAGTAGTCAAGTGTTATTTTAAAGTATTAAAGGCTTCTAGACATGTAGAATTAAATATAAAAGGAATATCTTTCTCTAATAATTGACATAATGTTTTATAGATATTACAGAAGTCCTTCGTAAATCTTCTATAAATCCATCATGACATAAGAAACTCCTAATGCCTTTAATAGAGTTGGGAGGAGGTATTTTTTTTATCACCTGAATTTTTGCAATATCTACTTCCAATCCTCTCTTAGCAATCCTATGCCCTAAAATAATGCCTTCAATTACCATGATTTGACACTTCTCCAAATTCAACACTAATTTGTTTTTTTTGCACATCTTTACAAAATAGAGGTTAAATTCTCAAGATAAGAATAAAATGAAGTGTCAAATACATAGAACTTATCCATGAAAATTTCAATACCCAGCTACATTAAGTTTAAAAAAATTAACATCATATATCTTTGCAAAGTAACAAGAGCATTATAAAGACCAAAAGGCATTCTTCTAAAAGCAAAAGTTCCATAAGGACTAGTGAAGGTAGTCTTATCCTGATCCTTAGGTGCAACAAGAATTTGATGATATCTAGAATACCCATATAGAAAATAGTATAATGAATGTCCTACCAATCTATCTAACATATAATCAAGAAAAGACAAAGGAAAATGATATTTTCTAGTGACTTTATTTAATTTCCTATAGTTTATATAAATCCTCCAACCTATAATAGTTCTTGTGGGTATAAGTTTATTATGTTCATTCATTATAACAGTCAATCCTCCTTTTTTAGGAACAAAATAAATATGGCTCACCCAAAAACTATTTAAAATAGGGTAAATAATACCAGCATCAAGCCATTTGAGAATCTTTTTCTTAGCAACATTTTTCATGGAAGGGTTAAGTCTTCTTTGAGGATCCACTTTTGTTATTGAATTAGCTTCCATAAAATTCTATGAATGCAAATTGAGTGACTAATCCCCTTTATGTCAATAATTGTCCACCCAAAAGCTCTTCTATATTTACTTAAAACCAAAATTAATTTACTTTCTTGATGTTTCTCTAAATTTGCCAAATTGATTGCATGAAGTTTAGAATTATTACCCAAAAAGGTATACTTGAGATGATAAGGCAAAGCCTTGAGTTCTAATTTAGGGGCCTCTTCAATGGATGTTTTTTAAAAACATTTGAAGAGGAAATCTCTAACATTTCAAATTTTCCATTGATCAAACTTTCATTCCCTTCCATTGTTATAATAGATTTTCTTAATATATCTTTATACTTTTCATTTTCTTCCTCTTCCAAAAATTCCCTTTCCAATACTTCTTCTTTTAGACTTTCTACTACTACATCTTCCAAATCAACTCTAAAGCAATCTTTATTCTTCTATTGAGGGAATTTTTAAGATTTAAGCACGTAAACTATAACCTCCTTATCTTGAACCCTCATAGTTAATTCACACTTTTGCACATCTATCATGCCTTTTCCAGTAGCTAAGAAAGGTCTTCCCAAAATGAGAGGTATTACCTATCTTTTCTGATATTTAAAACAATAAAATCAACAGGGAAAATGAATTTATTAGTGTTAACCAAAAAATCCTCTATTAACCCTCTTAAATACATGAAAAAACTATCAACTAACTGTAGAGTGAAAAAAGTTGGTTGAACCTCTCTTCTATATAATATTTCAAAAATAGAAAATGGCATAAGGTTGATACTAGAACCTAAATCACATAAAGCTCTTCCACAGAATTTATCACCAATAGTTAAAGGAATGATAAAACTCTCAAGATCTTTAGGATTTTTAAGAAATTTCTTTTGAATTATAGCACTAAAACTTTTAGTTAATGTTGTAGTTTCAAAATACCCAATATTCCCTTTCTTATAAAAAAATATCCTTCACATAATTTTTGCATAAGTGTACATTTGTTCTAAAGCTTCAAAAAAGGGTATATTAATGTTTAAATTTGTAAATGCTTCTAAGAACTTTGAGAACTATTTGTCAAAAACAAAATTATTAACCTTTGAGGAAAAGCTGATGGTGGGGTCTCTCTACAACCTTCATAATTAATTTTTTAGGTTCTTCTATAGAGTTAGGTTGTTCTGTTAAAGATTCATTTTCTACATGTTCATCTTCACCATCATTCTTCTGAGGTAGATCTTTATCTTTTTTTATGGGTATCTCAAATCTTTCCCACTTATGAGTTGGATATTATACCATTACTCTTCAATTTTTTTATGATTAATCAACCTAGCAATATGTCCTATTTGATATTTAATTTTTATAAGAGCATTAGATTGATTATGAAATTGGATTCCTAGTTGCATAATAATATTTTTCTAGAATATCTTCATGTTCCTAAAATTATGAAGTTGTTCAAAATTTGAGTGATAATGCTGCAGTGCTACATGATGTGACATTATGTTGCTTAAATTTCCAGGATTTTTTATAATATCATTAAACCCATTTATCCTTATTTTAACTTTTAAATTATCTAGTTTCTTAGAAATTATTGTAACTTATGTATTTAATAATGACAAAGCATCAGATTCATATACTCCTACTACTCCCTTAGGATTTACCCTTTGAACATGCTACTAGAAATTATTAGTAGCTATTTCTTCTATTAATTCATATGCATTCTCAAATGGCTAGATATTAATGATCCTCTAGTTGTAACATCTATTATCATTCTAAGAGATTTTAATAGTCTGTTATAAAATGTTTGAATAACAAAAAAAATAGGTAAAGTATAGCAAGGGCATTTCCCAAGCATTTCTTTAAATCTATCCCAACTCTCATAATTTAATTTTCCTTCAAACTGGATAAATAAAGTGATATCATTTTTAAGCTTTATAGCCTTTGAAGGAGGAAAATCCATTGCAAGAAACTTACGAGCCAACTCATTTCGAGTGGTTATAGATCTTGGGGGTAAAGAATTCAA
Organism: Dendrobium huoshanense; assembly: GCA_016618105.1. Taxonomy (NCBI): domain Eukaryota; kingdom Viridiplantae; phylum Streptophyta; class Magnoliopsida; order Asparagales; family Orchidaceae; genus Dendrobium; species Dendrobium huoshanense. The sequence goes on along the minus strand of CM028359.1, from coordinate 61,681,854 downwards.
CCACACCTTAGCTTTATCTCTTAGAGAAATGGGAATAGTCTAAGTCTAATAGCATCATCACTAAGACCATTATATTTAAATATTACACAAAGTTTTAAGAAACTAGCTAAGTATAAATTAAGATCTTCAATAGGAGTTCCTTAAATTTTTGAATTTTGAACCATTTGAATTATGATAGATTTTAATTCAAAATTATTAGCTTGGATTATAGGCCTATTAATACTCTGATGAATTCCATCTACTAAAGGGTTATCATAATCCCTAAGTGGTCTAGATTGATCTTGATTAAATACAATTTCAGTCATCTTCACTATCTTTTCATTTTTTTTTAAAGGGTTCTTTCTATTTTAGTGACTAAACACAAAAGTTCCTTTCTTTGGCTATAAAGCATGCAACTATGCAATTAATTCAATATAATAGTTAAAATGTACAAACAAAAAACAATTTACATCCTCGACAATAACCCTAAAAACTTGATGGGGGCTGTGGAGTAAACTTTTGACTTTGAAGGTGAAAAGAATGACATGTCTTTAGAGGATGGAGAAATTGTTTCCATGGATCACCGTCTGTTACCTCCTACCTGCTTTAAAGAATCGGTTATGAAATCTATTGATAATTGGGAGGATGATGGTAGGTTTATGGAGGATGACTGTCCTAACTTACACAGGGGTCATTCTAATGATAGTAAGACTCCCTCAACTTCTAATTATAATAGTGATTCTCTTACTAATACTGAGGAGATGTATATTGCTACTAAATGCTTTGCCAAGGATGATAATGACAGTAGCTTTATTAAATTTCATAGTAAAAGAGGGAGGGAGCCCAAGCATATCTCCTTGCAACCACCTAGAAACTCTTCTAGAAATACTCATTCAAATACTTCTCATTAATATTTCTTTTTGTTTAGTACTATTATTTGGAATGTTAGGGGCATCGGTTGTCAATCTTCTAGTATTCGTGTTAAAAATTTATGTCATGTTCATAATATTTCTATTCTAGTCTTACTTGAACTGCTTATCCTTGCTTCTATATTGCTTAGTACCTCTCATTTTTTGGGTAAAAAAATCTGATTTTTTTGGAAAAATCCTGTTAAAATTGATGTTATTGGAGATTTTATTCAAGTCTTGCACTGTAAAATTGAGGCTTTTAATTTTCATTGTTGTGCTTGTTTTGTGTATGCTACCTCTTCCCTTTATATTAGAAAATTGTTATGCGATCAGCTTATGAATTTTCATAGTATATGTCATTTTCCTTGGTTGGTTGGTGGTGACTTTAATGCTATCACTACCCCCGCTGAACGGATTGGTGGGTCAGCCCCTTCTTATCGTTATATGTCTAATTTTAATAATATGATTTTATTCTAATTTGATTGATATTGGGTTTGTTGGCAATAACTTTACCTGTAATAGGGGTCACTTATGACAAAGGCTTGATCGTGTGCTCTTTAATGATCATTGGATTAATTCTATTAATATCACTAATGTGCAGCATCTTAGTAGAACTTTGTCTGACCATTCTCCTCTGCTTATCAACATTAAGAATAGATAAGTTAATGCCTCTTCTCACCTGAGATTCCAAAATATGTGGTTACTTAACCATTCCTTTTTTTATGTTGTTATAACTGGCACGCTCCTTTACATATTGATAATTCTATTCTCGGTATGAAAAGAATTTGGTTAAAGCTTAAGATGTTGAAGCAAGTTTTGAATTGGTGGAATCGCAATGTGTTCAGAAATATCTTTTCTAATATTTTACAAGCTGAACAATGTGTGGCCTCTAATGAGAATTTAACTCAGAACGATCCTTCTGATGCCAATTTTTCTTTGTTAAAGTAGTCAAAATTTGATCTTTTTAACTTTCATGCTCAGGAAGAGGTCTTTTGGAAGTAGAAAGCTACTTCTAAGCACTTGGTTGAGGGTAATAATAAAATTAAGTACTTCCATGCTTTGACTAATAGAAAAAGTGTTAAGAATAGTATCAACAACATCCAATGGGAGGATGGCTCTTATTCTGATAACCTTATTGAGATTGCAAATTTAATTGTGCCTCATTTTCAAAATCATTTTAATAAAGTTTTCACTCCTTTTCAGGTTATGGACCATGCCTTTATTCCCAAGCTTCTATCCCTTTAGGATAATGCTTCTCTTTCTAGGCCTCCCTCTTTTGAGGAGATTAAAGAAACTTTGTTGGGCATGAATAGTGATTCTGTGGTGGGTCCTAATGGTTTCACGACTATTTTCTTTCAAAAATGTTGGCATATTATTCATAATGATATTTTTTTTGCTATTTTGGGTTTTTTGTGGGTAATCCTATCCCTAAATTTTTTACTTCTACCTCGTTAGAGCTTATTTCTAAAAATAATTATGTTCAAACTTGGAATGATTTCTGTCCTATTAGTCTTTGTACTTTCTTTAACAAATTGGTTTCTAAAATTATTTCTAATCATCTTTCTTCGATTTTACCTAAAATTATTTTTCCTTATCAAACGGGTTTTGTGAAAGGTAGGGCTATCACGGAGAATATTCTTTTGGCTCAAGAATTAAGTCAAGAATTGGATGTCCGGGTTAGAGGGGGAAATGTGATTTTGAAACATGAAATTGCTAAGGTTTATGATAATATTAATTGAAATTTAATTTACTTTATGCTTGAGCTTTTTGTCTTTAACTATGTGTTTATTAATCTTATTAAGAATTGTATTGAAAATGTGTATTTTTCCATCATTCTTAATGGTTCCAATCATGGTTTCTTCAAATCTTCTCATGGCTTAACGCAGGGTGATCCTATTTCTCATGCCCTTTTTATTAATGCGGCTGAATTTACCAAATTTATTTGAGTTTAATCCTGGTCTTTATTCTAGAACTTTGGGAGGCTTCCATATATCTCATTTATGCTTTACTAATGACTTTATTATTTTTACTAATGCGACTATTAATAGAATTCATAAAATTATGGAGTTTTTCAATCTTTTTGAAATGGTTAGTGGCCTTTCGTTTAGTAAAAATAAATGCTGCTTTATTGCTTCTAAGAGGATCACTAATGAACGTATTTTAGCTATTAAAGATGCTACTGGTTTTACTCATTCTAACTTGCCTATCAAATATCTTGGTGTTCCTCTGTTTAAAGGTAGAAGACAGACTTTTTTGTTTGACGATCTTATTGCTTATGTTCAGAATAAGCTCTTATCTTGGGATTCTACCTTTCTTAGTTTTAGTGGTAGAGTGACTCTGATCAAAAGTGTTCTTTGAGCTTTACCTATTTATATGTTTCAAAATATTTATCCTACTCACGCTGTTTGTAGTAGGATCCACAAGCTTATTAACAAGTTCTTTTGAAAGGGTACTTCCTCTTATTCTAAAATTACTTGGGCTACTTGGAGAAGTGTTGTGGCATTTTGGTTGAAGGTGGTCTTGATTGCAAAAATTTACATGACCTTGCTAATGCCTTCTCCTTTAAACTTTTGTATAATTTACACACTAAAGAGAATCTCTGGGCTAACTTTATGATATCTAAATATTGTGTGGGAAACCATCCGACTAATATCACTCCTTAAATTTGGGACTCTAAAGTTTGGAAAAGGCTTTCAAGGTCAAATGGGAGGTGGAGCCCTTTATTTCTTGGGGGCTTAGTGAAGGTAATATTTTTTTCTGGCAAGAGTAAAGTTTCTATTGATTCTATTCTAAATTCTTCTTATTCTGCTTCAGTTCAAATTAATTTTTTCTTTAATGAGAATTGTTGGGACTATGATAAACTCTCTAGTATGATTCCTGATTATATTATTCATCGTATTTTAAACCTGCCTATTAATACTACTTCCAAAGATTTTATTTTATGTGACTTATCCAAAGATGGTGGTTTTCATCTTAAGAATGCTTGGCACTCCTTTAGAGATAAAGGCAACATTGACAATATTTTTTCTAAGATATGGCATAAGAGCATCCCTTCTACAATTTATGTGTTCGTGTGGAGAGTTTTACATAGATTTATTCCTACGGAGGACAATCTCATTATTTTAGTTTAGCTTCTAAGTGTCAATGTTGTTTTCACATGACGAATATGCATCATATTTTTGTTTCTGGCCCTATGGTTGTTAGAACATGGGTTTATTTTGATGATATGTTTCAGTTAAATTATTTTAATGCTCACCTTTCCCTTTATTCTTTACTTAAGTCTTGGTTTATTTATACTAAAGGTCACATTCGCAATGACATTCCTTCTCTCATTCTTTGGTTTCTTTGGTTGGAGAGGAATAACTCCATTTTCAATGGAGTGAGAATTAACCATCTCAATGTTTTATCAAAGGGTAAAGGATAAGATTTTATCTCTTGTGGCTATTAACTTACTTATTGTTAAGTGTTTTAAAAATTGTTATGATTTTAGCACTACTTTTGGGGATAATTGGGAGAAAGCTCCTTCCGCTCTTAATGTTATCTATTGGAATAAGCCCTCTCCTAATTTCTTTAAATTGAATGTTGATGGTGTTATTTCTGATTATGTGGCTGGCTGTATTGGTCTTATTCGTGATAGTAATGGACATCTTATTGCTTCCTTTACTGGCTTGGTTCATAATGATAATGTTGATATTGCTCTTATTAGGGCAATTCTTTATGGTATTCAATTATGCATCTCTCTTAACTTAACTAGTTTGTATATTAAAGTTAGTTCTGGTGTTAACATTATTCCTTTTCAAGATGTGGAGGATGTGCGCTGCAACCCCAATATCTTCTATTATGTTAGGCAAATTAAAAGGTTGTTTTTGTTTGTGAATTCGTCTTTTTTCCATGTTAGTATGGCTGGTAATTCTTGTGCTACATGGCTTGCTAATTGGGGTTGTAGTCTTGGCTGCTTTACAGATGTTATTTTGTCTACTATTCCTATCCCTCTTAATGGTTTACTTTGCCTAGATGCGTGTGGGACTCCTTATGTTAGTACTTAACTTTATTTTTTTGTTTTTTTGCTATTTTGATTGGCATTCTCCTTAGATTTTTGTGTGTGCTATTGGGCTTTTTTGTTTGTCTGGTATTCTTAGACTATTCTGTTGGTCTTATGGAATCTCTTGTTTAACTCGTGTTCTCCTTTGTGATCTTGTTTTGCTGACTGAATCTATTCTAGCCATTCTATATTGTGTTAATTTTGTTGGTGGTTCTATTTATTTCTTACTATTGGGGTGCATTGTTGGACTGGTCTTTATGGTTTGTTGGTTGTACTATTTTTCTGTCTTTGGGGTTTATGTGCAGCTTCTATAGCACCTGGGTTTCTCTTGTCTGGTTTTTTGGTGGCTGGCATTTTGATGGGTTTCTTTATTTAGCTTATGTCTTTGTGGGACTGAAGCTATGATTTTTCTGGTTTTGTTACTGAGGGTCTATCCCATTGTTACTCTCCTATCTGGTTTGTCGCTGGGGGTAAGGATGGTTTTTTAGCTTATATTGGTGGGTTTGTTATGTGCAGTTGCGGGTTGTATTTTGGTGTAGTCATGTTTCCTAGCAATTTGATTAAGTCGTTTTTTCTCTTGTATCTCTGTTGGGTTGTTGGGGGGAGTTGTGCATTCCATAACTATAATGTTGATATTTCTGTTTGTTGGTTCTATGTTTTTAGCTGGGTTTGGTGGTCTGCCTGGATTATCCCTGTTTGGTTTCTGGTTAACCTATGCTATTATGTTGGTTTTCTGAGGCTGAGCTATTGGAATGTTTCTGTGGTGGTTTGGGAAGGCTCCCCTGGTAGGATTGAGTGGCTTCTGGACTCTCCTGATGAGGCTGGTATCAATGAGAGTATTCTGAGCTCTATTGGTCTGAATTCTAAGACTGGCTTTACTTGGAAATGTTTTGTTTTATGTTTCTTTTTCACTAGCACCTATTCCATCTTTTCCACTTATTTTACTAATAGTTTCTTTTGGTGTAGCTTTTTTTTTTTTTTTTATTCTTCTTTTCTTCCTTACAGGTGGATGCTTGTCTATAGCATGATTAGATTGTTACTAGGGTTCTTTGTAATTTTTTGTAGTGGAGACAATTGGCTCGTAGGTTTTCTTTCAATTTTTTTTATAGTTCGTATGAGCATTAGTGAGCCGATGTTCTCCTATAACGACTTTGTAACCTATTTTTGAGATTAACACGTAGGCCCCTCTGTGGATTTTAATTAAAAAAAAAGTAAACTTTTGAATTATATAAAATCTAGGGCTCTATCACCCCTAATTAATATTTAAGTTTTCTTTGATATAAATAATAGAAAAACCCACTTAATAAACATAAATATACATGCTAAATTAAGAAATAAAGCTATAGAGTAGAGTATCAAATCTATAAGAAAGTATGCTTACTTGTAACAAACTTCTATTATCTACTATAATTATAATAATTATCCTATTAAAATAAAAATATTTTTAGAGATTCTATCTCTGAATAAAATAGTAAAATATTTGATAAAATAATAACTTAAAGTATTTTGGATTGATGAGTATAAATTACATATCTTTTATAACGAGACTCTTCAAAGTAAAGTGATTCAGAACATATGCATCCCTATATCTCTATCGAGCTTGTAAGGGTAAAAAAGATATATGCTGACCTCATATAATTATAATATCTCCTTATGAACCTAGAATATTTTACATCCTATGTCAAGGTATGTAAAACATCCTATCTTAATACTCTTTAGTATTCTTGAATTCCTACATCGAGGACATACATTACACTAAGTTTTAACTATACATATAACCACTATGTGCATTAAATAAAGCGTGAAATAATATTGAAAACATATTTTAATAATTTATAGACCAAGAGTCTTAATTAGTACTCATCTTATATTTCATAACATCAATCCAAAATAAGAGAATTGGCCAAACATGAAATAAATATTAAGCAAACTCATTTTCATTAAACTCTTGGAAGAATAAAAAATACAACAGAGTGATATCACCTGGAAGGATCAAAGTATCTCTTCTATACTCCTAATCCCTTTAACATAAAGAGTTTTTTTAAAATATATAGGCTAAACACTCAAAATTATTATATATTGTACTTCCTAGCCTCCCTTTGATTTTACTCTAAGAGGGAACTAGAGAAGTACTGTAAAAAGTACTAAAATTACATAAGTGACTAAACTCTTCTACAAACAAAACATTATAACTATTTATTAAAAATATATAAAAATAATAACTACCACTGCAGCACTTGAAATAATGGTGCAGTGGTGCTAATGAAGTGAACTAGCGCCTCTGAAGCTTTTTCTCCACCATAGCACTTGGTGATGTGGAGCAATTACTTGGTAAATAGTCACGTCTCTTCATTTATAGAACCTATCCCTTGGATGTTACAATTGCTACACCATAGAACTGTGGACATTTGAGTGTTGTGGTACCCACATGCAAAAATGGTTCCAAGGAATGAGAAATTGAAGTGCCATGGCATTCATAAAAGGAGAATCTTGCACTACCAAGCCAACTTTCTGACACCACAACACTGATAATGCTACGGCGCTATCTACATTGCCACCTCATTACTTATAAATAATGAACTTAGCATTGTAATGTTAGAATTAGAGCGCCTCGGTGGTATTGAAGGTACCACTGTAGTGTTGTATCGTTGAATGCCACAAAGCTGAAGGTTCATTATATTTTCTACCAATTTTTGAGTTTTTCTTGCATAAAAATACCTAAAATAATACATTTTCATTAATAACTAAGTACATTAAATAATATGTAATTTACACTTACCAAAACTCATTCCGAGTGGTTATGGAGCATAGAGGAAAGGAATTTAACCATATCTTAGCTTTATCCCATAGCAAAAGTGAAAAAAATGAAGTCTAATAGCATAATCACTTGCACCATTATACTTGAATGTTGCTTAATTTTTATGAAGCTAGCTAGATATAGGTTGGGATCTTCAACAGGAATTCCTCAAAACTAGAAATTTTGAACCAACTGAATAATGATAGGTTTCAGCTCAAAGTTATGGGCTTGTATATTAATTTGTTTTATACTCTAATGAATTTTATTTATTACAGGATTTTCATACTTCCTAAGAGGTCTAAGATTGTCTTGATCTAGATTTGGTTCAGGCATTCCTAATGATATAGTCTTTTTGAATTTTTTTATTTCTGTAAGGGTCTTTTCAATTTCTAAGTCAAATAATAAGAGCTCTTTACTATCTCTATTTAGCATACACAAAAAATAAATAGAAATTGAAATACACTTAATAAATTTTAAAAAAAAAGTAAGATGTAAATAATCACATATTCTTAAAAGAATAATGATAAATAAACAAGATACATGAAGGATTAAATGTGCAGCATTTTCCAAAAATATTGAGACAATTGCAAGAACACACTTTATTTCCATGACACTGGTGCCAAAAACTTGATATTGGGATTTCTGTAAGTATGCATGTTATGGGTTGAATTATGCTCAAGTTTTCATTGATATAAATCCTACAAAAAATTTAACTGTATGTGTAAATTAACTAATAAAAGAGATATGAGGAATGATGATCCCACAAGGAAGTGTTCTATTTTTATGTAGTTATTCTATTACTATCTACTCAAGCTACACAATTTATCCTCCAAAATAAAAATAAGGTTTGTATGATGTCTAGAATGAGAACTACATATGAAAAATATATATATCAATAAATAGAGTATTTTGGACTAATGATATTGAAATATCCTAAGCTTTCTTAAGTAAACTCTCTTAAATTAGTTATGAATCTGAGCATATGTATCCTTAGATCTCTATCAAGCTTTAAGGGTGTCAAATAGGTTTATGAACTTTCAATATTTATTTTATCTCCATAGAACCTAGAACACTAAACATCCTATGTCTAGGCATGCAAGAGTTTTATTCCAATGCTCCTAACCGTTGCAATATTCTGCCAACAAGGTAATATATAAAATTAGATTTTAATTCTAAACATGGTAATTACATAAATTAAATGAAGAGAGAGTGAGAGATATTTAAAATAACCATTAATAATTTAAAGTATAAGAACCTATTTTAGTAATTACTTAAGTTTTCATAACAATAGTCCAAAACTATGAGTTTAGTCGGCCATAGAGTAAAATAGAATAACATAATTTCCATTACTTACTAGAGAAAAATAATACAAATTTAAATGAGTAACATGATATCACCTAAAACAAAAGATCCCAAACTGAGCTGTTAGATGAATCCTTCCAAAAGTGAATTTCCCCTTACAACTTTCTCTCCAAACTTATTTTCTCACGCAGTGCTTGCTTGCTCATAATAATATTAGCTTGCCACTCTAAAGTATGTACCTTACTCTCCCATGGCCACTTCTCTAATAAATCTACTAAAAAATTATAGTAAACTTGACTAAAAATAGAAAAGTTATTTATACTTATTATAGAATGACTTAAGCACCGCGGGGTTCAGCATGGTGATGTTACGGTGTTATAATATGAACTAGCATCTCCGTGCTACTAAGTAGCTTTGCTATGATGCTGGAAAGACTCGACATAGCTTTTAACTGAGATAGTATATTCTTGGCTAATTTGGCATGGCTCTGCAATTTATTAATTGCTCCACTCTAACACTACAAAATTTAATCACTACTACATTGCAATGTGTCATACAAAGCTACATTATTGTATGGTTTGGTGCTCTGGTGCACAATTTCTTGAGACTCTGGCACTGTGATATCTTGATCAAGCGCTCCACCATTATTAAGCATTATAGTACTGACCATTATTTTGTTAAGGCCCTAAATTAATTAATATTTTTTACATGAAGCTCTGATGATGCAATGTCCTAATCTGGCATTGGGACATTGATAATAGTGTGGCACTAGTTGTTCAAGCGTTGTAACATTAGTTCAACACTTTTTTTCTCTATTTTTTGAATAATTTCTTCACCACATCAACTAAAAGTAATATTTTTACTATAATTCAAGATAATAAAACCCTATATATTTTAAACTTAACATATTCCCCCTAGATTAAGCTTACTTATCCTTAAGTAATGGTGTGTTCATCTATTGATCAACTTGATTAGCCTAAGAAATAATTTGACAATTTAAAACTAACTAAAATATAAGACGAAACACTACCACTTAGATATAAATTAGAATGATCAAATTATTCTAATTTTAACTAAATTAATCATAAGCAATTATCCTTATAAATCACCTTGTTAATATTCAAGTTGAAATCATATACTACAAGTGCAAGTGCATTATTGACTACTGATTTTAGAGTTGAATAATTTTATTTTTGAAATTATTTATGCCATTAGTTAAATTATAAATTTATTTGGAAATCTTTATATATTTTAATTAACTTACACTCTCCTATTTGATTAAAGTATTAGAGTCCTTTTAGGAATCTAGCTACATCAGATATCAATTCTTTATTTAAGAATGATTTCCTTTATAATCTAATAGTTGATAAGATCTTCCTTGAGAAACATTCTCCACGACAAGCAAAACATTCCAAGTTGTCTCAAATTTACCTCCCAGCTTTTGATAGAATATAATGGGTCTTCATATAACTAAGACCAAGCCTCTTACTTGGAAAATTCTAATGCGAACCATTTTATCATGGGCATGAATCATCATTGATTTATACAACTCAAGGTTTTGTTGTGCATGTAGTCACTTTTCTTATACTTCTTCAAGCTCTTCTAACTAAATTTTATCATATTGTTATAAATTTGTATTGCAATTTACAATAATTATTAGTTATTGTAAATGTACTTCTAAAGGTTGGATGATTTTTGCTTCAAATACTAAAGTATATGGCATATATTAAGTTGGAGTTTTGTATGTTCTTCAATACACTCACAAAATTCTCCTAATTTTTGTGCCATTGATGCTTATTTTCATATAAGAGATTCTTTAAAATTTGCACCAAAGTTTTACTATATGCCTCAGCTAACATACTTTCATGAGGGTAGTAGATAGTCAAGTATCTCCAATCTCTCTTATTACATTTAGTAAATTTGTTTATTTTGTGCTTCTAAGTGAGTGACTATTACCGTATATGATTTAATGAGAAATACCAAATTGATATATGATATGATCTTTAAATAAATTTAGAACATGATGCGCTTTTAACTTCCCTCAACATAATTGCTTCTACCAACATTGAGAAGTAACATGTTGCTATTAACATGCATATATGACCTATAGAGGATGGCATATAAATAAAACCAATGAAATCCCTACCCCATCTTTTCAAAGTCTATGAAGTTATTGTTAGGTGTATGATATTTGGTGGTTGAAATAGGATTACACTGTGCACTTAACACTGATAAATTTGTTATGAATCTCCTTATATATGCTAATATATCTTGAAGAGATGTAAATTGAGTGAGACATATAAGTGGTGGAATCTCTAAGATTGATTTGATTTTACTAGGATCCATTTTGATTCCATGGTGCCTGACCCTGAAACCTAGAGTATTTTCAAAAGTAATGCCAAAGACACATTTTAGATGATTCATTTTAAGATTATAATAGCCTAATCTTTTGACAATAATTCTTAGGCCATATAAATGAACATTCTTTTAAGAGATTTAAATAATTTGATCATCAACATATCATTCTACCCATTAGTGAATAAGTTCATAAAAAAACATCATCATTGCTCACTAGTGTAATACACCAGCATTCTTTCACTTAAGGGCATAACTTTGCAGCAATATTCAACTATTGATGTTCTAAAAGCTATATACTTTCATCTTCAAGGGCCATTTTCATTTGATTGAAATCATATGAGCCATCTATAAAGGAGAATATTACATGTGATGAGGCAATATCTACCATGAATTTTGGTATCAAAAGTAAAAAACTAATGTTTAGCTTTAATTAAATCTCATGTCGATATAAAAGTGTATCTGACCACTTTTCATCTTCACTTGGCTAACTAGGTCAAATATTTCTTTTCTTTTATGAAACTAGCTGCTATTAATTTCTTGAATTTAGCTATTACTTGTTATTTAATTTTGAGTCGCATACGTCGGGGTGTTTTTTTTTTTTGCAGGAACCATATGAGGCTAAATTTCTAACTTACGGATTACTATGTTTGGAGACAATCTGAGCAATTCTTTATAACTCCACGAAAAGTTATCTTTGAATTTTATAATTAACTTGGACATTTTACTTGTCTAATTCTAATTCAATAAAGAACTTATGAAGATTTAATGATGGTCTTCATCATTGTTGAAGTTTATTTATTTAAGATAATCAATTATAGATTTAATCTCCTCTTCAATTTTTTTTTTTTTTTTTTTTTTTTTTTTGGGGGGGGGGGGGGGGGGGGGGGGGGGGAGGGAGTGGGACATCCCTAACTTTGAGTCATCCAAATCTTCTGAAGACTCTAAACAAAGTTTGTTAAAAGATTAAACATCCTTTATAAATAGACTATTGGAATGTATATTCTTGATTATAATCTAGCAATATTAATCATCATCAAAGGAACAAAGAGTACCAAAGATAACACTTGCTTTCATTTTTGGTTTGTAATAATCAATATTCCATAGGTTTTTGAGCTTTTCAATTTCACTGCTAGTCCAAGTTGGCAGTGTTATATCTTACTTAGTAAATGTATTTACATAGTTGGAGTACTAGTCAAAAGGTTATTTTATTATTTTATTTGTAAAAGGATCATCAAGGATTACATCAATTCCTATATTCTTACTTATAGATGGCACAAAGGTATCTACTTTATAGTCTGGATTAAGATTAGGAGAGACTATCATTGCCAACCCAGTTACATCACTTTGGGATAATGAGGTTAGAGTTATGTTCTCTACATACTTTTTAACATTTCATTGGTATATATATCTGAATTATATTCTCTAGTGACTTAGACCCTATCCTCATTGTTATCCACTTCTATAGAAATTTTAAACTTTGGTGTTTAATATTATTCTTAAAATCTACACCCTATTGGTTTTTCACAAACGCGTGTGATTAATCCTCTAACCTAGTTTCAAAATTATTATGTATTACAGGCACCTTTATGCGTATATACTCTTTTCTATTTTCTTTTATTCTTTAAATTTTCCATCCCCTTCCTCTCCCTCTAGATCACTAAGTGAGTCTACCACCTCTTATGAAGGAAGAGAATGTTGCCAATGAACATCATGTTTAAGATCACGATGCTTTTCTTTTTCATTTCTTTTTTTTTTTCATTTTCTACTTATTTTTCTTTCTACTTTAACAAGTTTAAAACTTTTAGATAAGACTGTCTCCTTCTTAGGAAAATATTATGAAGTGTCTTTATATATACCAACTTCATAAATTGAGAATGATTGCAAAACACCTTAGATATAGTATTCAACTCCCTCACGAGAGTATTTGATACATTGATGTAGGGTGGAAGGCACTATTCTATATTCATGAAATTGGGGTCTACCTAGGAGAGGATTAAAAGAAGCCTTTGAATCTATTATGTGGAATTTGGCTTAAATTTTTAGGCTTTTTATTTATAAGAAAAGGGTTACTAAGCTTAAAGCTCTCTTGCCTATTTTATTGAATCTTTGCAATATCATTTTATCGAAACTAAGTTTATGAGTATCCAATTTTAAGGAAGCAAGAATTCTAAGAGTCATTATGTTGAACGATGAACCCAGATCAAGAAAGATATGAGACAACTTGAAGTTGTTGATATTTATATAAATATATAACTAGTAGTTGTGATTAGTTGCTCCCAATAGAAAGTCTTCAATTGAGAATGTTATTCTTGGAATCTCTAGAAAGTATAATGATACTTCTGACTGTGTTGATGTTAACTGGGTCATACAGATCTATGGATTGAGTAAAGCTTTGATTAATGCCTCTCTTATTTCTACGGAAAGAACTAGAGCATCATAAATAAACAAATTTGTAGGCAATTTTTTATGATGAACTAAGAAATTATAGTCTACTTTAGGAATCTCTGAGCTAACTACAAATTGATTTTGTGTTAGTGAGGTGGTCTCAACATTTTCATATTATCAACCACTTTCTTTCCTAAATTTGTGACTGAAATGCATATTGGTGGAACTTTACCACTATGAAGATTCACTAGAACTAACTCTTCGAAAGAAAAATCTAGAGGATTATAAATCACTTGATTATTGATTTCCTTTGAGTTATCATCAGGTGAATTATTAAAAAACAGACATTTATATCTCAAAGCTGATAGGATCACCCTGAACATCAAAGATATGGGAATCTTTATCAGAGAAGTATTAAAGAGATTTCTCATGCACATTCAAATTCAATTTTGATTATTGAGAATTATTTTATATTGGGTAAATGTCTAATCAAATCATCATCAACAGATATAAATAAAATGCATATAGAATCCTTTTCATTCCTTTCTTAATCCAAGGTGGGATAAAATAAAAGCCATACAGAGTATGTAATGCAAGGGATTAGGTCCCCTTTATGTATAAATTACTATTTTATTTTAAATAGTTTACATTTACTTTTTTTCCTTCTTCGAGCCTATAAAGCTTGACCAACTCACACTTATTTGGACTCTTTAATAAAACTTTTATTCTAAACTTCCTCTAGAGCTACTAGATCAACTTAGATGGGACTCAATACTCGTAGAGATACTTGAATAGATTAATGATAAAATTTATTAAGAATACTTTTAGAAGAATTGGATAATGGAATATCCCAATCATCATCGAATTTTAAAATAAGAGAGAGTACACAAGGCTCGCATTTAGTAGATCCCTAACTCAAATCTACTAAATATTCCTTAGGTATCATAACCACCCTAGATTTTATATTTTTTCAAGCCATTCCTTGAGGCTTATACAATTTTCCAATTCATGACTAAGCATATGATGATATGGGAAATAATTGGGTTACCTCAATTTACCCACTTTTTCTAGCCTCCTAGTGTCATGAAGTTTAAACTTATATTTCATCAAGAGATTTAAAACATTATTTTAATAGCTTCCCTTTTAAAAGAGTAAGTTTTATTTATGAGAGATTCAAACCTTTGCCTTCTCTTATCTACAACTAGATAAGATTGAGATCTCAAGTATTGATTATTTTATGATCCACTATATTACTGATACTGAGAAGTATCATCTGGATTCACTATTTGAAACATTGACTATTTACCATTGTCAACTATCAAAACTGACCCAAATTCTTTTTAACACTATCGGAGGTTTTAATTTCCCTACCTCTATTGAAAATTGATCTTTTAGGAAGGAAAATTGAGAAACTTCCTCTTGGAGATTAGAGGCTTTGCTTAATAACTTTTCAAATGACTTGATTTTAAAACATTTAAATAGAAAAGCCACAAGACCATGAATATTCCTTAGAAGAATTTCTAAAGAAGGACATATTTAAAACTAGGATTCACACCACATGCTAAGAATTCTCCATCTCATAATATAGTCAACTAAATTTTTACTAGTTTTTATTTCTCTACAACCAAATCCTCAAAAATGAAGTGGTGTTTTGGTCTAGAAAATCTTTTAATGAATAGACTTTGTAATTCTAAAAAAAGGTAAGAATCAGCCCATTGGGAAGCGTGGCATACCAATCAAAATCGATTCTAAATATTTTTCTAGTAAAATATTAGAATAATAATGCATCACTACTTCCAGCATTACAACAAATGGCTCTAAAGTGTGCGAGATGTTATTTTGGGTTATGCATGCCATCAAAGTTTTTTAATGAAGTTGGCATAAATCCTTTTTGATACATAACTAAATTGTATTCCTCAAGGTATGGTATACCCCTTAGAACACAAGAGATACCCTAAGACTGTTCTAACACCTCTTTAACTTACTTCTAAACATATGCTTTATTTTAACAGATTGAATTGACTCTCTTTTTAAGTTTTACAGATTTATTCTCAGCTTTTTCTTTTTGAACTTTTTATTTTTATTGTTTATCAATATAGATTCATCCAAAGGTGACTCTATTTTTGTATTTAATGAAAGAGACTCTTTATTATGCATGGGATCCATAGTATCCATCATTTCTTCTATTTATTTTCCATCTTAGATATTTGTCCATCTTTTTTATTCAGCTAATCTAATATATATTAGATGAACTCCTTTCTAAGCTTTAATGTCATTAGGATTAGCTTTAGCTTTATCTTTTTCCATATGTATTGATGATCGAGAACTAACCCTACGAACGCTCTCAAACATTTCATCATTTCGTAAGTTTATATTAACTTTTTTAGCAACTTCTTCTTTATTTATATGTCTAATACTCTCTTTTAAGTGATCCATCATTTCTTCTATTGATCTACCCAACACATGATGTGGGTCAACATGGGTATACTCTTTAAAAGATGATGACTTGATTAGAGCTTTTCCTTTTATTTTTCACAATTCCTTTGCTATATTTTCCATTGCTTTGGATAATACAATCAGAGTGGCTATATGTTTAGGCCATCAAATCCTTTTTTTACTAGATATTATAGTTGGTTGATTTATTGCTTTTAGCCTTCTTATATCTGAGTAAGAAGGTGATTGGATACCTTCTAAATGGTGCCAGTCAAATCATAGGAATTGATGGACCAAAGAGCGACAAGAAAATTTAGTGAGATTTTTACCTATGTGATGGTGAGATATAAATGAAGATGTTGATATATTACCATAAAGGGAAGAATTCTAAATTTTATATGACCTTTATGGAAATTGTGTGAATTTATGACTAATCATCATTATTTGAGTTTTGAAATTTGGGAACTTCTTCAATTCCTTAGATTGATCAATTATAATTGGTGGTTCAATGAAATTGGGTGCTTTAAAGTTTACTCTTTTCTTTAAGAAGATAGGGGGATTTATTTCTTTAGGAGCTCTGACTCAACTCAGTTGGTAATCAATCCTTTTTTACTTTTTATAAACACTTCTTTTGTTGCCCAATATCAAAGGCAAAGTTGTGGGCAAGTCCTTTAAGCATCATCATAAACTTCCTCTTCCATTCAAATAAGGAAGGGATAACTGGTCATTTATAAAATGTAGAAGGTGGATAGTTAGAAAATTGGATGACGCTTTCCTTTTAAATAATGACATATAATGGATGGAAATGGCTACCACAAAATCGTAGGGAGTTCACATGTACTACAAAATTATCATTTATAACGGCTTCAATTGTATCATATATTAGTATCAATTAATTTAAAATCTTTGCCTTTATTGACCTCTGTCATTACTAAGTTTACTCAAACTATGACATCACTACATGCTTTAGGTAAATAACTTTCAAACATTGAAAAGATTAATAAAATTCTACATTGCCTACCTGATAAATGTTATGCTAAAGTCACTGCTATATGTGAATCAAAAGACTTAAATGATTATTTTATTAATAATCTCATTGGCTCACTCATTGCCCATAGGAAAAGTGCGAGTCAAAGAATTTTGGATGCAATCAAAACTATAGTGCTAAAAGCTAAAGACAGGGATAAAAGCTACTTAGAAGATGATGAGAGTAATAAAATGTCATCAATAACATACAAATTTGAAAATCTACTGAAGCGAAGGTATTAACATTAGCAAAAATGAAATATAAAGGTAAAAAATGGTAAAAATGTTAATATTTCCTCTCACATTATTTGCTTTAGGTGTAGAAAATCCATACATATGAAAAATAAGTGTCCTTATTTAAAAACTCTTCATGCAAAGGAAAAGGATAACAATAAGCCAATTATAATAAGGGAAAATGATAAAAAGCAAAAGATCTTCTAGGCTAACCTAGCTTCTAAATCATCAGACCCGGAGCAACTTGATGAGGTATAAAGTTTTGTTTGTGTGTTTATCTATGTTATAGTTATTGCATTCATGTATGTTCTTTGTTTTGTTTTAGTTTGTCATTAATGTTTTTGTATTCTATGTTGTTTTAGTGGTTTCATTTTATAGTATGATATTTATGTTTGTAATCTTTTTTTTTTTTTCATATATGTTTTTAAGAACACACTCTGATCCACACTCACAAATCATAACTCACATTGTGTTTGATTAAGAGAATCAAATAACTTCTCTCTAATCATATTTTTTTAAAATAAAAATTTTACCTCTTTTTTACTTAAGTTTTTTTTCAAATGATTATTCACTTCTTTAAATAGTTAAAGGAAGAGAAATTCATTACTATCCCTCTTCCTCTAACTTTTTTTTTGTTAAAACTTCTTTTTAAATCAAATCTATTTCAAATTAAAATTTGGACCTAGAAATAGAGATCTGCTTCATCATTTTACATTTTATTATCTCATTAGAATTTTTTTTACAAGTCTATGAATCTACTTCAAATTTTCTTAATCAAGTTATTTGTTTCTATCATTTGGATTTGGTTTTATTTTGTGGTTTACTCTTCTTTATATAAGAGAGTGAGTTCTTCTTCTCTTATATTTGGAAGATAATATCACAACTGAGAGAATTCCTTCTTTAAAGATTTAGAAAAGAAGCAAGTTGGCAAAAAATTAAAAGATGCATAAAATGAGCACAAAATGAAAAGATCCACAATGTTCACCAAATAATTACAAGATGCATAAAGTATTTCAAAAATCCAAAGATCATAAAGTGTGCCAAAAGTTGATAAAGAGGTACAAAATGAGCCAATAATGAGTTAGCTCTCCTTTCTTTAAAATCTTTAAATCTTAGAAAAATCTATATGTATATTGAGTATTCAACACTAGAAAATTATAATTCCTTATTCATCATTTTTACATTAATATTCTATTAGATATATTTCATGTAAGAAGATTAAGAAGATTAAAATTCCTTCTATAATTTATTTTCTATACTAGATTTTTGTTTAAAAGATTTTGACCTATAAGAATCTTGGGTTAGGGTGAACAGAACTCGAATCTCTAACATTTTTGGTTTTAAGTGTTGTCAATGCATTTCTTACTAAGCTTTTGAATAAAATCAAGAGGTAACTTTCTCATTCCAAGAAAATTTGCTAAAATTATTTGATTCTTCTTAAACATCACCACCACCTATACCTGATCATGGTCTATATGATCTTTAGTTTGTTATTTGTGTTCCATTTTATTTTTTTCTATGTTTCTCTTTTTTTATTATATCAAAGGAGGAGAATGTATTGATTGTAATTATGTTTAAGTTGCATATGCTCATCTTGTATTTACATTAGTTTATCTATTATGCAGTTTCTAATTTTTTTTTATTAAAAAAAGGAAAGAAAACTTTTTGGCTTTCCCCTATTTTTTTAATAAAATTATCTTAGTGTGGGGGAGATTAGGAGAAAATATTTTTAGTTTGTAAATTCAACCAAAAATATTTGCAATCATAAAAAAGGAGGAGATTATTGTAACTTGAGCTCACGAGTTTATATTTTTGATGATAACAAACATTGTGACTCACATCTTCATGTCTCCTGGTATTTACATTCTATATTTATTTGTGTGGGTAATAATATTTTAGGAATACTATGCACCATCCAACGAAGATACAAGGCTCAAGGTTTGGTAGAATAGGTTATGTTGTAAAGAGTCTATAATATTAATTGATGTATTTTTTCATTTCTTAAATCAAAGTCCTACAAAGGTTTATGTTTGCTGAGCAACCTTGTACACACATAGGGGGGAGAGAAAAAATGTTTTTGAGAGAGTTTTTTTAAGTAAATTATACTGTATGATTTTTGTTTCGTACTATACAACCTTGTTTCATTCTATATGATTTTAATTCATACTATATAATCTATTGTGCTCTGTCAAAACTCTAGCCACCAGAGGTTGAAGAATATACTAATTAAATTTTGATCATGTTGACCTCATTTTTGTATGAGGTCACTAAGACCCTTCCAGAAGCCAGATTTAATCCTAGACCCTAGGATCCACTCTAGACCTTAGGATCCTTCTAGATCCAAGACCTTAGAGCTTATTCTAGAGCCTAGGATTCCTTTAAATCCTAGATCTTAGAACTCTCCTAGATCTTAGGATCACTCCAACTTCAAATCAAACTCAACCTTTGATCAGTCTCAATTTTAAATCAATTCCTATATTTAATCCACTCCAATTTCAATTTGATTCCTACCTGTGACCAATTTGAATCTCAAACTCCACCCAATTCAACTCCAAATTAATTCAAACTTCAAATCAAATTCAAACCCAGAGTCTAAACTCAAATTCAAACCTTTAAGGCCCTGTCCTAAACACCCTTTTCAGAGATTTTTCAAACATCTCAAAACCCAGTCAAATGGCCTCTGATTCAGGGTCTATCACTTGCAAAGTGATAAGACATGTCTCTAAAGGCTACCCTCCAATTTTGAGCTCATTCTGAGGTCTCTAACCCCAGAATCTGAATTAAAATTCAAAGGCTGTAAAACCTTCAAATATTTACAGCCTATGCCACTGAGCCTAACCCCTTTGAGATCCTGACCTTGGAACCCTTATCCAAGCCTCCAATCACTTCCAGACCTTTGAATTTAACCCATTGAGCAGTAAACTGCATTTTTCAGACCCATTTTTGACCATAGTTGACCAATAGGTCAAAATTGACCAAAACACCCCTATGGGGCTCAAATGGGGATTTCAAACCAAATGAGCTCCAAATGGGATGCAACCACCTTTAACAAATTTCAAATGCCATTTCAAATCTTTTGAACCCATTTCCAACCCTTGAGTCAACCTGGTTGACCAAGTCAACTGGTTTGACCCAAGGGACCCTTTAAGGGTCCAAACATGTGTTTTGACCCAAATGACCTCTTTAGGCCATCCAACCACTTCCATTAACCTTAAAATATCATTTCAAACCTGTTGAGCCCAAACCCAGACCCTGGGTCAACCTGGTTGACCAAGTCAACCTAGGTTGACCAAACAGGCCCTTAAGGGCTCAAATGGTGATTTTGACCAAATTGACCTCTCCAAACCCTGGGACCACATCCAATAGACTCAGGACGACATTCTGAATTTGTTGAACCCATTTCTAGCCCTTGAACCCAACTGGTTGACCAAGTCAACCAGTGTTGGCCTAGAAGCCCATTAAAGGCCCATTAAGCCTTTTTAATCTATTTGACATACATGGCTCTTGGAACCACCCTCCAATCCACCTAATCAACTCATTTGAATTGTCTAATTGAAAATTTCATAATCCTTGATGGAGTTGACTGGTCAACCAGTCAACCCAAGGCTTAAGGGACCATTTGTGTGGTCAAACCCTTTAACCCATTGGACCTAGCTCAAGCCACACCCATCCAGCCACTTGGAGAGACTCCATGACCTGCTTGGATGCCACATCAGCTCCATTGACCAGTTGACTGGTCAATTTGGTCAAACCCAAGCTTAAACCCTTCTAAAAGGTCTTAATCAACCTTTTAGACCTTTTTCCCTGATTTAACTCCCCAAGGCCGACCCCTTAATGTCCTAAAGCTCACTTGGAGCTCTCCTAACCAAGCTCAGGGCCTGGTTTAGCCTAAAATGGCAATGGCCCCCCCCCACTTGTCCCAAGTCCACCCAATGGAGGCAAGGCTTGGCCAGCCTTTGAGGCAGCCTTCTAGCTGTCCCAGGGACATGTGGCACCATCTAGGGAGCTCCTCCATCAATCCTAGCCATCCAATCTAGCCCAGCTCGTTTGAATAGGGAGAAAGGCAACTTTTGAGCATGATTGATCAAAGCAGCCTCTCTCACTAACCCTAGCCTCCCAGACCGAACTCTCAGTTCGTTTTGAATCTCCAGGGCCTCCTCTACCTTCCCACTACAAAACCCAGGTGGTTGCACGTCACCGGCGACGAGTTCTCCGGCGAAACCACCACCTAGACCGTCCCAAGCCTCTAGCAACCGATCTAGACGCGTTCGAGCTTGGATTTTCGCTGGGAATCTTCACTTGGACAATCTACAAGCTCAACCATCCAGAAATTTTGAAGATCTAACGGTATAACTCCCTAAAACCCTAGATCTAGGTCACATTAGTTAGATCTAAATAGCTTTATGCTTTTAGGGTTTTAGCTAAAGCTAACTATTCCCCACGATTTCTGTTCATGTCCTTAATTTAAGTTTAAAATTTCAAGTGAAATGATCGATCCGATCGAGAGAACGTGGCAAAATACGTTCTCTAGGGCGTCACTCACGGTCTCCGGTGAGTGTACGTTTTCTGGACCGTTGATCGCTCGATCAACGGTCCAGATCAAACCCTTCCGCAGTCTGATTCGACTGCGCCTTTGATCCGTCGTTCGATCATCCGTCCGGCGAGATTAGGGCCGTCCATCCGGAACAGCGGGATCGAATCTCCGCCGTTTGATCCTCTCCTGGTGAGATCAAACCGCGGGATCTGATCTCAGCCGTTGGATCGAACCCGTGGTTAATCCAACGGCTGTAACGCGCCGCTGACGTGGTTAAGTGAAAACCGCGTGAAGCGGCCAGCGGCCGACGCGTGTCCCCGCCGTCGCGCGGTTTCGATCCCGCCAATCCCAGCGCGCCGCGTGTCTGACCGCCGCCATTTAATTAAAAATAATGAGTTTTAATTAGTTTTAATTACTGAAACTTAAACAAATCATAGTAAATTAAATACAGAACCAAAAAATGAGTATAATATATCAAACTTTTCAGAATTTCATCTAGTTTATTTTAAAAATAAAATCAGTTTATTTTGACTATTATTTTACTAGTAATTTAAGAAATACAGAAAAACTTATTTTATTTTTAATTACATATAAATTGGATAATTTTATTTGAAATTTGGCTTGAATGTTTTTAAGAATGTGACTGATTTCCAGAAAATTTTGTGTATTTATTTGAGCTATGTTTTGATAGTTATCAAATGTGCAAAATAAATACATTCTTTTATATATATATATATATATATATATATATATGTATTTATATTATTTTAAAATCTACTTTAAATTAGTTATATTTAAATCTTTTATGGTTTAAGAGATCTCCTTTGCAATTTTAAACATGAGTTAAGTATATGAATGGAAATAATGGGGATGATTGGTGGATAATCATTTTTTTGACTATTCACTAATCATAAGTTTAACTAATTATGCTAATTAATCCTTACATGTTTAGGAAACACACACCACTTAGTCTAAGGCTCTCCTAGATTTAGGTTTTGAATGTGTTTATGTGATTCATGCATGCCTTATGTATTGAGTATGAGGGTTAGTCCAAACATTGATTCAAACCCATTAAATTAGTGACATAATTAAGGACAATAATTAAGGACTCATGTATAGAAAACTTAGAAAAATTTCAATAATTAGGATTTACCTCCCCTTTAGTTGAAACTTTGAACATTTGAACTTAGTGACATCCTCAGCTCCTAGAGAAATTTTCACTAATTTTTGAGGTCATTAGGTCCCCTAATTAATTTTCTAAGTCTTAAACCCTTAATTAAGCCTTTAGAACTTCTAAAAATTGTAATAAATCCAATTTAAATCCAAAAATTGCATATAAACCCTCAAACTGACCAAAATTCAGTCCTTAATCTGTGATAATTGAAAGCCCTTTGATTTGACAGCAATTTAAACCTTAATTTAATTTTAAGTGAAGACCAATATTTAATTAAGATAATTAATTAATAATAATATAAAAATAAAAAAATCTCCCAAACACTTGGGGATCCCTCCTTAGGTTATTCCTGACCTTTGGAGGTGTTTTCAAGAGATTGGGAATTTGTTTGAAGTAAAATCACAAAAGAGACCCTCTAATTAAGAAATTCCTAATTTCAATAAATACCCAAACTTCCAAAATTCATAACTAATTGTAAAAAATTCCAAATCAATCAAATTCAGTGGCTAATGACTCTAATTAAAATCTAGTATTTTCCAAAAATTTCAAACCCCCAAAATCTGGTCAAAGTCAAAAAGTCAACAAATCGGTCAACTTTAAGTCAAAATTAGTTCAAAACTTCAAACCTTCGTAATAAAATGTAGAAAAATCTGATTTCAACGTACTTACTGTCTAACTGATCGTAGTGAGGTCTAGTATTTTAATAAAATACAAACATTCCAGAATTTGAGCTTAATCAAAAATTCAATTTTCAACCCTTTAATTAAATGATTAAAATATTCAAAAATTCATAAAATTCAAATTATTCTAAAATTCCAGAAAATGTTAACTTAATGTTTAAAACATTCAACAAACCTTTTAAAACACAACAACCATCCTAAAGATGAAGTTTATTGGCTGGACTACTCCGGGCTGCGGGGCTAAGTGTCCTAAGGAGGCTGGTTCCTCGAGCCTGGTGGCACAACGCCACGAATGGATTCTAAGGGGTGTTAAACTTTAAAATAGATTAATCATTAATTATGTAACCTTTTAAAACCTCTAATTCAACTACATTAATTTGGTTTATCGGCTGGACTACTCCGGGCTGCGGGGCTAAGTGTCCTAAGGAGGCTGGTTCCTCGAGCCTGGTGGCACAACGCCACGAATCAATTAATGGCAAACTTAAATTAATCAAGCTTTTAAAATCAGTAACTAACTTTTTTTTTTTTATATCAAGCCACTCTTTTAATTCCAACCAATTTAAATAACTTAATCAACCCCGATTGCTACTGGGTAACCCAGGCCTACGAGGCTATTAGCTTAGCCCCAAGGAAGGTGAAATAAACTTCACGGCCTCGGTGTGAAACAAAGGTAGTAATCAATTAACTTCTAAAATATGTTTAATTAAAATTCTTAATTCATTGATATTTAAATTTTAATTTAAATCCCCTTCTAAGCCTTAACAAATCCAAACTTTTAGACAACTTTAACTAATCACCCACTTTAGGATCTATCCCAGCCACACGACCTTTCTCACACACTTTAGATGATGTGTTAGGACAACCAACTTTAGATCTAGGATAGGCCGGTGTTTACTTTACTGCTGTGTGCCGGATTTTTCGTAGTTTTCACTGCATGTTGTGGATGAAATTTCTTTGTTGTGTCTGCTTACTTTTTCTGTACTCTGTGGATGGATTGATGTGTTTGGCGATTAGATTACCCTTAGGTTAGGTACGATCTGGATGTTGACACAGTTTTCTGCAGGTGGCCACGCTCATGCAGGGCAATATAAAAAGGGGGCAAATAAAAATGCATAAATATTATAAACTCTTTGCACAGGTGCTTCAGCTGCTAAAGCCCCCAAATCATAAAAAGAGCGTGGCCAGTGTGTTTACTTTCTTTTCTGCTCATATACAACTGCTTGGGAATAACTACTTTTTATATATTAATTGCTTAGGATAACCCTGCAGGTGAGTCTAGATTTTTATTTTGATATCAATGTAATTTGTATAATTGTTAGGTGTTGTGAAAGTTAAGTTTGAGTTTGGGATACATAGATCCAAAGCTTGGATTCCAAAGAGGAAAGGATACCCCTTTGGGGAACACTCCTTTTCCATTTGGAAATCCAAATTTGGATCATACCTCTTCCTTACCCAAAGAGGAAAGAGTGGCCTTCCCCTTAGAGGGAAGTGCCCTCTTGTTCATTTGGGTAATCCACTACGAAGATTCCAAGAAGATTGAAGAAAAGGAGTCCAAAGAAGAATGAAATTGAAGATTTGAAGACTTGAAGATTGAGAGTATCCCACTCAAAA
This sequence comes from Dendrobium huoshanense, assembly GCA_016618105.1. Classification (NCBI taxonomy): domain Eukaryota; kingdom Viridiplantae; phylum Streptophyta; class Magnoliopsida; order Asparagales; family Orchidaceae; genus Dendrobium; species Dendrobium huoshanense. The sequence goes on along the minus strand of CM028359.1, from coordinate 61,656,391 downwards.
TAACTTGCGTCATTACTAGGCTTAGAATCCGGGCTGTTGTCAGTGGTGCCCGGCCACTTTACTTTTTGCAAAACTCTGGTTTGTAATAAGCAAGGCAATTCTGCCTATGGACATTTATTAATTAATTTGTATTTGATTTGATGATTTGATTGCCTTTAGGATTACTTGTTTTTACTAGTTTTTTGGCGATTGCATGCCGCTCTTTGTTTTCGCCTGGATACGTGAGGCTCGTGAGGGTGTGAAATTTTTATACTCATAATCTTAAAAGTCTAAAATTTTAGTGAGTCTAAATAACATAGAAAGATAACGAATCTAGGGAATTAGCCGGGGATCGACCCCGGGGTCGCATGCATATTTCTGCATTCTCCTTTCCTTGTTTTAGACCCTTCCCCGCCTGCGGGTAGAGTCCGGATAGTCTGACCTATGAGGACGAGGTGCCGGACCTGGGGAAGTCCAGTCTTCTAAAAAATTATTTTATAAGCCTGTTTTTAAAAATTTCAAGCATATTTGATTTGAGGTTGTTAACCAGCATGCATTGCATTAGATACAAATTAAAGAGTCAAAATTTTAATTTCATAGTCCTTAGCATTTTAGCACCCAACATAAGTCAAAGGGGCCAATTAGGAAAATCTCTAGATGTCGGCCCCGCCTCCCCAAAACTTTAATTATAACGTCCCTACCACTCTTTCATAAAAGACCGGATTCATGTATTTTAAATCGATTAGGTGGTTAGCTGGCTCCCCAATCCAGGCCGGGGTAAGTCCAGATCTTGCACTGCATTAGTTAGGATCGGACGACTGTGGTCCAGTGTCCAAAATAGATTTAGGATCCGGGGCAGATCTTTGACTATAAGACCCCAAACTTCGGGAATCTAATCCCAAATTTCTAATAAAATGCTCAACTCTAATTAAATATCATTTCAATCCAAAAAATAAAGCCCAACACTTAGATTAAGTTGGGACACTTCCGGATGGTTCTGGAATCTTAAGGTGTCCCCTACCTCTCCTCCTTTAACTCCGTTAATAACTGCTCAATTTTGATCCATTCCCTTTTGATTTTCCAATAATTCTATTCATACTTTGATATCACTCCTAGAAACTCTAAATAAAATTCTGCCATTATTTTAATCGAGAGTTTTCGTAGGAGATTTTATCTCCCTACGATATAATTAACTACGAGGGCTTGCGCTCGTAGGAGATTTGGAACCCCACACACACCTGATTTTAAAGAAAACTCAATTTTTAAAACTTCATTAGATTTCTTTGGGAAAAGTTAAATAATGATCATCATGGTCGCATTAGAAGAATTATCGTAGAATGGTGACATTTCCCTTTGGGGAGATACATCCTTCTTCGATAAGGCTTTGGATGCGAATGCGACGATCATGTTTCTTGAATATTGTAATTGGGTACTTAGTTGAACTATACTTTGTCCCCTCGGGGCCATATAGAGTTCTCCTTAGAACCCGATCATAACATTCAAGATGGATTTCATAATTCTAAGTCTGAACACCGTTATGAAAGTTTATTTTCGTCCTTCGGGGTGATATACTCTTTCTAACGAGTCGATTCGACCTTAGAATTAGAACTTAACCTTAATATTAAAATCCCCAAAGAAAACTAATATTTTTCAAAACATGTTTTCAAAATTCCACCAACAAAAAATGGCACGCCCGGTGGGACAAATCTCTCTCTCCATCTTTGATAATGGCAAAATTTTGTTTCATCGGTAGTCTTAACTGCCTTTCTTCCGTTGGTCCCTTTGCCCATTTCTTCCTTGGGTAAGTGTGGCCAACATCTAAAATAATAATAAAACACTAAAAGAGAGGTTTCGCCTCTAAATTTGGCTTTTCATTCTGATTTTGACCTTCTGCCCCAGCACAGCCTGTGAGGCGACAGTGTCAAATCAGATCTCTGGATATCCTTTTTAATTTTATGGATTTATGGTCGATAAATTTTTCGTTCAACATATAAATCCTTAAAATTGAAAAGCATTCAAAAATTTTGATTTCATTCCAAACTTGTTAGTTTTAACCCCCTCACTTCCCCTTTGATTTTAAGGATGGGGAGGGTTAAACTATTCCTCCTTACTTGAGCTTTCTCACAATTCCATAAGCCTTCGGGCAAGGGGAAACTCTGTCCGTTGTGTTTTGGAACTTGTAAGAAAACCCCTTTTCAAATTCTCAAAATTTTCAAAAAATTTCATTTCTCAAACTCCAAGTTGACATATGTTACCCCATACGATTTCCTCGTGGGCTAATATATGTCATACTTTCAAAAAAATAATAATAAAATACTTTTTACTACTCTTTTCAAAAAAATCTAATTTCAATCATTTTCTTTAACTTTCAGAAAATTTCAAATGGCTGGCCAACTGATTTTCTCTTTTGATCGAGAGTTGTCCTCAACTGTTAATGACCAAGGGAGCACTGTTATTTTTGGAATGGGATTCAGTACTTTAGAGCTCTCTATGGATGGACACCAGATTGTGAGCCTGGATGCCAGTAAGGAAACTCCCCCAGTAGTTGAGTTAATTGTGGGATCTGCACCCACCTTGCTAGTAGTCAGTGATGATCAGAAACAACCTGAACCAATTGTTGAGCCTTCCACTGAAATTAAGTCTGTTTTTGAAGAAGGGTCTAGTTCTGGACTTAGATTCACCACGAAGAATCAGAAGAAGAATTACTTGAGGAGACTTAGGAAGAAAATCTCTAAGGCTAAGAGAGTCCTACCTTTTAAGACCTTGGCCCAAGTAGAACCTGAGGCTGTTGAGGAGCTACCTATTCCTGCTTCCTCCCCCCTCCTGAAGGGAAGTCGCTTTTACCCCCTGGCTTCAACTCAAGGGGAGGAGAGGATAACTAGGATAGCCCGTTCTCCACCATGCCCGGTCGACTACTCGACCAAGAAGACTCAGAAAGAAAAACACCTTCAAAAGACAAGAACTTTGAGAAATATAATTCATACTTGCGCTGCACAGACTGGGCAAACTAAAGAAGAATATGTGAAACAGTTAAAGGGAGTGATCTCACATCGCTTCCAGAAAGAAGTACTGAAGGAAGAAGTATCTGAAGCAAAGAATTTAACCCCTCAATTCGTTAGGAAGAATAAGAAGTATGCTAGACAGCCTGCTACTTCGGTACTGGTTGATGGATATCACTGGGTGCCACGCCCTCTATCCTCTCAAACAGAGGGTATTGTGTTGACTGGGTCCGAGAGAGGCCGCCATTTTACTGGTAGACCCCCGGTACCCCCACATAAACCTGTGAGATTGGCCTCAGTGATTGTCAAACCAAAGGGGGTTGAAGTCCAAAAGTATGTGGATCTTAAAGGAAAAAGACCTAAATCTCCTGAAAGGAGATATGTACCAAAGAGGACCAAGTTGGAGAGTCTGCCACCACCTCCTAGAACTTCTAAGTTCATTCTGCAGCTCCAACGAGTTTCAGCCAACCCCGCTCCGAGTTCAGTTGAATTGATGGATGTTCAGGCTAGTACCCCAGTTGTTACAGTTGATAGTCCTACCGCGGTCAGTTTGGCTCCGGATCCAATAGTCACCATTCCTGTTACCCCAGTTGATGATCCCCAAAGTTCGAGTGTCATTCCTAGGCCCCTTAGTCAGGTGTCTGAGGACCTTACCTTACCAGATGTGGGAACTATCACTTTACAAGCTCCTACTTCTCCTGAGGAATATGTCCCTCTCCCTGTAGAGGATGCCACTCTTCTGACTACCAGTTTTGGGATAGTCGAAGAGGAGAGAGTTGACCAGGATTTAGAAATGGAAGATGAGCCAGATACAAAGTCTCAACCAGATCCTAATCCAAAACTTACAGAAATCATTGCCCTTATGGATTCTGAAGAGTTGTTTGATATGGCTGAGTATAAAGGATACTTACCCCTTGACCCTAAATCAATTGGGGATAGACCGGTCGAGGAGGTAGTCCAAGAAATAAGAAACATCTTGTTGAACAAAGAAGGAACGGCTTCTTTCGACCCTGATATGGATGATCTCCTTGGAGATGAAGATGATTATGTTGGGGGCATTCATGTGGTTGAAACTAGAGGATCTAATAAAGAAGCTGAGCCCAGCAAACGCCGATTTGTTAAAGATGATGATCCGCATGCTGCTGAGTCAGAGTCAGATGAGTCTGTGAAAGATAGAGATGAAGAACATATAAAGAACTTGGAGACTCAGCTTGCTAGCATGATGTCACAAGTTAGAGAAATGCAAGAGAAGTTGGACAAATCACAGCAAGAGTCTTTTGTGATCCACCAGTCAGCTCGAG